>CM068829.1:42243827-42861327 GCA_028554795.2 Sinohyriopsis cumingii
GTAGGAAAGGATTTTACTAGTATTTCTAACACATTGTTAGAGACTTCTCTTCGTCACACCCAATTTAATGGCGGTCACCCTTAGATTGACAGTGTTACGAAATGCCCGATATGGCTCATTTAGTCTTCCATACTTTTCATTTAAATCACGTTGTCTTGTTTCACGCGCCGTAATATTTCTGTAAATGTAATTTTTCGTCGTATCGCGTGACGCTTTTATTGCTCGCGCGGCACGTGCGAAATAATGTATTATTGCGCACTACTATATATATCGGGTAGAGATATTGAAGGGCACAGCCAATATAGAGGAAAGCTCTCAAACATATTCAGCTGTTGGGCAGGTGCCATTGTAATTTCGTTAAAGCCAAACAGTTGGGTGAGTAGAATGTTTTTTAGTCAACTCTTTTTACTATTTGCAATAATTATTCAGTTTCGTAAAAGCACGTTCATTGTTGTATTATGTGGTCACATCGTTTATCGTATTTGCAATTCAGTTTATTAAGATATAACCTAGGCAATGTGGTAGCGAGTTAATTTCATCTAGTCGCTATCACGACTAATTTCGAAAACATATTATGTATGTATTAATGTCATAGCATTACGTATATTTGTTTTTATTGCATAGCATTCCTATGTCATACTTCGTGCCTATTGTATATTCTTAAAGCAGTTGCAACAAAACCCATTCCAATTAAATTAGACTATTGGAAAGGTGTGTTTATTTTCCATATTCAGCTCGCCGGTTATGAGCAGCCGGATGGGCTTGTGAATACCATGACATCTGGTGTACCATTACTAGCATAACCCACCAATTCAGTGCCAGCGTACGGGTACAAGTGCGGAGGGGAAAGTGACCGTGCCAGAGAGAAGGCCGTGTCAACGTGTATTTTCCAATCAAGTAGTGTTTTGACTACAAGGACAATAACAAGTAGTGTTTTGACTACAAGTAAAGTACAATAACAAGTAGTGTATCGACTACAAGTGAAAGAACAATAACAAGTAGTGGTTTGACTACATGTGAATTATGACAGTAGTGTCTGACTACATAAATGTTTGCAACCAGTAGTTGATTATGTGTTTGCAACAAGCATTTGTTTATATGAAAGTTTGCTAGATATATCTGTATACATGAAGTTTGCATGGAGTTTCTGGAACTTTTTGACTACATGAATGTGACATAGTAGTCAAAGTATATTTCATATGTGTTTTATATTCATTTTATATACTTTTCTGTGTTATTTTCGTATCATTAGTACCAGTGTTTAATATATGGTCATTTGTCATCCACGAACGTGTTTATTGTTTCTTTAAAACCCTGCGCGGTCTCAAAGGGTCAGCTCGATTACGTTACAGACAGAAAGGTGATAGGAGAGAGAGAGAGAGAGATTTCAAACCTCGTTTACGGAGTTGTCATTATTGACATGATTTCACATTATTGGGGACGCAGAGAGAGGTATGGGAGAGGTACAGGATTAGTTGTAAAGGAAGAACTCTCGTCATGAAGTCTAACGAAAATTATTGAAATTATATTAAGTCACATTCCAGATATAGAAATACATACACGTATTTATTTTACATTTGATATAACAATGACATAAAAATGATTTTACAATCCTCACATAGGAATCGCAATCTTTACTGGTAAAATATATATTTGAATACAAAGAATAAAAACTATATTCTAATACAATTTCCTAAAAATAAATCAATCACGACAGAATTAATAATTATAATGAAATGTGCCAATTAGGATTCGCCAAATTCAAATGATAATAATTTAGGTCACTTTTTCAGAGTCACTTGATTAAGAAGGTGATAACAACGCTATTTCTCATGGCTTTTTCATACGTTTTGGGCCATGGTAATGTCATGGCTTTTTCATGTTTTGGGTCATGCCAATGTCATGGCTTTTTCATACGTTTTGGGCCATGCCAATGTCATGGCTTTTTCATACGTTTTGGGCCATGCCAATGTCATGGCTTTTTCATACGTTTTGGGCCATGCCAATGGCAAACATTTAATGAGTGCTTTTCTTTTGTTACCATAGATTTAGCGATGCTGCACGGTTAATTGGCAACAGTCAGGCATCAATAAAAAAAAGTGATCATTTTCTGTTTGTGAAAACTGGTATATAGGGCATATATTTTAACTTTAAACGAACGAAATGCCTCGTCTTAGCATTGTCGGTAGAAAGTTAGGAAGTAAGCGATGGATCTCTGAGACGGAATCAATAATCTAACTGTAAAGAAAACTTACTCTAGGTGTCTACGAATCATTCCAGTTGTTTCGCGCTCAAGGGGGAGGAGAAACGCTGGGACCTCTCCCACCCCATCCCCTTCCAACCTGCCATAAAAAATGTACGAGGTCATGGGGTTAGATTCCTAACCGATTTAGATCAACTAAGGGCATGCAATACATCGTGGTGTGATTCCCGTGAATCGTAGTTACCTCCCACTTGTTCGTTGTACAGCGGTTGGATAAAGACAATTCATATACGGTCTGTTTTCGCGTGCAGCTAGAAAATATCACTTGTTTTCAAAAGAAATTATATAAGAATAGTGGTCTCCTGCCAATGTTTGACTGACAGGTGGACGAAGGTTGCGATACATTAACTATTTCGCCTAGCTCTTGTTGGTCAAGTGTCATTTCGTCCCCACTTTTCGTCTATTCCCTTAGTGAATACTCCACATGGGATCATTCTGTTCCAGGGTCACAACTGTGTTTAGCATTCGCCAGTCTCGTGAAAAGGGATCAGTAGCGACAAAAGTGTCTCTCGTGTTGCTGTTTAATGCTGGAATGATACGAAATAAAGCATTGAATAAAACAAAATTTGGTTCATAGAGCTAATGGAAAGTTGTAGCCAAGGGTTTTGCATGGCTATGTGAAGTTACTAACAAATACATGGTATGTGCTTTTTGTATTTATGGCTCATTTAAAACTTTGCTGTATTTGAATGATTATTTTCCATATAGCACTCATACGTTTTGCAGATAATCGCAATGCTCGGTGGGTAACACCAGACCATTATTTAATTGTCGTCATTTGAAAAAACTTAAGCCACCTTTGTTCAGCGATTGTAAGTCAGACTTTTAAAAATACTTGTTGGGTCAACACGCTTCTGTGGCTGTAATGCCAACATTGGGATATATGCGTTGGCACAAAGCTGAGACGAGTTTTTCCAAGTTTAAAATTTGTTACCTACAAGACAAATCTCTAAATGTAACATAATCGTGGGTTATTTAATTGACATTTAACGTATATTCATTGTCTCTTATCAGTTTTGTTTTCTTCTGTGGTTGTGAATGACGCCAAAGAATCAAGTGCCCCTATTGAACCAGAATGTGTTGAACCAAAAAAGAATTATTGTGTACGCCATTCATTACCTGACCTGACTTAATCGACACCAGCTTGTTTCCAACGGCTGCCCGACTTGGCTAAATCGCATTGGCCCAACGCTAGACTACTCACTGACCCTCTATTAGGGTACAATGTTGAGCCAGCGTTAGACGACGGATCATTATAAACTTTTGACGTTGGTCTGACGTCCGTTAATCACTTCGCGCCTTTGAGCTAAGAACACCATATATAACGTCATACACAGTTGTAGCCCTCGTGCACAGGAAGTAGCTTTGTGTGTACCTGGCATGTGCAAATAGCTTTCAACAGTTCCCTACGACTCTTCAAAGTCATTTGCCTTTTATGTGAGAAATTGTATGTCCTCAAGATGGGCAGGACTAAGTTCTCTTTTCAGTACTATCAAAGCAATATTTTTACCCGATCCTAAGGGGAAATGATCTCATGATAGGTATCAAATTTGTTCAGACTTAATCTCCAAATACCTGGTAATATTGTCCTATTATTAAAAATTATTTGTCTCAAACCAGAATTATACCAACGCATATTCTGAATAGTACACTATAGTATACTTATTTCAAGACAAAGAAAACAAAAAACAATTTTTAGTCTATGTGCCTGACCAAATCTTGCACATGTAAACTTGTCCTGTGGATAAATATCATTTGGAAGAAACTTGACAAATTACGTGTTTTCAAACTGGGTAGGATTTGCGGTCTTACATAAATGCAATGGAATGAGACTTCTACCCAGGCCCCAGAGGATATAGGTATGACTGCGCCAAGAAGTTAAGTATTGGATCTATGCACGAACGATGTTTACTAACACCTGTTAATATTACCTCATTTGGAAAACATCGTTCATTCATGTTAGACTTAGATCAATGAGGATCTTTATATTTATTGTGCTGCACATATCTGTGAGAAAAAAGTTTCCTCTCCGCTATAGCTGAAGTAGCTTCCGGTGTTCTAGAAATGTACGCATGGAAACTCAAGGCGAGGATGACATAATAGCAGCATCAATCCCTTGTGTGAAAAAGAATTTTTTTCTCAAGCTGGCAAATTGCCAAAAGGTAGTCGACGAATACGATTGGGTGAACGTAAAATTATCGAGTTGTAAGATTCAAAAATACCTATGGTATGTTCATTTCTGAAGCAGTTTATTCACAAAGAATGTAATCGCTTTGAATTTTCTTCTGAGTACTATGTAACTAGGTATGACAAATATCGAACTCACTGCTGACAATGAGTTCTGTATTTAAAAATCGATTATCAAACCCATGTTAACTTTACATTCATTCACTACGCCTCTATTATTTATTACATATTACAATAATGATCAAAAAGACGGGCCATTATTATTTACAGGTTATAAAATAATTACGAAACCCATCCAAGGCATATATCAATAAGTTCTTATATTCGAAGTTGCGGTGCGTATTGTTCGTATGTTTACTTAATAGGTGGATGTGTTAACTTGGTGTGGGCTTTTGCCTGACATAGACACCCACCTAGCAGGCATGATATGGGCATAATGTTCTGCTGTCATTTCAAGGAAATTTTGTGATATACATAATCGATTTGCATACTTCATGACCGAGTGTCATCAAATGAGACTGCTAACAGTTTTAAGGACTGACGCACTGAAAATATCTGAGCTATTAAACGATAGTGTTAAATGTATTCACCTATAAATTCTTAATGTTGTAAAATATTGTGCGACCAGCCAGTTCAAATGATTGTTTAAAACACACACACACACGGATAAGAGCAGTTTATTTATTTGCCGAAAGCGGTCTGATAGGAGTGTAACGTCCTAAAACCTGACTGATTGTGGATAGCAAAGTACGTGTTTATAGAATGGAATAAACATAGGTATGTGTTTATTAAACGAGCTTTTTCTCAGTTTGAAAATAATGTAAATTGTCCCATAATTAGAGTTATCGTCTCTTGCCCTTTCTTTGAAAAGAGGCGATACTTTCGCAGAATTTCACCGGCTAGGAATAGAAGCAGTTTATTAAAATATTTCAGACTGGATACAAAGGATGAGCAATAATTTTTTAAAATTAAGTCTGATCCCGTTTATATCAGTAGATTTGCATGATCACAATTTTCACAGATGTGCGAAGATATCGACTTCTAATGTATACATTCCGAATTTGATAACTTCTAGAAATCAGATCAATACAAATCTCTGAGAATCTGTGTAACTGTATCACTAGGATGCTTACAGACTTTATTATATTCTGTTGCAACATTGGTAATAGAGTACCAATTTCTTTGCTACCTGTAATCGCTGGCCAATATGCCATTAAATAGATAGGGATTGTTACTTTTGAATGTGGTGCAATATGTCAGGAATATTTCCACATCCGATCTAAAGTATTGATACATTTGTCGAACACGAAATTGTCGAATGTCTTACTCAGTCAGGACCGCTCCGGTGGCCAATTGGTTAGAACGTCCGCCTTGGATGCGAGAGGTCGCGGGCTCGAACCAGGGCCGAGTCATAAGATAGACATATAAAACAATGGTACTAACAGCTGATCCGCTATGAGCTCAGCATTATGAGGTTAGTGTTAGGATTGGTTGGCCTGGTGTCAGGATAATGTGACGGGGTGCTACACGCTACATGTCTACGGCATGATGCCTCAGTGCTAGACATCACTATAAACTGCCGCCACACTGCAGACATATCACACACACATACACACACACATTTCTCTCTCTCTCTCTCTCTCTCTCTCTCTCTCTCTCTCTCTCTCTATATATATATATATATATATATATATATATATATATATATATATATATATATATATATATATATATATATGGCCAGAACTTTGATGAAAATTGACATTGTCACGACCTTGGGAGTACAATATATCCATCCGACAAAACGAGTTCATATTGTCCCACACAAATGCAGTAACCTTTTTATTATATGCTCATTTTCTTCTTCTACCTAAGGCTTAACTATGTAAACAAAAATGCACTACAAGAAACAAAGTAACTGAATGTATGCCGTATTGCAAACAAAACATACACTGCTCTGGTGGTCTAGTGGTTAGTGCGTCCTCCTCGGATGCGAGAGGTCGTGGGTTCAATCCCCAGCCGATTCATACCAAAGACTTACAAAAATGGCACTAACAGCTAACTCGCTTGGATCTCAGCTTTAAGAGGTTAGTGTTATTTTTGGTTGGCCTGGTGTCAGGATAATGTGACTTGGTGGGACATCATGCTACATGTCTGTGGCATGATGCCCTAGTGCTAGACATCACTATAAACTGTCACACTGCAGACATCGCAGCGATATGACTGAAACATTGTTAAAGCTACGTTAAAAATCCAGATCACACACACACACACACACTAAATACACAAGCGCAGATTCATCATTACACAACAGCATTTTTAATGCGCACATAACTCCGCCCAGATAAATTTGAACTTAGTGGTACGCTAGACATAACTTGCGAAAGAAAATGGCTTTTTTGTCTACTTAAAATTGAAATTTTGAGTCATTTTGTGAATGAATGCGCATTGCAACAACTTTCCCATTTGATCCAGAATGAATAGATTTTGGTATTTTATGGACTGGATTTATCTGTGGCAATTCTACACGAAGTACATCGGATTTCAGGGGCAAAGTGTTGACATCTGCAAGTGTGTTTTTGTTCTGTCATTGAATGTTTGAAATCATAATGTGGAAAAAAATATGAAGTCTTACAATTGCAATTATCAAAAAGACGCTATGGAATATAATGTTATTTCATTTTGAGTGCAGTAAGGAGGATATTATTGCACTTGGAATGTAGTTGAAATTACAGTCCAATTTCGAAATGTGTAATCAAGCTTGAGAACCCATGATATGGATCATGTAATTCGGATTTGCAAAACTAAGAAAGTACATTTTGAGGAACTTCAGGATTTAAAACAGCAAGCATATCTTTTGCCATTTTTATTACCAGCTAAAGGAGACAGTTTATGCCTTGTTACTTGGATGTTATTTGTCGAGACCCAGCAAGTTTATGGAATCTGGCGTGAACTGGTCCCCTAAATCCGAAGTATTGTATCAAAAAAGTTAACACGGAATGTAGCAAAGCAGCTGGTATGTGGTAGTTCACGAAACATCTGCTTTACTTCATTCAGAAACAAATTTAATCAACCAAAAGGTAAAACGCCTACTACGTGAGTGTTCATGATTTGTTTACAAATCAAAAGTGCTGGCGTCTGCGTCCATTGTTTGTTTACAATAGAAAGTAGTTCCTTTATGCGTGAAATACGAAGTGAGCGCGAATGCAATTTCGTAAAATATTGAACGATTCTGACAATCAAAAGTTAACGGAGAAAAAATGAGCATATAATAAAAAGATGATATTAAGCTGTTCACGTTGCCTATCAAACGTAACCCGTATGCTTACTGTGTACCATATCTGGATCGATTTTAACACGCTTCCGACTGCAGTTAGCAAGGACCAGGTCTGACTTGGCATATTGGACTGTGCATAAATTTACCTTTTCACCAGGGTAGCCTCAGTCGATCCTGACTGAAACTGCATATATACTATTTGCAGATATGGAAGAACTGAAACAAGAATCACTTAAAATGAAATTTATGAAAAGCCTTGGGTGTAATAGAGCGAATTTACTTTGGAATATATTCGTGATGATTCGGTTGTCACTCACGCCTTTCTTTTCCAGGACATTATGATAGCATGCATATTGACGCAACAATGACAGAAGTCACGTGATAAATCTAGAAATCGGATCCCCCTTGCGGATTTTTAAATAAAAGACTGTTTTATCGTATTCCGTTGATAATTTTGACGTTATTAAACATATGAAACCACAGTTGATGCGACATAATCATTGACTGCAAAGTGTTAAACCTACATTGGTCTTACTTTGTTGTTAAGCAAAATACTTGTTATATTAGTGGTTTTATACAGGTTAGAATTGACATCCATATCTCTGTTATTGATATAAATTTGAAAATTACCAGAGCACCCCAAATCGACCCAAACGTTTGATTCCACAAAGCATCTTCTCCAGGCCCTGTTTCTGGCTGCAAGATCAAGCGGGCAGCATAACCCTCTATTACTCCAGCGGTGGAGGTAAATCCATCTCCCGAAACAATCTTTAAAAAAGCATGTTAAGCAGTTTCGTCCCCCCCCCCCCGCCCCTAATATCTACTTTAGAATAAATTGTACCCCTGTAGACCATCTTTCCACCCACTCATTTACCCATCCCTTCCTCCTCTGGTAAAAACTACGTCACGGTCTTGTTTCCATTGAAAAATAATTCTACTCCGTAACCCTTTCCTTAGGGTAATGCATTGTCAACAACGCGTTAATGTATTGCTGCTGATTGTGTTAGTTTGGGCTTAGCGCAATATTTCTGCTCAGGATAGGGTATACATGGTGGCTAGTATAGGTGGTGGAGGAAAAACGCGAGAAAACCCCGGGAGAAACACCAATTAATGGAAAGCTGCCATCAAGCTTTTCCACATACCCACAATGGCTATGCTCGAGACTCGAACCCACGTTGACAGAGGTGAATTAGTAGTGATTGGTACAATGGAGCGCTTAAAACCATTCGGCCATGAGGGAATCCAGTTCATTTATTGAAGTAATTATCTCTTCCAGAGTTTTATTTTAATTAAGAACATTTTGAAAACATGACAAAAGGCAAAACCTTTTGATTCTTTTTTTCAGTGCCATTCTTGTAACAAAATTTTGATCCAATATTTGAATTACTTTAAGGCTTTTGCCCTTTATTTTAATATAGTTTAACCTTCAACGAATTTTAACATCTTTACAATTTTCTTTTATCTTCTTATGATACATGTTTATGTTTGTTTGAAAGTGTTTTTCATCCTAATGATTTTAACAAGTTATACCTGTACATTTCTAATATATATATATATATATATATATATATATATATATATATATATATATATATATATATATATATATATATATATATATATATATCCAGGATTATTTATTTTTAGGAAGGGTTGGTGAACTCCTGAGTCATTTTTCTCCCATCCACTGAAATCGAAAGCAATGGTCATGGAATATACACTCTGTATAATAATGAAATAGCTACAGAGGTCATAGGTTAAGCCGTAGAACCTGGAGTGTAATGCTTCCATCACAACCATGAAGATGAAGAAGTAGACGACGACGAAGACGTATGTTTTAGCTGGGGACTTTTGGAGGCGAAGGAGTGGAAGGGGCGGAGAAGGAAACATGGACGAGACAGATATTGACAACGATGCCATTAAATTACGAAAGCTTTGATGGCAGAGAAGGAAAGAAAATAATACAGGTAACTCTTGAAAGTAAATTTATACTGTTTCAATAAAATATAGAAAAACTGGTTTCTTGTGAAAACGAAAAGAGAATAAAAGAACGAGAAAAGCGGCATGTACAACGATTTGAAAAATCTTACTACACCGATATGCTAGGTCCTCACATTTCATGGTTTTATTGCCTCTTGCTGAAGTTTGTTGTTTTTACGACGTACTTAGATACATCACCTTAAGGTTAAAAGTGAGCTTTGTAATGGTTATCGAAAAAACATTAAGGAGAGTTCTTACGTTTATTTCTTCCATTCACATTTTTGATGGGAAGGGTTGATACAAAGGGATCGATATAAAGTCACAGTGACTCAGACACCGTCCGTTGAATGACGCAAGAAATTAATTTACTTGCAAGGAAAATAAAAGAAGACCAAAAAATTTACAACATCTTTCATGACAATATTATGATAGGGAAACATTTATATACAGTCCTTTGCAAAACATGAAGACTTCATTAACAGATTCCACATTTAAAAATTAATAATCATAGATTAAACTTGATTGTAGCTCCTCTGGCATTTCCCTGACTTGGCATGTATGAACATGGCAACGAGTTTTCACAACTGTCAGCAGCCTACCAAAACTACCAGTTTAAATTTCTTCTTTACTGGCTTTGATTAATTCGTTTATTCAAAACAATTGGGCCGAAGTTTTGTTCACATTTGAGTTGGTATGTGCGTCTTCCAGCAAAAAATAAAATGCATTAAAATCGTACAAATCGGTTGCACTACACTGAACATACAGGATGATATTCTCTGACGCAACCAATAGCCTAATAGCCACCATCGCACACCTCTACGACTTCGGTAAAACGGAACAAATTGGAAGACATCTGTTTGGGTCTGATAAATCGAAGTTAGGAAAATCAGAAACGTTTTATAATGATCGACTGCAGTGTATCTGGAAAGGTGTATCAGATAAGGTCTATCGGGAAAGGTGTATCAGATAAGGTGTATAGGATAAGGTGTATCAGATAAGGTGTATCAGATAAGGTGTATCAGATAAGGTGTATCAGATAAGGTGTATCAGATAATGTGTATCAGATAAGGTGTATAGGATAAGGTGTATCAGATAAGGTGTATAGGATAAGGTGTATCAGATAAGATGTATCAGATAAGGTGTATCAGATAAGGTGTATCAGATAAGATGTATCAGATAAGGTGTATCAGATAAGGTGTATCAGATAAGGTGTATCAGATAAGGTGTATAGGATAAGGTGTATCAGATAAGATGTATCAGATAAGGTGTATCAGATAAGGTGTATCAGATAAGGTGTATAGGATAAGGTGTATCAGATAAGGTGTATAGGATAAGGTGTATCAGATAAGATGTATCAGATAAGGTGTATCAGATAAGGTGTATCAGATAAGATGTATCAGATAAGGTGTATCAGATAAGGTGTATCAGATAAGGTGTATAGGATAAGGTGTATCAGATAAGATGTATCAGATAAGGTGTATCAGATAAGGTGTATCAGATAAGGTGTATCAGATAAGGTGTATCAGATAAGATGTATCAGATAAGGTGTATCAGATAAGGTGTATATGATAAGATGTATCAGATAAGGTGTATCAGATAAGGTGTATATGATAAGGTGTATCAGATAAGATGTATAGGATAAGGTGTATCAGATAAGATGTATAGGATAAGGTGTATCAGATAAGGTGTATCAGATAAGGTGTATCAGATAAGGTGTATAGGATAAGGTGTATCAGATAAGGTGTATAGGATAAGGTGTATCAGATAAGATGTATAGGATAAGGTGTATCAGATAAGATGTATAGGATAAGGTGTATCAGATAAGGTGTATCAGATAAGGTGTATATGATAAGGTGTATATGATAAGGTGTATAGGATAAGGTGTATCGGGAAAGGTGTATCAGATAAGGTGTATCAGATAAGGTGTATCAGATAAGGTGTATAGGATAAGGTGTATCAGATAAGATGTATCAGATAAGGTGTATCAGATAAGGTGTATATGATAAGATGTATCAGATAAGATGTATAGGATAAGGTGTATCAGATAAGGTGTATCAGATAAGGTGTATCAGATAAGGTGTATAGGATAAGGTGTATAGGATAAGGTGTATCAGATAAGGTGTATAGGATAAGGTGTATCAGATAAGGTGTATCAGATAAGATGTATCAGATAAGGTGTATCAGATAAGGTGTATCAGATAAGGTGTATCTGATAAGGTGTATAGGATAAGGTGTATCAGATAAGGTGTATCAGATAAGATGTATAGGATAAGGTGTATCAGATAAGATGTATAGGATAAGGTGTATCAGATAAGGTGTATCAGATAAGGTGTATAGGATAAGGTGTATCAGATAAGGTGTATAGGATAAGGTGTATCAGATAAGGTGTATAGGATAAGGTGTATCAGATAAGGTGTATCAGATAAGGTGTATCAGATAAGATGTATCAGATAAGGTGTATCAGATAAGGTGTATCAGATAAGGTGTATAGGATAAGGTGTATAGGATAGACTGAGAATATTGCATGGGTTTACGTTTAATCTTGAAATATATTGTTTTTAACGTCATCTCAATCATTCTCTCTTTAGAACTACACCTGTCTGAAACCGCGTTTCGGGTTTCAGAAACTTTAACCAGTGCGTGTATGACCGTGTAAATTAGTCAACTGCCTATATACCTGCCTATTTCTCAATCAACTGATGCATACTTTCTTTGACACGATGAGGGTTTTTATTTCTTCTATATTTTCTAAGTAATTCCAATTAGATTTTCTAAGAGGTAGTTTCTATATGTTTCTACCTAATGAAGAGCGCTTAAAGTCATGGCCTGAAAAACATAAAGCTTACAATTTTAAGCTTAACATTTTATGTCGACCAATCGCAGTTGACTTACTTTTAAAAGTTCATTTTTGATGTCTGATATCTGAAGCTCAGTTTTAGACTGAAGTTCAGAGTTTTATGATCTCCAGTCCTCAGAATCACGATTTTGTCTGAGAAAGAAAATCGAATTAAAACTAAACATGCTCAGAGTCGATCGGTCTCATTAAAATTGGGCACGTTTGCAGACTAGAATTAATTAGATACACCCAAAATCTGTGTGACTCTTAACTTGAGTGAACTTAGTAAAGATACCGTAGATTACATTTTGCACTTCACGATTCCGCTCCTGTGACCTAGTGGCTAGAGCGTCCGACTCGGGTGCGAGAGGTCGCAGGTTCGAACCCCAGCAGAGGCACACCAAAGACTTATAAAAATAATACTAACACAGCTGCCTCGCTAGGCGACTAGCATTAAAAGGTTAGTTTAAGGACTGGTCGGCCTGGAGTCAGGATAATGTGACTGGGTAGGACATGATGCTACATGTCTGCGGCATGATGCCACAGTGCTAGGCATAGCTGTAGACTGCCACACTGCAGACACTGTAGCGATATGACTGGAAACTTGTTAAAGCTACGTCAAAATCCAGATCACACACACTCACAATTCCACAACGACGGACCACGTCCGTTACTACAATGCCTCTCAGCTGAAGTGTACACTCAAACTAACAATAACGTTTGTCATAAGTTTTTGTTTTATTTTCTAAAGTAAAGTATAACCGTCATCTGTAACAAAATGTATTGCTACTTTAAAATTTCATGTTCTGTAACATGTTGTCTTCACTGGAAAACATCAACATTTGACTTTGAATGTGCACTCAGGTAGCGTAATGATGTCGATATAAGACGAGGCTTGGAGCGATTGATGAACACCTACAATGGACCGTAAGAACCTGAGATAAAAAAGAAGAGAAAAGAACGCAGATTAACTACAATGAGTCGAAAGTTAGATGCAGTACAAATATATACTGTTGAAATGTAACAATGTGAAAGAAATCAGCAATTAAAAACAGGAGCGTACCTAGAGTATTTGACACCTGGGGCGGATCCTTTTTTTTGGAACCCCATAAATAATTTTAAAATTTAAACACTGAGAAAAATATTTGTGTTTGCAATCATATTTTTAAATAGTACAATACTGTCATAAGTAAATTGGAAATAAGAAAAGTGCAGGATAGTAAATCTTCAGTGAATAGGTAATACTGCATTTTATTTATACAAGAAACACAGACATCAAATTCCGAGGGCACCCTCATCCTGGCTGTTACCCTAGGTGGACCGCCCATTCGCAACCCCGTTAGTTCGCCACTGTTCTAAAAGTATAGCAATAATAATAATAATAATAATAATAACAATAAGAAGAAGAAGAAGAAGAAGAAGAAGAAGAAGAAGAAGAAGAAGAAAAGAAAGAAAGAAAGAAAGAAAGAAAGAAGGTGAAGAGGAGAAGAAGAAGAAAAAACAGTATATAAAGTAGTCTTATGTCTGTCGTTTAAAGATGGACGAAAATCATAGACTGGTATTTGCATGAAAGAAAGCAATTACCAAATTATTTTTTCATGATTTGAAAGTTATCTGAAACAATGTTTCAAAGATGGGCATAAAGTGTTAGTCAACATTCTAATATAAGGATACGTTTTAGACGATAGCTTAATGCAGGAGGAATACTTTCGCCATCTAAAGACGCAAATGTATTTGCCACGATACAAACAGTTATCGTGTTTTTGGACAATTGAGTCTTTCATATTTTCATGAAATTGTTTACAGATATTGGAAAACCTTTATGTCGTAATGAAAAATTGTATACATTTTTCTGAATATTAAAAATAGTTTTCACAAAGACTCTAATTCTCCACTATAAAAAGATAATTGTAGCTCACGATAAGATGGGAATGGTGGCTGCGTCATTTTGGTTTTTAAAACTGTTTAACTGTTCTCTATTATCTTATAAGTTTGTAAAAGTACCCATTTTCTGAAGGGCTAAAGAAATATAAGCAAAATGAGTTATAAGTCATCAGAAAATTTTAAAATCTAGAATTGAACATTTAAAAAATTTCTAAATAGTTTTGAACAGATTAATCTGCCATTTAAGAAACATAACACATTATCAATTTTCTAATACTTGCAAAGTTTCAAAATCACTGAAAATGACAAATTTGTCCATGTTTGTTGAGTGCGCAGACCAATAACGGCAGGCTTCTTCGGGCTGAATCTCTTTACGTTTGACGACGGGTAACTTTACCTTGTAATGCTGTCTTACATTGATTTGCATAATACAGTCACATGACACTTTTGACATGCAGACATATGGTCTGTTAAATGCAACGTACACACAAAGTATAAAATCATCAAAGAAATTAACTAAGAAAATACATGAACGAACTGACATCGAATAATGAGAAGCTCGATTAGAAACACTGAATTTTCCAAATCAGTGTTCGCATTGGAAATATTCAAGATAATAATAATAATAATAATAATAGCAATAATAATAATAATAATATTATTATTATTATTATTATTATTATTATTATTATTATTATTATTATTATTAAAGTTGCGAAGTTTTACATCGTCAATATTAAGAAATGAAGTCTTAGGAATTTCAGCAATTACATTTAATAATTTTCTCAACATGCACAATAATATAAACATTCATACTCTAAACTAGCATTAATTTATTATACTTGATATTGGACAATATTGATATCCTTGATTTAAGCACATGACGCAAATGCATAAATAAATATATTATATTATAGCAAACAAACTAGTATATGTATAAATCTTGTTTCTGATACATATTTTCGCCATTAAGTTTACAAAGGACACATAATTATAAAATGATATTCATATTGTATACGTTCAATATTTCTCAGTCCATGCATCAAACATTATTATGTTCACCTCTTTCTGCAGTATAGTATCGACCTGTACCTGTTCTAAGCCCATGCGCAAAATCATGTACCTGTTCTAAGCTCATGCACAGACACGCCTTACACACACAATCATGATAGTAGTAGCAAATCAGTCCAGATAACATTCCCGTGGTCTGGATGAATGAAGGAAAAGTGTGCATTGCAAGTATGGTTTTATGAAGATTCTACCGGGAGTGAAACAAAATGAATTCAACAGAGTTTGACTATCAATTAAGTTGTAAAATTATGTCATGGATACATACATAGAATGCTTATTAGTATTCACAATTGATACAATGCCGTAACTGATGTCATGCGCATAAAGAGACATTCATAAATAGCAAATGAGTAAAGAACTATTAAATGTACTTCATAAAAAAACAGTATCACTTTGGAGATGCCAGTTACTAATATAAACGTGTGGACTCTTCAAGAAGCAAACAAAAATAAAAGAAAAGCAGCAAAAAAAAAACAAAAAAAACCAAACAGTATAAACAAAATAAATGAAAGGAATATTTCCTTTAATAATTGCCTTAAAAGTTGACATGCAACTGATACCACTAATCTCTCTCTCTCTCTCTTCCAAACACCCACACACGCACACACACGCGCACACGCACACAAAAGCTTTCTTTTTCATATAGGATCGCCGATCCACATAATTTGTCGTTGAGAACTTATATTTTGAATGGAAGAATATGGTCATATTGCAATTTATTGGATACGATTTATACCAGACTCGATTTATTTTACAAAAATGTCGAATGCAGTTTTGCCTCATTATCATTGTATTGCTATACGCAGATAATACATAATTTATTTCATTTTGCATTTGGGTAGGGCCGAATATTCTGAGCTTACATTGTTTTAAATTTTATTTTAAACATTTTAAATAAATATTCGTATTAACGATTTAAAGAAAAAAATCTTCGATAAAACGTCGAAAAGTTTGACAGTGCATACTTTTGAAAAGCATGTAAGAGAAGGGTGGTCTTACGGCCATCAGGAGAAAGTCTTACTGTTTTAAAGAATGTATTGTGTATTCTTCGACTTTAATGTTTCAATACTCAAAATGATACTTTCTCAAGTAGTTGACCGCATGTATTTGAACAGTTACATGTATTGAATACATGGTACAGAGTGTATGCTAACAGCCATTTGATGTTACAGCTGATGTAAATTTTTCCATGAAAAGTACTTGAAATTATCTTGAAACTGTTTGGTACAGGGACGAACTTTCTGTAAAAGCTGTGATTACTCAATGAGCCAACAACAAACTTCCCGTACCATCCCGTTACCGTGATGATAGAGTCGTATATTTCCAGTCATATCACCCTAATGAAATGGCCTAGGTAGACCCTACGTGAATGACTCAGAAATGCTTTCTTATCAGATGAGATGTGGATACAGACAATGTCCATGACTGAAAAGTCCGTAATAGGAGTGAGTAAGCAAATGGACGTGCGCATGGTGAACCGTGATCTTCAGAACTGTCCTCAAGGCTGAAAATCCAGAGCTCCCACAAAGATATGAATATTGCACTACGTCATTGTTCTTGAGAAAAGGTTTGCGCTGAAAACGATATAAATTAAGTACCAATCAAAAGGGTATAAAAAGAAGCTATTGGACACTGGGGCCATCACAAAACTGCTGGACGTTGAGTACGCACATAATCCTATCGAAGAAGGAGTAGACACCATGCAGTCTGTCCTAATTGTAACTCTTTTCGGCTTTGTGGCCATTACAGGTGAGAGTGCCAGTCTCTCTCTCTCTCTCTCTCTCTCTCTCTCTCATCTGTAAGTACAAATGGTGTGCTTGTTTGTTTAACTTTGAAATTACTTCATAGAATTTAAAGAAGTTGTCATTTTATGCATACCGTTTGAAGCAATTAACATGGTGCATATATTTGCAAAATGAAAGAAGAACATTACAGTTATTTAAATAGCTTCACAACTTTTGAAATAGTCAAAGCAGGGCTTATATAGCAATTACCGTGTTAGACATCGTCATAAAGATGCTTGTTTGTGTGGGGGTGGAATAGGGTGTCTTTTTCTTATTTCAATAGTAGAGAAGTATGACGATAAATTATACTAATTTATCCCGGGTTTCAGAAACAGAAGCTTTAACGTACTTTAGTGGACATAAATTGTTCATTTCGGTTGTGATAATAAACTTTATTTAGTTCGAATCTATTATATGTTATTTCATTGATAGTGTTTAAAGCTAATCATGCAAGTATATTACACAAATCACACATAGTTTCACTAAGTCCGTGTTTCTTTTTCAGCCGGAAATCCAGTTTGTTTGTGCAAGATGGAGTATACACCAGTATGTGGGCTGGACGGCAGGACATATAGCAACCAGTGTGAAATGGAGTGCAAGTAATGTCAATATATGGCCCTAAAGCATGTCAATATCAGTATATCTATGTTTATCTTTATTTATGTCTACATTATGATGGAAATTGTATGTATCATTTTGATATTGCTATATTAACAATCATAGCATTTGTAGTATCCTTGGTGATATTTGAAGAATGAAGTATCACTAAGATTATTTACCAACTCTAAAACACGTTTAATTTGCCCGAAATAATAAAAGAAAATTAGGGAACATGCAGTTATGTCAACGAGTACCATATTATGAACAATTACGGATTAAGTCTTTTGAAATAGTAAGATTTTCCATAAAAAGAATCATGACCATTTTTAAAAACGGTTGGACTGTTTAGAAAGAAAATCTTCCATGTACAGTAACACACAGATAAGTCTTTAATTTGCTTAGCACTAAGAGTATGGCAAATGACTAATATGGCGATAAACATTTTCTCAGCTTATTGAAAATCTATTTAATCGATTAAAATCAATCATGTATTGCTTGTGCTGAATGAATACTCGATCTTATAGTTCAACGGGTCGCAATGCTATGTGAGGAAAGCAATGAATTTGATTATGTCAAGAAAAGAAATATACAACTGAGACCGGTATGTATAAAAAAAATCCAGACTTACGCATAAAATAAAATTTGCATAACCGACAAAATCACACCACTTCTCTGTCCGCACAAACAAACACACACACGCACACACATATATTTACGCGAAGTTATCATAAGTAAGATCGTCGCAAGCACGAAAAATGTAGTAAATATAATCTTTTGTTTTGTCCGGTGCATGGGATGACAAGTTTGGTGATAGGATCACATAAAGTGACGTAAAAGTGTTATGACATTTCTTTAACTGAAGGAAAAAATTGTGACTGGGTGTGTGTCAAGAAGCAATGTTAATCAAGAATATTAAATGTTATAATGACCGTAGAAATTGTCAGTTCAATTTGGTATCAAAACGCTTTGCCTTAAAAACATTGCTTAGTCGTACTTTTATTAAGCCGGTGTTGTTCGGTCATATGTTGCGATACATTATTGCATGTATTCTAATTTGTGTAATTAATGCAATAATTAACATGGCAACTGAATGAGAGCAATGTTGACTAATTTATAATATTCTCGTTAGGTATAAGGCCAAGCAAGTGTTAAAAAACTAAATATATTCTTGAGTTGATTTTGTTTATTCACATGGATGGGCATGACTCATTTTCTTTCCTTTGCTTAAATCCATACCATTACTATTTAGTTTGTAATAATTTGATTTAATAAGCTTGGAATGAAACTAACAAATGTAATGTACTCATAGACATGTGGATGGGATTATCCGGTTCACGAGTTTAATTACTGGATCAGTCGATCCGTGATACCCACAAATTCAATCCAACTGAAATCTCTCTCTCTCTCTCTCTCTCTCTCTCTCTCTCTCTCTCTCTATATATATATATATATATATATATATATATATATATATATATATAGATAGATAGATAGATGATGATATTCTTTTATTCCTCCATTTTCTGAAGATTTTAAGACAAAAAAGAAATGCATTTAAATACATAGAATCACAAAAATAGTAGATTCGTTACTTATTGAATTATTTCCAATAGCAAACGAATAAATAAATTAAAATCATTACTAATCTAGATAGAGATATATATACGATAGAACATTTGAAAATGTATCCTCACAACAAAAATAGTTTCCTACTCTCTTTGCAATCCAGTACAAGTATTTCTTTCGTTATATTTTGAGTGAGTTCTCTATTGAATCGAATATATAATATCCTTTATCTTAATGAAATACTTGGTAGATAGTCTGATCATATTTATCCATGCCTCAAATTCTAAACGTTCTGATATATCATTTAAACCACCAAGTAGTATAATCAGTATAACATCATCGATCTGATCACAGAAATCACGGTAAATCACTGGAGGCATATACAAAAATAGACTTTCCATCAAGTGGTTTCTGTCGTCTGAGGTTAAGGCACAATTCATCGAAATGTGCAAAATACGGTCATGACTTATTTTGCCACATAGGGGACACAGTCCAGGTCTTGCTTGCATTCCTCCAATACGAATTAATGTACCATATTCCATTTTTCTGCTTGACTCAGTGTAAGCTATTTTCCATAGATGATGCATTTTTAATCCTGGATTAATTTTTAAAAATCTACCAAATCCCTCTGATGGATTTCTGATACTCATTTCATGTTTTCTCTCCTCTAATATCTGTATTCTTGTCCCAATTAAGTTTTTCCATGTTATTTTGTCTGGAAATTTTCCAGTGAAAATAAAGTCGTTGAGATAATCTTCTAAATCATACTTTTTTAGTACAGTATTTACATCATATATAAAAGAGTTGTAGCTATGTTGGGGGTCAAAAATAAAATTTCCAACAGCCCAGAGGAAAACCTTTTTAGCCGTTAAATTTGCTGATGTTCTACACATGCGACCAAGGAATACGAGTTTTTGCTTATCTATGCGAGCTTCCATTGATATCATCCCCAAGCACGATGTCGTAGATCCAATAGGCGATCACTGAGGGAAACCTTGTACTCTCTGGGCGAAATATCGTTGTATTTTCTCCATTGATTCAATGCCCTGATATGACATATTAAACCAGAGTTCTGAGCCATACAAAGCAGATGGCAATATAACTATTTCCCAGACTTTCACAGAGACTATAGGATTCATTCCATTTGCATTTAATCCAATTGAGTATAGTGAGTTTGTTACACGTTTAGCTTTATCGTAGGAATAGATTATACGATCATTAGTTTTCATTGATTGCGAAAAGGTAACTCCTGCATATTTCACTTTTTTTGCTCTAGGAATATTCTGTGATCCCAGAGTAATTCCATTTGATGAGTACACTTCCTTTCTTTTACTAAATATCATCCAATTACTCTTGTTAGAGTTATATTTCAATTTCCACTTCTGTGCATACTGATAAGCTGTATTCACGAGTATTTGCAATCCATTCAGCGTAGAGCTTAGTAGAGTAGTGTCGTCTGCCAAAAGCATGCCAGGTATGTTCATCTGATTCACTGTTATCCCGCAATTAGTCATTACTAGCTCATTCAATAGGTCATTTATGTACACGAGAAATAAAAAAGCCGACATTACACGCCCTTGACCAACGCCTCTCCGTAATGGAAATGTGTTAGATATACATCCTCTACACGCTACACAAGCACTTGACTGTGTGTAGGAATGGGCGATTATTCTCCATATTTTTGCATTAATTCCTAATATTTTTAGTTTTTTTAATAGTCCACAATGCCACAGTCTATCGAATGCCTTTTCGTTATCCAGAAAAACAGCATATACATTATTAGAGTTATGATTATTAAAGTACATCAAACATTCTTGAAGAGTAAAAGCAGCGGAGATAGATCCAGCCTCCTTACGAAATCCAAATTGATAAGGATGTGGAAAGTTTATTTTGTCTAAATACTTTTGAATTCTAGTCATCAATATTTTTTCAAACAATTTTCCCAGACAAGATGTCAATGTTATACCACGATAATTCACTGGATCCTTTTTATCTTTACCATTTTGTTTGTATATCGGTATAATCATCCCACATCTATATACATTAGGTAAATACTCATACTGGATCATGTAATTAAAGAGGGCAGTTAAATGTCTGATTAAATATTTTCCACCATACTTTAAGTGTTCATTCGATATGCAATCAATGCCTGGTGATTTTTTTGTTTTTAGAGACTTGATATGCTGCAACACTTCTTCCTCTGTAATATTATTACATTTTATGTTATCAGTCTCTAGTTTGCTTTCTTCGTACATATTCTTCATTTTGACACAATCATTATGTTCCTCATCTGTTGTACCACTTAATTCAGAAAAATATAGTTTCCATAGATTGACACATTCATCCAAAGTATTAGATTCTACCCCTCGAAATGCAGTATTACCAATGTCCGATTTATCTTTTCTATTTTCCCGTATGACTGCATAGAATTCGTCTATTCCCATTTCTGCACTCTTTTCTATCTCTTCAAATATGCACTCTTTATATACCTTTTTCTCTTGCCTATGTTTCTTTCTAAACTTTCTTTTCGCGTCCTTGTATCTTCTTTTGATGCTACACTCTGTGCTTCTATTTTTTCCTGCTTTGATCCATTCTCCGCGCGCTTTTCTCATATTCTGATGTAAATTTTCAAGCCCACTTTTCTTCCAGTATGGTTTCAAGTGCGATTTGAATTCGGACTTTGGAATATATCGGTCTGATGCAGTTATTACACTCTTAGTTATCAATTCATTATACTTCTCTATATCTTCTACCTTTTTCCACTCATAGGTGAAATTCAAGAATGCACTAACATCAGATTTATACATGCTCATTTCTAATGGATTTGCCAAGTTCCATATCATTCTTGGAGATACACATGTCTTTTTATTTTCCTTCAGTATATCTTTTGTAAGTGCCGATGTAATAGGTAGGTGATCCGATATTGAGAAATCAATTTTGTCATTTACTATGTGTCTTTTTACAGTACCTCTAATTATTTCAGGTATTAATATATAATCAAGTGTGGACGTTCGTGACATGTCTTTTGATCTATACGTGATGTAATGTTCATGTGGTTTTATCACCAGCGTAGCAACTATGTTTCTCTGTTCTATTCTTTTTTTGAGAGCAAGATCTCTTCTTGTTGGATTTTTATTTTTTTTGTTGTTGTTGTTGATCTAGGGTTTAACGCCATTTTTCAGCACAAGATAGGCTATACATGGCGGCCAGTATAACTGGTGGAGGAAGAACCCTGGAAAACCCAGGGAAGAACCACCGACCCACGAGAAGCTACTGGCAGGCTTTCCCACGTACCCACGCTAGCCGAGCCTTGGACTCGAACCCATGCAGACAGAGGTGAGATGGCAGTGATCCGGAACGGTGAGCGCTTTAGATCACTCGGCCACTCCGGGCCCCGTTGGATTTTTACACACAAGATCTACATTCATGTCGCCTATAATTATGCATATATTTTCAGCAGAATACCTATCATACACATCAAAAACATTTTCACAAAATTTGTCATATGCATCATCAGTTCTAGTTGTCGAGGGAAAGTAGGTTGCAATCAAAATTATAGGTTCCAAGTCTCTCACTAAGATTTTCACTGTCATAATATTTGGGAACTCATTTTGTAAGGTGCTTGCTTTGCATAGTGATGATCTATAAAATACGGCAACCCCGCCACTACCTCTATAGCATTGTTGTATCTCTTCAGTGGGATGACAAGTTTGGTGATAGGATCACATAAAGTGACGTAAAAGTGTTATGACATTTCTTTAACTGAAGGAAAAAATTGTGACTGGGTGTGTGTCAAGAAGCAATGTTAATCAAGAATATTAAATGTTATAATGACCGTAGAAATTGTCAGTTCAATTTGGTATCAAAACGCTTTGCCTTAAAAACATTGCTTAGTCGTACTTTTATTAAGCCGGTGTTGTTCGGTCATATGTTGCGATACATTATTGCATGTATTCTAATTTGTGTAATTAATGCAATAATTAACATGGCAACTGAATGAGAGCAATGTTGACTAATTTATAATATTCTCGTTAGGTATAAGGCCAAGCAAGTGTTAAAAAACTAAATATATTCTTGAGTTGATTTTGTTTATTCACATGGATGGGCATGACTCATTTTCTTTCCTTTGCTTAAATCCATACCATTACTATTTAGTTTGTAATAATTTGATTTAATAAGCTTGGAATGAAACTAACAAATGTAATGTACTCATAGACATGTGGATGGGATTATCCGGTTCACGAGTTTAATTACTGGATCAGTCGATCCGTGATACCCACAAATTCAATCCAACTGAAATCTCTCTCTCTCTCTCTCTCTCTCTCTCTCTCTCTCTCTATATATATATATATATATATATATATATATATATATATATATATATATATATATATATATATATATATATAGATAGATAGATAGATAGAGAGAGAGAGAGAGAGAGAGAGAGAGAGAGAGAGAGAAATTGTCTAATGCAATTTCAAAGAAATTTCCAAAGAAATGCACAAAATATTGACATTTCCATCTAACATATGAAAAGATGTTTGGAAACAACAATCGCGAAAGTGCGATTGGATTATAGATGCGTCACTGTTTTCAGCATTTTTGTTGTTGTATATTTGATATTTTTTTCGATAGCGTACAGTATGTGGAAGTATGGTAGTAATGCACTTTCTTTACATTTTGTAGTGGCGTTAAACTGGACCACACTGGACTCTGTCGCACACCTAAAGTGTTCAATTGCCCTGATCCCTGCCCTCGGACTTACGATCCCGTTTGTGGAACTGACGGTGTTACCTATGCCAATGAATGTGAAATGAAATGCAGGTGAGCTACAAGGACATCATCAATAGGTGTGCATGAGTGCGTACATATGAGTGTGCGTGCATGATTGAATGTGCGTTTTACTCAGTCAGACAAGTGAACCCAGGCATTGACCAACGTAACGGGACAACATTTAATATGGGGGGCGGGGTCTGGTCGCTATGCGTTAAACCTCAGTAATGAAAACTTCCTTTTCAAACTTTTGAGGGATATATTCTTATCATATTAAAGGGATTCAACAAACTGAGTAAAAAATGTGTCAGTCTGAGCTTCATGCCTTCTTCATCGCCCCACCACTAGTCGCTTACCATTATTTGTTCTCTTCCTTTCATTAAAAAAACATCGACAGATTAAATGTAATGAACAAACAGTATTTGAATAAAATGTCGAAGTAGACGCAGAAAGAGTTTTAATACGTACACGTTTCCTTTCCAGAGGTGTTGCAATGGCTTACGAAGGCGAATGCAAGGCCAAAAGGTCCACTGATGGATGTGCATGTCCTACGATCTACACGCCCGTGTGCGGAAAGGACGGACAAACTTACGGCAACGATTGCGCCATGAAATGCAGGTAAGCCTTGAAAATATTCAGGTCAGTTTACGTTGGAGGCCTTAGCTCTGTGTGTGTGTGTGTGTGTGTGTGTGTGTGTGTGCGTGTGCGTGCGTGTGTGTGTGTGCGTGTGTATGTGTGTGATTTGGAATTTTAACGTAGCTTTAACAATTTTTCAGCCATATCGCTACGATGTCTGCAGTGTGACAGTCTATAGTGATGTCTAGCAATGGGGCATCATGCCGCAAACATGTAGCATGATGTCCGACCCAGTCACATTATCCTGATACCAGGCCAACCAGTCCTAACACTACCTCTTAATGCTGAACGCCAAGCGGGGTACCATTTTTGTAAGTCTTTGCATGACTCGGCAGGGGATCGAACGCATGACCTCCCACGTCCGAGGCGGATGCTCTAACCACTAGGCCACCTGAGCGGTTCCATGCCTCCTTGTTCCTTTTGATCATCTGTAGGACCTCATTTTACGCTATAGCCATTGTTGTGTTGATGTGTCGTTAAACCCTAATATAAAAACATGTATTTTGCACCCATGCAACATGGAAATCTAACTGATTTGCTTTAATTTTTATTTTTAATTTAGCTCCAGTTGTCTAAGCCCGGTTGTTTTTTTTCTTCATCGTATTACTTCCATTTATTAAGCGTGATTTCGCAATTCTATCAGATGTTTTTTGTTGTTATTTCCTCACGAGTATAACTTGTGTACTTTGGATCGACTAGTCACGGCATTACCTTCATTAACATATTCGGATTAATGCGCTCTGAAGGTCAAACATGTAGCACGTGACGCTCAACGTTGTAGGTAAGGTTGCCGCTCTACAGTTTCGTACCTTACACAGGAGGATTTGTTGTCGTTGTTGTTGTTGTTGTAGGGTTTAACGCCATTTTTCAGCACACGATAGGCTATACATGGCGGCCAGTATTATTGGTGGAGGAAGAACCCGGAAAAACCCCTGAAAGAACCACCTACCCACGAGAAGCTACTGGCAAGATTTCTCACATACCCACATCAGCCGAATCCGAGACTGGAACCCCCGCAGACAGAGGTGAGATGGCAGTAATCCGTAACAGAGAGCGCTTTAGACCACTCGGCCACTCGGGGCCCCGTGCACAGGAGGAAAATTATTTCCTAGGTTTTCCTTACGTTTTATCTTGGTTATTAAAAAAGACCTTGTATATGGATGGTGTAGTTAAAATAACTTTTAATTCCCTTCGTGTATAATTAATGGGCGAAATCTGGATTACATATTATACCTTAATTTAGAAGTGCATATCTCAAAAGACCGCTAGCTCCGTTTGGTTATTTTCACTTCTTGGTCTTGAGAAGTAAGTTGTGGAGAAATAGGTAGTAACTATTTTTTAAATAAAATAAAAATTGTATAATTCATTCATTACACTTTCAAAGGTTAGTATTGTCTACTATGGCAAAATTCATTTTCTCTATTGTAATAACTGCTAAAATCAACGTACGTTGGACTACTTCAAGTTCATATCTTGAGCAAATAACAAATAGGAGCAGCATTTCGATTCGGCGGATGCTTTAGGCATTATTATGCGTTAATATTTCCCTAATTTATACATAAAGAAATTTCAGTTATAACAAGTGTTGATGAACTTACTAAAGCATATTGTAAAATTTAAGGTTTATTTTAATTTGAAAGGATGGAGCTGGGTAATAAAAATAATGTCGGGGTCTGCACCAAGACAGGGAAATCCAAGTCAAGGTGCATAGTCTTTGTCTCTGAACTCGGCAGAGCCTCGTGGGAGACAAATAATGTGCCTCGACTGAGATTTCTTTGCCTTGGTGAAAACCTCAACATAGACTGTATTAATCAATGTTAATTGCACAAGTTCTAAATATTTAGACTGCCAATAACTTCCGCTGGATTTCAGCCAAAGAACGTTTGACTAGATATAACAAATGCTTTCTGGTTAACTTGATGAAATCCATTGGAAAGAAAGACACTCAAAGTTTTAACGGTCATATATGTTGACAGATTGGCACCATGTGTATAATCAGAAAGTTCGCCAAGTTGCAAAAGTTCTAAATATTTAGATATCACACTGCAAATACCTCCCGCTGGATTTGAGTCGCAGAACGCATGTCTAGATATAGCAGATGCTTTCTGGTAAACTTGGTGAAATCCTTTCAAGAGAGAGACACTCCAAGTTTTAACGGTCATATATGTTGACCGATTGGCAATATGTGAAAGTTCGCCAAGTAAGGAGGCTATCTTTCCAATTTGGTTCACTTTTTTTTAGAAAAATAAGAAGTCGTTTGAAAATTTTTATACTTTAGTAACGACGGTAATATTTGATGGCGGACCGGCATCACTGGTATAAAAATTACAAGGCTTTCGTGCTGTGCCGATTTCTTTCAAATTTGGTCAGAACCTGTTGAATGCTGTTTAAGAAGATTTTATTTCTAAATTAATAATTACTGAGCATGAAGATGGTAGCGAAATAGTCTTTACAATAGTCAATTCCACGATTACAAATACATATAATTTTTTAACTAGGTTAAAACAACCATTACACGTTATGTTTAAAAATTCATGTTAAATAATTAAAAGAAATACAAAAATGTTTCAAAGCTTCTAAAGAGACTTGAATCCAATTGTCTCCAAAAGAAGTGTATCCTGGTGTTCCTAACATTTAAATCTTTGCATTGATTTCATCAAGAAAATGTATAAAATATAGTACAGTCTTGTTTTTATCGCTACAAAAAGGCGAACTAGTATCATGGAGTCTAACGGAAAACTATTCATTGACGGCTTAGGCGTTGCTTAAATACGATTCAGGAAAGCTGAGAATCATAACTCGCTACCGAAAAAAAGTCATCACCTCTAATGATGATCTTAAACGACGTTCTTCGGCGTTACGAACAATTACTAGGTCCGTTTTCCGGTGTTTTACGGAAATGTGCGAACCGTGGAATAATATTTTCGTTTTCCAAATATAGTCGATTGCCTGGGTATTTTAGCTTCCGTTTAACTTCATAGTTCATAACCTTTCCAGTATGTTTTTTCAGGTTTACAGATGTCATCACATATAGATAGGCTGTACTAGAACTTTCACGATGGACTGATAACTTGTTTATAAAGCAACTATTCGTGTCTGTACTTGTACAATGTTACTGAATACTGAATACGCTAACTTGAAAGATAATAATAAGATTACAATACACTTATGCAATGCAAAAGGTATTGTGACCCATTTAGCAACCCAAATCTTTATTAAAATAGTATACATTTGAATTATAAGAGTAAAAATTGCTTTGAATAAAAATTGTTAAAAATCCAATCCTATCATAGTCACCAATCAA
Source organism: Sinohyriopsis cumingii (assembly GCA_028554795.2). Lineage (NCBI taxonomy): Eukaryota > Metazoa > Mollusca > Bivalvia > Unionida > Unionidae > Sinohyriopsis > Sinohyriopsis cumingii. Next base: position 42,271,992 of record CM068829.1, read on the forward strand.
CAACATTTAGGATACACAGCGTAAGTCAAACCTCTCAATATAGTCACCAATCAAGAACATACAGGATAGATACCTAGGTAATCTAAGTCGAACCTCCCAATATAGTCACCAATCTGCAACATATAGGTTACACAGTCTAAGTCGAATCTCTAAATAGATTCACCAATCAACAACAGATATATCACACATCATACCTTTCTTAAATTTTTGTCCAGTAAGTTTTCCCCTATATGTTAACGCATCTTGGTAGAGACGCCTTTCAGAACGAGTTATCTCAATCTCGAAGTTGACTGGTAAAAAGACTTTTACTGCAATGGATCTGCAATGGATCGTATCATCGCTTCTCACCCAGAATAATCTATAAATATTTGCAGTGGTGTCGAGTTGGCTCATGAAGGAGAATGCAAAGCGACAAGTTCTGCTGAGCACGCATGCATCTGTACCATGGAACATATCCCTGTGTGTGGGACTGACGGTCAGACCTATACGAATGAGTGCGCCCTCAAGTGCAAGTAAGCTAAACCAATTTTTGGTGTGGAAAATCTTACATTATACATGAAAAAGCATAGAAAATATATCCAATCGATTAAAATAACTGATTGATTTATAATAGATCTTTGCTTCTGAACTTATTAAAAGGTGCTAATAAATACAAGATATTTTACATAAACAGTCACTTCTTATAGATAAAATATGAATACACACTATCTACAGCCATGCTGATTGTGTATTTAAGCGAGCAACAAATTGTTTTATTTAAAAATCAACCATGCTTACATTTTAACAGCAAGCCGGTGAATATGCCATCTCCGTAAGGAGAAAATGATTAGTGATGGAAAAATACACATCTGTATTAGGCATGCCTATAATAATACAGACTTGTACACCTAATAAAATCTGCAAAGTCAAAAACTAGTACACATACACGCCCCGCGCAGGATTGGGGTAGGGGACAAGTGCCCCTGTCACGTGGAACCCATTATTTGCCGTGGATAAAATTGCATGTGTTTAAATAAACCATATTTAGGTCTAAACCGTCTAATACTTAGCCTAATATAGTTATATTAATTATACACATAAAAACGACAGTTTAAGCTCTAGTTTTAGAGTGTATTTGTAGATCTGCAAGATTATCACTGTCTTAATTCCGCTGGTCCCCCAGAGCCCACCCCACCCCCAACACACTGATACGAATTTATCAAAAGGCAGATGGTCGCAAATATGGAAATAACATCTTAATGCACATGTCAGAAACTGTAAATTTAACTTTTTATTGTCTCAAGGGCAGCGGATGACAACCGTGGTCGTACGGTAACATCACACACACACACACACAGAGAAAAAAAAATGGTTTTAGTCAAGGATGTGAGTTGTTGTAACGGCCGTAATTACTGCGAATCCAATATGGCACTAACATGGTTAATTTTTAATCAACTTTTGCTGAGTTCTAATATGCTTTTACAATTGTTTTGTGATACTTTGTTGTAATATGTTATTGCATGTAAACTGACTGAGATAAATAATGTTGCAATTAATATGGTAATTAAATGAAAGCCAGGAAGATTGGTTTATAATTCTATCATTAGTCATAAGGTAATGAAGGCTTGGAAAAATGCTATTGGTTTTAATTTCGTTATCCTAATGATGGGAATGGACTATTTTTCTTTCTTTTATTTAATTTAATCTTTTTGTTCTTCCGTTTCTCTTGTCATCGCATCAGAGTTAGTCGGAGTTTAATTTTTGTCTGATCCCACGACGAAGTCCCTACTCAATAATAAGAAGAATTTGTGAAAATTTGATCTCCTATAATAAGCTTGGAACAAAACTAAGAATATGCTAAAAGATAAATTTTTCCCATTCTTTTCGAAAGTTTTGAATTTCAAAGAATTTCGAAAGGAACTGAAGCAATATGAATTACATTGCCACATAAACTGCGAACGGATATTTGGAAGCAATAATTTCCTATTGTCGAGTTATATTTTTGCTTTATTCTTAACGTACAACTGGCGCTATATCACTAGAATTGTGCAGACGTAATTTGAACCCTATATATGCAACAAAAAAAAAATGAACAGAATTGGTGTTCGAAATCTAATTTCTAACAGATCTTTAAAAAAATACGTGGAGAATTGGTCTAAGTGCCATTTTACCTAGCTGTACTCCACGATGTGCTTCGTAAGCGCACACATGCGCCAAAGTTAAAACATTCATGGTTTCTATTAACAAGAAAGCTGATTTTATATATCAGATAGCGTATCACCTGTGGAAATGTGTTATGAATACTTTTTGTTAACATTTTTAGTGGAGTTCAATTGGAGCACACTGGACCGTGTCACACACCTAAAGTGTTCAATTGCCCTGAGCCCTGCCCTCGGACTTACGATCCCGTTTGTGGAACTGACGGTGTTACCTATGCCAATGAGTGTGAAATGAAATGCAGGTAAGCAATGAGGAGGTCATCGACGTGTGTGCATGTGTGTGTGTGTGTGTGTGTGTGTGTGTGTGCGCGCGCGCACGCGCGTGTACATGTATGCATATATACTAAATGGAGTCGGAAACGCGACCCCATACATTGTCCAACGCAATAGGACAACATTTAGCCTGGTAGTAAATTCACTTGTATATATGCAAAAATATTACTCGTTAGAGATTCAACAGTCTGTTAGATGATAAAGCTAAATGAATCACATTATTTCACATACGATAAAAGCTCAGAAACAGAAAAAGAACGAAGCTTGCATTTAGTCGCTACGCTTTGAACCACAATAATAAAAGTTTCGTGCTCAATATTTTGTCATATCATATCTCATGTATTTCTTGTTTCACAAAAAGGAAAACAAATAAGTGGAGAAAACATGCGTTAGTCTGGGCTTCCTGCCTTTTACATTTTCAGAACACTACTTGCTTGCGCTTTATTTGTTCTCTTCCATTCATTACAAAAACAATATATACAAAGGAAATTTAATAAGTAAAAGTATTTGAATACAAATATCGTTGAAAACTCAAAATTAAATTTTAATTGTTACAAATACTTCGTTCTCCAGAGGTGTTGCCTTGGCTTATGCAGGCGAATGTAAGGCCAAGAGGTCCATTGATGGATGCGTATGTCCTTTGATCTACGTGCCCGCGTGCGGAAAGGACGGACAGACGTATAGCAACGACTGCACCATGAAATGCAGGTAAGCCTTAAAAGGATTCATCTCAATTTGCTCTGGAGGTCGTTGCCAGGAACGGGTCTATGTTATGTTTGGTCCTAAACATGTGTGTCGTACCTTTTTTACGTTATATCAAAGATTGTGCTGACGTGTCGTTAACCATATATATATATATATATATATATATATATGCACAAAACACACACACACACACACACACACACACACACACGTCTCTAACCTCAATTTTCATATCTCGTTCAAGGTCTCTAAGCCCAGTTGCTCTTATATTCATATGTCATTCATTAATTTAGTATGAGATCACCATACAATCACATGTTTCTGTTGTTACTTCCTCGCGCGTAGAACTCATGAACATTGGATCGACTAGCCTTGGCACTACTTTAACATATTCATATTAATGTTCTGTGAAAATACAGTATGTCGACATTGTCGCCAATTTGTATATTGCAAATGTACACAACTTCACCTTATACCAGTCGCAGGTTTATAAATACTAATTAACTTTAGAGCGGAACCAAAATCCAAGCATGCAAAATTATAATTGTTTATATGTTTGTTTGTGCGTGTGTGTATGTGCGTGTCTGTCTGGCGGCGGTGGTTAAGAACGGCAACACATATACACTGACTCCACTGCTGTAATTATATAGATTTTCATGAAACGTTTTATTGCCGACTTATCAATGAAGGTGAGGAAATAAGAGTACATGAGGAATACAATATTGTTGATGAATTGAATAAAGTATAGTGAAGAAATGAAAGTATATTTTAATTTGAAACAATGGACATTGAGCTTGAAAAAATAATGTTGCGGTCTTCTCCAAAACGGTGAAATCCAAGTCAATGTTGATCTTATTTTCTTCTGGCTCGGCAGAGCCTCGTAGGAGGCAAATAATTTACCTCAAATGGGATTTCCTTATCAAGTTCAAATCCCCATCATAGATTTTATTAATCTGTGTTAATTACGCAAGTTCTAAATATTTAGATATCGTTCTGCAGATACCACCGCTGGATTTCACCTACAGAACGTGTGCCTAAATTAAACGGATGCTTTCTGGTAAACTTGGTAAAATCCATTTGAGTTTAAGACATTTAAAATTTTAACGGTCATATCTGTTAACCATGGGCTCTATGTTTATAATCCTAAAGTTCTCTCAACTACGATCCTTTCAATTTCGTTAACTTTGTTGTTGGATAGTTTTCATTTTTTTTTTATAGACGAGGTTGTTTGAACATTTTATATTCGAATAACGACGGTAATATCTGATGGCGGATCGGTTTCATTTGTACAAAATTAAAAGGCTTTCATACTGTGCTAATTTCTTTCAAATCTAGTCAGAGACTGTTGAGCCTTGTTTAATTACACATTTAAATGTTGTCTTAGCGGCGGCCATATGTGATGAGAAGCCGAGTTGGTTCAGTGGTTATCGTAACAAACTTGCAACTGAAAAGATGCAGGTTTAGATCCTACCATCGGATCAGACCAGGCCGGCTAACGTAGTGTATCCTTGGGCAAGGAACTAACTGATCTGTTTGAGTTGCTGTGCCATAAAACACCAAACCAAATCATACAACATATGATGACTAATCAGCATTTATTACATACATTTGACATACATTGGTACCAGAAGGCTTCTTATCAAATCAGGTACAAACTGGTGAAGTGTTTTGTGAGAAGAGGTTGTAAATGACATTTTGAAATGACGACGCAAAACAAGAGCTAGATCCTAAACATGTTTTATGATACACAATCCAAGTGGAACATCTCAAAATAGTCACCAATCAATAACGTATAGGACAAAATATAAGTCGAACATCCCAACATAGTCACCAATCAACAGCACGCAGTATACACAATACAAGTAGAACTTCCCAATATAGTCACCATTCAAGAACACACAGGATAGACGATCTAAGTTGAACCTCCCAGTATTGTCACCAGTCAACAACACATACCTCAAACAGCATGCCTTTCTTAAATTTTCCTTCCAGCAAGTCCCCCGCCCCCATATTTTACGCTTCTTGGTAGCGAAACGTCTTTCACGACCATTTTGTTTTCAATCTCAAAGTTGACTGACCAAGAGAGTTCTACTGTAATGGATTAAATCATCGCTTTTCACCCAGAATAATGTACCAACATTTTCAGTGGTGTCGAGTTGGCTCATGAAGGAGAGTGCAAATCGACGAGTTCTGCTGAGCACGCTTGCATCTGTACCATGGAATATATCCCTGTGTGTGGCACTGACAGTATCACCTACACAAATGAATGCGCCCTCAAGTGCAAGTAAGCTAATCCAATTTTTGTTGCTGAAAATCTTACATTGTCCATGAAAAATTATAGAAAATACATCCAATCAATTAAAATAACTTATTGATTGTGATGTATTTATCATCGATCTTTGCATTTTGAACGAATTCCAGGTGTTAATGTCTGCCATATATTTGATTTTATAAACAGTCACTTCTTTAGGGATATAGCATGTATAGTCACATAGTGCACATAGTGTATTAAACGAGCAACACAGTGTTTCATGGGAAATTCAACCACGTTATATTTTATCAGCAAGCTGGTGAATATGCCATATGTGTGAGGAGAAGTCGACTAATGATGGAAAAATACACATCTGTAGTCAGCATACCTATAATAATAAACCCGATTTGTACATCCGGAGTGGGTGGTGGGTGGGGAGGGAGTGTCCCAATCACGGGGAATACATTATTTATCGTGGGTAAAATTACATATGATTAAATAAAGCATATATAGGTCTAAACCGCCTAATTTTTATCCTAATATAGCTATAATAATTATTTACATCTAAAGGTCAGTTTAAAAGCTGCTTTCAATGTGTATTTGTAGATCTGTAAGGTTCTCCCTGACTTAGGTCCCCCAAAGCCTGAAAACACACACACACACACACACACACACACACACACACACTTATACGCATTTATGAAAGGGCACATTATCGTAAATATGGTAATAATTGCTTAATGCACGTGTTAAAAATAGTAAATGTAACTTTTTATTGGCTCAGGGGCATCGGATGACAACCATTGTCGTACGATAACACTATAAAAAAATCACATTGAAAGATTCAAATCGTAATGAAACAATCCTAACTAGGTCATGTTTTAATCAAGGATGTCAGTTGTTGTAACGGCCGTAACTACCGCGAATCCAAGATGGCACTAACATGGTTTGGCTTTAAAAGTTTTATATGCTTAACCTTTGCTCAGTCCAGGTATGCTTTTATAGTTGTTTTGTGAAACTGTGTTGTAATATATTATTGCAATAAATATATACTGGGATAAATAATACTGAAATTAATATTGGAATAAAATGAAAGCCAAGAAGGTTATTGTACAAGTTTCGCATTACTCAAATTGTAAAGTAGAGTAGAAAAAGAAAAAAAGAAATGTTTTTTTATTCTAATTTCGTTTTTTCTATAGGTGGTCATGAGTTAATTTTCTTTTTGTATATAATTTAACCTTTTTGTCCCTCCTTTCCTCTTGTCACCGTATCAGTGTAAGTCGTAGTCTAGTTATTGTCTGACCCCACTTCGAAATCTCAACTCAATAATAGGAAGAATTTGTGAAAATTTGATCTCCTAAGCTTGGAACGAAACTAATAACATAATAAAAGATAATGTTTTCCAATTCGTTTTCACTTTCAAAGATTTTCGAAAGGAAATGTAGCAATATGAATTAGATTGCCACATAAAGTGTGAACGGATATTGAAGCAAAAATTTCCTATTAACTGCAACAATATAGTTAGAATTGTGCTGATGTGATGTAAACCCTATGCATGCAATTAATGAACTAAAGTGGTATTCGAAATCAAACTTCTTACATGTTGAACTTTAAAAATGCGTGGAGAGTTCGTCTAAGTGATATTTTATGTAGCTGTACTCCGCGATTTCCGTCTTTCGATCACATATGCGCCAAGCTTTAAAACATTTTCACATGATTTCTATTAATAAGAAAGTTGCTTTTCTATATATCCGATAGCGTGTCACCTGCTGAAATATGCTAGGAACCCATTTTTTATAACAATTGTAGTGGAGTTCAATTGGAGCACACTGGACCGTGTCACACACCTAAAGTGTTCAATTGCCCTGAGCCCTGCCCTCGGACTTACGATCCCGTTTGTGGAACTGACGGTGTTACTTATGCCAATGAGTGTGAAATGAAATGCAGGTGAGCAATGAGGTCATCGATGTGTGTGCGTGTGTGTGTGTGTGCTTGTGTGTGTGTACATGTATGTATGTGTTCTAAATTTAGTCGGAAACGTGACTCAAGGCATTGTCCAGGGTAATAGGACAACATTTAACCTGCTAGTAAATTCACTTGTATATATGCAAAAATGTAACTCATTAGAGATTCAGCAGTCTATGAGATGATAAAAAGCTAAATGTATCACATTATTTCACATCCGATGAAAGCTCCGAAACAGTAAGAGAACGCAGCATGCATTTAGTCGCTACGGTTTTAACAAGAATAATAAAAGTTTCGTGCTCAATATTTTGTCATATCATATCTCAGGTATTTTTTATTTCACAAAAAGAAAACAAATAAGCTGAGAAAAAATGCGTTAGTCTGGGTTTTCCTTCCTTCTACATTTCCAGAACACTAGTTGCTTGCTGCCTTTTATTTGTTCTCATCCTTTCATTAGAAAAACAATATCTATAAATGAAATGTGATAAATAGAAGTATTTGAATAAAATGTCGTTGTAGGCTCATAAATAATTTTTAATCGGTCCATATATTTCGTTCTTCAGGGGTGTTGCCCTGGCTTATGCAGGCGAATGCAAGGCCAAGAGGTCCGCTGATGTATGCGTATGTCCTATGATGTACAAGCCAGTGTGCGGAAAGGACGGACAGACGTATAGCAACGAATGCACCATGAAATGCAGGTAAGCTTTAAAAGGATTCATCTCAATTTGCTCTGGAGGTCGTCGCCAAGAATGGATCTATGTTATTTTTGCTCCTCAATATATTTGTGGAACCCTTTTTACGTTATAGTAAAGAGTGTGCTATATATATACAGACACACTTCTCTGACCTCAATTTTCATATCTCTTTCAAGATCTGAAAACCCGGGTATTGTTATTTTCATTTGCCATTCATTGATTTAGTACGAGATCGCCATACAATCATATGTTTCTGTTGTTACTTCCTCGCACGTAGAACTCCTGAACTTTGGAACGACTAGCCAGGACACTACTTTAACGTATTCATATTAATGCGCTGTGAAAATCCAGTATGTCGATATTGTTGCCAATGTGTATATTGCAAATGTACACAACTTCACATTATACCAGTCGCGGTTTTAGAAATACTTATTAACTGTAGAGTGGAACCGAAATCCAAGCATGTAAAATCATAATTGTTAAACTGTTTGTTTGTGCGTGTGTGTATGTGCGTGTTTGTCTGAAGGCGGTGGTTAAAAGCAGCGGCACATATATGATGACTCCACTACTGTAATTATATAGATTTTCATGAAACGTTTGATGGCCGACTTATCAATGAAAGTGAGGAAATAAGAGTACATGAGGAATACAATATTGTTGGTAAATTTAATAAAGTGCAGTGTAGAAATGAAATTATATATTAATTTGAAATTATTGAGCTTGTTCCGGTCTGCACATAAACGGAGAAATTCAAGTCAATGTTGATCTTATTTTCTGCTGGCTCGGCTGAGCCTCGTAGGAGGCAAATAATGTACCTCAAATGGGATTTCCTTATCAAGCTCAAATCCCCATCATAGATTTTAGTAATCTGTGTTAATTACGCAAGTTCTAAATATTTAGATATCGTTCTGCAGATACCACCACTGTATTTCACCTACAGAACGTGTGTCTGAATTGAACGGATGCTTTCTGATAAACTCGGTAAAATCCATTTGAATGTAATACATTTCAAATTTTAATCGTCATATATATATTAACGAACGGCACGATGTGCATAATCCAAAAGCTCTCTCAACCACGATCCTTTCAATTTGGTTAACTTTTGTTGTGGGATAGTTTTCTTTTTGTTTTTTATATTTTTATTGACGTGGTCCTTTGAACATTTTTATATTTGATTAGCGACGGTAATATCTGATGGCGGATCGGATTCATTTGTACAAAATTAAAAGGCTTTCATACTGTGCTAATTTCTTTCAAATCTAGTCAGAGAATGTTGAGCGGTGTTTAATTGCACATTTAAATGTTGTCTTAGCGGCGGCCATATGTGATGAGAAGCCGAGTTGGTTCAGTGGTTATCGTAACAAACTTGGAACTGAAAGGATGCAGATTTAGATCCTACCATCGGATCAGACCAGGTTGGCTACCGTAGTGTATCCTTGGGCAAGGAACTAATTTGTTTGAGTTCCTGTGTCATAAAACACCAAACCAAATTATGCAATATATGATGAGTAATCAGCATTTATTACATACATTTGACATCCACTGGTACCAGAAGGCTTCTTATCAAATCAGGTGCAAACTGGTGAAGTGTTTTGTGAGAAGACGTTGTAAATGACATTTCGAAATGACTACGCAAGACAAGAGCTAGATCCTAAACATCTTTTACGATACACAATCCAAGTGGAACATCTCAAAATAGTCACCAATCAATAACGTATAGGACAAAATATAAGTCGAACATCCCAACATAGTCACCAATCAACAGCACGCAGTATACACAATACAATTCGAACCTCCCAATATAGTCACCATTCAAGAACACACAGGATAGACAATCTAAGTTAAACCTCCCAGTATTGTCACCAGTCAACAACAGATACATCAAACAACATGCCTTTCTTAAATTTTCCTTCCAGCAAGTTCCTCACCCCCATATTCCACGCTTCTTGGTAGCGAAACGTCTTTCACGACCATTTTGTTTTTAATCTCAAAGTTGACTGACCAAGAGAGTTCTACTGTAATGGATTAAATCATCGCTTTTCACCCAGAATAATGTATCAACATTTTCAGTGGTGTCGAGTTGGCTCATGAAGGAGAGTGCAAATCGACGAGTTCTGCTGAGCACGCTTGCATCTGTACCATGGAATATATCCCTGTGTGTGGCACTGACAGTATCACCTACACAAATGAATGCGCCCTCAAGTGCAAGTAAGCTAATTCAATTTTTGTTGCTGAAAATCTTACATTGTCCATGAAAAATTATAGAAAATACATCCAATCAATTAAAATAACTTATTGATTGTGATGTATTTATCATCGATCTTTGCATTTTGAACGAATTCCAGGTGTTAATGTCTGCCATATATTTGATTTTATAAACAGTCACTTCTTTAGGGATATAGTATGTATAGTCACATAGTGCACATAGTGTATTAAACGAGCATCACAGTGTTTCATGGGAAATTCAACCACGTTATATTTTATCAGAAAGCTGGTGAATATGCCATATGTGTGAGGAGAAGTCGACTAATGATGGAAAAATACACATCTGTAGTCAGCATACCTATAATAATAAACCCGATTTGTACATCCGCGCGCCGGAGTGGATGGGGAGGGAGTGTCCCAATCACGGGGAACACATTATTAATCTTGGATAAAATTACATATGATTAAATAAAGCATATATAGGTCTAAACCGCCTAATTTTTATCCTAGTATAGCTATAATAATTATTTACATCTAAAGGTCAGTTTAAAGGCTGCTTTCAATGTGTATTTGTAGATCTGTAAGGTTCTCCCTGACTTAGGTCCCCCAAAGCCTGAAAACACTCACACGCACACACACACACACAGCCACACACACACACACACACTTATACGCATTTATGAAAGGGCATATGGTCGTAAATATGGTAATAATCTCTTAATACACGTGTTAAAAATAGTAAATTTAACTTTTTATTGTCTCAGGGGCATCGGACGACAATCATTGTCGTACGATAACACTATAAAAAAATCACATTGAAAGATTCAAATCGTAATGAAACAATCCTAACTAGGTTATGTTTTAATCAAGGATGTCAGTTGTTGTAACGGCCTTAATTACTGCGAATCCAAGATGGCACTAACATTGTTTGATTTTAAAGGTTTTATATGCTTAACCTTTGCTCAGTCCAGGTATGCTTTTATAGTTGTTTTGTGAAATTATGTTGTAATATATTATTGCAATAAATATATACTGGGATAAATAATACTGAAATTAATATTGGAATAAAATGAAAGCCAAGGAGGTTATTATACAAGTTTCGCATTACTCAGATTGTAAAGCAGAGTAGAAAAAGAAGAAGAAAAAAAGAAATGTTTTTTATTCTAATTTCGTGTTTGCTATAGGTGGTCATGAGTTAATTTTCTTTTTGTATATAATTTAACCTTTTTGTCCCTCCTTTCCTCTTGTCACCGTATCAGTGTAAGTCGTAGTCTAGTTATTGTCTGACCCCACTTCGAAATCTCAACTCAATAATAGGAAGAATTTGTGAAAATTTGATCTCCTAAGCTTGGAACGAAACTAATAACATAATAAAAGATAATGTTTTCCAATTCGTTTTCACTTTCAAAGATTTTCGAAAGGAAATGTAGCAATATGAATTAGATTGCCACATAAAGTGTGAACGGATATTGAAGCAATAATTTCCTATTAACTGCGACAATATAGTCAGAATTGTGCTGATGTGATGTAAACCCTATGCATGCAATTAATGAACTAAAGTGGTATTCGAAATCTAACTTCTTACATGTTGAACTTTAAAAATGCGTGGAGAGTTCGTCTAAGTGATATTTTATGTAGCTGTACTCCGCGATTTCCGTCTTTCGATCACATATGCGCCAAGCTTTAAAACATTTTCACATGATTTCTATTAACAAGAAAGTTGCTTTTCTATATATCTGATAGCGTATCACCTGCTGAAATATGCTAGGAACCCTTTTCTTTTATAACAATTGTAGTGGAGTTCAATTGGAGCACACTGGACCGTGTCACACACCTAAAGTGTTCAATTGCCCTGAGCCCTGCCCTCGGACTTACGATCCCGTTTGTGGAACTGACGGTGTTACCTATGCCAATGAGTGTGAAATGAAATGCAGGTGAGCAATGAGGTCATCGATGTGTGTGCGTGTGTGTGTGCCTATGTGTGCGTACATGTATGTATGTGTTGTAGATTTAGTCGGTAACATGACTCCAGGCATTGTCCAGGGTAATAGGACAACATTTAGCCTGGTAGTAAATTCACTTGTATATATGCAAAATGTAACTCATTAGAGATTCAGCAGTCTATGAGATGATAAAAAGCTAAATGTATCACATTATTTCACATCCGATAAAAGCTCCGAAACAGTAAGAGAACGCAGCATGCATTTAGTTGCTACGGTTTTAACCAGAATAATAAAAGTTTCGTGCTCAATATTTTGTCATATCATATCTCAGGTATTTTTTATTTCACAAAAAGAAAACAAATTAGCTGAGAAAAAATGCGTTAGTCGGGACTTCCTGCCTTCTACATTTCCAGAATGTTGTTGTAGACTCAGAAATAAGTTTCAATCGGTCCATATATTTCGTTCTTCAGGGGTGTTGCCCTGGCTTATGCAGGCGAATGTAAGGCCAAGAGGTCCGCTGATGGATGCGTATGTCCTTTGATCTACATGCCCGTGTGCGGAAAGAATGGACAGACATATAACAACGATTGCACCATGAATTGCAGGTAGGTCTAGAAAAGATTCAACACAATGTACTCTTGAGGCTGTCGCCAGGAATGTATCTATGTCATTTTGTTCCTCAGAACATTTGAGGTACTCATTTTACGTTATAGCCATTATTGTGCTGACGTAACCCTAATTTTCTTATCTCGTTCGAATTCTCTAAGCTCAGATTTTGTTACGTTCATATGACATTCATTAATTAAGTGTGATATCTTCATACAATGACATGTTTTTGCTGTTGCTTCCTTATGCGTAGAACTCGTGAACTTTGAATCGACTGGCCATAGCACTACTTAAACATATTCACATTAATGCGCTGTGAAAATCAAATATGTAGCACGCGATGCTCAACGTTTTAGATAAATGTGCGGCTTTAAAGTTTCATACTTCTCACAAAGGAAAAATGATTCTCCAGGTTTTACTTCAGGCAGCGCATTGTTTCTATAAGGTCATACATAAAAAAATTTCAGTAGCAGTCCATTAAAGTACTGTAATATCATCGTGGGGTAACTTTTCTCGTGGTTTTCGTTGTTGCCCTGAACCACGAATTTAAATCCCCAACAAAAAATGAGCCAAGTAGGATGATGACCCCCACCCCGTTTTCTGACAGTGTTTTATTCCAGTAGATTTATACAGCTACTAGTATTTGATAACTCAAGGTGAATACTATAATCTGGTAATTAAATGTTAGATCTTACGTGAGTTTTATTATTTTTAACCTTTTGAAACAAGAATTCTAAATCATTTTATATTGCTTCAATGCAAACGTTCGATAAGGTATCCAACAGCTGTAATTTTACACTCACTGCCTTAAATCGCTATGTGAGGTAAGTAAGGATAGAGAGAAAATAGAGATAAAACATAAGCAGTCAAGCAATAGTAATACTGAAAATGAAAAAAAAAATAACAAAAAATAACAGTATATGAAAATTACATTTAAAACTTATTCAAATCGATCCTTCATTCGAGTACAACTGAAGCATTTAAATCCTTCTGAACGCACATATCATTTTATCTATGCATATTTAATTCAAAAGAACAACAATCCTGTAAAATACCATAACTATTTCTTGAAACACTATTATTAATGAAACACTATGCATATACATTAATTACAGCAGAGTATTAAAACTCACACTTCACAGATTTTTGGACAAAGCTACTGTCTCAACATCGTGTCAATCAAGTCGTATGGTACTCACTAATGATTCTCAGGTAAATAATCCCCATATTGCTGAATTAAACAAATCCAGTTTTCTCAAAACCACTGATAATTAGAGTCCGATCTATTACTCATTGTCGCGTGAGCTACAATTATCCATTCAGCGTGAATTGGCTTGATTAACGAAGTTGCAAGGTTTACTAATACTGTGCACTGATCGTCACCAGTAACATCTTCATTTTCCGTAATGGCGTCCATGGCCTGTTTAGCATACCCACTCGTGGAAGTGTCACTTTAATTCTTATATGTACTCTTTATTTACTGTCAAGTCTAGTGATTAAAGTCGGTCTGCACAAGAGACAGACACAAACAAAGGAGTGATTCCACTGTTTTTCAATTTAGTTAGCATCTTCGCACTTTGGTGGGCTCTAAACACATCAGACATTGCCACTGCTTACTGACTGTATTGCACAAGGGGAAGCCAGTCACGTAGTTTGTCCACTTTTAGAATAGTGACATTGTCCACATAACGTGTCGTAGATTCTTCGATACTCCAGTGTGAGTCTGCGTGAGTCACATCCCATTGGTCAGGGAAAACAACACCCTTAGACAGGCATCTGCCAGTCTTCCCTGCGTAAATGACAGGAGAGTTCCGATTTTACTATTGCGAGTAAAATCGTAGTCGGCTTCTTGTCATCAAGTGCGGACTTGCTTAGATCCAAGGTCCTCCATCGTGCAGTCGACACCTGGTACCAGTCTGATTCCAATCTATTATAAGACAGTCTGGAATATTGTGATGTTTCACTAGTGTTAACTTTCTCCAAGAACGTTTTCTTAATGTCTTCAAAATCACGGGCAGCTGTTTTATGCTTTTCGTTCCTTTCCGCTTAACAAATCCCATACGGCGAAGTAACGACCTCACCCAATGCTTTGTGATGCGTAACGTGCCAGCTGGCTGAGAGCAATGTTTGATGATCACAGCCTGTGCCCCAGCCATTACATTCCTAATATTGGTCACTCCTCCATTAATTCTAACTTTCTTGATCCAATCTTGTATCTCCGCATCAAGCATGCTTCCTAGCATGAAAGGATTCCCCTGGGGTGATTTGGGTAACATAGAAAGTTCTTGCCCACGTTGCTTTTTTAACTGTATGTATTGGTCTCGCATACTCAGTACAGTGGTCTCACTGATCGCTACTGAATGCGCGGGTTGCCTTGGCAACACTATTATCGATGGAGTATCTGGCTATCTGTGCCCGGATTTCTTCGTTACAACTCTCCTCGCTTTCTTTCTGGGACAGCCAATGGTATCAGAGTTCTTCCTATAAAATCAGGTGCAAACTGGTGATGTGTTTTGTGAGAAGTTGTAAATGACATTTTGAACAGACGACGCAAGACAAGAGCTAGATCCTAAACATATGTTGTGATACACACTCCAAGTCGAACATCTCAATATAGTCACCAATCAGTAACGTATAGGATAAACAATCTAAGTCGAACCTCCCAATATATTCGAAATCGACAACATATACATTGTTCGTAAGTTCTTGCTTATGTTTTCCTTCCAGCAAATTTCCATCTATATTTTACGTTTGTTGCTAGCGAAATGTCTTTCACGGCCATCTTTTTTTACAAGCAGTATGTTTGTTATTTTCAGTCTGAAAGTTAACTGGTAAAGAGAGTTTTACTGTAATGGATATGTAGAATAATGGATTTGTACAATAATGGATATGTACAATAATGAATATGTACAATTATGGATATGTATAATAATGAATGTGTACAATAATGAATATGTACAATAATGGATATGTACAATAATGGATATGTACAATAATGAATATGTACAATAATGGGTATGTACAATAATGAATATGAACAATAATGGATATATACAACAATGGATATGTACAATAATGGATATGTACATTAATGGATAGGTACAATAATGGATATGTACAATAATGGACATGTACAATAATGAATATGTTCAATAATGGATATGTACAATAATGGATAGGTACAATAATTGATAGGTACAGTGTGTGGCACTGTCGGTCACACCTATGGAAAAGAGTGCGCCCTGAAGTTCAATGAGCTATACTATAATTTTGTTTTTGAAGTACATTACATTCCATGAAAAATTTAGAGAAAATATATCCAATCGATTAAAATAGCTGATTGATTATGATGAATTAAAAATCGATTTTTGCATTTGACCCGATGCCAAGTACTAATGTTTATTATATATTTTATTTAAACAGCGACTTTTTTTTAGAGATAAATATGAGGACACATATCTATAGCCACGTAGTTCACTTAGTGTAACAACGTTTATATTTTAAGAACATTCCTCGAATAAGGCATCCTTATCAGGCGATGTCGATTATTTGGGAAAAAGAATCAGCTTAGGCCGGATCGTCTATTATAATACCAACGTGTTCATCTAATTGAATCTGCAAAGTTGAAAAAAGGACACACACACACACACACACACACACACACACACACACACACTTAAGCTAATGTATGTACAGTAATAACTTCTTAATACACATGATAAAAATAGTACATTTAATTTTTTATGGGGGGGGGGCATCGATGACAAATTTGTTGTTATAATAACACCACACAAATATATCGTATTGATAAATCTAAAGGTTAACGAAACAGTGTAAACTGGGGTATGTTTTAATCAAGGATGTGGTTTGTTCTAGTGGCCATAAGCGCTTCTGATCTAATAAGGCATTAACATGTTGGGCTTTAAAGTTTTACTCAACCTTTGCTCAGTCCTAATATGCTTTTACAACTGTTTTGTGATTTTATGTTGTAAGATGATATTGCATGTAAGCTGATTGGGAGACTTAATGTTTTAATTAATAGAGTAATTAAATAAAAGGCAGGGAGATTAGTTTTATCACGCTATCAGTATGATGAAGGTAAAGCAGGGTAGGAAAAAAATGTGTTTGATTTTAATTTGATTATTCCTATGGCTGGGCATGACTTATTTTTCTTTCTTTTATTTAATTTGATCCCCTTTTGTCTTTCCTTAATCTTGTCATCATATCAAAGTAAGCCGTGGTCTATTTGTTTTCTAAGCTTATGTTTAAATCCCTACCCACTGAGAAAGAATTAGTGAACATTTGATTCCCTGTAATAAGCTTTGAACGAAACTAACAATATACTGTACTCACAAAATATGGATGAAACTAGCAGGTCAATTATTGTATAACCAGTCGATTTACTCCAACTGAAGTAAGGAAAAGAAAAGAAATTGTTTTCAATTCTTTTTCGTAATTTTAACCGGCATGTCACACGTAGAGTCCATATGACATGAAGAATTATAATATTACCCTATACTTATTTTATTCAAAATTTTTCTCACCCGAATTCAATATTGTCGGAACTGTGTACTACACTGCGCCATGTTGCACAAAACGCTACCAAGTTAGGAGTTATTTGAGCATTCGAATGCTCTGTTGAGATCCCATAAGAATAAGATAGTGTGTCTGAGTTATCAAATTTGCGTTGTTATTTAATCACAGACACACATACATACACGAACGCACGCACACAAAACGTGCTTTAAAACTATCTATGACATTAATGAATTGTTATTCCAAATATCATTTTTAACGAAACTTAAAAATGCGTGGAGAAATTGTCTACGTGTCATTCTATGTAGCTGTACGTCACGAGTTGCCTCATTACGTCACAAATGAGATCACGTTCGAAACAGCTTGTCATGGTTTCTATTAACAAGAAAGTGGATTTCTATATTTTCAGATAGAATATCACGTGTGGACATGTGTTAGTACTACATTTTGTTTACATTTTTAGTGGAGTTCAATTGGAGCACACTGGATCCTGTCACACACCGAAAGAGTTCAGTTGTCCTGACCCTTGCCCTCGGGTTTATGAGCCCGTTTGTGGAACTGACCATGTTACCTATGCAAATGAATGTGAAATGAAATGCAGGTGAGTTATAGGGTCATCGGTATGTGCGCGTGTGTGTACCTGTGTGTGTGTGTGTGGCTGTGTGTATGTGTGTGTGCATCAGTGAATGTGCGTTTTGTTTAGTCAATTTACGAACACATAGATATAGCCAGTTTTATTAATATTTTTATTATTATGTATAATGTATTAATTTCAATATATTATATCTATTTTTAGTATTTGAAGATTGTTCATTAGTCTATCAGAACTCCAGCTATTTAATGGCCGCATACTACTTGCAATAAATATAAATATAAATTTAATAAATAAATTAAAATGTATTAATCATTTTCTTATGATATTTCTTCTTTTTAAATTAATCAGTTAAATTATTGTTATAGTATTAGTTAACACTTTCACTATTTTAAGTTATTCCATAAAGTAGAATAATATAAAGTTATTCTTAAATAATTGGAAAAAAGGGACGTAATTCATATGCCAATCCCTAAATTAAGATAGTTTTAAGAGTATAACATATTATATATATATATATATATATATATATATATATATATATATATATATATATATATATATATAGAGAGAGAGAGAGAGAGAGAGAGAGAGAGAGAGAGAGAGATATTCTTGTGTATATTTGATTTAAATATATCTAATTTAATATATATTTATTTCAATGTAATTGTTTGTTTGTCAGATTAAAATGTTTTGTTTATTTTTCATTACATGCTATTGTAATGAAAATTTATTCAGTGGAGATGATACTGTTTCCAGAAAATTGTTTAATCTTTACTGTTCGTTTTAGTAAACACCAGGTGTTGACCTAGATCCTTACCTTAATTCAAAATTAGTAGCAACCACGCATTTTCTATTTTTTTAAATGACTGGTTGTTGTCGAGGTCATGATGGGACTACTTGGTGTAAGATGTAAACAATTTTTTAATTTTATTTCTTAGAGTAAAATGATTGATTTTCGTCAGGGCCACTCTGGGTGTACGTTATTTTTAACAGGTTAATAATTTCAACGAGGTTCTGGAAGATGATCACGTGACCCACCTTTTGCGTTTTAGAATACGATATGACCTTTGCTTTGGAGAGATATTTTCAGTCTGGGGCTTTTATTTTATACTGGAAAGTGTCTGTGACCAGTTTTCGAGTTTTCGAGTTATATGTTAATTTTTCTCCAGATTATTTGGACTTAAAAGGATTAATTCTTTTTTCTTGGAAAATACGTGTACTCATGTGAAATTCTTGAACAAAGACAGCTCTTTTAAAAAATGTATTCAGATTTCCAAAATCGGAGGATATTTCTTGTTTCTACAAGGAACTGTAGACTCCATCACTACAGGTTACAGCATACGTAATCGTCTTCCATCTTGGATTCTTCGTCAGGACACGAACATAGGACCATTTTATTATTAGGACTTCAAAAAATTTATTCGTGGATTATTCTTGGATTATTTTTGGATATTTTACATAATTTTTCCAGTGAAATAAACTTGTATATTTTTCAAACCTTGTTGTTTTCACTCTTTACTGTTTATAGGAGCCTAAACACGTAACATAAGAATATATATATATGGGGTTGAAATGAAAAATCGTTCAAACTTTGGGAACTCTCGTTAAAATGTATGGCAACAGGAGATGAAAACGAATGATAAATATAATTTTTTATGTCTGATCTTTGATGGTTCATACGTTTAGATATTTGTTGACTGATTTGTCTAATATATAGGATGTCACAATTTTTAAACGTAATAAAATATTTAACATTTGATGTTGCGCAGTTTAGTCAGGCGTTCAACCCAGAGAAAGAACATAGTAAAAAAACGAAAAAAAAGGTAGGACTAATAAGTCAACTTGTATATGGAAATCTAAATCATTCGTGAACTGAGTCTGTGAGATAAAAACGAAAGGAAAATGAAATTATTTGCACCGATAAAACTCGGCCAATAGCAGGAGAAAAGTAAGACAACGCAATGAAGGCTTCGTGTAAAAAATAAAAATTGGGGAATAAAATCATCTTATTTGGTTTTGTTAAAAAAATTTTGAGAAAATACTTGTTTAAACATCCTTCTGTCCACATGGCTTCGCCACTAGATGCTTACCTGTTCTTTAAGTCTATTTTATTAAATTAGATCTGCAAAGAAAATGTGATAACTATATAGTAGTTTGAATCCAATTGCGAATTAGGCCCAGTCATCGCTTTTAAGGGGTACGAATGTTTCGTTTTCCAGAGGTGTTGTAATGGCTTATGTAGGTGAATGCAAGGCCAAACGGTCAACCAATGGATGCGTATGCCCTATGATCTACACGCCCGTGTGCGGAAAGGATGGACAAACATATGGTAACGACTGCGCCATGAAATGCAGGTAAGTCTAAAAGAGATTCAGCTTTATTAGCTACTATTGAGGCCGTCGCCGGGGAACATGTGTTTCCATTTGGAGGTCCTTATTTTAGGTGATACCTGCAGGTAAACCCTAATTTGTGGACACATACATGTAACTTAATTGCACAATATGTTCTAAATACTTTTACCATCTACAAATGATAGCTATCGTTAGTTGATACGAAATGAACTTCAATAAAAGTTGGTCAAACTCCGTTCACCTCCCCACCTATTTAAGTAACAACGGTTATATCTGAAAGAAAATCGGCATCATTTGAATAAGTCTGAAATCCTTTTATACATTGATTCTTTCTGGCAAACTTGGTAAAATTATTTTAGCGAAAAGTCGTTAACATTTTTATTAGCGACTATTTCTGATGAAGGATTGGGAACGTTTGTACAGTCAAAAAGCCCTTTGAGTCGGGATGTTTTCTGTCCAATTTGGTAAAATTCTGTTTTGTGATTGTTTTGTGCGGGTTCAAATCCTACCAATTGATCGTACGATATAGACTATTGTGATGTGCTCTTTGACAATCCACTTTGCTCCAATTGCCTTGGCAGTAAAAAATAATTCTTGTATTCCTGTGTCGTAAAACACCAAAACCAACCCGTATATGATGAGGAATCGGTACATAATTGCACAACTTTGACAGCCATTAATACGACAACAGTCGCTATTAAATCAAGTGCTAATTGTTCAAGGGATTTTGGGGGAAGTTTTAAATAAAAATGTTAACAGATGAAGTACATACCGTAAGCTCACTTCATCTTGCGGCCAGGTGAGCTACGAACCGAAAGAAAAGGAAAAAACAAAAGAACAACCAACGCATCGCTGTCCTTACGTTCCAAGAATACAAGAGGAACCTGATTGTAGCCAGATTCTTGAAGACATAGTATAAAAAGTCAAGTCGAACCTCCCATCAGCAGCTCTTAGAACCAGTCTTTCCCACGTTTTCTATCAAGCAATTTTTCACCGTCGAGTTTTTGCTATTTGCTAGTGAAATCTCTTCAACAACAGATTTTCTTTTTCTGTTGCAAAGCGGTCTGGTAAAGAGAGTTTAACTTCAATATCGTATCATTTCTCGCCAAGAATAATGTAGTAACTTTTTACAGTGGTGTCGAGTTGGCTCATGAAGGAGAGTGCAAGGCGACGAATTCTGCTGAACACGCTTGTGTCTGTACCATGGAATATAACCCCGTGTGTGGCGCTGATGGTCACACCTATGGAAACGAGTGTGCCCTCAAGTGCAAGTAAACTATGCAAATTTTTGTTCTTGGTGAATCTTACGAGCGATATCTATTCTTCTTTTTGAATGTCATAAAGCTATTTTTAATTTTCTAAACACTTTTTCGCATTAGCTGGTCTGGGCGGGTATCGAACTCGCATCGAATGAATTACGAGTCCGACGCTGTACTGAGTTAGTGTGACTTCCATAAATCTAGATCTCGTGTAGAAAATAAACGTTGATGTGAACGTTAGGTGAAAATTCAATGTCAAGACGTAAACGTCGATGTGAACGTTTGCAGAAATTCTAATACGGAACAGTAGCTGGTTATGTTTGTGCAGGTCAACACAAAACGAACAAACTACAGTAAAATGTCATACCATTGATAGTGTATCAAACTAAATGCCAAGGCCAATGGAGACATTGATCAAACAGCTACCATGTTGAAAAATATAACAACGTAATACAACGCAAGCAAAAATAAGGCGAAGCGTGGAATTATAATCTTAACACGCTCATATCTGATTCCACAGGAATACTCATGTGAGATCAAACGAACCCCATGTTTCTTTTATAGTAGACCAGCTTGAAAAGACAAGAACAGAACAAAAAAAAAAACAACAACAACAACAAAAACCAACAAAATACAAATATCAAATGCAACCCCAAAAATAACTTTTGCAGTTCCAGTTTTGGTGAAGTTTAGTAAATAAAAGTCCTTCAGAACACAATGTTCCCACACAATTTCATAATGCGTACCTATAGTTTATTGTTGAAATTTCATTTCAGGGGTGTTGCAATGGCCCACATGGGGCAGTGCAAGGTGAAGAGGGCAGCTGAAAGTGTCTGCGTCTGTCCTTACAACTTCGAACCAATGTGCGGCAAGGACGGCAACACATATAGCAACACGTGCACCATGAAATGCAGGTAATGGTGAAGTCACAAAGATACATTTTTTTGTCCTGTTCAATAGTTGTTGGAGCAAACGTCTCTTAGTTATAGTAGATGATCGCTTATTTAACGAGGTAAAATATATATATATATATATATATATATATATATATATATATATATATATATATATATATATATATATATATATATATATAATGCTATGTAGTGAATTACTGGATTTTTTTATAAAGAAATAATCTTAATATTTCACTGGAGTGAAAAAATATAATTTTTCACTGGCCATCGATATACAGTGATACCATTATTGCCATGAAATTTGTAATTATACACAGACGATATTTTATTCCAGAGGTTAATATGGCTGCATATCGTTAGAAACGAGTTCAAAATTCAACAAGGTGTGAATTAGTGTCAGTCTTAATTTGCTATTTTACTCGAACCGAGAAGGAGAAATGTGTTTACTGTTTATATTTTCTATGAGAATAATCATAAAACCCAGCAGGATATAAACGGTAAACCGCTGACATCCACATGGATCTAGAAAGAAAAAGGCTTCTTAAATTTGTTATACAACACATCCTGATAGGCAATAGCTTTGAAAATACATTTGTTTTTCAAAAATGTGCTTGCTACGAATGGATAACGATATCTTTCATCTCGTGGATGAATTTTCACCCACTTAGTGCAATATATCCGTTTTTCACTAGTTTTATCCATATATATATATATATATATATATATATATATATATATATATATATATATATATATATATATTATCTCATCTAATGGAGATAATGCATTTATCATGTACTTATTACTGCTACTTTTGTATTAGCTGGTAAATATAACTGGGATTTTCACATGCATATCAATAAAAGGGATTTAAAATAGAGCTTTGAGATACATACATTTTCATGTACCTTTCTCTTCACAAGGAGAGTTTATACATTCTCCATTTTATGGAATTCTCAGATTTGAAGCTGTGTAAAAAGGACTTATTTCTGATAATTTTGAATTTGTGTCTGCTTCAGAGTCCTGCCTTAATGTAAGTGTACATTTCATGAATGAAAACAAAACCGTACACAAAAGATGAACATAATAAATTGAAGAAAATATGAGATATAAATAGAACCAGTTAAATCTCCAACCTTGCTTCGAGTCTCATGGTAAAGAACGATGATTTTGTCTCAGTGATGGCAGAGGTAAACATTCTGATAAAGGCTAATTATCACAAAACAACCAAAATATTGGTCAATCGATGGCATAGGACTTTTAGTGTTGACAAGTTTTGTGTATCATGTGGAACATCTCTAAAATGTATGATGTTAGTTCCAATGTGCAACGTGGAATATACTAATTAAGAAATAAGATAAAGCATAAATAAATAAGACTAACGTAAAAGAGCATTACACAATCCAACAACCCTCAACCCAGACAAAATTCTGACTTTTTGCAATGTGATATTCCATAGTCATTCAAATGTACAACAAATACTCATGGTTGCCTGAATTTCAGTGGAGCAGAGATGGATTACCAAGGTGAATGCAAGCAAATTGTCCCCATGGTCAAGGAGACAGAGGATGCTCCCTGCATCTGCACCTTTATGTACCAACCTGTCTGTGGTCAAGACGGACAGACGTACGGAAATATGTGCAACATGGAATGCCTGTAAGTATTTTCATACTTCCTTTTAGACATACGGTCCTAACACTAACCTTTTAATGCTGAGCGGCAAGCGAGGAAGCTGTTAGTATCATTTTTATAAGTCTTTGGCAGGACTCAGCTGGGGTTGGAACTCGCGACCTCCCGCATCAGATGCGGACGCTCTAACCACTAGACGACCGGAGGGGTCAGTTTCGAAATGTAGCTTTTAACATTGGTAGTAATGGCACACATATTTGATTATTTGTCTTTATTATTCGTACATGCTTAAGTTCGCGATGCATGGTTTTGGAAGCTAAGATGAACAACGTTGAAAAGACGTACGACGCCATGATGCATGATTGGGGCAAAACATGAACGACAGACTACATCGTACAGTTCCATGAACACCTTTAGCATGGAAGTTAAAATTTATCACCTCGAGTTGTTGTTATGGGTTTAACGCCATTTCTCAGCGCAGCTATAAATGGCGGCCAGAAAAATGGTGAGAGAAGAACCCGGGAAAGCCTCGGTAAGAACCACTGACCAACGGGAAACTGTTACATCTACACTGACCAAGCATGAGACTCAGACATAAGCGGGCAGAGGTGACATGACATTGATCGGTAAAGGCGAACGCTTTAAACCACTCAACCAACCGGGGCCCCTAAAACCTTTATTTGATATCTAAGCTGAAAAAAATAAAAAGAGGATGCAATAACATGAACAGGTGAACTTGTGTGTTATTGTCGTTGATTAAAATTTTTATACAATTATATATAATGTACGGATACAAATGGCTCATTTAAATTTAAAATCCAGTCTTTAACAATCACTTTATTTTTTTCAGTCGCGTGAAATTGGCTCACCTCGGTGAATGTGCATCAACTACTACTAAAAAATAACACAAAAGAACAAAAACCCTTCCAAGTTAGCATTTGCTGCATTCCAGGCTTCATCGATATTGAGGAAACAAAACAAATAAACATGCGTCATATATAGTTTAGTAATTGTGTCGTTTAGCAAGCATCTTTCTGACCGGATTATTTCTGGTTCAAGAGGACCCAGGTTGTATGTGATACTAGTTACAACAAGGATTAAATAACGGATTATCTACCTGGATTTTAGCCTTCAGGTGACATATCAGTGTTAAGTTTGGCATCGTTAATAATTAAAGATTCGGTTATTTGTGTTTTAAAATGAATAAAATGTAATTTCACTTGTATACCCTTTGGATTTGTTTGTTTTTATTGCGCAGTCATCATCATCTTTATTTCCTTCCATGGAAGATTACACGATATCAAAATAAATGATCTGAATACAATCAATAAATACGTATTTAAAAAAATATACAAACAAAAACAAATTAATATTAGAATACAAATTCTTACAGTATATCATTCAATAAAGTGTTCGTCATCTGCATAAGTTGCAAGTTTCAGTACCTTTATTTGCAGAAGATAGCTGCACACTGCATGACAAGGTATGCTGCATACAGGACGAATAGCTTGGAGTTTTCTTTGTCGATTACACCTGATGGTAACCTTTTACCTAAAAGATATTGTAGTTGCAGCTCATCTTCTGCATTAAATAACATAATGTGCAGGCTCAGTGGAAATTTATCAGTAAGGAAATCACAGAAAGAGTTTCTAAAATTCGACATATAAGGACAAGTAACACAACAATGAAGTATGAAGTCTGTATAAACATTCCCACATCTAATACACATATCAAGCTGTGTTTGAGGAACAGCAGCCCATAGTTTAGCTACATATATAAATACCTTAGTGTGTTGTCTGGTTTTAGCCGACTGCCACACTGAGGCAGGTCGTAAGTATTCGTGTATCGAAGAGAATCTATCAAAATCTACTTGTTTAGACATACGAACTCTCCAGAGGCTATTTTCAATTGTGCAATTATAATAATAATAATAATAATAATAATAATAATAATGAGAAGAAGAAAAGTTGATTCAAAATAAGACTTGTAATTGTAAAACATTATTTACATAAAAAAAATAAAATTAGGAAAAATTCGGTTATATCAGGGTGCAGAGTATAGTTAAAGACTGCCGTTCTTTAAAAGTATCAACAGATGTATACAGTACCACATCAATTAGAAGGTTCCTGCTGATAATGGTGCGACGGAAACAGGAATACTGAAACGTCTTACAATGACTATACATGTTGTGATGGTACTATCTTTGTCACCAAGAGTTAGTATGTGTTCATGTGGTATTTCTATCATGTTGTGGACTATTTTATATTAATTAACCGAGGGAATTCATGTTGTGGGCTACATTACATTAAAGAACTGGTTTAGAATTCATGTTGTGGGCTACATTACATTAACGAACTGGTTTAGAATTCATGTTGTGGGCTACATTACATTAAATAACTGGTTTAGAATTCATGTTGTGGGCTACATTACATTAAATAACTGGTTTAGAATTCATGTTGTGGGCTACATTACATGTAAGGCCAAGAGGTCCGCTGATGGATGCGTATGTCCTTTGATCTACATGCCCGTGTGCGGAAAGAATGGACAGACATATAACAACGATTGCACCATGAATTGCAGGTAGGTCTAGAAAAGATTCAACACAATGTACTCTTGAGGCTGTCGCCAGGAATGTATCTATGTCATTTTGTTCCTCAGAACATTTGAAGTACTCATTTTACGTTATAGCCATTATTGTGCTGACGTAACCCTAATTTTCTTATCTCGTTCGAATTCTCTAAGCTCAGATTTTGTTACGTTCATATGACATTCATTAATTAAGTGTGATATCTTCATACAATGACATGTTTTTGTTGTTGCTTCCTTATGCGTAGAACTCGTGAACTTTGAATCGACTGGCCATAGCACTACTTAAACATATTCACATTAATGCGCTGTGAAAATCAAATATGCAGCACGCGATGCTCAACGTTTTAGATAAATGTGCGGCTTTAAAGTTTCATACTTCTCACAAAGGAAAAATGATTCTCCAGGTTTTACTTCAGGCAGCGCATTGTTTCTATAAGGTCATACATAAAAAAATTTCAGTAGCAGTCCATTAAAGTACTGTAATATCATCGTGGGGTAACTTTTCTCGTGGTTTTCGTTGTTGCCCTGAACCACGAATTTAAATCCCCAACAAAAAATGAGCCAAGTAGGATGATGACCCCCACCCCGTTTTCTGACAGTGTTTTATTCCTATAGATTTATACAGCTACTAGTATTTGATAACTCAAGGTGAATACTATAATCTGGTAATTAAATATTAGATCTTACGTGAGTTTTATTATTTTTAACCTTTTGAAACAAGAATTCTAAATCATTTTATATTGCTTCAATGCAAACGTTCGATAAGGTATCCAACAGCTGTAATTTTACACTCACTGCCTTAAATCGCTATGTGAGGTAAGTAAGGATAGAGAGAAAATAGAGATAAAACATAAGCAGTCAAGCAATAGTAATACTGAAAATGAAAAAAAAAATAACAAAAAATAACAGTATATGAAAATTACATTTAAAACTTATTTAAATCGATCCTTCATTCGAGTACAACTGAAGCATTTAAATCCTTCTGAACGCACATATCATTTTATCTATGCATATTTAATTCAAAAGAACAACAATCCTGTAAAATACCATAACTATTTCTTGAAACACTATTATTAATGAAACACTATGCATATACATTAATTACAGCAGAGTATTAAAACTCACACTTCACAGATTTTTGGACAAAGCTACTGTCTCAACATCGTGTCAATCAAGTCGTATGGTACTCACTAATGATTCTCAGGTAAATAATCCCCATATTGCTGAATTAAACAAATCCAGTTTTCTCAAAACCACTGATAATTAGAGTCCGATCTATTACTCATTGTCGCGTGAGCTACAATTATCCATTCAGCGTGAATTGGCTTGATTAACGAAGTTGCAAGGTTTACTAATACTGTGCACTGATCGTCACCAGTAACATCTTCATTTTCCGTAATGGCGTCCATGGCCTGTTTAGCATACCCACTCGTGGAAGTGTCACTTTAATTCTTATATGTACTCTTTATTTACTGTCAAGTCTAGTGATTAAAGTCGGTCTGCACAAGAGACAGACACAAACAAAGGAGTGATTCCACTGTTTTTCAATTTAGTTAGCATCTTCGCACTTTGGTGGGCTCTAAACACATCAGACATTGCCACTGCTTACTGATTGTATTGCACAAGGGGAAGCCAGTCACGTAGTTTGTCCACTTTTAGAATAATGACATTATCCACATAACGTGTCGTAGATTCTTCGATACTCCAGTGTGAGTCTGCGTGAGTCACATCCCAGTGGTCAGGGAAAACAACACCCTTAGACAGGCATCTGCCAGTCTTCCCTGAGTAAATGACTTGGGGGGGGGGGGGCAGGAGAGTTCCGATTTTACTATTGCGAGTAAAATCGTAGTCGGCTTCTTGTCATCAAGTGCGGACTTGCTTAGATCCAAGGTCCTCCATCGTCCAGTCCACACCTGGTACCAGTCTGATTCCAATCTATTATAAGACAGTCTGGAATATTGTGATGTTTCACTAGTGTTAACTTTCTCCAAGAACGTTTTCTTAATGTCTTCAAAATCACGGGCAGCTGTTTTATGCTTTTCGTTCCTTTCCGCTTAACAAATCCCATACGGCGAAGTAACGACCTCACCCAATGCTTTGTGATGCGTAACGTGCCAGCTGGCTGAAAACAATGTTTGATGATCACAGCCTGTGCCCCAACCATTACATTCCTAATATTGGTCACTCCTCCATTAATTCTAACTTTCTTGATCCAATCTTGTATCTCCGCATCAAGCATACTTCCTAGCATGAAAGGATTGCCCTGGGGTGATTTGGGTAACATAGAAAGTTCTTGCCCACGTTGCTTTTTTAACTTTATGTATTGGTCTCGCATACTCAATACAGTGGTCTCACTGATCGCTACTGAATGTGCGGGTTGCCTTGGCAACACCATTATCGATGGAGTATCTGGCTATCTGTGCCCGGATTTCTTCGTTACAACTCTCCTCGCTTTCTTTCTGGGACAGCCAATGGTATCAGAGTGCTTCCTATAAAATCAGGTGCAAACTGGTGATGTGTTTTGTGAGAAGTTGTAAATGACATTTTGAACAGACGACGCAAGACAAGAGCTAGATCCTAACATATGTTGTGATACACACTCCAGGTCGAACATCTCAATATAGTCACCAATCAATAACGTATAGGATAAACAATCTAAGTCGAACCTCCCAATATAGTCGAAATCGACAACAGATACATCGTTCGTAAGTTCTTGCTTATGTTTTCCTTCCAACAAATTTCCATCTATATTTTACGTTTGTTGCTAGCGAAATGTCTTTCACGGCCATCTTTTTACAAGCAGTATGTTTGTTATTTTCAGTCTGAAAGTTAACTGGTAAAGAGTTTTACTGTAATGGATATGTACAATAATGGATTTGTACAATAATGGATATGTACAATAATGAATATGTACAATTATGGATATGTACAATTATGGATATGTACAATAATGAATGTGTACAATAATGAATATGTACAATAATGGATATGTACAATAATGAATATGTACAATTATGGATATGTACAATAATGAATGTGTACAATAATGAATATTTACAATAATGGATATGTACAATAATGGATATGTACAATAATAAATATGTACAATAATGGGTATGTACAATAATGAATATGTACAATAATGGATATATACAATAATGGATATGTACAATAATGGATATGTACATTAATGGATAGGTACAATAATGGATATGTACAATAATGATATGTACAATAATGAATATATACAATAATGGACATGTACAATAATGAATATGTTCAATAATGGATATGTACAATAATGGATAGTTACAATAATTGATAGGTACAGTGTGTGGCACTGTCGGTCACACCTATGGAAAAGAGTGCGCCCTGAAGTTCAATGAGCTATACTATAATTTTGTTTTTGAAGTACATTACATTCCATGAAAAATTTAGAGAAAATATATCCAATCAATTAAAATAGCTGATTGATTATGATGAATTAAAAATCGATTTTTGCATTTGACCCGTTGCCAAGTACTAATGTTTATTATATATTTTATTTAAACAGCGACTTTTTTTTAGAGATAAATATGAGGACACATATCTATAGCCACGTACTTCACTTAGTGTAACAACGTTTATATTTTAAGAACATTCCTCGAATAAGGCATCCTTATCAGGCGATGTCGATTATTTGGGAAAAAGAATCAGCTTAGGCCGGATCGTCTATTATAATACCAACGTGTTCATCTAATTGAATCTGCAAAGTTGAAAAAAGGACACACACACACACACACACACACACACACACACTTAAGCTAATGTATGTACAGTAATAATTTCTTAATACACATGATAAAAATAGTACATTTAATTTTTTATTGGGGGGGGGGCATCAATGACAAATTTGTTGTTATAATAACACCACACAAATATATCGTATTGATAAATCTAAAGGTTAACGAAACAGTGTAAACTGGGGTATGTTTTAATCAAGAATGTGATTTGTTCTAGTGGCCATAAGCGCTTCTGATCTAATAAGGCATTAACATGTTGGGCTTAAAGTTTTACTCAACCTTTGCTCAGTCCTAATATGCTTTTACAACTGTTTTGTGATTTTATGTTGTAAGATGATATTGCATATAAGCTGATTGGGAGACTTAATGTTTTAATTAATAGAGTAATTAAATAAAAGGCAGGGAGATTAGTTTTATCACGCTATCAGTATGATGAAGGTAAAGCAGGGTAGGAAAAAAATGTGTTTGATTTTAATTTGATTATTCCTATGGCTGGGCATGACTTATTTTTCTTTCTTTTATTTAATTTGATCCCCTTTTGTCTTTCCTTAATCTTGTCATCATATCAAAGTAAGCCGTAGTCTATCTGTTTTCTAAGCTTATGTTTAAATCCCTACTCACTGAGAAAGAATTAGTGAACATTTGATTCCCTGTAATAAGCTTTGAACGAAACTAACAATATACTGTACTCACAAAATATGGATGAAACTAGCAGGTCAATTATTGTATAACCAGTCGATTTACTCCAACTGAAGTAAGGAAAAGAAAAGAAATTGTTTTCAATTCTTTTTCGTAATTTTATCCGGCATGTCACACGTAGAGTCCATATGACATGAAGAATTGTAATATTACCCTATACTTATTTTATTCAAAATTTTTCTCACCCGAATTCAATATTGTCGGAACTGTGTACTACACTGCGTCATGTTGCACAAAAAGCTACCAAGTTAGGAGTTATTTGAGCATTCGAATGCTCTGTTGAGATCCCATAAGTATAAGATAGTGTGTCTGAGTTATCAAATTTGCGTTGTTATTTAATCACAGACACACATACATACACGAACGCACGCACACACAACGTGCTTTAAAACTATCTATGACATTAATGAATTGTTATTCCAAATATCATTTTTAACGAAACTTAAAAATGCGTGGAGAAATTGTCTACTTGTCATTCTATGTAGCTGTACGTCACGAGTTGCCTCATTACGTCACAAATGAGTTCACGTTCGAAACAGCTTGTCATGGTTTCTATTAACAAGAAAGTGGATTTCTATATTTTCAGATAGAATATCACGTGTGGACATGTGTTAGTACTACATTTTGTTTACATTTTTAGTGGAGTTCAATTGGAGCACACTGGATCCTGTCACACACCGAAAGAGTTCAGTTGTCCTGACCCTTGCCCTCGGGTTTATGAGCCCGTTTGTGGAACTGACCATGTTACCTATGCAAATGAATGTGAAATGAAATGCAGGTGAGTTATAGGGTCATCGGTATGTGCGCGTGTGTGTACCTGTGTGTGCCTCTGTGTGTGTGTGTGTGTGGGGTATGTGTGTGTCTGTGTGTGTGTGTGTGCATCAGTGAATGTGCGTTTTGTTTAGTCAATTTACAAACACATAGATATAGCCAGTTTTATTAATATATTTATTATTATGTATAATGCATTAATTTCAATATATTATATCTTTTTTTAGTATTGAAGATTGTTCATTAGTCTATCAGAACTGAAGCATTTAATGGCCGCATACTACCTGCAATAAATATAAATATAAATTTAATAAATAAATTAATTATAATGTATTAATCATTTTCTTATGATATTTCTTCTTTTAAAATTAATCAGTTAAATTATTGTTATAGTATTAGTTAACACTTTCACTATTTTAAGTTATTCCATAAAGTAGAATAATATAAAGTTATTCTTAAATAATTGTAGAAAAGGGACGTAATTCATATGCCAATCCCTAAATTAAGATAGTTTTA
The DNA here is from genome assembly GCA_028554795.2 of Sinohyriopsis cumingii. NCBI lineage: Eukaryota > Metazoa > Mollusca > Bivalvia > Unionida > Unionidae > Sinohyriopsis > Sinohyriopsis cumingii. The sequence continues at coordinate 42,304,477 of CM068829.1, forward strand.
AGAGCATAACATATTATATATATATATATATATATATATATATATATATATATATATATATATATATATAGAGAGAGAGAGAGAGAGAGAGAGAGAGAGAGAGATATTCTTGTGTATATTTGATTTAAATATATCTAATTTAATATATATTTATTTCAATGTAATTGTTTGTTTGTCAGTTTAAAATGTTTTGTTTATTTTTCATGACATGCTATTGTAATGTAAATTTATTAAATGGAGATGATACTGTTTCCAGAAAATTGTTTAATCCTTGCTGTTCGTTTTAGTAAACACCAGGTGTTGACCTAGATCCTTACCTTAATTCAAAATTAGTAGCAACCACGCATTTTCTATTTTTTTTAAATGATTGGTTGTTGTCGAGGTCATGATGGGACTACTTGGTGTAAGATGTAAACAATTTTTTAATTTTATTTCTTAGAGAAAAATGATTGATTTTCGTCAGGGACACTCTGGGTGTACGTAATTTTTAACAGGTTAATAATTTCAACGAGGTTCTGGAAGATGATCACGTGATCCACCTTTTGCGTTTTAGAATACGATATGATCTTTGTTTTGGAGAGATATTCTCAGTTTTGGGCTTTTATTTTATACTGGAAAGTGTCTGTGACCAGTTTTCGAGTTTTCGAGTTATATGTTAATTTTTCTCCAGATTATTTGGACTTAAAAGGATTAATTCTTTTTTCTTGGAAAATACGTGTACTCATGTGAAATTCTTGAACAAAGACAGCTCTTATAAAAAATGTATTCAGATTTCCAAAATCGGAGGATATTTCTTGTTTCTACAAGGAACTGTAGACTCCAGCACTACAGGTTACAGCATACGTAATCGTCTTCCATCTTGGATTCTTCGTCAGGACACGACCTTGAAATCATAGGACCATTTTATTATTAGGACTTCAAAAAATTTATTCGTGGATTATTCTTGGATTATTTTTGGATATTTTACATAATTTTTCCAGTGAAATAAATTTGTATATTTTCCAAACCTTGTTGTTTTCACTTTTTGCTGTTTATTCGAGCCTAAACACGTAACATAAGAATATATATATATATATATATATATATATATATATATATATATATATATATATATATATATATATATATATATATATATATTAAAACGGTGAATCCAATAGGTTTCCTTTAACAGACGTTCCAACTTAGAATCGACTATGTCAATTGGGGTTGAAATGAAAAATCGTTCAAACTTTGGGAACTCTCGTTAAAATGTGTGGCAACAGGAGATGAAAACGAATGATCAATATAATTTTTTTATGTCTGATCTTTGATGGTTCATACGTTTAGATATTTGTTGACTGATTTGTCTAATATATAGGATGTCACAATTTTTAAACGTGATCAAATATTTAACATTTGATGTTGCGCGGTTTAGTCAGGCGTTGAACCCAGAGAAAGAACATAGTAAAAAAACGAAACAAAGGTAGGACTAATAAGTCAACTTGTATATGGAAATCTACATCATTCGTGAACTGAGTCTGTGAGATAAAAACGAAAGGAAAATGACATTATTTTGCACCGATAAAACTCGGCCAATAGCAGGAGAAAAGTAAGACAACGCAATGAAGGCTTCGTGTAAAAAATAAAAATTGGGGGATAAAATCATCTTATTTGGTTTTTTTTTAAAAAATTGAGAAAATACTTGTTTAAACATCCTTCTGTCCACATGGCTTCGCCACTAGATGCTTACCTGTTCTTTAAGTCTATTTTATTAAATTAGATCTGCAAAGAAAATGTGATAACTATATAATAGTTTGGATCCAATTGCGAATTAGACCCAGTCATCGGTTTTAAGGGGTACAAATGTTTCGTTTTCCAGAGGTGTTGTAATGGCTTATGTAGGTGAATGCAAGGCCAAACGGTCAACCAATGGATGCGTATGCCCTATGATCTACACGCCCGTGTGCGGAAAGGATGGACAAACATATGGTAACGACTGCGCCATGAAATGCAGGTAAGTCTAAAAGAGATTCAGCTTTATTAGCTACTACTGAGGCCGTCGCCGGGGAACATGTGTTTCCATTTGGAGGTCCTTATTTTAGGTGATACCTGCAGGTAAACCCTAATTTGTGGACACATACATGTAACTTAATTGCACAATATGTTCTAAATACTTTTACCATCTACAAATGATAGCTATCGTTAGTTGATACGAAATGAACTTCAATAAAAGTTAGTCAAACTCCGTTCACCTCCCCACCTATTTAAGTAACAACGGTTATATCTGAAAGAAAATCGGCATCATTTGAATAAGTCTGAAATCCTTTTATACATTGATTCTTTCTGGCAAACTTGGTAAAATTATTTTAGCGAAAAGTCGTTAACATTTTTATTAGCGACTATTCCTGATGAAGGATTGGGAACGTTTGTACAGTCAAAAAGCCCTTTGAGTCGGGATGTTTTCTGTCCAATTTGGTAAAATTCTGTTTTGTGATTGTTTTGTGCGGGTTCAAATCCTACCAATTGATCGTACGATATAGACTATTGTGATGTGCTCTTTGACAATCCACTTTGCTCCAATTGCCTTGGCAGTAAAAAATAATTCTTGTATTCCTGTGTCGTAAAACACCAAAACCAACCCGTATATGATGAGGAATCGGTACATAATTGCACGACTTTGACAGCCATTAATACGACAACACTCGCTATTAAATCAAGTGCTAATTGTTCAAGGGATTTTGGGGGAAGTTTTAAATAAAAATGTTAACAGATGAAGTACATACCGTAAGCTCACTTCATCTTGCGGCCAGGTGAGCTACGAACCGAAAGAAAAGGAAAAAACAAAAGAACAACCAACGCATCGCTGTCCTTACGTTCCAAGAATGCAAGAGGAACCTGATTGCAGCCAGATTCTTGAAGACATAGTATAAAAAGTCAAGTCGAACCTCCCATCAGCAGCTCTTAGAACCAGTCTTTCCCACGTTTTCTATCAAGCAATTTTTCACCGTCGAGTTTTTGCTATTTGCTAGTGAAATCTCTTCAACAACAGATTTTCTTTTTCTGTTGCAAAGCGGTCTGGTAAAGAGAGTTTAACTTCAATATCATATCATTTCTCGCCAAGAATAATGTAGTAACTTTTTACAGTGGTGTCGAGTTGGCTCATGAAGGAGAGTGCAAGGCGACGAATTCTGCTGAACACGCTTGTGTCTGTACCATGGAATATAACCCCGTGTGTGGCGCTGATGGTCACACCTATGGAAACGAGTGTGCCCTCAAGTGCAAGTAAGCTATGCAAATTTTTGTTCTTGGTGAATCTTACGAGCGATATCTATTCTTCTTTTTGAATGTCATAAAGCTATTTTTAATTTTCTAAACACTTTTTCGCATTAGCTGGTCTGGGCGGGTATCGAACTCGCATCGAATGAATTACGAGTCCGACGCTGTACTGAGTTAGTGTGACTTCCATAAATCTAGATCTTGTGTAGAAAATAAACGTTGATGTGAACGTTAGGTGAAAATTCAATGTCAAGACGTAAACGTCGATGTGAACGTTTGCAGAAATTCTAATACGGAACAGTAGCTGGTTATGTTTGTGCAGGTCAACACAAAACGAACAAACTACAGTAAAATGTCATACCATTGATAGTGTATCAAACTAAATGCCAAGGCCAATTGAGACATTGATCAAACAGCTACCATGTTGAAAAATATAATCACGTAATACAACGCAAGCAAAAATAAGGCGAAGCGTGGAATTATAATCTTAACACGCTCATATCTGATTCCACAGGAATACTCATGTGAGATCAAACGAACCCCATGTTTCTTTTATAGTAGACCAGCTTGAAAAGACAAGAACAGAACAAAAAAAAAAAAACAACAACAACAAAAACCAACAAAATACAAATATCAAATGCAACCCCAAAAATAATTTTTGCAGTTCCAGTTTTGGTGAAGTTTAGTAAATAAAAGTCCTTCAGAACACAATGTTCCCACACAATTTCATAATGCGTACCTATAGTTTATTGTTGAAATTTCATTTCAGGGGTGTTGCAATGGCCCACATGGGGCAGTGCAAGGTGAAGAGGGCAGCTGAAAGTGTCTGCGTCTGTCCTTACAACTTCGAACCAATGTGCGGCAAGGACGGCAACACATATAGCAATACGTGCACCATGAAATGCAGGTAATGGTGAAGTCACAAAGATACATTTTTTTGTCCTGTTCAATAGATGTTGGAGCAAACGTCTCTTAGTTATAGTAGATGATCGCTTATTTAACGAGGTAATATATATATATATATATATATATATATATATATATATATATATATATATATATATATATATATATATATATATATTGCTATGTAGTGAATTACTGGATTTTTTTATAAAGAAATAATCTTGATATTTCACTGGAGTGAAAAAATATAATTTTACACTGGCCATCGATATACACTGATACAATTATTACCATGAAATTTGTAATTATACACAGACGCTATTTTATTCCAGAGGTTAACATGGCTGCATATTGTTAGAAACGAGTTCAAAATTCAACAAGGTGTGAATTAGTGTCAGTCTTAATTTGCTATTTTACTTTGAACCGAGAAGGAGAAATGTGTTTACTGTTTATATTTTCTACGAGAATAATCATAAAACCCAGCAGGACATAAACGGTAAATCGCTGACATCCCCATGGATCTAGAATGAAAAAAGCTTCTTCAGTTTGTTATACAACACATCCTGATAGGCAATAGCTTTGAAAATACAATTGTTTTTAAAAAAATGTGCTTGCTACGAATGGATATCGATATCTTTCATCTCGTGGATGAATTTTCACCCACTTAGTGCAATATATCCGTTTTTCACTAGTTTTATCCATATATATATATATATATATATATATATATATATATATATATATATATATATATATATATATATATATTATCTCATCTAATGGAGATAATGCATTTATCATGTACTTATTACTGCTACTTTTGTATTAGCTGGTAAATATAACTGGGATTTTCACATGTATATCAATAAAAAGGGATTTAAAATAGAGCTTTGAGATACATACATTTTCATGTACCTTTCTCTTCACAAGGAGAGTTTATACATTCTCCATTTTATGGAATTCTCAGATTTGAAGCTGTGTAAAAAGGACTTATTTCTGATAATTTTGAATTTGTGTCTGCTTCAGAGTCCTGCCTTAATGTAAGTGTACATTTCATGAATGAAAACAAAACCGTACACAAAAGATGAACATAATAAATTGAAGAAAATATGAGATATAAATAGAACCAGTTAAATCTCCAACCTTGCTTCGAGTCTCATGGTAAAGAACGATGATTTTGTCTCAGTGATGGCAGAGGTAAACATTCTGATAAAGGCTAATTATCACAAAACAACCAAAATATTGGTCAATCGATGGCATAGGACTTTTAGTGTTGACAAGTTTTGTGTATCATGTGGAACATCTCTAAAATGTATGATGTTAGTTCCAATGTGCAACGTGGAATATACTAATTAAGAAATAAGATAAAGCATAAATAAATAAGACTAACGTAAAAGAGCATTACACAATCCAACAACCCTCAACCCAGACAAAATTCTGACTTTTTGCAATGTGATATTCCATAGTCATTCAAATGTACAACAAATACTCATGGTTGCCTGAATTTCAGTGGAGCAGAGATGGATTACCAAGGTGAATGCAAGCAAATTGTCCCCATGGTCAAGGAGACAGAGGATGCTCCCTGCATCTGCACCTTTATGTACCAACCTGTCTGTGGTCAAGACGGACAGACGTACGGAAATATGTGCAACATGGAATGCCTGTAAGTATTTTCATACTTCCTTTTAGACATACGGTCCTAACACTAACCCTTTAATGCTGAGCGGCAAGCGAGGAAGCTGTTAGTATCATTTTTATAAGTCTTTGGCAGGACTCAGCTGGGGTTGGAACTCGCGACCTCCCGCATCAGATGCGGACGCTCTAACCACTAGACGACCGGAGGGGTCAGTTTCGAAATGTAGCTTTTAACATTGGTAGTAATGGCACACATATTTGATTATTTGTCTTTATTATTCGTACATGCTTAAGTTCGCGATGCATGGTTTTGGAAGCTAAGATGAACAACGTTGAAAAGACGTACGACGCCATGATGCATGATTGGGGCAAAACATGAACGACAGACTACATCGTACAGTTCCATGAACACCTTTAGCATGGAAGTTAAAATTTATCACCTCGAGTTGTTGTTATGGGTTTAACGCCATTTCTCAGCGCAGCTATAAATGGCGGCCAGAAAAATGGTGAGAGAAGAACCCGGGAAAGCCTCGGTAAGAACCACTGACCAACGGGAAACTGTTACATCTACACTGACCAAGCATGAGACTCAGACATAAGCGGGCAGAGGTGACATGACATTGATCGGTAAAGGCGAACGCTTTAAACCACTCAACCAACCGGGGCCCCTAAAACCTTTATTTGATATCTAAGCTGAAAAAAATAAAAAGAGGATGCAATAACATGAACAGGTGAACTTGTGTGTTATTGTCGTTGATTAAAATTTTTATACAATTATATATAATGTACGGATACAAATGGCTCATTTAAATTTAAAATCCAGTCTTTAACAATCACTTTATTTTTTTCAGTCGCGTGAAATTGGCTCACCTCGGTGAATGTGCATCAACTACTACTAAAAAATAACACAAAAGAACAAAAACCCTTCCAAGTTAGCATTTGCTGCATTCCAGGCTTCATCGATATTGAGGAAACAAAACAAATAAACATGCGTCATATATAGTTTAGTAATTGTGTCGTTTAGCAAGCATCTTTCTGACCGGATTATTTCTGGTTCAAGAGGACCCAGGTTGTATGTGATACTAGTTACAACAAGGATTAAATAACGGATTATCTACCTGGATTTTAGCCTTCAGGTGACATATCAGTGTTAAGTTTGGCATCGTTAATAATTAAAGATTCGGTTATTTGTGTTTTAAAATGAATAAAATGTAATTTCACTTGTATACCCTTTGGATTTGTTTGTTTTTATTGCGCAGTCATCATCATCTTTATTTCCTTCCATGGAAGATTACACGATATCAAAATAAATGATCTGAATACAATCAATAAATACGTATTTAAAAAAATATACAAACAAAAACAAATTAATATTAGAATACAAATTCTTACAGTATATCATTCAATAAAGTGTTCGTCATCTGCATAAGTTGCAAGTTTCAGTACCTTTATTTGCAGAAGATAGCTGCACACTGCATGACAAGGTATGCTGCATACAGGACGAATAGCTTGGAGTTTTCTTTGTCGATTACACCTGATGGTAACCTTTTACCTAAAAGATATTGTAGTTGCAGCTCATCTTCTGCATTAAATAACATAATGTGCAGGCTCAGTGGAAATTTATCAGTAAGGAAATCACAGAAAGAGTTTCTAAAATTCGACATATAAGGACAAGTAACACAACAATGAAGTATGAAGTCTGTATAAACATTCCCACATCTAATACACATATCAAGCTGTGTTTGAGGAACAGCAGCCCATAGTTTAGCTACATATATAAATACCTTAGTGTGTTGTCTGGTTTTAGCCGACTGCCACACTGAGGCAGGTCGTAAGTATTCGTGTATCGAAGAGAATCTATCAAAATCTACTTGTTTAGACATACGAACTCTCCAGAGGCTATTTTCAATTGTGCAATTATAATAATAATAATAATAATAATAATAATGAGAAGAAGAAAAGTTGATTCAAAATAAGACTTGTAATTGTAAAACATTATTTACATAAAAAAAATAAAATTAGGAAAAATTCGGTTATATCAGGGTGCAGAGTATAGTTAAAGACTGCCGTTCTTTAAAAGTATCAACAGATGTATACAGTACCACATCAATTAGAAGGTTCCTGCTGATAATGGTGCGACGGAAACAGGAATACTGAAACGTCTTACAATGACTATACATGTTGTGATGGTACTATCTTTGTCACCAAGAGTTAGTATGTGTTCATGTGGTATTTCTATCATGTTGTGGACTATTTTATATTAATTAACCGAGGGAATTCATGTTGTGGGCTACATTACATTAAAGATCTGGTCGAGAATTCATGTTGTGGGCTACATTACATTAAATAACTGGTTTAGAATTCATGTTGTGGGCTACATTACATTAAAGAACTGGTCGAGAATTCATGTTGTGGGCTACATTACATTAACGAACTGGTTTAGAATTCATGTTGTGGGCTACATTACATTAAAGAACTGGTTTAGAATTCATGTTGTGGGCTACATTACATTAACGAACTGGTTTAGAATTCATGTTGTGGGCTACATTACATTAAATAACTGGTTTAGAATTCATGTTGTGGGCTACATTACATTAAATAACTGGTTTAGAATTCATGTTGTGGGCTACATTACATTAAAGAACTGGTTTAGAATTCATGTTGTGGGCTACGATACATTAACGAACTGGTCGAGAACTCATGTTGTGGGCTACATTACATTAAATAACTGGTTTAGAATTCATGTTGTGGGCTACATTACATTAAAGATCTGGTCGAGAACTCATGTTGTGGGCTACATTACATTAAAGAACTGGTCGAGAATTCATGTTGTGGGCTACATTACATTAAAGATCTGGTCGAGAATTCATGTTGTGGGCTACATTACATTAAAGATCTGGTCGAGAACTCATGTTGTGGGCTACATTACATTAAAGATCTGGTCGAGAATTCATGTTGTGGGCTACATTACATTAAAGATCTGGTCGAGAACTCATGTTGTGGGCTACATTACATTAAAGATCTGGTCGAGAATTCATGTTGTGGGCTACATTACATTAAAGAACTGGTCGAGAACTCATGTTGTGGGCTACATTACATTAAAAAAACTGGTCGAGAATTCATGTTGTGGGCTACATTACATTAAAGAACTGGTCGAGAACTCATGTTGTGGGCTACATTACATTAAAAAAACTGGTCGAGAATTCATGTTGTGGGCTACATTACATTAAAGATCTGGTCGAGAACTCATGTTGTGGGCTACATTACATTAAAGAACTGGTCGGGAATTCATGTTGTGGGCTACATTACATTAAAAAAACTGGTCGAGAATTCATGTTGTGGGCTATATTACATTAAATAACTGGTCGGGAATTCATGTTGTGGGCTACATTACATTAAAGAACTGGTCGAGAACTCGTGTTGTGGGCTAAATTACATTAAATAACTGGTCGAGAATTCATGTTGTGGGCTACATTACATTAAAACACTGGTCGAGAACTCATGTTGTGGGCTACATTACATTAAATAACTGGTCGTGAACTCATGTTGTGGGCTACATCACAATTAAACACTGGTCGAGAACTCATGTTGTGGGCTATATTACATTAAATAACTGGTCGGGAATTCATGTTGTGGGCTACATTACATTAAAGAACTGGTCGAGAACTCGTGTTGTGGGCTAAATTACATTAAATAACTGGTCGGGACTTCATGTTGTGGGCTACATTACATTAAAGACCTGGTCGGGAATTCATGTTGTGGGCTACATTACATTAAATAACTGGTTTAGAATTCGTGTTGTGGGCTACATTACATTAAAGAACTGGGCAGAAATTCAGACGTCTTTCATTGCGAGTCAATACATGGAACGTATCATGTTAGAGACATATCTCGTGTTGTGGTGTCACGTACCTACCTATCTTACCTGCGTCTCTGTACCCTCTCCTTCTTGGACATCATTAGGTTATGAATCACCAAGCTTTTTAAAACGGCATCAAAAAACATTTGGTAAAATAATGACTGTTGTCCGCCGCAAATAAATTTACATTAGATGTGTTTGCTCGGTTAGTGATAATTGTAATGCATTGATATACTCATTGTTATGTTTTCTATACGGATTGGAGTTTCAGGCAGTCATCAGGTGAGAATATATATTCTCAAGGGTAATTCCATCACAATGACAATCCCATTTGCAAATTTATTTTATGATATATGCATATTTAATTAAGTAAGATAATGACTGAATGATTTGATCAAGTATAGTATAACCGTATACTCGCTTGCAAGTCGGGGGGCCCCGAGTGCCGGAGTGGTCTAAAGCGCTCTCTGTTACGGATCACTGCCATCTCACCTCTGTCTGCGTGGGTTCGAGTCTCGGATTCAGCCAATGTGGCTATGTGAGAAAGCTTGTCAGTAGCTTCTCGTGGGTCGGTGGTTCTTTCCGGGGTTTTCCCGGGTTCTTCCTCCACCATTAATATTGGCCGCCATGTATAGCCTATCGTGTGCTGAAAAATGGCGTTAAACCCTACAGCAACAGCAACAACAACCTACAAGTCGGATCCAGCTGCAACCTCATATACACATAGCGTAGATAGTCCGCACAATGAGGTGGCAGATCTGGGTCGATAAAGTTTGTTAGGATTAATCATTGGAACAGACAGCAGATCAGGGTTAATGTTGTTTGCAATTGCATCCGACCTTTACACGAGTATTAGCTTTGAGGCTGGACACGTGTTGAACTGCGTATAATTTGCATATTCCTTTAATAAATATGATAATTATGCCCCTCACTGAATGTTGGACATAATGACGAATGTGAAAAGGCTTCATCGTCGGGATTATATGCCAACAAAGACATCACGGCATTGAATGCAAATTTTTTTTTATGGTCACGTTTCTGGAGGGTTAGTGGCTTACATCTCCGGTCTGCTCCACTGCATAAAACAGTAATGACGTTACACAGGGTTCCTGCAGTCTTTAAAAAATTAATTCCTGGAAGTTCCCAAGACCTTTTACCGATTTCTAGAGTACTTATTACGACCTCCAATACTTACCTAACACAAAAACATTTGTCAGCTTGCTTTGCGCATACTTCATCCTATCGGATTGGTCAATCTCTCTCGAATGCCGTGAATACGATGATTTTGAATGGCGTTACGATCGACAGATGTTGTCTGTCTGTGAAGTTTTAAGGGAACCTACTAAACAAAACAAAAACATCGAAGTTAGGTAGGTTGTTAAAACTTTTGGCAAACAAAATGAGACCAGATGACAAATAACCAAATTCCACGACTTTTCAAAACTTATGGAAATTTGAAAACCTTTAAGGCCCTTGAAATGATTTTCTGTAATTCACCAACTTCACCAGGATTTCCATGACTGCAGGAACCCTGGTCACATTGTTATGCAATAGGAAATAACTGAGCGCCATCACTAATAATCGGATACCTTATTTCCGTGTGAAGTCAACGTCAAACAAATTTTTTTTTTTTTTTGGTTTAGCTTGGTGAAACAAGCCATCGTCTTAATTTGTGACTTGTTGACTAAGTAGGACTTGAACCATAAAAAAGCTGTATCATGAATACCAAGGCATCTGTCAAATTCATATTGTGGACTTTGCCATATTGTTCTAGCAATAACTTGAAGTCCAAAATCTGCAGAATATGTATTATGATCTTAATTACAACTCACATTTGAAGAAATAAAAAAACTTAATAAGGTTTTCAAGCCATAGCATTATGTTTTTTAAACATACTTTTGAACTTACTGGCATTTTTCTTATTTACAAAAACAAAACTGATTCAGCAAAACCAGTAGAAGTAGACAAAAAAGAATTTTCTTGTAATATTTGTATTGATATTATTTAGAGGTAGACTACCTCTCAAACTTTCAGGACATTTTAGGAAGTGTCAGTTTCTTGCAGCAAACCTTTTTAAAACATTTTGACGAAAACTTGTTACAATGAATAGGCAAAGTTGTTGATGGGTTTAATGACGTTTTTCAGCATGTGATGTAGACTATACACGACAGCCAGTATATTTGGTGCAGGAAGAACCACCAACCCACGGTAAGCTACTGACAAGCTTTCTCTCATTTGTCGAGCTGAGACTTGACCTCACGCTAACAGAGTGGGATACTCTGTAAGGCAAACGCCTTGGACCACTCAGCTACCTGGAATCCCAATGATTAAATACAAATCAATTGTAGTAGACAAATTAACTCCCCTGTGCATATTTGTATGCATATCTCATTGACCGTATCCACTTTCCATTTCTTTAGCGTAATTTTTTGAAAGAATATTTTTTAGGTTTTTAGTTTTGGGGCTTTTTTTTATCTGCATTGGACGCACCCGTTTTTTCAAACACTAATCTAGTTATTTATAGATTTACAGACCACTCCGTTGGTCTAGTGGTCAGAGCATCCGCCTCGGATGCGGGAAGTCGTGGGTTCGATCTAAGGCCGAGAAATACCAAAGACTTACAAAAATGGTACTAACAGCTGCGTCGCTTGGCACTCAGCATTAAAGAAGTTAGTGTTAGGCCTGGTCGGCCTGGTGTCAGGATAATGTGACTGGGTGGGACATCATGCTACATGTCTGCGGCATGATGCACCAGTGCTAGACACTATAAAATGTCACACTGCGGACATCGTAGCGATGACTGAAAACTTGTTTAAGCTATGTTAAAAATCCAAATCACACACACACACACACACACACACACACACATAGATTTACAGTATCCATTTAATACTAGGATCAGTAGAGGCAATACGTTTCATTTTTCATACCACCGTTAAACAAGTTAAATCAGGTACCAAAAATGTGATTCACCAAACCCATATTTGAACATGAGCTCTGATTGACATATCATATGCCTGCCAGGTTTTCACCAATCCTCTACTTTAGACACCAGTAGATCAAAAACCTTGCCCTAAAGTTAGACAATTATTAAAGTGTTTCTATTACAATTTCCATGACCCTCATCTCAGATCTTTAATCATCATAATCCACAAAATTATTTAACAACCAAAACGAAAGCCATCCACAAAGTTCATTTGAGGAGCTTACTCTGTAAGTTGTTCTGGAAAACCCATCGTTCTCTGAGCAACATTAAAAATGACCTTTGACTTTTTGACATCAAATTCAAGTCTTCTTTCATGCCTCAGATGCAAACCTACTATACTGGTCTGTGGAATGGAACTAAAATTAACACAAATTTTTTTTTTCTTCTCCATTCCCTGTTGTCTTGACCTTTTAACCTCACAATCAACAGGTTTATTTCCCACCAAATGTGCAAGTCATCCGCAAACTTTGGTGATGATACATGGTCTATAACAAATCTTTATCTTTTTTCAGTTAAAATTACCTTGCCACATGGATCGCAAGAAGTTCAAACCATCCACAAAGTTTGGTACAGGTCTGTGATGTGTAACTAATGCTACTGTGCAAAAACCATTTGACCTATACATCTCCAAGGTTCTCCCTTACCCAGAATGCAAGTCATCCACCATCTGGTAATTGTAGATTGTGGACGACTGAGTTAATGTATTTCCTTCTTTCATTCAGTCACAATTACCTTGACCATTTGTTGGTTTCTTCCTTACCCTAAGTACATAATAACTGCAAAGTATGGTGACAAATGTCAAGAAGGTTCTGCCAAAGCCATCCACAAAATTTGGTAAATGTACAACTTGAATTATTGTGCAAAAATTGGTAAAGTATCGATGGATGATGTAATACCACATATTATACCATATGGAAGATATATAAAAATCCATACTGCAAAAGTCTAGGGGGAAAAAAACAGATGATAAAAATTTCAAGATGGGTTTGTAAAAGTTTATATTACCATTTTCCATTAATTTCTGGAGCACTCTTTCTTCTTTTGGTGTATCCTCAAAACAAATATTTATATTTACCGACGGAAATATCCTAAAATAAAAAACGTCAAAGAACTTAAGGTAAAACCATTAATATTCATGACACCGACAGTATGGGAGCCATGGCAAGTCAGTTGGAAGAGTGCCAGACTTGTAATCAAAGGTTTCCAACCTGATCTGGCTGCCTCGGTGCATCTTTGGGAATGGCACTTGGCTCTCATATTTTTGGCACAATAGTCAAGGTGTTAATAGCTTTTAAACCCCACAAAAACAAACAAAAACCAAACTGTATATTTGCACAAACTGTCACACTAATTTAGGCATTCAACACTGCAAGAAAATTCTGCTTAAGAGATGTTTTCCTTCTTCAATGATGTAAGAGACCTGTAATGCAAAATGAAAATTGCACAGGACTAGTGAAGATCATATATTCTTCATAACCTAATCTCTCCCGACTCCATGCACTGATATATCACCCCCCTCCACCCCCATGTACTGACTTGCAACTTCAAGGCCTCACTGTGAACAGAACTTGCACACTGTTGACTACAGTATCACTGCTGTTAAAGTGACACTTGTGTTTCAGCACATTAACACAGGTTTGACAAAAAACTTAACCGAACAGTAAAACAAATTTTTCAATTTAAAGTTCATCAAAACAGTTGACTAGGCAAGTAATGTTTGATTCCTGTACTATGTTCATCTTATATCTGGTACTCACCAAAAAAGATGAACGTCAATAAGAAACAAGACACGATTTAATTAATTATATAACCTGAATACAATTTGCATCGATGATATTATTCTTGATTTTTAACCTTGTTTTCAGTAATCTTAATAATGCTGTGTTTTCGGGAGCATTCTATGTACGATACCACTTCTTTCCAGGTTTCTCAAGAAAAATGAACAGCATGAAAAAGGTTTCGTGGATTGCTTCGTCTCTCCCATGACCCATAACATGATGCATCATCAATGTACAACTTAAAAAAAAACTAACACAAAACTTTAACACAGTACCTTAAAGCCCATGCTGCCAACTGCAAGGCTGTTTGTTATTCATACGTGACCATTTACTAGGTATATAACTTGTATACCAATTACCTACAAAATGATATATAAAAAACAGACCTTGAGAAACATTGGAAGTCTGAGTACATCTTTTACCACAAGTTGGATTTGACAGTCATCATGGAAGAATATAAAATTTAGTTGTTTAATTTTAGCACCGTTGGCATCATCTGCAAAGACAGCTAAAATACACCTACAATAAGGTCCTGTGTACATTTTTCTTCATTAAGAAGCTAGCCAGTTACCTTTTACAAACTTCAAATGTGAACAATTTAGGAGTTAAACAACCAGGTAACAATAAATAAAAAAAAGTAAAAAAGACTTTAATAATGATTAGTATATAGGGTTCAAACTGAACTCTGAATGATAAATTCAAAGACTTTTCCCAAACTTTCAGAAGCCAAAAACAGATTTCCAAGACCAATTTTTGCTAACATTTTGTATACAGGTTATGAGAAAACAACAAACGCAAAATACTACAATATTGTTTAACGATGAAATTCAAACTACAATTGATTTTTTAAGGGCTATTCCATTTAAACATACCCCTGGAGGGGAAGGCACATTCAAAAATGGGTGACCACCCATAGAAGTGATTTTTTTCCATACCAACACCAGTCATAAAAGTGAATTTCTGACACCCATGCCCATGCATATAAGCAAATTTCGGAAATTCATGACCGTGCATACAATTTATTTTTTTATAGAGGTGAATTATACATTAATTTTTATTATTGGTAACTTGAATAGAAGTATTAAACTTAATAGAAATAAAATGTATCTAATTAATATTTATAATTAAAGATAATATGATAAATATAAAACATTTTGTGAATAGTAATAATAAAGAGTTGTTCATTGTTAATCAACCAGGTATTTGTGATTTTCAAGTTTAAGGATGAAAGAGTCTTGACAGTTTGTTTGGATTAAAAACCCAATATTTACCTTGTTTAAGATGAATCTCTTTATAAGCACATAAATAATAGTACCCAGAAATTATAAATGAAATTTGATATCAGGGCCATACATGTATGTTTAAAAGTTTAACGCCACTTTTCAGCACACAATAGGCTATACATGGTGGCCAGTATTAATGGTGGAGGAAGAACCTGGGAAAATCCCCAGAAAGAACCACCGACCCATGAGAAGGTACTTGCAAGCTTTCTCACATACCCACATTGGCTGAATCCGAGACTCAAACCCACGCAGACAGAGGTGAGATGGCAGTGATCCGTAACGGAGAGCGCTTTAGACCACTTGGGGCCCAAAAAAATGGAATACTGTCCCCGTTATAGTCTTCTTAAAATCAGTTTATCCCTGGGTTCAATACCTCATTTTCGGTCAACCAATGAGAAGACAGCATTCAATTCTGTGTGTTGCACTTGCATACTAAGTGGGCGCAATCATGGCCATGTCGAGCTATAGCGTGGGAAAATGGCCTGGCATTCCATAAATGCATAATAGTACGTTAAAGTTTTAGTATGCATACAATGTCGAATGCCTGAGCTAAACATCGTTACAAAATTTAGCAGTGTAGCTTAAAAGGTCACGTTAAGTTGCATGAGAAAGTGCTTAATCCAGTTTAATTCAAGGTCATGTTTGTTGTTTTTGGAAGCATGTGCTTGTTATAAAAACAGTTCTAACCAATCAAATGGAAGCTAAGAGAAGGGGAGTTTTTTAAGTTTGCAGAGTTTCAAATGTACGATTTTCAAACTTAATTCTGAGGCTGATGAATGTCTCAACCTTGTATCTGTCTATGGTCAAGTTCTCACCTCTAAAATTAGCCACAGATGACTCCAGGCCGACCGAAGTCAGCCATATCCCAACATCTTTGATGGACCACATGTTGTATTGTCTTTCTGTTGCCATTTTTAGTCATGTTCTAAATATTCGGCTGCAGTATCCATACCATATATGGTACATCTGAAAGCTTATGGAGATCCACATTCCGATTGTTTTCATATTTCCGTTACAATTCATCAGAAAATGTTGATTTGGTTTTTCTTTTCCCTGAAATTCTGCGAATTAGGATGAGTAATCTGGAATTACATTTTTTGTTAAAAGGAGGGGGGACAGAAGAGAAAACAAGCACAATGGTGGCATGACAGAAACATATTATTAACCCTTTACTTCATACAGTATGTGGCTTTTAGGCCTTCGATACACATGTAGCCAAGTTACCCAGTGCAGTGCACTATAAAAAGAACACCTGTTACCTATTCAACTCCATACACATAGGCCTGCCTGTTAACTGTTAACCACTGTAGAGTATAATTTTAACCAATTTACATTTCTGGTACACATCTATTATGTATGGAAAAATTTTATGAGTAATATCTGATCATGATAGCTGTGTAATTATTTTTCATAGAATAATTTTTTATGTGCTTTAAAATCTTAAGAGAACTTGTTTACCATCAAGTCGTGTGACAAACCGTAGCTGCCATTTCTCATAATCAAAATTTACAAGATTTTTGTCCACATCTACATCACTAAGTCAGCTCAATTTGATAATTTCTAAAAACTAATTGCTGCCTACATCAATATCAGCACCTTTACCTAAGTTACTGAAGATTTCATAGTTGTGATTCTAATCGTGAAAACTTCTCAAGTACTTTACGAAATCTGTGACCTCCATTTTGAAGAGCGGAGAATACGACCCAGATGCTTCAAATAGCAGATTTTGACCAGAGCATAAATAGTTATGTGATCTGACGTAATGGTCATTCGCACAAATGAATGTAGTAGCTAACAGGGGGTCTCCTCTGAAGGTGGCGCAATGAAAACCTGCTCAAAATGGCTGCTGTTTACAGAAGGCGTCAAAAGGTGCTTCCATGCAAATGAAGGCATCCAAAGGCGGTTGCATGAGGTAAAGGGTCAACATAAAATAGGCACCATCGATAGAAGCATTTTTTCTTTTGATTATTGTTTATTGATGACCATGCATGGAAGTTTTTTATTTTGCCGTCCATGGGGTAGGGGTATGTTTAAATGGAATAGCCCTAAAATTGCTTTATAATGATATGGAAGATATGTTAATATTCATTGTTATTTCAGAAATTTGTAACTTATGCATCAGATTTAATACAAAATAAATTGTTCTCTTAACAGAAATTAAAATGTTTGGATTTTATTTCAATTTTCAAAGACTTTTAAAGACCTCAGGGTAATCGGCTATATTTTCCCAAAATTTCAAGGCCTTGAAAATGCTACCTCATTTTTCCCAAACCATCAAAGACTGTTAAGAACCCTGGTATATTATTGGTGTGATTTACTGATCTAATCTGGTCTGTTCATCTCTTAGAAAGCAAATATTTTTTCCAGTCCATCAATACATGAAAAAAACGAAAGAAAAAAAAAACATTAAAGTTTACAAACGGCAGAGATATTAACATTTCTAACAATATATTCTCTGGATCTGGTTTTGCAAAAATGTAACAATTTGCGATCATTCATCTAAGCTGCTTCTGAAAGTGACTGAATTATTGAAATATATCAAACAAACTCGGCTAATTCAAACTTGTTTTATTGATCAATTGCAGTACAGATGTATATGCAGGTAATTATTTTAAAAATCATTTTCTTGCAAATACATTTCTTTCGTGAAATAAGTTTTAGAATTACATAAAAAATTTAAAAAGAGATACAGTTAACAAAATATACAACAGAATTTGTAAATGCTTTAGTTTATTTAAACTAAACCTGCACAGTTTAAGAATTTCTCTAATTCATGAGGTACTATGTATTTCACTGAAAACACATACTTGATATCCATATGGTGGCAAGATATTGTGATGACACTGTTGGAGAGTAAAAGGAATTACAATTAAAACAGTTAAAAATGTCATACTGATCTTATGTAAAGACAATCTTTTACCTTATCAGACATCTATTTTGTGCTTTGCTATTTAAAGATTTGGCATAAAAGATTAAAATGTACACTTCAAATCTGTAGGGCTGTTACAGAAAAACAAAACTGGGATTGTGCTAGAAGGCACTTGTTTTATAAATGGATGGTTAGGGTTCATCCACACAAATCTTTATGTGTTTTGTTTTGAGCAGTTCAATTAACAAAATATGATGGGGGTGGGGCTTTGAACACGTGCCCATATCTTTAAGTTCTGGAAAAGCCCTTAGGAACTTGAAGGGAATTTAAAGGTTTAAATTTTCTACTTGCCCTAGCCAAGAAATATTTAATTTATCCACCTGGACAAAATTTAAATCATCATTTTAGATCATAATGTAGTATATGCAAAGTGAGCCTTCCTTCAGCCTGGTCAAGAATGAGATGACACTGCATAATCGTGATGAAGACAAATTTCTGGGCCTGCAGACTTCATGGCTTTCTGACTGACCCCAGCTTTCTTTGAGCCAAGTCCTTCAGAGCATTGTAACATGGCATCACAAGACTGACATTCATCTGCAGGCCGGGGGGCTGAGGCAAGGGGTCGAGGCTTTGGCTTTAGCCAGCCTCAGTCTTCAAGGAAGAAGTAGTTACCACCTTTCTTCTGTTCAACATCCTGGAAAAAGCATGAAAATACAACATGAAGATAAAGGAAATTTGAATTAATTTTGTGTGCTGTAAACCATGACCAAATTTTGTGTGTTGTGGTAAATTACAAATTAAAAGCACAGCAATAATGTTTAAATTCACCAAAGTGTGGGAAACATATTAAGTTCAGTTATGTAAGGTAATCAGATGCAAGGGTAATTACAGATGTAAATTTGTATGGGTAAGTCAGATGTGAAGTAAATTACAGTATTATATTTGCATTGGTAAATCAGACATGAAGGTAATTACAATATATTAAATTGTTTTATTTTAATTTTATTTGCTGTATCTATAAATCATAAAGAAAACAAGAGTAAAATAAGTAAAATAAATACTAGATAGTAAAAAAACAAAAGTAAAGCAAGTTAACATATTATAACAAAAATATTTCATGGTTATGTACCTTATATAATTTAGATGATGACTCCAATGGGTCTATAGTAAATTTCTTCTAAAATATTCTTTTAAATAATGCAGAGATTGACTTCTGACGTAAAATTTGTTAATGGTCTACAAGAAAGTAAATCAAAATGACTGCAAACTCATTTTGTATATTGTTTCTGAATATGAGCCATGAAGTATGTTACGCTGTTAAGAACATAATGCAGATTATAACAACAACATACTGTCATAACATAATGCAGATTATAACAACAACAAACTGTCATAACATTTTTTCATGTTCAGTTTTTTCAGCAAAAAAGCAAATTCCGGTACAAATGTCTGCTGTTGGCCTTGTCAACATCAAGCTGCCTACAAAAATTTGGTTGATAAGTTTGTTTAGATGGTTTTTACACCATTATTCACCAAATGATAAGCTATATATGGCAGCCAGTATATTTGGTAGAAGAAGAACTGGGAAGACAATGGGAAAAACCAACCACAATGGCAAGCTGCTGGCAAGCTTTTTCCACATATCAACATTGCCAAAAACTTGAACTCACAAGTATAGAGTTGATACGTGTGAGTGATCTGTAAAGGCAAGTGCCTTTGACTATTCGGCCACTCGGGGCCTGTAAAAATTTCGATATTAATCAAGGAATTTATTGTGCATAAATAAAAATGTGTGGGTCTGACAAATATGTAATATAAAACAGCTAAATGGTAATGCAGTAAAATGAAAATCAAACCCAGCCAATTTCTCACCAGCATTAAACTGCATACTAAATTTGGATGAAATGTCAAAATGTTTGCAGGATTTATTGTGTGGGAATAAAAATGTGTGACTGACAACCAGGATAGGTTACAATGCTGCTAAACAGTGATGTAAAGGTTGACAGTCAAATTTGGCAATGTCTTCACAATACTAAGCATTATACCAAGTTAATTTAAAACCAACAGCAATTAAGGGGCATTACTGTGCAGTAGCAAAAATAGTGGATCCAACAATCAGGGGCTTGGACTATAACTGTGCTAAATAATGACGTAAAATGGAGACAATTAAGTTCATCAAAAGTATCATCAATATTAAGCTCCATCTCAAATTTGGATGAAATCAAATTTTAATTAGGGAAGCTATTCTGGTGAACAAAAGGTTGGTGAGTATGACAGTCTGGGGATATAACTCCACTCAAGATATATATATATATATATATATATATATATACACACACACACACTACAATGGTTGAATTTTGACAAATGTAGTGATATAACTTAATGTATTGAAACTTAAAGCTGACGACATTTTTTTTAAATCACCAATACCTTTACAGAGTTCAGCTTGTTTATACGAGGCCTGAAATTGTTAGGATCCCGTCTGAAGGTAATGTCCAGGGACTCGAGGAACTTATTCATACCATTCAACAGAGACTGTGGGCTGAAAATTTAAAGAAATATCAGATAAAACCTTGCCTAACAAGATCTGTAATTATAGTAACTGGTTCTATTAAGACAGTAACAATGTGAGTTAAGCAGGACACAATGTATATCACATGATAGTTAATGTTCGTTTCATTTTCAATGAAAGATAGGGACAAATTAAGAATATGAAACCTATTTGCCTTCACATCAAGTCAATACTCATAATTTTCTTCAACAAATTTTGAAAAAAGATTTAAAATATATAATACATATTTATAACACAAATTTTTTTCCCTATAACTTTCTTAAATTTCATGAATTCTCTCTAACAAAAAAAAAATATTCTCTGGTGCTTCCTTCCATTTCCCAAAGACTGAATTTTGCAAACCTGCAATGTAGCCGTTAAGAAGCCTACTACCAAACTGAGACCAACTAGAATGAGAGATGGAAGTTGTGCAAATATCCCTTCTTCTTTTTTTTTTAATATCACCTACCCTCTCAATTCAAACACTGACAACTATCATTATTGGCTTTTCATTCTTGTTAAACAGCACATCAAGTATGGATACCTCTTAAATCAGGTGTGTGGCCTCCCGAGGATCCCTTTAAGAGTAGGACCAATGTATTGGAATAAATGAGACGAATTAAACCATTAATACTGAAATAATTGTGTACCAGTCTTTTCTGAATATACGACACGAGTTAAACCAGAATTAACCAGACAAAAGTACTGAAATACTTACGTATTAGCCTTAGTATCTATGGAAGGTATTCCTTCAAAGACAATAACCCTATCGGCCAAGTATGTAGCCATGATGAAATCATGTTCCACAACAAATGCAGTCTTCTTGGCATGAAGGATGAACCTGCCAAACAAAAAGAAAAGATTATTTCTTATAAAAACATTCTTGACTCTGTTCTCTTTTTGGGGATTGTGGGTATCAAGAAAAGCCCCTTTTTTTTAAAGCAAACAGGTTCTATTTAAAAATAAAATTCAGTGTATCCCTTAGAGGTGCAAGATTGGGAGTCAGAAATCCCCTCAGTGTCAGAACTGGGGGTCAGACTAAGCAAAAACCAAATTCTGGTATCAAAACTGGGGAGTCAAATTAAAAATTAGGAGGTCTCTGAAGCACAAATGAGGGTAAAGAGAGACACTGAAAATTTCTAAACCTGATATGCCCATTGCCAGCCAGGGAAATTAGGGACAAAAAGGTTAAAGATTTGTGATTCTATGTTCTTACTGCAGCAAATAAATATTCCAAATCAAAGCCAGAAGAATAAGAAAATCATTTAAAAACATTACAAAACATGTCTACATGCAGTTATATAACATTATTTACAGTACACAGCTCTGTTATATAACACTATTTACAGTACACAGCTCTGTTATATAACATTATGTACAGTACACAGCTCTGTTATATAACACTATTTACAGTACACAGCTCTGTTATATAACACTATTTACAGTACACAGCTCTGTTATATAACATTATTTACAGTACACAGCTCTGTTATATAACATTATTTACAGTACACAGCTTTGTGTGTTCTTTTAACTGTTCTTCAAACTGCTACTGGATCTTTTCAGCTTTGCCAAAAGATCCTTTTCCAAAACTGTTTTCACACGGCAAATGTCGGATCCCCATTTACCACACCACATGGCTTCATTCTCAGCTCTCTCAATTCTTGGGATGGATTTTTGTATCTTTAAAACATGAAGGACACATCTTTTTTCTTTAATTTAATTAAATTTGATTACATATAGCCTACAGGATGGGCTTAAAATCACTGTCTGACATTTTAATGTCCAGGCACACACAAAAGATTTATAGAAACACTGTCAATTGTATTTCCTAAGTAAACACAACTTTTGCAGAAATCAAATTTGAAAATAAAAACAAAAACAAACAACACAGTACATCATGAAGAAAACAATCAAGTGAAATGATGCATTCTGAATAATGGCGCGAAAGTCATCATACGATTCAAATTACCAGAAGAGACTAAAGAACGAAACAAACTGTTCCAATAATAATGCCATGTTATATGCTGGAAATTAGTCTTGTGTCATAAATTACCATAAAGACAGCAAAGGACCAAAAACACCATAGTTGTAAGCCAATAACTTGTTATAAATTACCGGAAAAGACCTGAAAGGGACGAAAATACTTGCATGGCTTCAACTTCCACAAAGTTTTCTTCAGTTTATTTTTTTTAAACGAGAAATCTTGATTTCTTTATACGGTGGGATGATTTGTGACCAGACTTGGCAAGTCAGGACTTTCATGCCAAATTCGGGATGATGGGCATCTCTTTTAAACCATGGTGAATTGCAAATTCTTACAAATAACTGCTGAAAATATTGTTATCAAGTGATGAATCTGCTTTGCCTCAAATGACAGGCAGGGGGCACTCAATCACACAATAAAAAAATCCCTAATCTGAGATTTGTATTTTAAATGTATATGTATATGTATATGAAGTCAAAACCTCAATGTGTATATATTCCATTTTAGAGACTTAACTAGATGTGAACAATGACATGAGATTTCCAACAAGTTGGTAATAATTACATCGTAGAAAAATCAACTCATAACGTGGTATCATTCATCTTTTGCACTTGTGTCCAGAAAAACTGTCAAATGACGTATTATATTAATGAAATATTTCAATGCTTTGCCACAAAGAAAGAAATGGACAATCTGATTCAGGACCCCCATTCCCCCTACTACAAGTAGACAACATGAATCCGATATGAATAATAAAAATTGTGGAGTGAGGATGAATTGCAGACAAGAATTAAAACTTCTTAGATTATGAACTCAGTGGGTCCAAAGAGTCAAAATAATACCAACAGCCAATGCCAGGGTTATAACAATAACTGCTATTGCCAGGATTATAATAAAAGTAATAGCCATTGCCATGGTTACAACAAAAACAATGAATATTTTTTACATATAGCATTTTCTGCAATTCCTATCTTCTTTTAATTTAAAAAAAAGAAAGAAATAATTCAACTGTGCTGATACTTAAATACAATCATTTCTTCTAAAACTGTCAATACATATGGGTTGAACACACAATCCAGTTCTTCACAATGAATCTTCCTGGCCGACTTTCTGGTCTGATCTAGCTTGCTCTCAAACGTTGGCTTGTTGACAATTGGTTTGACACATGTCACCAATGTCATGGTGACTGAAAACTGCTAATGATGCAGCTCTCCAAGTTTCTAATAATGGTGTGTTTGGAAATAAAAAGCACTTGCCTCTGTTACAGGTGTGTTTGGAAACGAAAAGTTTTTGTCTCTAATGACTGGCCGTGTGAATTTCTCTAAATATACTATTGACAAACTGAACACAGCCACTCACAAGCAATTACTGGAGACCATATGAACTGTGTTGACAAATAATTGCATGGACACATGGAGTTTTACAAAACTGCCCTCATTTCTATGATGAACTTTCATTCTTATATTGTTCATATAGTTCTTGAGAATGTTAGCATGTCTATCTCTGTTCTTCTAACTACACATGCATGTACTATTCTAACTATAAGGTAGATATTCTAATTGATGCCCAGGTGGCAAAGCAATTTCCAAAGGTAGGGAAGGGTGTGTGTGCTTAATACCATACATCATTATTTGGCTGAAAACGTTCATAACCTGTTTTTAATTTTCTAAGTCACTGGATTACTATGCAGAGTTTTAATTATTTGGACATTTCATAATGGATATATATGGATCTATATACATCGATTAGGAAGGATTTTTTTGGTGGAAAAAAGGAGGGAGCATTTATTAGAAGGGGGGCTTCCATCAGAATAACTATGGTAGGTACTATTTTAATTAAATATGCACTATTTTAACTATAGATATATATACACTAATCTAACTAAAAAGGCACTTATCTAACTACACAGGCTCTATTTTAACTATATATGCACTATTTTAACTATATAGTCACTGTTCAAACTATACAGTTACATCCTGGCAAAATCCATGTAGGACTTACATCCTTGCAAAATCCATGTAACAATTATATCCTTGCAAAAGCCATGAGAGTTAAAATCTTTGAAAAATTGATGTTAGATTAATTGTTCAAATTACATCCTTGTAAAACTGATGTTAGATTAAATTCCTGTAAGAGTTGTATATATGCAAAACTAATGTAAGAGTTATATATATATGCAAAATAAATTAAGAGTTATATTTATGCAAAACTAATGTAAGAGTAATATATATGCAAAACTAATGTAAGAGTCATATATACGCAAAACTAATGTAAGAGTTATTTTTTGCAAAACTAATGTAAGTTATATATACGAAAAACTAATGTAAGAGTTATATATACGCAAAACTAATGTAAGAGTGATATATACATGCAAAAGCCAATATGTTTGCAAAAGCAAAGGAAGAGTTACAACCATTCAGATTTCATGTAGGTATTAAATGCTTGCAAAATCAATGTAAGAGTTATTTTAATAAATATCTAGATAAGAGTTTATTCCTTGCAAAATCCAGGTTAAGAGTATCCATGCAAAATCCTGGGAAGAGCTAAATCCTTGCAAAAGCTATGCTAGAATTAAGTCCTTACAAAATCCATGCAAGAGATAAATTCTTTCAAAATCCATGTTGGCATTAAATCCATGCAGAATCCATGTAGGAGATAAATCCATGAAGAAGCCATGTAAGTGTTAGATCCATGCAAAATCCACAAAAGGTTTAGGTCTTGCAGCAGCTATTTAGGATATAAATCCTTGAAAAATCCAGGCCAGAGATAAATTGGTCAATATCTTTAACAGGTAACATGTTCACAACATCTAAAAGACTTAAGATTTAAGGCAATGTCTCATTTTCGGGAAAATGGTGCAGCACATGTCATCAGAATCCGTAAACTAATCACTGACATTGCATCTTCTATCATTTTACCATGAATGTATTAGTCATACCTGCCACATGAATATAAGTACAGTACAATCAGCGTATAAAGGACAAGCCTGCAAGGTTTTATTTACACATGAATAATGACATCTGTCTTTATATACGGATTACCTACTCATTAAGACCAGTGCTGTAAATGGCCATGATGTACTGCAAAATCCTGGCCAAGAGTTAAATCCTTGCAAAATCCAGATAGAAGTTAAATTCTTGTCATGTAAGAGTTAAATACCAACAAAATGTAAGAGTTATATCCTTGCAAAATCCATTTAAGATTTAATCTTTGCAAAATCCATGTAGGTGTTAAATCCTAACAAAATTCAGACAAGTAACAGTTACATACATGCAAAAGCCAATATGCTTGCAAAAGCAAAGGAAGAGTTACAACCATTCAGATTTCATGTAGGTATTAAATGCTTGCAAAATCAATGTAAGAGTTATTTTAATAAATATCTAGATAAGAGTTTATTCCTTGCAAAATCCAGGTTAAGAGTATCCATGTAAAATCCTGGTAAGAGCTAAATCCTTGCAAAAGCTATGCAAGAATTAAGTCCTTATAAAATCCATGCAAGAGATAAATTCTTTCAAAATCCATGCTGGTATTAAATCCATGCAGAATCCATGTAAGAGATAAATCCGTGAAGAAGCCATGCAAGTGTTAGATCCATGCAAAATCCACATAAGGTTTAGGTCTTGCAGCAGCTATTTAGGACATAAATCCTTTCAAAATTTAGGTACAAGTTAAATCCTTGAAAAATCCAGGCCAGAGTTACATTGGTCAATATCTTCAACAGGTAACATGTTCACAACATCTAAAAGACTTGAAGATTTAAGGCAATGTCTCATTTTCGGGAAAATGGTGCAGCACGTCATCAGAATCCGTAAACTAATCACTGACATTGCATCTTCTGTCATTTTACCATGAATGTATTAGTCATACCTGCCACATGAATGTAAGTACTATCAGTGTATAAAGGACAAGTCTGAAAGGTTATTTACACATGAATAAAGACATTTGAATTTATATACGGATTACCTACTCATTAAGACCACCATAAGATGGTGCTGCAAATGGCCATGATGTACTGCAAAATCCTGGCCAAGAGTTAAATCCTTGCAAAATCCAGGTAGAAGCCAAATTCTTTGTCATGTAAGAGTTAAATCCCAACAAAATGTAAAGATATCCTTGCAAAATCCATTTAATATTTAATCCTTGCAAAATCCAGGTAGGATTTAAATCCAAGCAAATTCCATGTAAGAGTTAAATGCTACCAAAAATCCAGGTACGAGTTAAATCCTTGAAAAAGCCATGTAAGAGTTAAATCCTAGCAAAATTCAGGTAAGAGTTAAATCCTAACAAAATCCAGACAAGAGTTAAATCCTTGAAAAAGCCATACAAGTGTGTGTGTGTGATTAGGATTTTTAATGTAACTTTAACAATTTTTCAGTCGTACGCTCTAATTACTAGGCCACCTGAGCAGTCCCATGCACGAGTCAAATCCTTGCAAAATTCAGGTAAGAGTTAAATCCTTGCAAAATCCATGTAGGAGTTACATTGGTCAATATTTATAACAGGTAATATGTTCACAACGTCTAACAGACTTGAAGATTTGAGGCAATGTCTCATTTTCGGGAAAATGGTTCAGCACATGCCATCAGAATCCGTAATGTAATCATTGACATTGCAACTTCTATCATTTTACCATGAATTGTAATAGTCATACCTGCCACAAGAATAGAAGGACTTTCAGTGTAAAAAGGACATGTTTGCAAGGTTCTATTTGCACATAAATAAGTATGTATCTGTCTGTATATAGGGATTACCTACTCATCAACACCACCATAACATGGTCCCATAAATTGTCATGATGCACTGATGTGCTGGTACAAGGTGAATCAGTCTGTTATCATTCTCTATAGACTGATTTACTGACCTTTTGATGACCTTAGCAGCATGAAGACGCTGTTCAGAATCCAGGTAGGCAGAAGGTTCGTCTATCAAGTAAACATCAGCTGGCTTACCCAGACACAAAGCCAAGGCCACTCTCTGCAATTCTCCTCCAGACAGATTCTGCACCTACAATCATTAGTTGGATAAATGTCAACAATTTACTACAACACATTATAAGAGCAGTAAGAAGGAAAGCAACTATTGTAATCTACACGTTTCTCCTCCATCATACAGAATAATGTAATTTACAACACCTGAGATGTTAATGATTTGTGCACATGTTCCAAGTCTAAAACCAAATCTGATCAGAAATATATTCTAAAGAGCAGGAACGTCATCCATCCAATGCAAGATGACCTCATTAATATATTTTGATCTTGTCCATTACTGAGCTTTATTTTTTGACATTTTTATGATATATGCCCATATTTAATGAATGATGAAATCAGATCAGACATGCGCACTCCAAAGTGTGTGTGTGTGTGTTTGATTTTTAACAAAGCTTTTAACAATTTTTCAGTCATATCGCTACGATGTCTGCAGCGTGGCAGTTCAAAGTGATGTCTAGCACTGGGGCATCATGCTGCAGACATGTAGTATGATGTCCCACCCAGTCACATTATCCTGACACCAGGCCAACCAGTCCTAACACTAACCTCTTAATGCTGAGCGCCAAGTGAGGCAGCTGTTAGCACCATTTAAGTAAGTCTTTGGTATGACTCGGCCGGGGATCGAACCCATGACCTCCCGAATCTGAGGCAGACACTCTAACCACTGAGCTACTGGAGCGGTCTACTCCAGGGTAGTTATTAGCAGGAGTTGATGGATGACCCATAATGTACAAGACACAAAAGACATGGGGTCATGGCATAAGGTCACTGTTATGGTTAGCAGCAAAATTCCTGTCTGGTGAACAACCATAGATGCAGAAATAGCTAAGTCTTCCTTAATATATAAACAATCATCAGAATAAAGTAAAGACCCTTAATCAGTGAATCTGAAGCCTGACAATATAAAGCATTTAAAACACCAAATGGTGAACTTCAGTTGCTGGCCAGATGGTTCTTGTTATCAGTTCTGTCATACAGATCGATGTAAAAATAACCGTATGCATTTTTTATAATTAATTTTATTTTTGCCTGAACTAAATGCAACACTTTTTGTCACCTTCTAACATTAACTGCCCACTCTATATTTGCTTTCAATTTCTCCTACAACCAAAGTATTAGGGCCTGACAAAATTATTTTAATGGCAGCTAAAATTTTCAAGTAGGTTGCCATTTGATGACAAAAGTTTTAAGGTACTAGAAGTTCTGTAATGAAATAGCACAGCCTGATCATGGAAAAAAGTTGTAAAGATGTAGGGAATTATGTCATTATTTTCTTTCCTAGCAATCTTAAATACACATCTACTGTTTGTACTACCATCAAAGGCCTCATCAAGAATTCATATCTACATTATATTATCAAAATGCAAACAGCAGTTCCTATCAAATCAATAGCCTTTTGGGGGGTCAAAATTCTAGAAACAATCAATCTGGAAAAACCAAATTTTTGTATATAAAAAATCACTAAGTTCTAGTATAGTGTGGATATTTTTCATTAACCTGGGTGTAAACAAAGATCTGTATACAGATAATTATACATGTAATTTTGGCTGATGAGCTAAATTTGGGTTTTAATGAATAAATTCATTGGTCAATAAGGTCTACTATTCTCATCATTTCTAATTTTACTACAATAATAATAGTAATAATACTATCAACGATTTGTGCTGAAATAATATGCCCTTTCTGAGAATCATTTATGCATCTGAAGTGCCATGTTTTAGTTTAAAATGTGATCATCTAGGAGGACAATTACCATACTTATTTTTATTTTGGACAGAACTGACTTAAATTTGGTCAAATTTCTCTATATTTAGGTGGCCATATATGACGGCAGATCAGCATGATTTGAGTTCATTTTAAACACCATTATACCAGGGGCGAGATGCCAATCCATGAACATGCTTATATGGAATTTATTTCAAAATTTTAGGCCAATCACCTGACTTGGATAACATGCTCATTAAAAGTATTAACCCACTATCCAATCGTATCACTTTTTTGTGTCAACAGATACACATAGGCCAGACAGCCAGTAACAACTACGGTCCTATGAGAATAAATACTCTTAACCATTCCTCAAATTCCATGAGCATGAATTCCTTCAATATTCTTGGCCTAAAAATAGAACTATAAACATTAGTTTTCCTTACAGATTTTCAGTATCTTTAATTTTGACTTCATCTATGATGTCATTTTGCCATCTAATTTCAGTCTAACCAACTGGTTTCTTGTTATTTACATTCAAAATTTTACAATGAGAAATGTAAAATGTTTACTATAAATTTTTTAATAATTCTGACAAGTCCAGGATAATTGACATCTCTACCAGTGTTGCACCTTGAGCTAGCAATGCTAATAATTTCCCACCTCAAACTGTCTGTGTCAAACATGATCAAAATGATAAACAATCCATTGTCATACATGCCAACCCCTGGTGAAGAAAAAGTGTAATCCAAGTGGGCAAAAAGAGTAATCCAAGCAGAAAAAGAGTAATCCACATATAACACAATAAAATTCATTGAGCATAGATACAAAATGTTTTATGTATCCCTCTGGAATTTTAACATCAATTACTGTGTCAAAATTACATATAGCTTTAAAAAGCAACAGACTCTCATGTGCTGGTTACAGAGCCTGGATCTGAATTCAGCCTTATTTTTGTTAACAATACTGAACAATCTCTCACAGTCAGCATTAGAATGGTAAAGAACCAATATTCCTTTCATAACCTGACAAAGAAGAGGAAATTTATCTTCCAGTTACTGGGTCTTTTCACTTGGAAATAAGGTGTCATTGCACATCAACTGTCCGCATGAAGTATGTTGTCAGGTAGAATACGAACTTGATACTTCTGGAGTTCCCCTTCTAATTTATCGGCAGCCTTTCCTGCAGCAAGGTGCATCAAATGACAGGGACGAACTGATTTGTACACTGATGGAGACATATTTCAAAATACTGAATGCAACTCCTTTTTGAATTCCAATCATCACTGATGCATTATCAGTTGAAAACCTCGTACAGTTCTGCCAACATGGCCTTATCAAGCAAATAAAAAATATTTTCTCCAGTGGAATCTACTGTTGATTCTGGTAATGAAAGAAGAGCATGCTGATTTGGCTCTTTTCATGTCAAAGTCTCTTACACAGACTAAGTGTACTGATGGGGTGATGACTTTTTGTCATCATAATCACTACTCCTGTCTGTGGCAATACTAAATGGCCAAATTTTCATGGCTTCTGCAACTTTAAGTGAAGTATTTTCTGCTAAACACCTAACAATATCAGATGGTTTTGTTCTTGCACATGCATATTTTCTCCAATTTTGGAATCAGGAAATAGCCTTTTGAACAAAAGACCAACGTAGTCTTCTACCGCTAGGGGTAGTCTGTGTTCTCTCAAGAATTCGGTAAATAACGCCCCTGTATTTATAAAATTTGTGTCCACAAATGAATTCTGCTGTACAAAAAAGAAGTTACCTTAGTATTGGAGTTAGTAAAATGAGCTAATTCAACGTTTCTTTGTTTTACCACCATGACCAATATCAGCTTGTGTAGTATTAAATTTTGACCATTGATTTCAGGTTAGGTTTTTCAACGATCGTGATCAAAATATCACATTAAAATCTGACCTGTTTTTAAATGTCCTGTTAAATAACGACCAATGTGTAGTATTAAATTTCGACCATTGTTGAATTCCAAACCTTGTTGGGTCATTTTCAAAGGCTGTGATCGCATCAAAATCAATTCAGTAATTCAAAAACACCTTTGAAGATACGCCACTCTCATTCTCAAGTCGGTGTTGTTTGATATAACAGTCAAAAATTAATACTACACCTGCAATGGGCGTGTAGCTGCCCTAGAATGGAATGCTGTATTATATAATTCATGTATTCATCTCTGAATAGGTTTTTCTTTTTCTCATCCATCTGTGAAATTATTTGAGAAACATTTCTGCATCAACTAGAATCAATCTGACGACTTTTAGCACCAAACACCTACAGACTGGTTCTATACCAGATACGAATTAGAACAAAGAGTCTGTGAGCAAAGAATAAAAATTAGAAAACCAGTCTATTCTCTCCTAACTAAGCCATAGAGCTGCTATAAATAGAAACTGAGGGTCAAAAGTTTGAAAGTAGAAACCAGCATATTTCTTGGAAATAGAGAAGCTGCTATAAATATAACATAATACTAATATGAAAGTGCATGAATGTCTATGGATAAGTGTACTTTTATGTCATAGTTACAAAGAGCCATTTTGTCTAGAATACGGGCTGTGGGATTAATGGGATGTTAACAAAAAAGAGAAAACAAATTAATTTTTTTGAAGAGGGAAGTGTGTAATCCAAATATGCTTATGCATAATGTGTAATTTAGTGAAAAAAGTGTAATGATTACACGAAAAGCATAATGGTTGGCATGTATGCATTGTGGGTATGGTTGATGGTTAAAATTACCAACAATCAGTTGTGGGTGTGTTTGTTTGAAAAAAACTACATCATCCCAAAACTGTGCAAACAAATATCCCGAGGCTGCCAGTCAATATTTCAATACTATGTCTAATGCATTAACTATCTCTTCTATTTTTTTCAATACAATCTTGGAAGATAAGACGTTCTGCCTAGAACTAAATGACTTCATTCAACTCATTTTGTCCACAGTGGAAATTCAGAATGTGAACAGCAGTAAGGTTTTAATCATCAGTCATTTGGATTTCCTCCTGAGTTCCTGTAACTGACAAATAAATTGATTAACTGGTTAATGTTACTTACTTTTAGCTCCATTTGCAAGATTCTACTTAAACATTACAACACCTGTATCTGGATAATTTTTAATTCGACAGTATTTAAATGTTTGTTTTGCACAGGCTGTTCAATGAATTAGATCTCTGAATACATTCAAATCTTTCAATTCAAAACCCATTTATATATATAATAAGCCCTAAACACTGGTAGAGATGCCAGCCAAATACAAAGATTTCATTTCCGCACTAAATTCCTGAATTGGTGCTAATGAAACTGATGTTATTGTCTCGGAATGTTTGTGTCAGCATCCAGATTCGGATCCACAGCCTTCTTTTAACATCAAGGTCTGAAAATCTTCTGCATGGTGTCTTGGGACTACCAGAATTATAAGTCTTTACTACATGGAATCCAGGGTCTACCAGAATGTTGGGTCTTGGCTACCTGGAGTCTACGGTCTGCCATAATGATGGGTCTTGGCTACTTGGAGTCCATGCACTACCAGAATCATATGTCTTGACTATGCAGAGTTCTGGGTCCACCAGAATGATGGGTCTTGGCTACCTGGAGTCCTGAGTCAACCAGAATGATATGAATTGTCTACCTGGAATCCAAGATCTACCAGAATGATAGGTCTTGACCAGTTAAAGTCTAAGGGTTACCAGAATGCCAGTCTTTGGTATCTTGTGTTGAATATTGGCAGCTGGGTTAATATGCAACATTATGATTTGGGCTTGAATTTTAAGGAAATAAAATATTTCATGCTCCTAATAAAACATTTGCAAATCAGTAAAGTGAATTTTGAGAAGATGCAAAGAACTGTGAATGGAAAATATATCCAACGGCATGTAGCCGTCACATTTGACAGCAGATGCCTCAAGAATTTTCTACAATTTTTATGTCAGTATGTGAACAGCAAAGTTTATCTAATCACTGACCTCATAAGAGATTATCAACATCTACAGGTTTTATTAGTATGTAACCCCAATGTTTTCAATTTTCCATAAAGCAGAAAACCCACATTCATGACTAAGTTTCTCTTTTGGGACCCTAACTGAAACATTTTATGAGTCAAAGGGACACAACTACTGAAAACTGTGTTATTTATTTTACACTCAACTGTTTTACATATGATCACATCGGCAGGGGACATGGTTTTCCCCACTTTCCAAATTTGGAGGTCACTAACACTTTAAAGAGACAATGAAAAACAACAGTAAATAGTGATACACAAAGCACTAATATTTTTATAAAAATGAGATGATTTTATTTGATTTGACAGTTTTGCCACCTTAACTTTGTGTTCTGTGAAGATATATATTTTCCTTGAACATTTACATCATTGCAAAATAATACAAGTTTTATCATTTGCTCACATAACTCACGAGAAAATTAGCACGTTTCAATATCTGGTTAACAAGAAATAAGCTGCAGCACGGAAATTTCCATTTAACTTTTATAACTTTAGTGTACCAGCATTCATTATAATAAATACCTTGCTTAGCTAAATTACTTTTCTTTCCAAACTAACAAAGCATGAATTAAATGACAAATTGTATGTCTGCATAACAAACCTAAAAAAACCCAAATCTTCCTTGTCAAAGGGGTGTATTTAACTGTAAAAGTACATTACACCAATGGCTGTCACACTTTACCCTTGCAACTGTGCAGACCACCACAAACCATTTTCATTTCCAGATACATTGCTGTAAAACAAACATTCATTGTCATTTTAGTTTTTATCTGAGACTTTGCCTATTGCTAAAACCAACATGAACAGACATCCACTAACGAAAGGTGATGGGGCATTTTTTTTTTCTGACCAAAAAGTCCACCCAGGAAAATTACACAGGGTCAAGACTTGCGGGACACAGGAAAAAAAAAATATCATGGCAAACATGCGAGCCTGTTCTCAATGTGCAACGCTGATTACAGATTCAGGACCCACTTGTAGGAAGCCGATGAGTGAAGGCACTGCTCAATCTGTAAGCTATGGAAAACCTTGCTAGCAGCCCAATACAAAGCTACCCATTAACATTATTCATGTGAAATAAAAGACTGTACCTCCTGATCAATGATGTTGTCCATCTGAAGGGGCTTCATCACGTCACTGACAAACTGCGGATGGACATAAGCATCTCGTATTCTCTCATGAAGCAACTGTCGGACTGTGCCCTGGGATTTTGGACTAATTTTCTGAGGCTTGTAACTGATGTTTAAAAGTGGGCAAGGACCTGTCAAAAGAGAAGAAAAGTGTAATCAGTGACAACATCCTTCACATAATCAGCAGTTACATACCTCTATGAAGTATTAAGTAGTCATTGGTAGCCACTGTTAATATTCATTATCTAAATAAAGACTAAAGTGATTTTAACAACAAAATGTTGGACCCCGTGACAGAGCATAAAAGACAAAACAAACAATAAAAAGAACTGAGCAGAGGTACTATAATAAGGTGATAAAAGCAAGGTTTTAACTTTGCTAATGGTCAGCTTTTACTGGGTGAAAGTCATAGGTTTTGAGTAACCACAGACTAATACCTGGCAGAACCATTATTTAGAAGCACAATTCATGTATCAGTAATCACTTTAATTAGCTACTATAGCCTAGGTCCTACATGATATGCATGCAGTTCACTTATCAAATTCCAACTTTTATTCACATAAACAAGACTTAATCACCTGCTGAGGGTAAAGTATCACATTTAACCATGTATAATAATTAATCTGGAAGATTACCACTGAATAATTATATTTATCCGCACTTGGCTTCAAGGTTGTATATAGCATATAACATTGTATATAGCATGGATAAATCAATATGACCATGAAAGATGCCAACAGGTATCCAGGCACATGCCCTTTGATAATAACTCCATGAGCCATAGGTTACCCATTTACTTTATACAAGTTTTCTGCCAGTGCTTGTATAGGCAGTACTCACTGTTGTTCACAAGGTCAATTGTTTTGATTGAGTGCAAATACATGTAATTTTTACAGTGCCAAGCAGAAGTCTTCCTCTTCCAGTAAATAACTGACCATAATCCTAAAACTTTCCTCCGAGTCACGAGTTTGGTACAGTGGCAAGTAACAGGGTGCAAAAGTGAGTAAATCTAATGGGTCAAAAAAATGCAACATTGTAACCTAATCCAGTAAAATATGTAATACCGATCGCAGTGACCTTCTTTTGTCACATGCGTGTAGTACTGATAAAGATGCATCCAATTGTCTAGTTTTATTGGTTCTAGTTTGAACCATGTTTAAGAAATGAACATAAAGCATAATTTAACCAAAGTCAGTAAAGTATGAAATATAGTTCATGTTGACCTACTTTTGTGATGAAGGTGTAGTTCTTGTCAAGATGCATCCCTTTATTATCAGTATAACAATAAATAAACAGGGTGCAACAAAACCCAAGCTAAATTCAAATACCAAGAATGTACAACTCATTTAAGCGCTTGTCCAAAAATTGGCCCCCTTAGCATGAGGAAGCTGAAATGAATCCCACACACAGCTGCTGTCTACAACACAGGAAAGATTATTTCAGATGCAGAGGATCTGTACATATCTGCATGCTATTATATGCAAAGACACCAATACAACAGAACTCCTCTGCAGAGGTGATGATCTAAAATTAAACGAAAACTTCATATAAAGGAACAAAATTTGAAACACAGCAGAAACAGCCTTTAAAGCAAATGCTGAATCAAATGGAAATGTACAACATTACGGATGCATTATGCAGATATATGTGATGTGATTTGAACGTAGCTTTAACATTTTTTCAGTCATATTGCTACGATGTCTGCATGTGGCATTTTATAGTGATGTCTATCACTGGGGCATCATGCTGCTGACATGTAGCATGATGTCCCACCCAGTCACATTATCCTGACACCAGGCCGACCAGTCCTAACACTAACCTCTTGATGCTGAGCGCCAAGCAAGGCAGCTGTTAGTACCATTTTTGTAAGTCTTTGATATGACTCGGCCTGAAATCGAACCCACGACCCCCCGCATCTGAGGCAGATGCTCTAACCACTAGGCCACCGGAGTGGTCATGCAGATATAAAAAGCTATGAATAACCACTTTCTTGTTAACACTGTAAAGGTAATTTTTTTTTACAAATACTTGTTTAATGCTTAACAAATTTGTCCTAATTTTTTTAACATTTAGCCTTTTACTGTAGAACTGAAACTGATTGATTAGGAAATCCAAAGCAAAAAGGTATATAAAAAATGCAAACATATGTAAAACAATTACCAGCAAGATATACTGATGGCTTGCCACCCTTTTTAAACAACGTTTCAAGGAAAAAACAGAAAAGAAAAAGAAAATACCTCCTTCATCTGGTGTCAGTTTCCCTGCCAACATTCTAATGAAGGTTGTTTTTCCAGTTCCATTTTCTCCCAGCATCACAATTATTTCTGAGTCTGTAAATTGGCCAGGATCTACTTTGAGCCTGAAGTCACCTGAAATACATGAATGTTACAAGTTAGAAATCATTTTATGACTTACAACAGCTTAAAGTACAACCTTAAACTCACAATTGCATTTAACCTATCATTGTTACACAACACAAAACGAGTAAATTTACCAAGTCATTTGCACTTCATTTATAACTGACATGTTTTAAGAATTCATTTTGTTTAAGCTCTATTTGCATTCTGTTCACAGCGGCATTCCAACTATCATCTAGTCTCAGAAATGCATTCAGACTTGGCATTTATCACTTCATCATTTCCTTGAATTTTCACTTGTATGGATCAAACTGGAATGGTGCCCCAAATGTCTGAGTAGTCTAAGGCACTTGCCATCACAGACCACAAACATACCGCTTTCTGTATGTGTTCGAGTCACTGGACTGACGAACATGGGTTATGTGAGAAAGCTTGCCATTAGCTTCCTGTGGATTGGTAGTTCTTCCCTAAGTTTTCCAATTCAAACAAACTGGCTACCACATATAGCATATTTGTCTTATCACTTACATCTCACCCCTGTCAGTATAGGTTCACGTCTCTGGACTGGCCAACATGGGTATGCGAGAAAGCTTGTCAGTAGCTCAGTAGCTTCACGAGTATTGGTAGTTCTTCCCTAAGTTTTCCCAACTCAAATATACTGGCTACCATGTATAGCCTATTTGTGTATCAGTGGGTCTTCCCTGGTTCTTCCTGAACCAAATATACTGGCTACCACGTATAGCCTATTTGTGTATCAGTGGGTCTTCCCTGGTTCTTCCTGAACCAAATATACTGGCTACCACGTATAGCCTATTTGTGTATCAGTGGGTCTTCCCTGGTTCTTCCTGAACCAAATATACTGGCTACCACGTATAGCCTATTTGTGTATCAGTGGGTCTTCCCTGGTTCTTCCTGAACCAAATATACTGGCTACCACGTATAGCCTATTTGTGTATCAGTGGGTCTTCCCTGGTTCTTCCTGAACCAAATATACTGGCTACCACGTATAGCCTATTTGTGTATCAGTGGGTCTTCCCTGGTTCTTCCTGAACCAAGTATACTGGCTGCCATGTATAGCCAACCGTGTGTTGAAATATGGGGTTCAACAACAACCTGGAAAAGCATTTAATGATTAAGATTTTCCAGCAAGTGAAGGAAGGGATCCAGTCCTTTTGCTTTCAAATCTGTCTTATTAAAATTGCTTTCAAATCTGTCTTATTAAAATTGCTTTCAAATCTGCCTTATTAAAATTGTTCCATACTAAAGTAGCACATGTATGCATAAAATGTAAATGACAGCAATACATTTAACAATAAATAAGAATTATCACGGCAATGTGAAGATGCAGTTGCAGAACAAGTGTCACCAAACTGTACCTCTCATCTTTTTTCATTTCAATTTAAATTGGATAGATACAACCTGTGATGATGTCTATGGCTGCTGTTATATCCACCTGTATAAGATAAGTACTGAAAGCTTGTCTCCTAGTGTAAAGAATCAGATTCCAGGTTATCATGTGGTAGGGCTTTTCCAGGTTATCATGTGGAAGGGCTTTTGACCATCAAAACTACTGGCAGCTTTAAACTAATCAATTTTCAAATCCATTCATAACAGAGTTAGTTGTATTTCATTTTCATTCATCATGCTGCATGTTGCTTTTGCACCTGCCCTCTTCTTCAAAATCATCATTTTGTGTGTTCATTCTGTTTTGTTTTTTTTAAAAATTCAGTTTTCATTTCCCTGATAAAATTGACCCGTTTCAGGGCCTGTACATCATTCAAAATAACTGCTGTTGACATCACATTGTATTCTCTTGCAGTAAAAAAACAGAGGTAAGCAAATAAACAAAGTAGTTGTCATAGTAAACTAAATAAAGGAAAGCAAAATGACCAAAGCAACTTTGCCATCTTGCTATATAAATCCGGACATGTTTTATCATTTGTTGTACAAGAGGAACATAATTTAGGCTGAAAAGAATGTCCACAATTCCAAGTACTGAAATCATCTCTGGCATTTTTCTCTAATGCAACATACCAAATTTGGTAACATAAATATTTTCTTTGCATGTTCACAAGATATCTTAAAGTGCAACATGCACTTTTTACCCACAGCCAGAGAAACTGAACCAGATATTATGAATAGAAAACCGTAGTCTAAGTCTGATTAAAACCAGGGCTTGAAAATAGAATTTCAGTTCACTGATAACAAGATCACCATAGTAACATTTTTACTTAACCTTCCTAAATTTCTGCTCTGAACGCTTCGGTGTTTCTCCTAATACACGTCTCCCTCAATATATCCGCACATCAGGGTATAAAAATATAAGCAAGGGTGTGAGTTATTAAGGGACTGCTAAAAAAAAATCAATGGGTTGCCATCCTGGCTAGACATCAATAAGTTGTGTGCATGTGTGTGTGTGGGGGAGGCTGAATACCACTTTTAAAATAGTGGGCATAATGATTGGCAACAAACAGCTTTTCATAATGAAATGTTTCACTTTTCATAATAATTTACCATATTTTCAAGACTGCCAAACTTCAAAAGATTGTGAAAAACAACTCCAAGAGATTTCAACACATCACATATGTGTGCTTCATTGTGTACCTGCAAGGCATTATGTATTATGTCATTGCTTCTTGCACAAGAAAACAAAATACCTTTTGTTGAAAAAGTAGAGGCTCTGTTCATGAAGAAAAAAAAAAGTACATTTTAAAACTATTTTTAAAAAAAAAACCTGGTTTATTAGTTTAATGCTGCTGCTTTGATTTCATCACAAGAAATCAATTTAATTGATACTTACACATTAATTGTTATAAGTGTCTGAACAGATAACTGAAAGGAGGTGACAAAAAGCAGGTCTGCTGTTATCCATGTAACAATACAACAAATATGTCTGAGGACATAGCTGTGAAAGATGATCAACGGAAGATTGAATGCAAGTGGACATGTCACATTTATGATTATACTGAAACAGGACTAAAATAACTAAAACACAAATTTCAATTCACAAACTTATTTCATTGATATTTTAAAGTGCTGCCATCGGTAGGCATTAGTGACAACTTTTTTTTGACTATTCAAAATAGTAACAGCAATTTACTGTTTACATAGAATCTTTTTAAAAAGGAAAATCTCATAAAATATAGACTTCTTATTATAAGCTGAGAATTTGATTAGTACACTAACTGCCGCTTTTGACCATTAAACGAGCAATTTATCATGGTTTTGATTACCAATTTTGATCACTATTCTTTTTGAATTTTCTACAAAACAAATGGGATCCACATCTGCCCCCCCGTTTTAAGCATGTCAGCAAGTTATCTGGGAATGAGTTTTCAAGGGAGTGCTCACAAGGGATAGATGACCAAACACCACTTCCTTTTCTGGGCAATATTTCCTGCATGTACATTTATTTCCCCAAATTTCTTGTCATTTCTCAAGATTACATTTCCAAAAGCAATCTTTACTGAAGTTAGATTTCTGATATTTTGGTTGCAACAGCTGCAAGCCTTGCAAGAACTTATTAGTTTGCAGTGTGTGCTGTTTTGACAATCAGCACCCTTATTTACCCGATTTTTGCAATACCCAGCCCCTTCCCCTTCCCACCACACACACCAGTCAGCGTCCAGACACCAATAACCCCAATTTTACTTTATATACATCTGCTCAACAATACTACCTCATCTCTCCAACTTGGTCTATACTATCCAACTGTGGGTTTGATGTTAAGTTTGGTGATGTTGTTAAGCTTCTCTCTGGAGTTTTCATTATATATATTTTGCCAGGTATGATGAACATGCTAATTTATACAATATTTTAAGTTTGTCTTTGGAATCTTCCATTCAGAAATGACTGC
Organism: Sinohyriopsis cumingii; assembly: GCA_028554795.2. NCBI lineage: Eukaryota > Metazoa > Mollusca > Bivalvia > Unionida > Unionidae > Sinohyriopsis > Sinohyriopsis cumingii. The sequence goes on from CM068829.1 coordinate 42,345,636, forward strand.
ATGGCAGATTTCTGTGCCCTTTCATTACCCGAAATATATCAATGTGACTAGGCAGTGGACTACTTTTCCCAACCCGCATAAGAACATTGGTTTGTGTAACATGTGGGATACTAACAGCTTGTCTGATTTAAGAGTCTGTGAGCCTTTCAGTGTAAAAAGAGAATCCCAAAATATGACAAAACCTATTCCCCAAAAAGGATTTTAAAGGTAGTTTGAAGATTTTAGCAAGGCCATCTTTTCTGACCACCTGTCATTTATGACTGTAACTGTCATGCATGAATTGATTTTAATATGTAAATGTGCTGTTGTCACCTGCACAACATGATGATTTTCAGGCCCAAAAAATGCATTTTGACACTGCTAGGAAAGAGTTTTGCATCCACAGTATCCACCACCATGTAGGAGTGTCTGTAGATAATGTGCTAATTGTTGTAAAACAACATGGTTACGTGTGACCAAACTTGCGTGTGACCAAACTTGAAAAACAAATAAATACTGGTGACTTGTTCTTATTCCTCTGAGCCACGAATGCTTATAAGGGAGTTTGTGCTTAGAAAGTCTCCAAGTTTAGTCTGACTACCAGTTCTTAAAATCAACAAGTGATGCAGTTAGCAATCGTATGCAACAAACTGTAAACCAGACTAAAATACATGTCACAAACTGCCATTTTAGTACCGAAGTTCTGTACATCCTTATTACAATTAAAAATTTTTAAATAAAAAGCAACAGTCACACAAGTACACAGACAATTCAAAGGTTTGTATTGCTGATTTATTTTCTCTGAAAAACAGTCCCCATAAATCCCTACCGAGAACTCTTTTCATTGAAGCAGATGGGTAAGACTTTTTATGTCGATCCATAATGTGTGGAGTGAATGAATTTTTTACCCATCTTAAATCAACGACTGTCTTCCAGATTCAACTGTCACTGTGAAAGGTTCATGTTGTTTTTTCTTTTTTTAATGCTAACTTTACTAAAACCTATACAAACTTAAGTCATCTGTTCACTGTGGTGCAGCATATTACAACCTTTCTTCATCTAGTTAATCTTTCTTTATGTCATTGGTAAATAAAGCACTGTGGGTTTTGTTTTTAAGCACATTTTGTTTTCTGGTTAGGCTAGTTGTATTTTGATTTCATTCATTGGTACATATATATTCCATACTTACTCGAAGCCTGAATACAAATGCTACAATGCAATGCATACAAGTGTCATCATAACCCAACTGTGCAATATCTTATGCTGCATATGAAGTGAGAATGATATTTATGGACACGTCAAGTTAACTTGTGCACATGACAAATATTACCTAAATTTTTCATATGCTGTACAGAAGATTTACAAATTTAACTCTTAATGTTTTATGACAGATGCATTTCCTGAATGCTATAAAAATTTCTTTGAGATGAAATGATTTCATTATTTTAGCAATAACCATGAAAAATGAATAAAATTCATCTGCAGTAATTGCGGACATATTCCCTTCTCATCTTGCACAAACCTTTTATGAGGCCACCTGTCTTGAGAGACCTTATTTTAATGGCAGATGGGGTGGTCTCACAAGACAGGTTTTAATGTATTTCCAACACAAATTCACGCTGTTTCTAAGTGTGGATGAATCTGTGTTCCAGAGGGCAGAATGAAGTTTTGTTTCTGAATGTACAATGTTTGGTATTGAGGCCTAAAGAATACATGGGGTTAGATGAATCAGAAGATAGCCTGCAGCCGACTGATGCACCAATTTAATTTATACGAGAAAAGTGACATTTTGTTTGCCTCAAAATAGCAACATTCTGAAGGAGAAAGTTCTGAATTCACCAAGAGATAGTCCAAGTCATTGATTGTATATTAAATCAAGCATCTGCAGATGACATTTGCAAGCTGGCCCAACGCACAACTGAGCCACATTCAAGTTACTGACCTTTATAATGCAAGTAAGACCTTCTGATCTGATCTCCAGTCTGTGTTTGCCACAACTAATATTAAATCTGGGACATTTTGATATTTCTCCCTGGGGTATCTGATACATCTAAGAAAGTTAGCTTACTGCTGAAAGTAAGCATTAAAAAGTGTGGTCTCCTCCACAACAGGAAGATGACACACATCAGAGATAGAGGTTTGGGTCATCACAAATTATCAGCTGATGTGGATCAGTTAGTTTTTGATTTTGAGAATTTGAACCAGTTTCCATCTGCTCATTTCTGAATTCTGTTTATGCTCATCTGTAGTTGACTTTAGTAGCATGCACACTCTTTGATCTTTAGCCGATCAAAAAGTCCTCAACATATAATGAGCAGACAGTTCCTGGATTAGAGCATTTCAATGTGCTGTTAATTTTGTTGTTGAACAAACGGACAAACAATATGCTGCCCAGAGATTCATTCAACTCCTATGGAAAGCTTTCAATAAGGATGCTGCCAACCTCAACTCTTAGGTTTCCGTCTTTCAAAAATATGGGTAGGTTAAGTGGCCACTTATACCTAGATGGAATAAAACATTCATTGCTTTACTTCGAAGTGGTGAGATATGCTTCCAGCAAGTTGAAAAAGACATGTTTTTTTATTTATGAATATGTTTCTGATAAATGCTTGAAGTGATGGGAAAGAGTGGGAGGAACAAGCTTCTGAAGACTGACCAGAAAGGACAATTTACCCATTAACTTCATCATTCTTGGATACTCATATCTGCACATTCTTTTGATTTCCTCCTCTAGCGCAGTCTCTGCCACCCTGAATGTTAGAGAAGTTTCTCTGAACCTCAAGTTCTCTGTTGGCACAAAGCCATCCAGGAAAATATTGATACCTGTGAAGAACAAAATATCAAGTATACACTTTCTGCTTTCATACATTTAAAATATTGCTATGCAGTACGTGATGACATTTATGGATAAAAAAAAGTCAAGCATGCACACACATTCAGGTTTGCAAACAATACACACAAACACATTCAGGTTTGAAAACTATGTACCAAATTTTATGTATACATGCTTTAATAAGTGCATCCCCTATTTTGCTTAAAGCTTTCATAAAAATCAATTACAAGGCATACTTATTTCAACAGCAGCATGCTTGAAGTGAGGCAATTGGTTGCTGTAACTAAAGCTAGACAATCATGGTTTTCTTATAAATTACCACTTCGGCATGTCCTGTTTTTAATAATCACTTAACTTTGTGTTTTTATTCACCAGGGCCATAGTCGGAAAACGAATGCACCTCCAAAGTGTAGATTTCATGAAACATAGAAAAGGGAGATAACCCTTTTATCAAGGACCCACATAATGGGGATGGTTTATGACACTGTCTGTGTGCATCGATTATGACAAACTTGAATATGACAAAATCCCAGTAATTTATTGAATGTTTACAGTGCATTTATAATGCCAAACAAGGTTATTATATTTCTCATATACTCAATCTCATACTTTAATAATTTTAAGGAAATAAAAAAAACCTCTAAAAGCTGTATTCTCATTTCAACCACAATTGATAAAGTAGATCTAAACATGCTTATGAATGTTCTGATGCATCACTATTTTATTGCCTCTAAAACCTTCATGGAGCAATTTTAGCAAGTTTGACATGAATAAGTGTTTCCCTGCATCATACCCAAACCTGGAAATTATACAACATGCAGCTTTAGCATCTGACCAAGCATTTAATAGACTGTTTCCAGCCAACTTGGCAGACCCAGAATATCTGTTATGTGTTTAACTGTTTCTCTGATTGGGTGCATGCAAATAACGTTTTCATCTGTGACATCATAATGTTTATCCATATGTCATATTCTGAACTTTCGATATAATGGGAAAAATCTAGGAAGCAAAACGACATACCAACATTGTTTGACATTAAATTCATTTTGAAAGAAATAAATTAAATCATTACATTTCAAAGCTGAGTGAACATGGGAATGAAAACCTTTCTACAGTAATTGTGACAGCAGTCAGTTTTTTAATAAGAAAGTGATTCATCTACAATAAGATTACCCAAGGTTGGCACAAAATCTCACCTCAAAAAGTTTACAAGTTCTAGGCAGGACAGCTATCTCAGTAATTATGACTAACCTTCTCTTACGCTGAAGGGCATTGTCACAACGCCATATGCTCCTGGCACTCCATAAAGACAACAGATGAAGTCAGAAAGGTAGTCAAGAACTGACAGGTCATGTTCCACCACAATGATGTACTTGTCAGGGTGGATCAGACTTCTGATGGTCTTGGCAGCATTCAACCTTTGCTTCACATCTAAGTAACTGGAGGGCTCATCAAACATAAATCTGGAAGGAGTCACACAAGATTTGCATCATTATCAAATCATAAACCAATATAAAGATATCTCTAATGCACTACCAACTTAAAATTTTAAAATGCACCATTCCTGTCTTTGCCATGTGATTGCTTTACTTAATCTTGGTAAGAGATTGTGTTTCCCTGTTCTTTAAGGTGAAGAGTATTTTTGTACCTCACTGAACTCATGTCCATGGTGTGAATATAAAACGTTAACAACAGTCAGGTCTTAATCATCAATCATATGGATTTTTTAATAAGAAACAGAGAAATGCATAGGTTCATTGGTTTACTATTATTTACAAATTTATTATCTGACAGGGCAACCCTTGTCATGAGCTTTCCTTTATGCATGGACAATCGGTGACAACAGATGCATGTAAAATTGCAAGAGGTATATGATTTAACATGCAGTTTGAAACTTCTGTTTGGAACAAGACCAAGTTCATACTGTTTAATGAACTCAAATAAGCATGACCATTTTTTGATAATTTTCAAGCTTTTTGCATTTTATACCCAGTTTATGCAAATTAATCTAATTATATAACATACATTGTCAGCCAAATAAAAAGAATCTTGTAAAGCAAAGTTACTATGCATACATATACTGACATCCAAATGAAAGGAATCTTTTGTAAAGCAAAGCAACTATACACACATACACTGACAGCAAAATAACAGGAATCTTTTGTAAAACAAACACAGACATTGACAGCTAAATAACAGGAATCTTTTGAAAAACAAACAGATAGTGACAGCTAAATAACAGGAATCTTATGTAAAACAAACACAGACACTGACAGCTAAATAACAGGAATCTTTTGTAAAACAAACACAGATAGTGACAGCTAAATAACAGGAATCTTTTGAAAAACAAACACAGACATTGACAGCTAAATAACAGGAATCTTTTGTAAAACAAACACAGACACTGACAGCTAAATAACAGGAATCTTTTGAAAAACAAACTTGATCTGGACTGAAATGAACAGACATGAAAGCGAGTACTATGGACCAGGAATCAGTAGGGGCTGTGATTTATATTTGTTGCTATGGGTTTAATTCCATTTTTCAGTACAAGATAGGCTATAAAGTGTAACTGGTGGAGGAATAACCCAGGAAATGACAAGAAATAAGCATTGACCCACCAGAAGCCTTTCCATGTACCATACTGGCAGAGCCCGGAACTCAAACTCATGCAGATAGCAGTGAGATGGCAGTGATCCAAAAAGGTGAGTGCTTTAGAGCACGCAGACCTGCTGATAATGGTTTGAAACAAACTAGACCATCTCAACACTGTGTAAATATCCTCAAGTTATCAGTCAATATCTTCATACTTCTACTGCACAATGCATCTCTTGCAATTCTTTTCTCTCCTCAATACCATCTTAAAAGACAATATACATGATTCTTCTAAGAACTAAATGACTTCATTCAACTTGTTTTGTCCACAGTGGAAATTCAGAATGTGAACAGCAGTAAGGTTTTAATCACCAGTCATTTAGATTTCCTAATGAGAAAGTTTAACATAGATATAGTGGTTAATTCGCTTACAAGTAAGTTTACCTAGCAGTGAGTATTTTGGGTGGAAGAAGGCCCCAAGAAGAACTACCAAACCAAAGCAACTACTGGCAAGCTTTCTCAATACTCACATTGGCTGAGCCAAGACTCAAAACCCACACTACTGAGGTGAGATGTGAGTGATCCTTAAAGCCGAGCATCTTAACACTGAAATATGTGCAACTTGTTGCAGTTACAAGATTCTGTCATACAAAACATCAAGCTAAAAGTTAATAAGGACAATAGCTCTGTCACGTTTGCCTGCGATTACGCAAGTCAGGAACAAAGGAATGGGTTAGCGCAATGAGTATGTCGACCCTGCACTGTTACGGCGATTTTGTTTGTACAAGAACCACCCCCACCCCCGTTAGGTGTTAACACTGGCATACAGATGTTAGAAGCTTTGTTCTAAGAACAAAGGGCCCTCAACGCTATTGTAAATCTCCCCGCTTTGACAGATGGCCTGAGGCTCATCTGTTAATCTGAACTGACTGGGGGTAGAATTGATATCCAATCAGAACTGAGGAAGGGTGGAACCATCAATTTTCGAACCAGAACTTAATAGTCGTCCCGACTGATAACGAATTAGTGATTTGTAAGCCGTCGTACTGGTAAAGCAGAATATACTCACTCCGAGGGAGCCACTCGTGATTTGGCGGGAAAACTCTTAGTACACTCTAAGGACAGAAAGCTTCGTAAAGGTCAGTGAGTTATTTGCTCAATTGTTGCAGAATGTTACGGCATTGTAATTAAGTGCAGTATGTATATTTACTTACTAGAATCGTTAGTACATAGTATTACCCTTGTATTGTTTAATTTACATGCGTACTTGAGAAATGAGCTATGATTACGTAGATTGCTCGCTCGTCAGAATTAATATTGTATTTCGCTATTTAGTTACTACGTAGTAAACTAGTGTATTTATTCATGTGATATTCTAGATTTTGCAATTGTTGAATTAAATTGTAACTTTGGAAATAGTTACAGTTTGTAAATTTAAATAATATGAATATTTGTGTACACTTGTGGGAGTGTAATGTACAGAAATGCGTCGGATTACTGTGATATTGTTGAGAATAATGAGATTAAGGAAATATATATATTGATGTGACGCAATTTAGTGATTTCTGTATGGTAGGTAGGATACAGCTCTAATTGCAACGTTGTTTTATAAGAACGTGTGTTTTTCGATGTGCACGAATGCGTGACCAAAGATGTAGATAACCTTGATGATTGATTGATTGTTGATTTAGTGTGAGCGAGATGGCTAACACAAATGCTAACGTCCTTGTGTTTTTCATAGGAAGCTTTTGGGGACTTGGGGACAGATTAGTCAAGTCCCGAGTCTCAGAGAGACAGGACAGAAGTAGGCGGAGAACAAGCTCCGTTGAAGGAGAAATAAATAGAAGTAGGCGGGGAACAAGCCTCATTGAAGAAGAGAGAGAGAAAGAAAAGGAGGAGGAGAAAGGAAGACAGAAGGTGAAGAGGACAGGAAGAATCGGAGAACGCCGGAAGGAGGAAAACAATTGGCATAGTAAACACAGATGAGTAGAAACCAAGTACAGGGGAAAGCCATCTCACACTAAAATCACGTGATGAAATAGGTTGTCACATGGTTGAGAGGAAACAGATTGGTTGAGAACTTAATATCGTTTAATTTGTATTAAATTGTTATTCTTTTGGATTTCACCTTTGTGTTCTTAATAATTTTTTTGTCGGTATTGCTGACTGGGGGCTCGGAGCTTTACCTCTCTCTATCACTAATTTCACTTCCTACAAAAACGAGCCAGGGTGGGAATTCCACAGTAATTCAAATAAATTTGGGAGCACCCCACCCCAACGCATAACAGTGAGTCACATAGAACTTCACAAGCTCTAGCAACACAAAGACCACATTGGCTGCGTTGATTCCTGGGGCTACTAGAATACTGGATCATGGCTACCTGAAATCCTGGGTTTATCAGAATGATGGATCTCGGTATTGTTATAAAAATACAGGCAACACAGTGGGTGCAGAATGTTTTCCAAAGATACACAAATATCTTATAAACTTGGGATCTAAGTAATGCTCACAATGAGGAAGTCTTTAATAAAGTGCTAAATTTGGTTGTACAACCAATTTTGTTGTAATAGGTAATCCATTGGGCTACTATCTGACTTAGAATTACAATCTAATCTGACCACCGGATTTAGAGTTACTACCTGATTTATCAAACAATGAATACAGAAATAACCTTAGCTTAGCTCACATCACCAAAGGTCTACAGTCTTGCTGAAGCAAAGAAATAAAGGGGGTTCAACGTCTAGTAAATTAAATGGCGGTTTAGTTTGGTTTGATGGTTTAATGACATTTTTCAGCACGTAACAGACAATCCATGTTGGCCTGTACTTTTGGTGGAGGAAAACCCTGGGAAGAACCAATGACCTAAGAAAACTTTCTCTTCTGTCACGCAAACTTAAATTTCTGACTGAACTGAGTCATAAAAATGCAGGTGTTTTAAATTATCAAAAAACAGCTGAAGTTATGGTTACCATTTGAAACAAATTATGCCATCTCAAAACTGTAAATATCTTGAATTTGTCAGTAAATCTCTCAATAATTTAAATACATATTTCTCAATACTTTAAATGCTTCTCTTGCACTTTTTTCCCCTCCTCAATATTATCTTGAAAGACAAAGTAAATTTTCTAAGAACTAAATGACTTCATTTAACTCGTTTTGTCCACAGTGGAAATTCAGAATGTGAACAGCAGTAAGGTTTTAATCATCAGTCATTTGAATTTCCTATAGAGTTCCTGTAACTGACAAGTAAAGTGATTAATTAGTTTACCTTACATTAGCCACATAAAGAAGACAAAAACATTTATATCGGGATAATTTCTTATCCTGCAGTGTTTTATTGTCATTAAGTAGGACTTGCGGACACATGAATTGGATTACCAGATATCTGGGTCTTGGTTACCTAATGTCCAGAGATACCCAAATGACTCAAATTGTCCACCACAAGTCCAGGGGCTACCACAATACTTGGTCTTGGCTACCCGGAGTCCATTTCTATTCTTATGTACAAAACAGGCAGCCAAGTTGCCTGTTTTAGAATATCAATATTCGTGCTACAATAGGTTTAAAATTATAAAATTAGATGCTAATGAGAATGAAGTGCTGTCTACAATAAAATGATAAACTATCTTTCATTGGCTTCAAAATGCTTGCTGGACAGAACCGCCATCCCATGGGAAGCTACTGGAAAGCTTTCTCTTTTGGAAAGCAAATTTAAAACCCTGAATGAAACAGACATGATGGCAATTGTTTTATCTGACCAGTGATCCGTTATGTGTCATGATTACCATTTGAAGCAAACTACACATTCTCAAAACTATGCAAACACCGTCAAGTTATCAGTCAATATCTGAATATTTTCACTGCATAACACATCTCTTGCAACTTTTTGTATTATACCAGGAACATCTTGAAAGACTGATTTTGCAAAGAACTAAATGACATCATTTAACTCGTTTTGTCCACAGTGGAAATTAAGAATGTGAACAGCAGTAAAGTTTTAATCACCAGTCATTTGAATTTTCCTATATCATGGTTAATACATTTACAAGATAATTTACATAGCAGCAAGTATTTTTAGTGGAAGAAGACCCCAGGAAGAATCACCAATCCACAGCAGCAACTGACAAGCTTTCTCAATACCCACAATGGCTGAGACGAGACTCAAGCCCAGGCAACTGAGGTAACATGAGAGTGATCTGTAAAGCCAAGCACAGTAATATTAAACTCTGAGAGACTAACTGCAATTACAAAATTCTGTCATACACAACACGAAGCTACAAGTTAAAAGGGCAATAATTCTAACAGCATGAAAACCCAAGTTGGCCTGATCTGGTATAAAAGGCTTATATAACTTAACAGTTAACAATTTCACAATGCAAATGCAAATGTATATGGTAAGAACACAGATGTAATCCAATGCCCAAAATTGATACAATTTGATTGATTTTAACTATTTCACTATAATGTGATAAAATTCTTTGCAAAGATACAGGAATAATTAGCATCCACCATCTCTTGCTAATAATCAGTCACGCTGAACATGACAACAACAAAAAAAAAGACTATAGATAAAAAATTTGGCTTCAAGAGTAGTTACAAGGCCAGCCTATCAGATGCAAGATCAAATAAAAATTTTGCATGGATCATGCTTATTTTTGAAATTTACCAAGGTCTTGATGATGCAAGACCATATACAATGTTGATCAAAATCGGATAACAATTATGGCTTCTAAAGTGGTAATAAGTGACACAAATCAATACAAGATCACATCATAAATATGCTTGGACCTTCGTCGTCACCAACATCCAAGATCTTGATCATACAAATACACATTCCAAGTTTGATCAAAATCAGATCACAAACATGGCTCCCAGAACGGTAACAAGCTCAGCCATGACATAACACGATTAGATCACTAACATGTGATGATCTCTCTCATTATCAAATGCATCCAAAGTTTTGATAATACTTACCCATATTTCAAAATATTATCATAAATATTTTTTCTCCAAGTGGTGACGATTTCAGCCAATCAGAGGCAAGGGCAATTTATTAATATTTATCAAACTTGTACAAAATCTTGATGATACCTGCATATATTTAAAATCATGAAAACTGGATTGGAAATATGGCCTCCAGTGGGGTAACAAGGTCAGCCAATCAGATGCAAGGATCACCTCATTAGCTTGGTTCTTGTTCAATACAGAACTTGCTCCAGATCTTTATATAATCATTCATCAAAATAAGATAGAAATTTGGCCTTCAGACTGCCAGCAAGGTCAGTACAGAGCATACTCAAAAAGTCTAAACAATAACATTAATTTTGTGTATAGATGGATATGTGAGACACCTGCATCAATGATGAGGTGTTCACAATGTTGGGCTTCCATCAATGATAAATGATGCCATGCCATGATTTTCAAACTTACATGTCAGCTTTCTGAATGCAAACCATGGCACATGCAAATCTCTGTAGTTCTCCTCCTGATAAATCCTCAACATTCCTGTCCTTTACATTCAGTAAGTCTGAAAGATAAGCAATCATTAGATAGGCCTAGCAATTAGATAGGCAATCATGAGATAGGCCTAGCAATTAGATAGGCAATCATGAGATAGGCCTAGCAATTAGATAGGCCTAAAAACATACAAACAACACTGCATGCTTAATAACAATGAAAGAAGGCCAAGTTTGCTGGTCTTACTACTAATCAAAATGAAAAGTGTTAATGTGAACAGAGAGCTGGAAAAATACCAGGGCTCACACATCCAGTCACCAAGGTCACCAGTCATGATATTTTCCCCCAATTTTTGTGCTAAAAATATGAGCATGGACACAACGTTTGTGACCATCTTTAATCTGGTTTATGTTAACTCAATGAGTTATGTCAGTTGGCTATTGGTGTGGCTGTGTGCATGTAGCCATTGATGATGTATCAAAGCAAGCTTAATCAGTAGGGGCCATTAACAGGGATTAATTAACTTCAACTGAGACGTAAACAATGTCATGAATACACAATTAACAAGAGTATCCCTAAAAGAAATTGGATCAATATCCTACTGTCATGCAGTTATCAAAACATTTCACATTCTGACGCAAATATCAACTTAGTATCACTATACATAGCTAAGCTAGCCTAATTTTTGGATAAATATTGAGATTTCACTGTGTGCTTTTTAAATTTTAACATAGCTTTAACAATTTTAGTCATATCACTACAATGTCTGCAGTGTGGCAGTTTTATAGCGATGTCTAGCATGAGGCATCATGTCTCAGCCAGTCACATTATCTTGACACCAGGCCAACCAGTCCTAACACAAACTTCTTAATGCCAAGTGCCAAGCGAGGCAGCTGCAAGGACTATTTTTATAAGTCTTTGGTATGATTTGAGTGGGGTTTGAACCCAAATCCTATTGTATCCCAGGCAGATTTTCTAACCATGTAGGCCACTGGAGCGGTTAAAATTTCACTAAATTCTTTTCTATCTCACAAACTGTTTCTGACATACAATAGGGAAAAGAATGCTCAATTTGATACTAGGCATTGACAAATGTATGGAGCAACAACTGTCTGAGGTTATTAATGCTGTTGAAACTGGTTCAAAATACAATGAACTTATGATAAGCAAAAGGAAACAACTTTTCAAAATAAAACTTACTACTACATTAGACAAATGATGAAAAAACAGTATTCCTCTAGGTTTTATTTTTTAACACTACCAAACTTCTTTGAAATTTTTGAAAATGGCTCTTGGCTATATTTTGCCAACGCAAACAGTAGATTACAAATAAATCTCTGTTATTTTCTGTCAACATAAGTTAACAGAAACAAACACCCTCCCCAAAAGACTAGTTTTTCTCAAGTCCTAATTTGAGGGTAACTGCACTTAGAATTTTAGTCAAATCATAAGGGTTTGAAGATGTCAATAGAAAATTAAACAAAAATAGAATAACAGCAGATACCATACAAAGTGCCATCCTTGTGCGTTTAACAAATGGAGCTTACAACTTCAATTACAAAACAAATGCCCCCTCCCCCATATCAGATAGGCAAAACCCTAAACAAAATATTCTAACATTGCTGCCGGCAGAAAAAGGAAACCTACGTCACACACTATTTACGCAGTTTAGAGAAAAAGGTGCATCTTCATACCTAACTGTACACAGACTGTATCCTGAACCTTTCTGTCATCTTTCTTGTCAAGAAGCTGCTGTACTGAACCCTGCGGAAAGAAATATTGACAAAACATTGAACTACACCACTTTACAAATAACACAACCGGACATTATAACTGAACTTAATGGAGTGCCACTAACATCTGAAAGATTTACGCTCACAAGAAACCTATCCTTGTAAAGGAGAGATGCCAGGTAAGTTCTTCCTCCATGAACAGTGTGATTGGATTTTGCTTGAACAATTTTTCAGTTATATCTCTACGATGTCTGCAGTGTGACAGTTTATAGTGATGTTTAGCATGAGGCATTATGCTGCAGATATGTAGCATGATGTCCATCCCAGTCACATTATCCTAACACCAGGCCGACCAATCCTAACACTAACCTCTTACTGCTGAGTGCCTAGCAAGGCAGTTATTCAGACCTTTTTTTCCATATAAATCTTTGGTATGACATAGCCGTGGTTCCAACCTGCAACCGCCTGCATCCGAGGTGGACGGTCTAATTACTAGGCCACCGGAGAAGTCTCTCCTTCATGAATAAATAAGGCCACCTGGATTTATTATTTGGAACATAAGTATTGCCTCCAACGGAAAGTATGCATTACTGCATCTGATTAAGAATACGGAATCTAAAAAAGAGGCCCGAGTGAGCCTTGTATCGCTCAAGTTCTTCTAAAAATAAGCTTATTTAAGTCTGATAAAAATTCAACCAGACACAGCATTAACATATTGCTATCAGCCATTCTGATGGCAGACAAACTCATCAAACCACAACAAAGGATGCTATTTCATAGATGAGAAAAGCGTACCAGAAAATAACATGAAGAAAAGAAAAAAGAAGATAGTTTTTTGAAGCATTTAATGCTTTCAAACAACAATTTTTTTAAAGGCTCTGCATTGACAAATGTCATCACCACACACACGTATGAAGTTGCGTAATCACAACCTTAAACACATTAAATTTAAAATATACAAAGTTTAGCATCCATTACAAGTTTAGCATCCATTACACAGTAGAAAGATACCTGTATGGCCTTTTTAACACCCTACCCCTTACACACACTAATTGATTCACTGCAGCAAAGATGACATTTACTTAAGAGTGAATTCTACTGTGTAATGGATGTCATCCACACTTTCTGCTGTCTCCTGATCACATCTCAATGTATATCTAATACAGCGAGAACACACTTTACATACCTTGACAGCCTTTGGGATTTGGTCCACATACTGGGGTTTGATAATAGCCTTCAGGTCATCCTCCAGGATCTTTGTAAAATAGTTCTGTAGTTCCGAGCCACGGAAGTAGGTTAGAATCTCTGTCCAGTCAGGAGGATCCTGCAACAGAAAGTAATGGCTCTTAATGCACTACCTGATGAGAACCAATACAGCAAAAGTCTGGGGATGGGCCAGTGTCAATTTGCAAGAAAAATCAGTAAAGAGCTCCAAAATTACCAATTCTGAATGGGCAAAAAATATGTCAAAACTATGGAATGAACCCATGACAACAGTTGTGCAAAGCAAGCACTTTATCTCTTGCATTTTGGTTAATTTATGGTCATGAAAATAGCTGTGGTCATTTTCATGTTTAATGGTAAACCTTACAGGTAGACACCGACTGACAAGTAGAATAGGTAGACGGAGCAGAAATGAGTAAAATATGTAAGACAGTGGAAATGAGTATAAGAGTTAGACACTGATTGACAATGAATAAAATAGGTAAACACCAACTGACAAGTTTAACAGAAAGATGCTGATTGATAAGTAGAAAATGTAGGTACTGACTGAAAATGAGTAGAATCCGTAGACAGCAACTGACGATTAGAATAAGTAGATACCTACTGAAAATTTTAAAAAAATAGAATCAAATGTTATGCTCACGTGTTTCTCTTTTTGACATAAATTCACTCTGCTGTTGTTGTTGTTGTTGTTGTAGGGTTTAACGCCATTTTCAGCACAAGATAGGCTATACATGGCGGCCAGTATAATTGGTGGAGGAAGAACCCTGGAAAACCCAGGGAAGAACCACCGACCCACGAGAAGCTACTGGCAGGCTTTCTCACATACCAACGTTAGCCGAGGCTGGACTCGAACTCACGCAGACAGAGGTGAGATGGCAGTGATCCGTAATGGCGAGCGCTTTAGACCACTCGGCCACTCGGGGCCCCAAATTCACTCTGCTAACAATATAAACGACAGTGGAGTGTAATATACACAACTTTTGCAGTACTACTTAAATATTTAGAGGGAACTCCACAAATACGTACATTGTATTTGCCAAGGTTTGGTTTCTGTTTGCCAGCTAATATCTTGAGTGCTGTAGACTTTCCAATCCCATTAGTACCTACAAGTCCTAACACCTCACCTGGGCGTGGAGTTGGTAGTCTGTAAACAAGAAACAAACAGATGCAAATAACACAAATCTGTTCATGTACCGACTGAACCTTACTAATTAGACACATGGTGCAGAGAAACAAATCAGAAGGAATTCTATCATACTTGTTTCTAAGAATAAGAGTGTGTGTGATTTGTGTGTAATTTGGATTTTTAACGCAGCTTAAAAAAAAATTCAGTCATGTAAACCACTGTGATATATTATCACTTTGATAAATTTTTCATGGTTATATGTCCACTAGTGCGTGTTATATATGACATTCTGTGTAGAAGAATGTTATTGTCATATGTTCGCCATTTACAGAAGGCAAATATATCTTGTGCATCTAATAATTAGGGGTATAAGGAGTAATTTTTTTTATCCAACTGCCCCCGATATCTAAGAATGACACCTCTAGTACCATAGCTGCCAACCTTCCAGGCTCACAATTAGTGAAAATAGGGATAAAAAGTCTTGAATTTGGACATGAATTAGTGAAAAATACCATGACAATATCTCCATCCACTCTGACCGTCAATACTACACTATATCAAGTTCGCAATATAAAACTAAAACACTACATATATGCAGACCTGAACTTCCTCAACTGCTTGATTGTAAATTTGTTTTCTAAACAGTTCAGACTTCTTGCCTGCTGTTTGATCTTGGTGACTAAAATTGCTGACAAATTTTCTGCAGCTAAGGAGACCCTAAAGTCTCTTATTTCTTTTCACTAGAGAAAATACTCTATCGCTATCACTGTTGCTGTGAGGAATGCACAGGAGCTGCAGCACTTTTGGTTCAAATTTCGAGTCCGGGAACATGTCAGAACAAATGTTTAGCATGGTCTCCAGCTGATAAAGGTAGATTGTGTTCGACAAGAAAACTCACAAATAATGCTTCAGCGTTGGTAGCCTGCAGGTCTTCCGCCGATGGCTTAAAATATTCCAGAGCTGAAATCTGTGAACTCTTAATTTTCTCAACTTCTACGTGTTTTTTTGCAACTGACGTGCTTCCTCACATCGTCTCCGTGATGGCACACCGAGTGCAAAAAGCATGGTGAATATCAATGTTTAATGGCAGAATGCATGGCCAATTTTTGATATATTCCAAATTAAGCTTCACTTTTTGAGTAATACATTTCTTTTTCCTTGCTGGTGAAGACCTTTTCAAAATCTTACATGCAAAGCAAAATTCCGGTTAGGCCCCAGTTTCTCTCAGAAGCATTTGTAAAACTACTCTTATACATATAGATTAAAATAGGCTAAAATGCTTGCTTACCGGCCCAACTGTACTAATCGGCTGTAGATCTACTAATATTGCGACCAGCAGTACTGGACCGTTTCGGCAACTACAAATATTACGACTAGCGCTTAACGGGAAATTGGTTATTTTATTAAAGATTTAAAATAATCGAGGATTGGAGAATTCGTGAATTTTTGGCTTGTGGCGTGAATCCATGAATCTCTGAAAACGTGAAATTCACACCAAATTTGTGAGGGTTGGCAGCTATGTAGTACTGTCCTATTCTCATTGTCGCAAAGAGACTCATTGCTAACACGTTTTATATTTCAGCTGTGGTCATATCTGCCACGTGTATCCTTTATATCTGTATTTGTGTATTAGATATTTAATATCTAAAGTATCAAGGGTAGTCGTGTATTTGCATGTCCTAGTTTTCGCTAAGGGTTACATATTTCACAAACCCTCTTTACATATAAATAGAGTTTCTTTTAGAGATGAAGAGCCACGACTGATTCTTACCTGTGAAGTTTGAAAGAATTTGCACTGTATCTATGAGTTGTTTCTTTGTGTAAGTTACTTGGCAGGTTTATAATGCTCAGAGCTTCAAAAGGACATTTCTGAAACAAAACAGCAGTCAAGTTAAACCAAAATAGAAAATAAAATTGATTTACTATTAGAACGTATTAATCCATGGTTCATACATTTGGCACAGTTTTGCTTTTACAACGAATTTTCAAATAGAATGTTCCTTATGGAAGTTGAACTTTTGGTACATTGTTTATCATTGCATACATTAGAACAAAAGTACAAAAGAAAAAAAAATATTAGCATGCCACTACAGCAAAGGGATACAACTCAATCTGGGAACTTCCCATTCGGTGTCATTTTAACCACCAAATAGTGTACTCCTTCAAACACTTTTTTTTTTTTTTTTTTTTACATATCCAAGGACTTTTCAAGTCAAAATAGTTTTCCCTAGAAATTCAAGGAGTTTCAAAGAGAACTCCTTATACTCAAGGATTCTTCAAGGTAGTACAAACTGAAATCTCTATAAGCATTTGATATTTGAGATCATACACATTTCACTGCATTACAGTCCCAGAAACTTATTAATTTGTCAACTATATTTAGACTTTTTCCTCATTTGTCTTTGAGAATCCTTCTCGATGATGTTCCTTTAAGTACACTAATTCACCATAATTATTTAAAATCCAATTACCTGAAAACTGTCACATTTTTAAATTGTAATGCAAAGCATTAACAAGAACAAAGGCAAACTCAGGATATCATTGACCAATGGGTGTTAATGACCTGGACTTTGAATCCAGGTAATCTACCTTGAAATTAAAATACTGTACAAAAACCATTATAGCCCAATTTGTGTTACCTGTCTATAACCAATGAACTTTAGAAATAAATACTCATGGCATTCTTTATCACCCTTAGTGCAAGTCATGCACAATTTATTTTCATGTAAGTTACTCTAGAACAAAAGTCATTGTGCAAAGCCAGTTTTTCTTTGACCCACAATGACAGAAACCTGACCTTTTGCTTTCAAAATCAACAGGTCTCTTCCATACCCAAAGTGCAAGCTCTCCAAGGTAAATGATCTAGAATTGAAATTGTGCAAAAATCACTTTGTTTTTTTCAGTCATAATGACCTTCAAGTTTGACCACTTGACCCCAAAATCATAGTTTCTATCCTACAGAAAGTACAAGTCAACCACAATCTTTGGTAAAGATACATGGTCAAAACTAAAACTGCAGAAACCATTTTTCCCCTCTTCAACATGTGTACTTACCCTTCAACATTTTGATCCTACGATCAATAGGTTTCTGTCTTTCTCCAAGAGCAAGCCATCAACCAAGCTTAATCAAGGACTATGATGAAGTCAAGTATCATGCTGAAGTAATTTTTCTTCCGTAGTTACAATGACCTTTAACAGTTGATCCCTTAACCCCAAAATCAACAGACTTTTTATTATCCCAAGTGTAAGCCATCTACACACTTTTGTCCAGTTATGTGATATATTACCAATGTTACTGTCTGGAAACCATGTTTCTTAGTCCAGATGCAGTGATCAAAACCACTGACCGTTTTACCCCAAAATCAACAGAATATTTCCTTAACCCAAAGTCTGTTATAAAGATTTAAATTTATTGTGCAGAAGTAATAGT
Organism: Sinohyriopsis cumingii; assembly: GCA_028554795.2. Lineage (NCBI taxonomy): Eukaryota > Metazoa > Mollusca > Bivalvia > Unionida > Unionidae > Sinohyriopsis > Sinohyriopsis cumingii. The sequence goes on from CM068829.1 coordinate 42,364,017, forward strand.
TTTCTTCTTTTGTGACCTCTTGGATGCCACAAACTTTGCTCCAGATTTGTGATGTTGAAATATTGAGAATAAATAAATTCTTCTTTCAGTCACAGTGATCATAACAACTGACCCATTAACCCCAAATCGGTAGGCTTCATTATTCCAATTATAAGCCATCTACAAAAATTTGCTCAGGGGCCTGGAGTCGCTGAATAGTCTAAAGCGCTCTCCGTTATAGATCACTGCCTTATCAACTCTGTCTGTGACGTTTCAAGTCTCGGATTCAGCTAATGTGGGTATTTGAGAAAGCTTGCCAGTAGCTTCTCATGGGTCGGTGGTTCTTTCCAGGGTTTCCCCTATAGCCTATCGTGTGCTGAAAAATTGCATTAAACACAACAACAACAAAGTTTGGTCCATGCATGTAATGTAGAACTAATGTCATTGTGTCAAAACCAAATTTCTTCTTTAGTCACAGCGACCTGAACATAAGACCTTTTGACCCCAACACTGAGGCTATTCTTTCGTAACCCAAAGTTTATCATTCAGAATAAACTTTGGTCCTGGGTTGTGATCTTGAACAAATGTAATTATGCAGAAACTCTTCCTTCAGTCAGTTATCTTCCCCTTTGACCTCCAAATCAATTGTTGTCTTCCTTATCACAACTGCAAGTCATGCAAAATGGTAGTCCACTAGAGTTATTGTATGGAAACAAAACTGAACCTAACAAGCCCACTATGTACATGAATAATAAAAGCAGCATGTATATATTTCAAAATTGTGGTCTTAAAAGAAGCATATTTTACATTCCAATTAGATTCATAACTTTAAATTAAAGACTTATGGCAACACAATAACAGAGACAAATAAATTGTACCAATAATCTTCCCCATCTCTTACCTTCGCACATATACCACAGCCAATACACAAATCTTACCCATCTCTTACCTTGACACATATACCACAGCCAATAAATACACAAATCTTACCACGTATATCACAGCCAATACACAAATCTTACCATGGCACATATACCACAGCCAATACTCAAATCTTCCACATCTCTTACCTTGACACATATACCACAGCCAATACACAAATCTTACCGTGTCACATATACAGTGGAACCCCGCTATAACGCGATGATCGGGGTCCATAAAATCGGATCGCGTTAAAAGCGGGGTCGCATTAATGCGGGGTTTTACAATATTTAACTTTTTTTCCGAGAACATATATGTGTATACATGTACAATGATCAAAAGTCGGCTTATCATCAGATGAATATTAACTGGAATGCATTAATTAAGATATATTCAAAATAATCGATGGCTAATATATTTATAGGTCATTACTGTGCATTAAAAACATTTACTAATTTTTATTTGTTTGAACGATAATACAGATTGACCGATAATACCAGACTATCGCTATATCATGAAAAGTGTATCAACACCGTATGCTACCGTGCCGTCTTGGCTTGCAGTTCATCCATAATGGATGTAATTTCATTGAAAATTGTACAGATTTAAAATATTCAATAATTTTGTAATAGTCTGAATTCGTCGTGTAAAATATAGGATGAACAAAATATTGAAACCATTTACTTGCCGTCTGATATCGTACGGTCATTGCATGCAGCTATTCCCGGGTCTACATACGGTGTCTGTACAAATTTCATACCGCTAAAATTTTATCATATGCGACAACTGCAAGAATAATTAACAATCAACGCATGATTTCAGCGTGCAAATAACTTTTATTTCAGATTTTGTGAACATCAAAAGAAACCTGTGAAAACTGCTAAATTAATCGTTGCGCAAAGTGCAAAGTCAGTGTGGTTCCAAATTTAAATTTCATCATTTCTTGAAAAATATATCCAATGACGTTTGCTTCTTTGCCGCGAACTGTTGGGTTCTAGCAAAGTCAAGAATGTTTCTTAATTGAAGGACTTTGACGCTGTCAACATCTTGTGTTTCCAGCCACCTAAAACTTGCTTCTAAATGTACTACTGCTTCAGACACTTTTGGTGGGGGAGTTGGGGTGCCATCGTCATCGTTATCATTATCGTCACTGGTTTCAGGTTCTGATTGTGCAGCTTCATTCTTCCTGCTGACATTTGTAACAATTTCGTCATCTGATATGTGTTCGTATATAGGGCAGATGTCATCTACTGAATACCAGTTAAGGATATCATGATGACTGTGCTCGTATTTTTTGAGTGCTTCTTCTGCTAAACGTACGTCATCTTCAGTGAATCTTGTAAATTCAAGCTCATCGTCACTATCATTTTGTGTCGAGGGCGTAAAAGCTGGCCCAAGACCCTTTATCCAGCATCGTTCAATGCAGCGTGCAGTGATAGCATCCCAGGCTTTACCTCCAAGGTGACATACTTCTTTTAAGTTGAGTAATGCCAATGATGTGTCGACGGATGCATTATTATCTGCTACCATTCCCTTTATCATTTCACGGCGATAATTTTGTTTAAATACGGAAATTATGCCTTGGTCAAGTGGCTGGATTTCTGACGTAGTGTTTTTCGGGAGGTACGAAACTTTGATCTTGCCATCACTGCTGACAAGATTTTCCGCTGGGGGGTGGGCAGGGCAATTATCCAGCAGGAGGAGAGCTTTTTCCTCCAGCTTGAGTTTTCGTAAATGAGCCCGAACATCTGGAACGAATGTTTTGTGAAACCAGTTGTCAAATATGGAGCTATTCATCCAAGCATTCTTGCTGTTAGTGTACTGAAATGGAAGTGCCTTCATATTTACATGATGAAAACATCTGGGAGCTTTCGATTTTCCAATCATCAGAGGTCTGACTTTGTGCCTGCCAGACTAGTTAACACAAAATAAGAGAGTCACTCTGTCCTTCCTCTTCTTGAAACCTTCTCGTTTGTGACTGTCAGTCTTGGTTGCAAGGGTGCGATCGGGTAACATTTTATAACATAAACCAGTCTCATCGCAGTTGTAAACTTGGTCGGCTGTGTAGCAACCGTCCTCCAGCAACTTTTTAAGCCCAATCGGGTAGGAATTGGCAGCCTCTTTGTCAGCGGAGCGGATTTCCCCAGACACAAGAACTTGGCTGATAGCGTGCCTTTTCTTGAATCTGTCTAGCCAGCCATTACTCGCCTTGAATTTGGAATCATCTCCATTGATACAGCGATCAAATTTCTCTGCTTGGGCTTTCAGAATTGGGCCAGAAATTGGAACACCTTCTGAGCGAGCTTGTACAAACCATTGGTACAAAGCTGAATCTAGGACATTGTCATTAGCTAACTGAACCCTTTTACGCTGTAAACCAGTTTCCTCTTCAAGAATGTTGGGTAGACTACAGAGCTTTCCTTCATCTGTTTTCCACCCTCGCAAAGTGGACTCGCTGATTCCTAGATCTCTGGCAAGCTGAGTTTGTTGTTTGCCCTTCTTTAGTTGATCTAGGGCATACAGTTTCTCTTTAGCAGAAAACGACTTGCGTTTTTGAACTTGCTTTTCCATAACAGTAAAATATTTTTTTATATAAGCAAACAACGTACACAGATAAAGCTCGATAACTAAGTAATGAAGGCCTGCAATGGTTACGAAACACTTTTTATATAAAACAAAATTAAGCTGAACGGATGTACAATTTCATACCCTTTTAATTTACAGATAACAAAGTGGATATTATTTACTTTCAACTGTTTGTTGTTTGATCACACCGCCAAGCACAGCATACATGTTGGCCGCTTTCGTCCTTTGATGTTTATTAAATTGTGCGACTCTTGTATCAACCACAGCTTTGTCTGCTGCTTGGCTGTGATTGCAGTTAAATAAGAAGCCCATGTCGGCTATTGTTTGAGCAACGACTGTATACATAATTCATGGAAGACAATCACAAAGACGATTTACTGGCTTTACTCATGGATCCGTAATAAGTAACACTTCCGATAATGTTTACTTCGGCTTAACAATTCAAAAACCTAATGAAACCAGTTTTCTCTTCTACAGTAGAATATGGAGCTTCACCACAACCTGTTCAAATTGATAAATTTCAGAAGCCAAGCGTTGTACACACTATTTCTCGTACGTTATATATATTGTATTATTTTAGAATTCATACACGATCACTTCTCCAAAATCACTTAAAGAACCTGGATAAATTGTTAAGTTCCGATCGTTTATTATTAAAAGTCATATGTGAATTCTTCCACCAAATTATAATAAACGTTTTTACACACTATTTCTCGTACGTTAAACAAATATTTTCACGGTCCGATAAAAATACACGTAAATGAATTTCAAATTTCAGGAACCATGCCACGATCATATTATTTTAAAAGTCACAACTAATCTCATGCCCAAAATGAAGTTAATTTCTTGTTTTGTTTTTTTTACTTTTCTCCACATTTTTTTCTCCATGTGTGAATGAATATACGAAATTTCGGGAGCCATGCTACGACCGCGTTATATCCAAATTCGCATTATGGCGGGGCGAGTTATAGCGGGGTTCCACTGTACCAGAGTCAATACACAAATCTTACATTGGCACATATACCACAGCCAATACTCAAATCTTCCACATCTCTTACCTTGACACATATACCACAGCCAATACATAAATCTTACCTTGTCACATATACCAGAGTCAATACACAAATCTTACTTTGGCACATATACCACAGCCAATACACAAATCTTACCTTGGCACATATACCACAGCCAATACACAAATCTTCTGAGATAAAGGCAATCTTGTCCATCGGTGACACTTCAATACACAGTTTTCCTTTAATAAAAGAATCAGATTTCTTTTCATAAATGCATGACAAACAATAGCTACTTCTATCATTGTTCATGGCAACACTACCTTTTTTAACATATCCACCAATAATTAACAGACTTGCCCCAACCAAAACATGTCCATCCATAACAACCAGGCCAGAACCAATGGAACAAAATACAAAGTTTGTTATATATGTATTCTCATACAACTTAAGTTTCTGATTGATAACTGAGATACAGTAGTACAGTGGTGCTATAACACATGCCCCAATACCATCATATCAATGGTAAACCAGGTGTACAGTATAGTACGTGTTTAATTAGGTACTTCTTGTGATCAAAACAAGAGTCCATTGAAGGTACTTACACTCTAATGGGCAAGAAGAATTTCCAGCATTCAAGATCAAACCAGCCAATCCTTCTCAGCAAAGTGGTGGATTTTTTCCCTTAAATTGTGCCAGTTTTTGATAAGGTGAAACAAAGTATCATGCAATGATGTTGTTCACTTGAAAACATGCAGTCAACATTTATTGCTTTTAATTTAAAAAAGTTCAGAAGTTATAGTCGACACTGATGAACGTTCAACTAAAACATTCTTTAAATAAACAACCTTTAATAACCTCCAGTATGTATTCACATACTCCAGGTCCAAAACCCTATGGAGCTTAATGGCTGCTTGCTATCTCCCAACCTGACATAATTCTTGGATTTTTTTTCTCTCACTTTTACTATAAAAAAAGAGCAATCAAATTCCCTATATGAGATTACTCAAATCAATACATATCCAACAGATTGAATTGTTCCCAGCCAAAGATTCTAAATATTCCTTTTTTCTTCTTCTGTACTGTGCGACTATTAACACTTTTCATGATGTTTGTTTTCCTTTTTGTCTTGAACATGCATTATTTATCGGATGCCATTTTGTTGAAAATCCTACAAGCAATTGATTGATCATGTAGAAGTTTGTACAAATAAACCTGCTGTTTAAAGCATCTGAGGTACTCCTGTAAAGTTAGTCTGGTTCCCTGACCAACTCCATTAGATCTAATATGAAACCTGGACTCAAATCAAATATGGACAAGCTAATATCTGGATTTTACTACAACAATTACATTTCCATAATGTTTGCTTTTATTCAGTCATCAATATTTTAAGTGTAATTTTTGTATCACTAGCAGTCAGATCATAATGCTTGGCAGGTCTACAAGTTAAAACCATGTTTTCCTTTTAACTGTAGAGCTGAAACCATCTATTATATTCGTCAGTAATAACAATGTTTCCAAATCTATACCTGTGGTATACCTATTGTATGTCTGTGTGGCTTCATTTTCATTTCAAACAAAGCAGACATAGTTAAAAGGTGTTTGGTAAAAAGCCCAAGTTATAATGATCATCCATTCTGGGAGAGCAATGAGAAGAACAGTTTTAACAGTCATCATGGCAGCCATATTGGACGTACAACTGGCACAATTTTCAATCAGGAAAAATCCACATATCATAATGATTATCCATCTGGGTGGTTGATCGGAAGTATTAACAAATTTTTATTAAGACAGTTGTGGCAGTATGACTGGAACTTTTCAGTCAGGACCAACTTGTTTCACAAGAAGTGTATTGGTCAAAACCCCAGGTTGATATATCCATCTGTCTGGACTATATGACTTTCTATTCAGGTAAAGTAACAATACTGTTGTCACCCTCTTATACAGCCACCCCTTCTGCACTTGGAAAGTGGTCTTATAAGAAAGGTGGCCTTTCCAGAGAGGGACCAAATTTATGTGAGAAGTATATGTAATGTATGCAGTAAGAAATTTACATACTTGAACACATTTAATATCTTCATTTCAAAATAACATTAATTATTAAAACGTTCTTCTTGACTTAAGAGTAGACTTACTTATGTCATTTAAGATCATGGTACATACTTAATCTCTCTTTCCATCTGCTACATTTTCCCCATGCTGCCAAATATTCTCCTTGTTACAATGTTGATTATTCAAGTCATTTTAACATAAAATTGTTCAGCAATCCCCCTATGTCACTGAGTTGATTAACTTCGACTTTCTTGAAAGTTACAAGTCTCCCTTTTACGTGATGACATGTTAAAAGTTTTGCATTATTTATTCCTATGTTGCAAATTGTACAGCACTATGATTTAATCATGCAGACAAAACTTTGCTGTTTGACTTGACTTATAAACAAGTATATACAGCATGTAGCTTGCTCAACATTTGTACATACTTTGTCCCATTTAATGAAGTTCAATACAAGATTGTTAACCTACAATGGCTATCAAACAAAATTCTACATACCCATCCTGACCACAGGACAAGATTTCTTGCATTCCTGTCTACATTTTTTTGGTTTACACTTATCGTTGTTAACAATGGCAATCCTTGTTAACTTGTCCTGGGCATCCTCTTCTTGTGGTCTTCGCTTGGACATTTTGACTATCACACCTCCAACAGGTACCTTGTACCTGAAAAAAAGAGCAAATTTTCAAGACTATGATAAAACATGACTCACAATCTAGAATCAAAATCAATTATACATTTCTACTTGAAAAAAAAAAAAACAACCAAGACAAATAAAAAAAAAAATCCATGCGATAATTGGTATGAAAACAGTTTCTTTAAAAGTCTTTCATAATTTCATTTATCCTCTCTCCTAGCTAGGACTATATATTTTAAGGACCTTATGTCTTAACATCTGTGTTATTTTATATATTTTACAGCATTTAAAAAACTATGCCTTTCATCTATTATCTTTGAAAGTACAACACGCTTGTTTTTTAAGGATTCATGAACACATTAAAACCCATTCTCATATTTCATCTATGCAATTTTTAAGTTAAAAAAAATGATTTCTGTTGATGCTGGGTTCACTGAAACAGTAACATGATGTCTCTGCAAACACTGCGACCTCCATAGATCTCACTGGACATGGCATATTTTCATGGTGTTCCTTGTGCTTTTGTAAAGTACAGAATAAAAAGAATACTACATAGAAGACTGTCCACACCCTGTCATCTTTTCAAGCACTGATAGGTCAGTGCATGAATGTTAAAACAGGAGTCTATTAAGCCCCAAACAGTACTATGTAAGTCCTCAGCACACTGACATCTAGTTACATGGCAGAAAATTATTGAAGCTGCTGCAAGTTAGGTGGCTTCCTATAAATCAATTAAAAAACAAGAGCTTTTAGTTTTGAAACTATGTTAAACTACTCGTAAATTTGCCTTATATTAAATAATGTTCATTTTGTTTTGATTTCATTGTAAAAATTAAAATTACTGGAATGAGGTATAAGTGAACAGTGCTAGTAACTAACAGGACATGTATTGGACATGTACTTAAATGCCAACCCTTGGCAATGAAAAAGTGTAATCCAAATACACAAAAGGAGTAATTGGAGCAGAAAAGAGTAATCCACATATAACATAATCAAATTCAACGAGCACTTAAACAAAATTATTTATTTACCCCTCTGGTCATTTAATATCAATTATTTGTATCAAGGCACAAGTCAATACATTTACAACTGGCTGTCATATTTTGAAGGAGTGTCACCAAACATGAATCCAGGTGGGGTAAGTAATATTATGTTAATTTTGCTCATTGATCTTTTCCCCTTGCCATCAATCCAGTGTTACGACTGCAGAGACTTAAACTAAGTAACATTGCTCATATCATGCAGAGGTCTCGCTAGGATTTTAAAACTAGGAGTCCAGGACTCCCATTTTGGTCCCACCATCAAAAGTTGCAGTCCCTTCTTTCCTACAGAATCAACACAGACGTGAGTGCATCTACTTTTAGATGGAGAGGTTTTCGTAATGTAATCACTCACTATAATATAGCTTCATTACAACAGTCCATTGACAGGACTGCAAATTTATGGTTTATTTATTTGTATACGTACTTGTAATTTTAGGCAAATAGTATCTGATTTGCTGTTTTTTCACGTATTTTCGCAAATACATGTCAAGTCAGAAAACAGCTTAGACATTAAAGCGCATCTCGCGAATTCCACAAATTAGCTTTGTCCCATACGTCTCGGTCCTACATAATTTGTATGTTAAAGTTAAATCTTTAATAAAATAATACCTAGGCTTTGGTTTCAATGATTTGTATATTTTTCTGAATATATTTGCCAGATGATTTAAGAAAACAGACAATCTAATAAACTGGTACATCCCAAACTTTGCAAAGTCCGCCATTATTTCCTGTTAAGCCTACTGGTTCACTTACAGTTTCAAACTAATTTTATGACGAAACAGTGTATAAGTCAGTTAATATATATCCAGATCACAGATTCTGATCTTAAAACACAAGTTTGTATGTTTTATCATCAAAGGATAACATGTAGGAAATTGACAGTTGCTACATTACTCAGGAAAGGGTTAATGGTCAATCAGCTATCAAAACATAATGCCTGTGAATGGGCAAGAGTTTGTCAACATAACTGATATAAAAACTAGGCCTTACTACTGATGCCTTGATTAATACATTTCGCTACAACACTAGAACTAACCCCGCTAAGGAGAGGGGCATTTTAAAAAATATGGTATGGTCAGTCAATGTGCCTCTTAAATAATCAAAGGGCAAAGTCGTTTTGGCTTTCCTAACAGAAGAAGGCGAAGTTTACATTTTTTTGGCGACTTGTCACCCACTTACAAGTGGCATTTTGTCAAAGTCTCAACATGCCTTGATTCTGAAGTTACGTGCATTGCTTATTCCACTACATTCAGAAATGACCACAATAAAAAAAGCTAAAGTTGTTTAGTTGATGTACTTTTATAAATGACCACATGTACATCTCTGGATCTTTCTGACTCTGAATTCAATCACTATGAATATCTACATTCTCCCATGTGGTCGCCAGTCAAAGCCATTGAACTTGCTGCCCAGCTATTGCATCATGTTCTTTTTTTATGTACTCTTATAAAATGGCAACATGTATCAAGGGGTCTTTCAGTCACTGAATTATATCATTGTAAATATCATCACAGCTAATTGATCAACACATTTTCCCACAAAGCAGGTGGCTGAAGCAGGACTGGCAAGTCTTTGAATTTTGTCGCACACCTAATACATGCGTAAGGAGGACTTCCGCCTCAGTGATATTCTGCACCCCAGATCAAAAATTGGTGTCCAAATATGCGTAATTAAGCGTTTCCGAGATCTGTCATGTGACTAAATGACATCTGATGTTATTGACGTTTTTTGCGATATTTGTATAGTCATGTGACTCAGGATGCAAATGGACAGATCCAGGTCAAATTTCAGCAATGACACACTTTCATCTATCTGTCGGCAGATTCAATACATAATGAATGCTATGCTCATGATGTTTGAGAAAAAAAATCATTTTCTTATCGACTTCATGCAGGTATATCTCAATGAAAGGTTTTTCAAGTTTGCTGGGCTGGCTAGTAAGCAGCTACCCCATGCCGACATCAAATGATGGCGAATTCAAACTTTTCAATAGGGAATGGATTCTAACCCTACACCCAAACATAAATATCCAAATATCAATAATGGGGTGACAAGGGTCAGAGAAAACTCGGACTAAATGTGGACTTGCACATAGCATTCAATATCGTGCATATGCAGAACGAATTTGTTCACATGAAAATATCAGGGATCATCCTGGGCTTCGCCAATGTCGCAAATTGCGATTTTTTTTCCTTATTGGCGACACAAATATCCCATCTGGCGATTTTTTTGGCGATAGCTTTTTAAAAGCCAGGACCATCCCTGAAATATTACTAAATTTCAAAGGGTGTGGTAACCTTTGTTGGGACAATTCTTAACATTTATATTACATCTGTTTAAAAACAGCAAATAATATATGTTCAATACTATTTAAAGAACCTCTCCATTCTATATATGCAAGTGAAATATAGAATTTCTAGGGAAAATTGCAGACAATTATTAGAATTAAAGATTAAAAAAATTAACAAAAAATAATTATGAACATTTTAAAATAAAATTTCGATAGCAATCATAAGCACAATCCAATTTTTGTGGAATAAAAATAAATATGATAAAATCGAGTTTTAGCTCGCTGCATCAATCGAATACCACGTTTACTTCAATATGCATCTTAACAATGCATTCACGTTCAGTCCTTTAAGTCCCATATGCCAAGGCATACATGTACACGTCTCATTACTGTACATTTCTGGAGTTACATGAACCGACTTACCCTTTGATTCAAAATTAAAAACTAAACTTATGACACTTAATACAAAGAATAACGTATAAACACAATTAAACAACTTAAAGACTTTTTTGATTACCAGCAGCAGTAAACGGCTGTGCTGTATCCTCAATATGGCTGCCCCCAGCCAGTCAACGTGCACATGCAATAAATGATCTGCGTAGCAAAAACGCTTGACCTTTTCAACGGAAATAACTACTGGTGTAACGATAAACCGGTATATGGCGGTTTGCTATTCTGGAAATACGTACTGCAAAATACGATTTTCTGTGATGCGTAATTTTTTCGCGGTCTTGCTTTCGTCATACAAATCTGTGTATTTCTCACGATGTTTCCAATTTAATTGTAGAAACGTATTTTCTTTTCCTAATAGATTCCCGCTTACCACGAGATTCAAGAGAATGTAAAACACGAAGCAGAATAGCATCACTGGGGCCAAATTTAATTCCCTGTAAATTTAATTTAATTGGAGTTGTGCCATCATCATGGCTTTTTTTTTTCTTCAAGTTTTTGTTGCCTCAGATATATATGTTCTGTTCGTAATGACACTAATGAACAGAACTCAAGAGTCAGTATTCGTAAATGTATAAATTCATCGAAAATAATTTATTTTTGTATTTTCAATACTCAGAATGTTCATAAAATAAAGCATGCAACATGTGATGAATGATAATTTAGCTTCAGAGAATAAAACAGGAAAACATTTAGGAAACAGCGACATAACCTGATTTTGTTTTTCCGTATGAAATACATGGTCGGTCAGATCAAAGTGCTTTCGTCACATTCACTTCATGTTCTTAGTTGACAGGTGTGTATTTAATTGTCATTATTATTTTTGTTGTTGTTGTTTTTTTTTTGTTTTTTTTTTCTTTGTTTTGTTTTGTTTTGTTTTGTTTTTGTTGTTTCTTTTAAATAATGGATTTAGAAATTATTCCCAACAAAAAAAAAGCAAAATGTTCCGTGTGGGAATTTGTCGGTTTAAGATAAGGACGAGCAGTGGCGAAATTGAAAAAGGCATTGGGCATTGCTATATGCAAGACACGCTTGGACCATGGTGGAAAGTGACACAAAAACTATTGCGGCAATGTCTGAAGTTGCACCTACATTTATGTATATCGACACAGATGTCCGAAAGATGTCCGACATAAGAACATAACAACCGTCATCGCTAGATTTATTATAAAAGATCTTAAAGCTTTTAGTGTTTTTGCAAATGATGGTTTCAAATAAATGGTTAGAGTTTTGAATCCATTATATGATTTATCGTCGCGCGTGCATTTCTCTGAAACGGTGGTGCCACACATATTTTAAGCTTGCAAACACATGATGAAAACAAGTCTATTAAACGTGCATGTAACACTTATTACAAATGTCTGGACGAATAGATCTAGTCCGATAAATCAACTCCCCCAAATCTGTGTTGATACTGATGTACGATATGTGGCTATGATGTCACCTGCTTATTAAAATGCTCACTCTAAATCTAGCGTCCGCCTCATATGTGGTAGGTCGCAGGTCGGAACCCTGGTCGAGTCATATCAAAGATTTATAAAAATGGTACTAACAGCTACATTGCTTGGCGTTCAGCATTAAGAGATTAGTGTTTAAAAAAAAGTCCAAATCACGCACACACGCACGCACGCACGCATACACACACACACACACACACACACACACACACCAAACCTGGCAGTACGCAAACGTTACTCCTGCCGATGATATTATGAAATGTCTGATTCTACTTCGAGAAATTACGAAAACCATGAGCTTAGAGAAACATCAAAGCGCCACTCATGCTTTCATTCCAAAAATAAAAATAACGCCTTTCTGTTACCTTAGCAGCCCAGAAGAAAATGACATTATTGTCAGACAAACGACTACCATTTGAAGTCTTATAAGGTAGCAACTCTCTGAGATGTTGTATTTTAACATAGTAAATGTTATAGCTATTATTTTATTGTCATTAATTGTTACTGTATTGATTGTTTTCATTTAGTGTTACTGTATTGCAATATAGGTTTGGTGAAAAATACATCGCAATGCGGTTTTAGGTGTATAATTGCACCCCAAGAAATACGTGTCGCCAAATTTGTTGTCTAAAAATTCGTTCCCATTTATCAAATTGCAGCCGTTCTAAGACCACCTCGCTGTCAAAAGAACGAAAGAAAATTAATTTAAAGAAAACATACCCCTATTTTTCCCACAATAACATCCCCCACCCCCCCACCCCCCGAAAACTACAAGGGAGAATACATAGCTGTTCTTCTTTACTGCAGTCATTTATTTTATTCATACTTCTATATTTCTATACACCATCTCTATCACGAAATTGTCAGCTATATGGACCGCTTGCGAGTTCATTTAAGTGTATTGATTATACCAGTCAATAAGTTGCTACACGCGAAGGTTATTACTCAAATGACTGTGCACTGACTTTGTGAACACGCGTCTTAATGGCTTAAAACCAAACACAAACAACCAAACAAAAACAAGCAATAATCTAGACTTTCTAAACTAACATATTTTTGAAAATGCACATTAAAACGACATAGAATGTTGTTGTTTGACATTATTCCAATATTTTAATTCACAAATAGTGTGCCTGTGTGTGTGTGTGTGTGTGTGTGTGCGCGCGCGCGCAAAGTGTATGCAGCTGAGTGCACAAGATTGATTAACTATTTTTGTCACCACGGGAAGTGTTGACGCATACGATTTTGAAAACGGTTACTGTCTTGAGAGTATTTAATATAATAATAATAATAATAATAATAATAATAATGAGGACTTTGTATAGCGCCTAATCTTTAGAGGCTCTAAGCGCTTTACAACATTAGACAACACCTATAAGATAAAAAAAAGACGTATACTAATATTATTAAAAAAACAAACACCATGAAATTAGAAAAACGTTAAAAAATAAAAAACATGCTGAGAATATTTCAGGAAGGAAACATTATTAGGTCTTTAAGTTTGTTCTTGCAGTCGAAATAAGTGAGTTTTGAGAGCCCTCTTGCATGTGATCACGGTGTCTTTGTGTCTAAGTTCAGTGGGCAATTGCTGGGCCCTGGTATGCAAAAGAACGCTGTCCATATGACTTTGTTTTCATAGTGGGAATAATGAGTATACGATTGTCAGAAGAGGAGCGTTAAGTATCTTGCTGGTGTGTACACATAGGTGAGGTCAGATAGATATGTTGGACTCGAGTCCGACAGTGAAACATAGGACAGAGAACAAATTTTGTGTTTGATTCTGGATCGAATGGATAGCTAGTGTAGGGTACAGAGCAGCGGGGAGGTGTGCTCTGATCGTGGTACTCAAAGTATGATCAGAACAGCTGTGTTTTGAACTTTTTGAAGTTTCTGGAGCAGATATTGAGATGAACCAGACATAACTGAGTGATGACAATATGAAGTGATAAGAAACAACTGCAAGGTAATTAAAGCATTAGTTATATAATTTGTATATTTAATGCTGTGTCTAGAGTGTGTATGTGTGTGTACGATTTGGATTTTTAATGTAGCTTTAACAATGTTTCAGTCATATCGCTACGATGTCTGCAGTGTGGCAGTTTTTATTGATGTTATTGATTCTAGCACTAGGGTATCATGCCGCAGGCATGTAGCATGATGTCCCACCCAGTCACATTATCATGACACTAGGCCGACCAGTCCTAACACTAACCTCTTAATGCTGAGCGCCTGGCGAGGCAGCTGTTAGTACCATTTTTTTAAGTCTTTCGTATGACTTGGCCAGGGTTCAGGACCAATGGGGCTAAGGTGCTGGCAGATTTATTACTTATCGCTTGAAATAGGTTTTTGTAATCTTTCTTTTCACTTTTTCCAATGACTGCAGAAAAAAATATGTGTGAGTAGTGAAGGGGGTAGGATTAGCCTCAGTGGGAATTAGCATTAAAAACACAGCAGCAGGGGGGGGGCGAATCGGACATTTTGTCCAATCGTTATTTTGCTTAATTATTACTTTCTGCACTCAGCGGATTCGGTGTAGTCAGCGCCTGGTAAAAAAAAAAACGACGTCGGTCCATCTTACACGATGGTGACGTCATTTGGTTTAATTAATACCTTCTGCGCGCCGATCCCCAGCGTCGTCAGCGTCCGGTAAGCACAGCGACGACCGCGTCGATGTCATTCCCCCCCCTGCTGCTAAGTGGTTATTTACAACTAACCGAATATTTGGTCAAGTCCGATACGATATCGTGTCCGAGGATCATGTAAATTTATCGTTACAAATCCATGTGGGGTTGACTGAGCATGACTAAAAAAGTTTCGAAAACCATTAAAGTCCATGTCACCGCCACACCAAGTTTGCCAGATATTTCGTAGCGTGTGTGTATCAACGCCGTTGAATACAGCAAGAATATTACAGTTGTCTCTGATTACTTTTGGAATCTGAGTGTATCGTTGAGTGACATATATCACGTCGGTGTTTTTATGCCTGCCTCTGGAAAATATCCTAGCTGGGTTTTTTTGATTGTCTAACATAACATCATCGTACACGACTAGATTGTTAACGTCGCCATCAATATCATCAATACCTGGTGCATCATTGATATCTGTAATAAACTCAATAACATTTTTTTCAGCGATCGCTGATGCATTCTCGTTAAAATCTTTTAACACCTCGTAGCATCGTTGATCATCCACGCTAGGAGCAACTAAATACAACTTATCCCACTTCATCCATCTCATTATTAAATTGAGTAACAATTGCGTCTTGCCGGATCCAGATGGTCCGATGATAATCATCCGGATCGAGTTTGGTAACGCTGCAACATGCTTAACTGGTTCTCTTGTTTTAGTCGCCGAAAAATCAATTATATTCATATCTCTATACATAAATTATGGATCTATATTGTGTAAAGTGTAGAGTGCGTACTGGCACGAATGATATGACAACCGTTACAACAAGAAATAATAGATCGGCGCTTACTGGTAAGTGTGTACAATGCGGTGCAAAGAAATTTAGATTTATTTCTGCTAGACCCGGGGATGCTTTAAAAAAAAGCGAGGAGGTGATATTGCAGCCAAGTTATCAAAACTCCCCGGAACACCGTGGGCAAAGTATCCAGGAGAAAAGCACCTCCCAGGATATAGCTACTGTGGCCCCGGAACACGATTAGATATCAGACTCGATGATCAAAATCAGCCGCGACCCGGTGAGTATCCAATAAACGCTATCGACGAAGCATGTCGGATACATGATATAGCTTATCGTAGCGGTGATCTGCAACAGCGTCATATCGCGGATGTAAAATTAATTCACGCGTTAAATGCTATTCCTGATAAATCCGTCAAAGAAAAATTGGCCTCATGGTTGGTAAAATCGGCTATGAAAGGTAAATTAATGATTGGAAGCGGAGCTTCTCGCGCTGGTAATTGAATACGCTAGCGTTTATAATAACAACATGGAATCCATCTATTATTCTCCGAGAGGATACTGGAAAGGAAAGGCCGCAATTGGTAAACTCGCAAGCGCTGCAAAGGTAACAAAGGCCACTGCGGCTAATTGGTTATCCAAACAGGCTATATGGCAAATCTATCTACCACCGCCTAAACAAATCAACTTTTCGCGCTTTGATGTCAGCGTACCTAATGAAGTTCATCAGGCTGATATACTATTTCTGCCGCATGACAACGGTTACAAATACGCGCTAACCGTAGTTGATGTTGCGAGTCGATACAAACAAGCGGAGCCGTTAAAAACAAAGTCAGCAACTGAAGTAGCCAATGCGTTTGAGCGGATTTATCGAAGAGGTCCTCTGCGCTGGCCAAATCTATTACAAGTTGATCCTGGCAATGAATTTCGCGGTGCTGTTTTATCAACGCTGAAACATCATAGCGTCGCGATACGACGAGGTCATACTGCGCTACATCGTGATCAGGCAATTATTGAACGATTCAATCGAACTCTTGCTGAACGGTTATTTGGGTATCAATACGCGAAGGAATTCATCCAAGAAAAACGATCTCGTGAATGGGTCAAAAGGTTGCCAGGCGTAATTGCAGCGTTAAATAACGAGATTACCCGAGCAATCAACATGAAGCCCAGCGACGCGATTAAATACGAGTACATACCCGGAAGATCAAAAATAGATAGCGTTTCCAAGCCGATTCTCGGCGATGTCACTGTTAGATATCTGTATGAACCAGGAGAGCTTGAAGGCGGTAAAAAAAGGGCTACTGATCCTATTTGGAGTGTTACCACACATAACATATCAACGATAACACGATCAACTGGTAGACCACCGATCTATAGACTGGATTCAACTGCTCCTCAGCGCGGATTTACTCGCGAGCAACTACAAGTGATACCTGACGATACTCAATTACCCCCACGTGGCCTTAACTAGCGCCGTTGCGTCTATTGCACTCAAGACAGGTTAACCTTACATTACCACGGATATGACCGAGACTGTTATCGATCCTGTCCACGGTAAATTGGCAAGCGTCTTTATCCGAATAACGCCAGCGCATTATACAATTGCAACTCGCGCAGTGATTATTCTGTTGTTGTCGTAACGCAATTATTAATTCGGCATCAATATCAAAACGCCGCTGTTTTTTTTTTATCCTGTTGGCGGTAACCCGAGAGTTTTCTATCAATGACGCTAGCATCAATAATGTCATCGTTGTCGCCGGCTTCGTCGGTGGCTTCGTCAATAACAATTCTTCGAAGCTGATTTATCCTCCGTACTCTGGACACTGCGAGATAGACTAGATTTGACCATTCGATGCGATTATCAACCATCCAAACAATTGTGTCCGTGATAGTCAATCCCTGCGAGGAATGTATTGTCGTTGCGTATCCTAGCATCCACGGGGATTTATCAGCACGTAGCGCGTCCTCGACGACGCTGATATCAACGAGCACAATATCATTCAGCACGAGAATTTGTTTTTTTATCCCTGACGCTGTCGGGCCCGGGATTTCAACTTCAATGTTCTGCCGCCGTGTATCCGCGGGTCTATAACATAACGGCACTGGGCGCGTTGGAAACTTTTCCTTATGCAACGTAAACAACTTCCGCTGAAGTGTGTCTCTGACTATCTTTCTACTCGCTACAATCAAATCGTTTGGTCTCCATGTTTCCCAGAATTCATTTAACGGCGTTTCCGGAATCACCTCGCGGATTATTTCACATTGAACTCTATCCGGCTGTAATCTGATTAATTTTTTAACCTCGCGCAGTTGTTCATCAAGTGCTCGGTAATCAGTATCGGTTTCTTCATAATAGTCCACAAAACCCTTTAACCAATCATGTGGACCCTCGCCGACAAATGGTGGTGGTTGGCCATGGTCGCCACACATGATTACCGCTGTATTCGCGCGCAGCAACCACTCAAGAAACATTTGTAAAGTATCTAACGAAACAGTACATATCTCATCCCAGATGATAACCTCAGGAATAAATTTTTCGCCCATTCGATCAGGAGTCCACTCACCGCCGCTGTATCGAAAAAAGCTGTGATAAGTAACGGCGTCAACATTTCGTTGTTTTATCTCTCGCGCTAGTCTATGGGTCGGTGTAAGCACGATTATACTTGCCCGCGTTCGAAATAATTCAATTGCCCGAGTCGTCTTTCCTGACCCGCCACAGCCGCTTAAATAAACTGTTTTGTGTCTACAAATTGGATCAGAACACGGTGGTGCATTAGACCATTCTGATAAATTATCACCGCGTAAGTAATTATTTTCAACGGTGACATTTGCTGAAGGGGAATAATCGCGTCGTATTTCATTTTTAATTCTCCATATACCCCAACTCTCGTCCGGACTAGTAAACTCGGCTATGTTTTCCTTGTACTTTACGTCTATATAAAATGAATCAACGGCTACTCTAACCGCGGTGTCGGGGAATCTATTTATCATCGAGAATAAATTGATAGCGGCGTAACCCAGCATAGACGCCCTCAAATGCGGATACGCGGGGCTGTCTCCATCAAAGTAGGTAACAACTGTACCCAACTTTGTTCCATTGGACAAGAAAGCTGTTTTGCAGTTCACGTATCTATTTTTTGCCACTGCGTCCTTGATTACGAAATCATATTCTGCGTCATCTATAATCAGCCGTGAGCAATATCGTTTGTAGTCGTGGTTTTTTCCACCTTGTGTGAACTTACCGATTATTCTTCTACCGAGATCTTTTGCCTCTCTGTTTCGTTGGTTGAATATCCTCCTGGACCATTCGATGATATATTCCTCGTCGGCATCAATCTGTTTTCTGGATTCGTCAATTATGCTATCTAGACGCTCTGGTTCTGGTAACCAGACTTCAGTCTGCGCCCGGTATGATATAATCGCGTCACTGACAATCAACGATACAAGCATGCTACAATCAATCATATACCGTAGCAGCGCTATTGGCAGCCACTTCTTTTCAGCCATGTGTCTACCGATCCAAATATAGCAACAGCGATGAAGTCCTGCTGCGAATTCAAATGATACTATGCGAGCGAATCCGGTTAAATCAAAATCAGGCAGTGGTCCATTAATAGCAACATGAGTCATTTCATGTCTGGGGTGTCCAAATCGTTTGAAATACTCAGCGGCGGATCCATACCCGAGAAAACTCGCTGGATAACAGGCAACCATATCAACGGAAATCATAGCGTCGCGGTTGTATTCAATGTTCCATAGTCCACCGTGATAGTATTCCAAACAACTGGATTGTACATCCGGTAGAAATTCCTTGCGCGTTGGTCTCCACGCATTTTTCCTTGCTGCAACATGAGCCGCAACCGATGGAATCGTAAAACAATTTGCTAGCAGTTGTTCATCATGCTCTTCAAATTCCATGGCGGTTTTTTTTCATCTTGTTGTGAAACGCTTCAGTGCGATATAATTCACCGTTTGGTCTTACAAACTGATCAAAGGTATCCATGTCGTTTTCAGCGCTGCGAAGTAACCACACTGATACAGGGTCGTTTTTACACAAGCAGGCAATAGCATCAAATAGTTTCCTCTCTGCGAGAAAACCATCCTGTATAAATTCCCCCGGGATATACTTTACTGTTCTATCCCGTGGAAATATTGTGACCGCGGGCGTCCACGCGTGTTCGTTATGATCAATAATTTTGATTGGGGCTCCCTTTGATTTATACTTTGATTCATATAATACTTCACCGGTTATCGTTGTAACGGTTATTGGAAATCTCAGCGACGTTTCTAATTTCGCTATGTCGCTGATGGTTGCTCCTCGCTCGCGCACTGTCTTCTCCCATTGGTTTATTTTGCTACGTCGTAAATCGGTCAGTTTGTTTCCTCGACACGCATTTGTAAAATGCTCTATTATTCGTTCTGCTACACAATTTATCCCCGTTGACTGTTTCATCGGCGCTAGTTTTCCGATATCAGGTTTCTTATTTAACGGGTATATTCCATAGACAACTGCTGTTTCAGGATACGCTCGTTCATAGTATGGTCTGTCAACTCCGGTTAACAGCCCTGGCTTGGAGTCGCGGCTAACAATGACTGTTTTCTTATCGCTGAGAACCGGTTCAAATTTATCACGTATGATCCAATTACCTGATTCCACCCGGACAATGAATTTTACTCTGAAGAAATATCTTTTACCGTCAAGTTGTGATATTATCGTTGCTGCGCGGTTGTCGTTCATGGTAGCATCAACAACGCCATCAATTCGAAATGTTGACCAACTATGAGATGCACCATCACGCTTGAATTCATTGATACAATCGCGTATTTTATTCAACAGGGTTCTATCGTTTATTAACGCTTTTGGTGCGTCCTTGAGGACTCTATCGAGATTGAACTTAATATTTTTCCAGGGCTTAATTGCTGCTAATCTCTCGAACTCATCCATATAATTAAAACAAGTATTTAAATGAAAGAATATAGTATAATGAATCACTGCAAATGGTTGATGATTGGGTCGATAACCCCGTGCAATAAATCATGTAGAGGTGAATTCTGCGGGTATCATTTACAAAGCGTTCGTAATGGTTCTCTTGGCCCCCTCCCGTGCTTGGTTTGCCACGTTGGTGTAAGAGGAAAATTGCAGTTGTGTATCAATTGTGGCGGAAAGCGATACAGAGAGTTAAAACGTTATTATGATAAACGAATAAAAAATGCCGTCATTGACCCCACCGCAGACTTCGTCATCAAAACTCCTCAGGACTACATTGCAAGGTTTATAATTAAACCAAATAATGAATTAGACAAGTAGTATTATTATACAAATGAACCAAGAATCTCAGCCGCATCCCGTGCTCGTTAATTACGAGGCATCTCGCGATGGCGTTGTTAGAAATTGTAGACTAAAAAAACCAGTTGGATGGAAAAATAATCAGGGGTATTTGATGTTTGGTGCCGGAAAGAAGAAATATCTTGTTCACAGGGTGGTATATGAAGCGTTTAACGGATTAATCGAAGACGGTCTCGTTATTGATCATATTGATGGATGTCCTCAAAAAAATTCTCTTATAAACCTACAAGCTATCTCTCGGAGTGAAAACAGTAAAAAAGGAGGAACTGGTAAACACGCAAAAAAAGCAAGGGGTGTCAAATCGTTTGATACAACAACTCACGAGGAAAAAATATTTCAGTCGATGAATGAGGCAGGAAAATATTTCGATATTTGTAGAGCCTCAATACAATTTGTTGCAGAACGAGTATATCAAACAGCGATCTCAAAAAAGACGGGTCACAGAATTCGATTTTCGTATATAGATACGAAGTCACCGTGACAAGGTCACGTGTGTTCCGGAAGAAAATAAATTATCCTACGGTTAACACACCTCGGGATTGATACGCGGGGTTTCATTTTTTTTTTTGATATTAGAAATAAGATGTTTTATAAGAATATGAATATCGAAGACATCAATAATATATTAACCGAGATTTTAAAATTAAAAAATCAAGGAATTGAATTATCTGATAAGCTTGATAACCAAAAAATATTGTCCGATTATGAAATTATTAACGAGCAATCAAAGAAAGGTCGATATACCTTGCCACGCGAGTATTCTTTTATAAAGCGATTACAATATACGATCAATGAAAACTTGTATGGCAATGACGTAAATGCATTTATTGGACTATTTACTGCCGTTGAGACAGTACGAAAAAAACTCGGACAGGCTTTTGAACGACGTCGAGAAATCTCAAATAAAATTAAAAACATTAGAAGGATTATAGACGAAAACTCCGTGGAGCCCCTAGGACATATCCCCGACACACTCGGCGGGAAATTAGAAATTACGGAGCAATTGCAATAATGGTAGGCGAATCACTTACTACTCGGCTAGCCAGAGAGCGGCTAGTAGCGCTTAAAAAGTTCATACCGTTACGAGACAGGGTTCGAAAACAACTACAAACGCGGCAACAACTACAAACTGATTTTGCTGTTGGAAGCGAACAGCTCTTTGCTCCGGTAACTAAAGATGTTACGGCGGCAACTGTGTCCGTCCTCGGTGCGCTTGAAAAGATAGCGGCTCAGACCGAGCAAACAAAAAAGTCTCTGGAAACACTCCCTGCGAAAATAGCGGCTGCTACAACACGGAGGCCGCCACCACTCGCTATAACGGACCCACAAGAACCTTATGTTACAATGGCCGACGAGGAAGAACCAGGCGCCACCGCAAGAGAACCAGAAGAAGAAATACCGGAAGAACTACTGGAAGAAATACCGGAAGAAATAGAGAAAAAGGAGAATATACCCCGTAATGTACTCAAGAAGAGCACAATAGATAAAATTAGAGGCTTCAGCAGCAGGGAAGAATTAGTTGATTTTATTGTCTCTAATTTTGCTAAGAGCATACGAGATGAGCATATCAATAGCGGTTACGAGAAAAATATAAAGACGTTAAAGGATTGGACAAGAATAGTGTATTTAGCAAGTAAACACAAAGATGCGGTACCACGTGGTGATCCCGATTACGACACATTCCACAAGGAAGTTAAGAGTAGAACACCAAAAAAAGGAAAAGGATACTCTGTTGGTAAAGAATCCTACGGCGTTACCTGTCCTGGTAGTGTTCTCAGTGATATATCACGGCTGGAAATACTAATCGGAGGAAAACGAGCCGGAAATAACTCTCCGGAAATAATCAATGAGGCCGCTGATATTTGCAGGCGGTTATTTGCCGGTGGTATCATGGACATTAATGCATATCGAACGCTCATAGACGAACTCGTGGACCACGGTCATTACAGCGATTGACCAATCACTGGTGATCAATCACTGGTGATTAATCACTGGTGATCAATCACTAATTGGAAAACACTGGTGTTTTTATAATAAAGATGATCATACACTACAACCATGATAAACCAGTACTCGTCTACGTGGTAAACTCGCGATTGCCTGTTTACCGCGCGTACTATGGAGATGGTCTCGGTAGCACCATTGCGGGGTTATTTACAAGAATGGCTCCAAAAGTAGCCCCGTTAGCCAAACAATTAGGAATGAAGGCTATTGATGTTATTCGTGATAAGGGAATCAGCGCTATTGGAGATGTTGCCGGAAAGGCGCTTTCAGCCGCGCGGAACAAACTAATGTCGTTGGTGAGGAGAAAAAAACAGATGCCATCAACGACAGTGATGCCTGCGAATGTCAGTAAAGTAATAAATAACGCCGTGGAAGAAAAATTAGAGTCGTTGGCGGCGACTTCGCCATCCGCCGATGCGTCAACCAACGCGATCATTAACGCGATAGCGGGGAGTGGTCTACGACGAAAACGACGTTGATGGATTTCAATTGAAAACACCGACATGAATAATAATAGAAATGTTTGCGCGAACCGCTGATCCCGCGTTTGATATGGATGCCCCAGTGCGCAGGGATGATTCTGTCCGTGATTATCAATATTATTCTTATTATGCAGCGCAACCTGACCTACGATCGCGAATTGAACTTCAAGTCCAAGATACCAGTAAATATTTTTTGCCGTGTGAAGCGTTTATCGAAATTGAGGGAGAACTCGTGACAAATGCTGCCGATAATGCACCATACGCAGATGACGATCGTGTTCAAGTTGGCTTCGTTAACAACGGTATCATGGCGTTATTTGAGAGCGCCAGATATCTTATTGACGGGCGAGAAATTGAATCAATAGAACGCGAGGTTGATGTTGCAACGACGATAATTGGGTTAGCGAGGTATTCAGATGATTATACAAGATCGGCGGGCCCATCTATGATGTTCGCAAAGGACACCACTAATAACGCTAATCATCTTCAGTACGTTAACGTGCTAGTGGAAAGAGATACCGCAGTTGACCCACAGGCTGAAGCAAATAACCCAGACCGCAGAGCAAGACCAGGCGCTAATTTCAATATTATAAAGAGTATCAACAATGATTACAATCTAGGATTCGCAACACGAGTAGGGATGTTGCAAAGACCACGCCGGCAGTTTTCATGCGCGATTCCACTCCATCACATATTTGGATTCTGCAGAAATGTTAGAAAAGTTATCTATGGGGCTAAGCATACAATCGCGCTGACGCGAAGGGGCGATGATAACAATGCAATATGGCATGCTGCTGGCGTCGCTGCCGGTAAAGTCGTTTTAACTAAAATGGCATTGTGGATGCCGGTGTTGACTCCATCAGTTACCACGGAAGCACGATTGTTAGCATTTATGGAACAGGGAGGAAAATCGTTGTTGAGTTGGCTAGCGGTAACAACTGATGCTAAAGAGGATAACGTCGCCGATACGTTTACATGGCACCTGGCATCAAAACAGGGTGTTTCAGCCCCGCGTCATATATTCATAGCGCTACAGAATAGGGAACGATTGGGTAATCAAGAACACAGCCATATGATATTTGATCAATTAGGAGTCAGGGATGTTTCGCTGAGAATAAACGGACAACAGGAACCATCCGAGGATATACAGCTTAATTACGGCGACAACCATGTCGCACGTGTGTATCATCGATTGCTGTCATATATGGGTCGTGATCAAAACGTCGACACTGGTTTGCAAATATCACAACTTGATTTTAAAAAGCTGTATCCGATTTATTATTTTTCGCTGGAACATCTTGATTTAACGAGACAATCCGTCGTTGATATACACTTCCGAGCTCGTATAGCCCCGGGTGGTGTTAATTACAGAGCGGTTGCTGTCATTCTCAGCGATAAATCAATGCTGTTGGAAGGCGTTGGTGGACGAATGAGAATCGTTGATGCGCCAGTGGAAAACATGTAATTGAAAACATAAACGCGTTTACAATAAAATGTCGTATAGTGTCGTCAGTGTAGAGTTGACTGATGGTCAAGTCAAGAAATTACGATCAAAGTCGGCTAAACAATGTGGAACCACAATAACGCTGAAGCCGTCACAGATGGCAGGTGGTAATCATAAGATATCGTTGACTGCGCGTCAAATAAAACATTTCAATAATGCGATGAAGAATAAAAAGGGTGTTCAAATAGATTTTTCGGCCGCAGCGATTAAAAACATGGAAAAGACCGGTGGGATATTTCCGCTGTTAGCTGCGATTCCAGCGTTGATTGCCGCGGCGGCCCCAGCAGTGGCGAAGGCGGCGGCGTTAGGAGCCGTTGGTACCGCGGCGGGAATGGCATTGAAGAAGGCAACCGGGAAAGGCTATAAAAAAAAGAAACGAGGACGACCCGTAGCCGGAAAGGGTCTAAGACTACCGGGAACCCCGTATTCATGGTACTCGGGGAAGGGTCTAAGACTACCGGGAACCGTTTATTAACGCAAGAGTCTATGACTCCAATGTCTAATTTTGATTTAATAGATGCCGCAAACGCGTTAGCGATAAAAAACTTCAGAGGTGTTTTCATGAGAGATCAATTACCGACAAAACCAAGGAATATTGAAACCGGTATAATTAACCTCGATGGGTCCTCCGGAGCGGGAACTCATTGGGTTGCATACGCAATTGATCCGCGTGCGATCGTCTATTTTGATTCATACGGGTTAGCCCCGCCAAACGAGTTCATGCGGTATATCCGGGCGTGTTCAGCCCGGGCGTGTTCAGCCCCGGTTTTTTATTCCACGCTGCCAACACAACAATTAAGTGACCCACCGATATGCGGCCGTGAGGTATTGAACGTACTCGCGGCGATTTCATCATCGCGGAAACCACCTCATGTGGTTGTAAACGAATACACTAGTGGGGTCGTAGAGGCCCGGCGGGTTAATTAGAAACGCTGTTTTTTTTTTACAATAATAATGATTGATATCTGGGGACGACCGGTTTCGGCGCTGAAAAAGCCCACGGAAACGCCCGCCACCGATGACATAAAAAAACTAATCGAGGATGAAATCGCTGATACGTTAAATTTAACCAGTGTTGACCCGGGCGAAATAGTTGTATTTCAAGACCGCCAGGGTAAACTGAAATCCAGTAATGTGTCGCTGAATGACGTTTTAACACGAAATAATGATGCCTCCGAGGACACTATCGCGCTGTATACCGGCGACGGACGACTTAAATCAGGTGAATCCATCTTGACGATAAATGGAAAAATAAGTACACTTGACAACAATTATATATCCGTGTCGAATTTGTTAAAAAATACTATTTCGGAGTTTACAACGCTGTCGGGCCAATTTTACACGTTACGAAAAAATTTTAACAGGGGTGATAACACCATTGATAAATTCTTTGGTAAAAAAAATACCAGACCGGAAGAAATTACAATAACTATAAATGATATCACTGCATATGGACAGGAAATAGGAACAATCAAAACTGATGTTGCAACGAACAAAGCGGGGTTATACGTTCATATACAGGAAATAGGAACAGTCAAAACTAATGTTGCAGCGAACAAAAATAATATAAACGCGCATACACAGGAAATAGAAACAATCAAAACTGATGTTGAAACGATCAAAAAGAGTGTAAACGCGCATGAAGTTCTCATAAAAGCATTCAGCGTTAATGTTGCAGCGAACAAAGGGAGTGTAGACGCGCATACACAGGAAATAGAAACAATCAAAACTGATATTGAAGCGAACAAAGGGGGTATAGAAACGCATACACAGGAAATAGAAACAATCAAAGATGATGTTAAAGAGAACAAATTTGCTGTAAACGCGCATGAAGTTCTCATAAAAGCATTCAGCGTTAATATTATAGCGAACAAAAGGAGTATAGACGCGCATACACAGGAAATAGGAACAATCAGAGCTGATGTTACAGCGATTAAAGACAGACTACCGGAGGTGACAAAAATAAAAATCCCTCATGAAAACACCATCAACACAGTATACACGATTCATCATGGATCATTCGTTTGGACTTCTACACAGAATAAAGTAGAAATCACCGCAACTGTTAAGGGTATTTATCGATTGACACTGGTTTCAATTATGCATTTTAATATATTATCGTCGAGTTCATCCGGGTTTAACAATATAATATCAACAATTATAGACAAGGACGCAACTGAACAGTTTACAATTTATGCCGCCGATAGACATTTAACCGAGGCAAACATTACATGGTATGCGGAATTTGTAACGGATCTAAGTAATTAAAAACACTAGCTCTTTTAAAATAAAAATGACCACCAAGGTAATTGAATCAGAGGTATCACCGACGTCACATCAATATCGATTCAATACCGTAAAAGAATTCTCCGCGAATTTGAAAACGCTTTCCGAACAATACCGTGTAAAAATAAAAAAATACCGTCGAAAAATAACCACCATCGACGCGGTCGTGTACTCGGTGTCAGGTATAGTAGCCGGTACCGGTGTTATTTTATCCACGGTGACCATGATAGCCCCGATCGCTGTTCCAATCGCTATCTCCGCGGCGACAACAATTGCTGGAGTCGCCAACGCAATCACTAGAAAGATATCATCGTGTTCTCAAAAAAAACTCAACGAGTATACAGTAAAACATCAAATAGTATCCGACGCGTACTCGAAATTATCCGGGTTGATCTCGTTGGCGATAGATAATTCGTTTATATCCGATGCTGAATTCTCCACGATGGTCCAGTTGTATGACTCCGCGATGTCAAAAATCGAGGATTTTCAACTGGAAGCTGGAAACCACGTGGCTGAAACAACTTCAATGGGCTTAAAACATTCTCCTGAAACAACTTCAATGGGCTTAAAACATTCTCCTGAAACAACTTCAATGGGCTTAAAACAAGCAGGTTGTTAATATTCGGTGTTGAAATTAAACACTAGAAACGACGAATAATAATAATGTCGCTGAACCCCGAAGGGTTTCAATTGCTTCAACGGATCGCGGAGAACACCACTCCGGTACAAACAAGTATGATATCGATAACGTCAACGAAGCCAGAATTCAATGTAAACTTCCCTTCTCCGATTCCAGTAAAGGAAATAGCGCTGGCAAAATTGCGAATATATCACAGTTGGCCTAATATTCGAGCGGAAGCATTTAACGGACAACAACCTAATAACTCGCTGGTTTTTGCATGGACAAATAAACCCGATGGGACCCCAGACTGGAAGGAGGTTACAATACCAACTGGGTCATACCAAGTAGAACAAATCAATAAAGAATTTCAACGCAGGATAAAATCGATCACAGGAAAAGAATCAAAAATCGATATTACGGTTCATGAACCGACGTTATCGTCGACGATTGAAATAAGCACACCGGGGTATATGGTTAATATTTATAACAGTTCAATAAGAACCATACTAGGTTGGCCCGAGAATCCACCTAATGAAATCCCCGCGTATTTGCACACGAATGCGCAATCGTATCATGAGAGTAATCCCAGTTATCTGGATGATTTGTCTATTATAAGAAACACGTTATTACCCAGCGAGTTTATATTTCAAGACAGGAATACCATGCAATGGTTTTTTCCGTATAAGAAAACTCCTGAATTGTCAGCCAAGGTCACAGTTCGTTTAGATGATATCACTGGTGCGTTTGCCGAGATTAATCGTAATTACCAATCACAACTAGAACAGCTACGGAAAACAAAAGCACGAAAACACGTTGAGGTGTTAAATCAACTTATATCAGACATGGAATATATTAATGAGCGAATCGTTAAGACAATATCCGATAGCAGCGATGATAATAAACAAAAATTCCTAACCGGGTATAATATCACAGAAGCCGATTTACCCGATTTCAAGTTTCCAGGATACAACGCGCCAGAACTAAGAAAGTCTCTTAATGATTTTCTCAGCCCATCAACTTATATCCTCAGACACGATAACGGAGATGGTGGTAGGCATATTGCTCCATACAACGTAAATATCGCATCGGTGATAGCAATCAATCTAGTGTGTGATGTTATCGAAGGAAGTTACCAGGTAGATACCAAGCAATCAAATCAAGCTCAACAGGGGTATATCCTTTATTCATTTTCACCAACAGCCCCTCCCGGATTCTTAATCGTTGAGAGCCCGATTAATCCGGTCTATATGCGATGCCATAATCGGTTTTTAACGAGAATTAATTTTAGACTTACCGATCAGTCAAATAACCTAATTGATCTACAAGAGGAGGAGTTAGTGGTTACTCTGTTTGTAGATCATTGTAAGCAGCGGGGGGGGGGAATGACATCGACGCGGTCGTCGCTGTGCTTACCGGACGCTGACGACGCTGGGGATCGGCGTGCAGAAGGTATTAATTAAACCAAATGACGTCACCATCGTGTAATTTTTACCAGGCGCTGACTACACCGAATCCGCTGAGTGCAGAAAGTAATAATTAAGCAAAATAACGATTGGACAAAATGTCCGATTCGCCCCCCCCTGCTGCTAACACCCTTGGGTCAGATTAGCCTCAATGGAAATTTAACATGGAGAAAAATCGTGGGTAGGATTAGCCTCAAGGGAAATTAACATGGAGAAAATTGTGGGTCAGATTAGCCTCAAGGGTAATTTAACATGAAGAAAAATTGTGGGTCAGATTAGCCTCAAGGGAAATTTAACATGGGAATAAATTGTGGGTTAATATACGTACAAGGGGAATTGAACATGGGATTTTTTTTTTTTTTAAAAAAAAGGGGTAGGCAATGGAAAGGCTATCTCTTTTCGAGATATATGGCTGGCCCTAAAAAGGGCCTTTGGGTTTTCTTCTGCTTCTAATTTCTTCTTTTCCTCCACCAACTTCTTATTTTATCTCCAACACTCTTTCTCTTCTTTTTTTTCTCCTCCTCTTCTTTCTTCTCTTCCTCCTCTTCTTTCTTCCTCTTCTCATTTTCTTCTTCTTTTTCAATTTTTTCGTTCCATGTTCTTATTCTTATCTTTTCCTCTTCATCCTCCTTCTCCTCCTTTATTTCCTTCATCACACCACTAATCTTGTCCTTTGCTTTTCTTAAGTTATTAATTTCCATCTTTACACGATGGGGACTATAGGAATAATGGTCTTCAACGAGTCTTATTAGCATCTGTTCCATTATTCCTAAGTTGTCTAAAACGTCTTGTAAGGTTTGTATTTTGTCCATTTGGTTTGACGCCATCTTCTTTTTATTCTTTGCAGAATGGTTTGAACAACTAACACTGTGGGTTCTTATAGTGAAAGCGCGAACGTGAAGGAAAACATCCCCTAAAAACATAAAATTGATCTTACCTAGATCATGACCCAACAACGCGCGGACGTGAAGGAAAACATCCCCCACTTTCTCATTTCATATAATAAAACCCTAACTATACTCTTCACATACGCTAAGAAACCCATAATCTACTATTCACACAAACATACCTGAGCTCTTACAAACACAAACACACAAACACATACCCTCACATTTTTTTAATAAAGAGTTAGTGTTTATTTTCACACTACTCTACCTACACACATTGGCAAATCGATCGTTATTTCTTTTCTAGAGTATTGGGTAGCCCTGAAAAGGGCTGTTTTTTTGAACTCCTGATGCACCTATCTAATGGTTGCACCTTCCTGGCCTGGCGCCACACACGCATCTTCTTCCCCAGTCTTCTTTCACCTTTCTTCTGGGGAGCGCAGAGGGAGGATGATTCGCTTCAACACCCCAATCCTCTGTCTCGGGAATATTGAACGACATCCTCTCTTCTCTTTTCTTTTCCTCTTCTTCCCTCTCTCTTCTCTCCTCCTCTTCCTTCTTTACTCTTGCTTCTTCTACTATAGCCTCCGCTGATAGTTCGTTTACTATGCGCCTGACATATTCCAGGTGCATCTGGAGTTCTAACAGTTTCACTATTCTGCTATTCATTCTTCTGGCTGTGTTGATCAATCAACAAGGGTAGCTAGACTGCCCAGCGAGTTTCAATTTATAGTGAAAGCGCGGACGTGATGGAAAACATCCCCATATAACATAAAATTGATCTTACCTAGATCATGAACAAAAAAACAACAACGCGCGGACCTAAAAGAAACACTCACTCACTTTTTTATGCTACCCATCACTATTGTAAAATTTTTTATAAATCACTTCAATAGACTATCCACATACGCAAGGCAATCCAATCTAACCCCAAATATACACCTCTAACAGCCCAAAAAAAACCAAACATCATTTTAATCTACTATCCACACCAACCTACTTTATCACTTACAAACACAAACACACAAACACACAAACACATACCCTCACATTTTTTTAAGAAAGAGTTAGTGTTTATTTTCACACTACTCTACCTACACACATTGGCAAATCGATCGTTATTTCTTTTCTAGAGTATTGGGTAGCCCTGAAAAATGCTGTTTTTTTTGTTTTGCTATGGCATTCTTTTTTAGTTTCTAAGAATGCGATGTCCTCTGAGGATAGACTTTCTGGCGATAGGTCTGCTTCTTCGGAAAGAGAAGAAGAACTCTTTGGTGTCGATACGACAATCGACAAAGCCTCTGTCAGGTTCAGGTTGCTGCTGCTGCTGCTGCTGTTGCTCTTGTTGCTGCTGTTGCTGCTGTCTCTGAAGTCTGTACTTCTCTGTCCATTCTTCTTTTTCCCTGTTCATTTCTTCTCTGAAGAGCTCTTCTATCAGGTCTTCAGTGATTTTTAACATTCTCACATTCTCTATTTCTTCTGGCTTCGGTATCAGACTGTGTCTGACCCTATGCAAATTCACGTAGGCTTCGTTGAGCTTAGCTAGTTTGGAGCACATCTTCTTAGGAGGATGAGTCGACAATGGATGGTTAGACTGGAAACAACCCCGGTTCTTAAAGTCAAAGCGCGGACGTGAAGGAAAACATCCCCCACACGGTTTTCGAGTCGCAACGTTCAGTGAGTGTCATGAGAGGGATAGTAAGAAATGAAAGAGCATCAATCCAACATTCTTATAGCTAAACAAAGGACAAAGGCATTTTTTCAAAACACAACATTTTTTATTAAAAAATCACTTAACACTAACCAACAACAACTCTAACATTTTTTAACAATAATCCAACACTATAACATCAAACAATTTTTTTTCAAATCACAAACATTTTTTCTCAATTGACAATCTATTTTAAACAGGGCTGACAACGTTGTGAATGAAATTGTGATTTCCACTGTTGGAAATCATTAGGCCATTGATGGACACTACGTTTCCTAGCTTGAGACAAAAGATAAGCATAATGGTCACAAAACCATCGATCTACTTTCACATCGTTTCTAGCAGAAGAACGAGGATCGAAATGAGTCACTAAATGTTCTAAGGAATAGCCCAGGCTGCGATGATGCAGAAAATGCACACAATATTGTCCACACACCAAGGAATCTGTGCCTTGTAATTTCACATTATTGAATCGGGTGGTTTGAGCATTTCTTCTCATAAAGTCAATGATATCGTCTTCCAAAGGGGGCAATCCGTACGAATCGAAATATTCCACACATCCTTCTTGAGGAAAGTAAACGGCTACCCAGTGGGTTCCTGGGAGATGACTGTCGTCCGTGTTGATCACGTAAGCTTGATGGTCTTTAGGTTTGCGATGAGGGAGTTCATCTTTAGCACAGACGACAGGATTCCAAGAAGCCGTATACGAACTGTGGTTCAAAAGGTAATAAAGTTCCCAGGTATCCATTGATTTGTGTGTTTTTTTCTTCTTCTTCACAGGTAATAATAAGTCGTCAATTCGATCCTGACTTTTTGCTTGAAAATGTCTGACGAATAAACGGTTATTCGTTCTGTTTCCTCACTCTGATTCAGGAGAGCTTCGATACGATGGATCTCTTGAGTGGTTAATGGTGGACAAGAATGTTCACGCAAGTCTTTATACCACTGGTGCAACACGTCTTTGTTCGAGATGAGGCTCCAAGCTTCGTCCAGAAACTCGTCCAATTTTTCTTCTTGACTCAACATCAGGCATTTATCGTGTTGAATTTGACTGGGATGATCGTTTTGACATCCATAGCAATTTTTCTTGATCAATTCCGTCATTTTGTCGACCAAGTGTTTGGCAAAACAGGAGACTAAATGGGCTTCTTGTTCTGGCCATCTCGACTTCATCATGATATCTTCTTCGTCTTTATCTTGAGATTCTTCTCCTTCCACGGTCTCCTCACATTCCATGTCCAAAGTTTCTCCACTTTGTAAAGAGGGATAACAGTCTTCCATGGCTTCTAGTAATCTAGAATGACTTCTCTCAAACTGTTGATTTCTATGGTATTATCGAATTCTGCATACAGGATGACGTTCACCGTGTCTGGTAGACCACTCGCAAACTGAATTTCCACACGAATCTGGCCGGATTTTATAGGGTGGAAATGTCCCTCGTCGCTGCCCTGGTCAGGAGTGAAATCAAAAGCCCACAAAACATAGCCTCCGTCATAATCGTCGTACGTAATGCCGTGACTGGTGTTGGTTCCTAACTGTCCGGTGGCTTCGTACAGGGACAAGTACGATCTCAAGTAATTCGACTTAGTCTTATCGGCGGTATTAAAGACAGGTTCGAAAGGTCGGGTACACAAGGTCTTGCCGTCGCGACTGACTTCGATCTTGGACACTTTGTAATGTTGAAACTCAAAAGGATTTTCGTTATAGACACCATTGAAAGCTGAATTCTTGACGATACCAACAATCAAACGTTTGGGTAACTGTCCTTGGAACAGATGATCTTCGATCTTGGATCGGAGTCCAGAGGCAATGGTGAACGTTTTCACTTCCACGCGTCGTATGGGATACTTGGCGGTTGTTCTGCTCAATGTCTGACTGATGTCGTTACCTACTTTGGGTAACACTTCCACACGACGCACGTAGAGTCTGGCTTCTTCGATGATGGTTTTGTAAGTGGCATCAGGACCAGCCATCAAATGGAAAGCAGCACTACTGCGATTCAGTCTCAGGCGGACATCCACCCCGTTCAGCAAATACTTCTCTTGTAACCACATGTCCAAATGCAAGCGATCCATCAGTTCTAAACTACGACTTAGATGAATTTTCTTTCGTCGTTCTACAAATCCCGTTGTATTTGGATCCTCCCCAGCAACAAGTGTAACTTTGTTGAACCTAGTCGCTTGGTCAGGTTTCCATACCACGCAAGCATCTAGATGAGTGTTCTTGGCATTTATTCCGTATGTCAAGAGATTTTCCAGGTACGCTCGATAAGGATAAGTATCCATGCTGCTGCTGACCAGTTTGTTATTCAAGTACAAGTCCACTTCGCTAAACAAGGAATGCATGAAATTGTTGACGGGAGCTACTACATCATCATTGTCTATGGCACCGTTGTTCGCTTCGGTTACTTTGACTTTCAAGTACAGGTAACTGCTATTCAGATCGATGTAATCTTCGGGTTGTCCTTTGATTTCGAACTCGATGGGAGCAGAATCGGTCAATGAGGAGACGGGATGAAATTCCACCCACTGGGATTCTTGCATCGTCATCATGGTGGGGGGCATGGCAAACAGATCCAGTTCCGTCTTGGAACAAGCGCAAGACTCTCGGTGCATCATTTTTTTCTCTTTCTCAATAATCGAAAACGTCTAAGTCTCGAACGGTTCTTCTTTTCTTGGCCTTTCTCGCTTGAAGTCTGGTGAAAGGGTGTTTTCTTCGTCGTCTCTTTCTGCCTTGTCCTTGCTGAATGCCTGACTCGGTAGCGTGCAGGGCATTTATAGGTGTCTCTCGTCGGCCTAAAATGTCTTTGCCCGTTTGCAGCAAGACATTTTTGCCAGCCCTCATGAAGGCTTCTTTAGGGTTTTGTTTGTCGATGATGACATTTTGGAGAAATTCTTTGCCTTGCGTCAGTGCCGCATCTTTCAAGGCGTGCAATCCGCGTGTCACCACCGGAGCCACCGAACGAAAGGCCGATTTTAACATGTCTCCTAAACCGTGTCCTCGCTGTCGAGCAACCCCTCGGTACACTGGATACATGACTTGCTTACGAGTCGTGAGAGAACCGTTTTCGAAAATGGAGTTTCACCGTGACTTTTCCTTTGGTGAATGGAATATTTTGTCCCAAATCTCCTTTTATAGTAATGTTGACCGTGTCCAAATACGACTTGCTGACCGGCAAATAGTGAGGATGGACAAATTCGCGGTGGACGTGGTAAGTGTTTCCACCTTCCTCGTCAGCGTTTGTGGCAGAATCCACTTTGAAAGGAATGACACGCAGTAACGGCACGGAGGTGTGTCCCACCACGTTGTATTCCACCACATCCGAATACACAAACATCAAATTCAGTCCTTGGTTCAGTTCTACCGGGGTATTAAAATACTTGGCAAAAGACTCGTTGTCGTAAATGATGACATTTTCTTTTAGTGTTTGTTCTGTTTTCTTCCTCATCTTCAAGTCACCACCCAACATATCAAACAATTCATCTTTAAAATTGAAACCCATGATTTTATCCCCCTCAGGAAATTTCATCAGGAAGCGACGAGCTGTTTTGTGGTATTCCATGGTGACAGCTTTGGCCTTGACATTCTTAAAAGCTTCCCCAAACACGCCATTAAACTTGGTGGCTATGGTGTTGACCAAATGTTGACCACTAAAATAATAGCCTGGGTGAATGAACAAGTCATAGTCTGTCCACTTTGGATTGTCTTTATTAGGTCTTTTATGGGGATATTTGTTATTGTCATTCATCCACTTTTGCAATGGTTCGTCATAAACTTCCACCGTAAAAGTATTTTGCTGGGCAACGACATTGAGGACTTGGGTCGGGTGAATCATTTCTACCAAAGCCACTTCCCAATGCGCTTCGTGATCTAAGGGGATGGCCTGAGGTAATTTAGCCGTGTAACAGCACAACGTGTTGTTGGGAAACACCTCCATGGAACTGTCACTGGGTAAGGTTAAGTAAAATTGGTTTTCGTGACTCATAATTCCAGAGTTCTGTGGCTGTCCGAGGGGTTAGTGGACGTCAGAGGCGTGTCTCCGCCCAAAATGGGGTTCTGGTTGTGGTTGTTGTTGTTGGAGTGGTGACTGGCACTGGCACTGGACACAACGTTCCCGTTCGAGGAGAATTTCAGGGAGGGATTGGGAAGCAGGTAACCGATGCAACTGCTCAATAAAATGGTCCACAATTGTTTGTCTCCTTGTTGCAAACTCAAATTGGCAATGGCTGCCCCGATGACACAATACACCACGAAGATTTGGCAGAAAAAGACGATTTGCGTTTTAGGCACACGTTCTCCACACCACACCCACAAGGGTTGTTTTTGTAAATCTTGCACAGAAGAACTAGGGGAAGAAGGACTGGTCGACGTAGCTGCGTCTGATGTGTGAAAGGGCATGATGGTCACTTCTTCTTTTTATAGTCGATGACTTGCGAAGCGTCGATCCAAGAATCGAAACTGGGTGGATATCCTTTCCAACGTACTTTGACTTCTTTGACACGTCGTTTGCCCACTTTACGGGTTCTGCGTTCGAGAATGCTTTCGATGTCGTACACGTCGTCTTCTTTTTTGGTGACACGTTGTAACTCGGGCAAATAAAACGTTCCTTTGAGTACTTCTCCGTTCATGTCTTCCAATTTATAGACGGCAGGATGACGGCCATGCACTCGTCCAGTGACGCGAAACAATTCGGTCGTCCAGTTAGGTAAGTAACCTTTGTCGAAAGTGCGTTTGGTTTTGCCAATGCGCACCCAATCTCCTACGGCCTACTCTCCACTTTTCTTGGGGACAGCCCTCGTCGGGGACGTACCGAACAGGCGTTCGAACACCAGCACTTCGTTGTCGGGAGTCACGTCTTGCGGGGTACGTCCGATGCTTCGATGGTAAGATTGGTTGTACGCTTGCACCAGGTGCGGTAAGATGTCGATGTACTTCAGAGTGTGGTGATGCGTAAAATATTTCCACATGCATTCTTTCAAAGTGCGTTGAAAACGTTCCACGATGCTGGCTTTGGTTTCGGGATTCTCGGTGGTAAAAAAATGAATGTCACGTTTCTTTAATTCTTTTTGGAAAACTTGGTTCAGAAATTCGGTGCCTTTGTCCGTTTGCCATCGAAGAGGGAGACGACCGCTTTGTTTCAACACCCGTTGCAGGGCTCGCACTAACTCGCTGCTCGATTTGGAAGTCAAGGGCACGACCCAGGCAAATTTGGAAAAGACGTCGATGACACAAAACAAATATTTGTAACCACGATTGTAGCTGGCTAAATGAGAGACATCGGCTAAATCGGCTTGCCATTGATGATCGATGCCTTCCACTCGGGTGCGACTTCTGGCAAACTTGCGTCGAATGGGTTTGTGTAAAGTGTAGGTAGCTTGTTCTTGTAACCATCGTTGCACTTGAGGTAAACGGAGACTTTTCAGTCGCGTTTTGGCAGCACGATACAATTTTTGAACTCCTGCGTAACCTGCAGGATGGGAGGGATCGTAGTAAATGCTGGCTAAGACTTTTTCCATTTTTTTATTTTGTGTTGGTTGGTGTGTTAATAAGTTACCCACTCTTCGGTGATGCTACTTTGGGTGGGTCGAAAGGGTGGTTTGGAAACGGATTTACGTGTCCGATGGGCTACGGGAGTAGAAGTCGAAGGTAGTGGTGGTGGTGGTGGTGGTGGAGGTGGCAATGGAATGGCTTTGGTTTTCTTTTCTTTTTTCGGTTCTGGTTTCCCTTCTTTCTTTTTTACTTCTGTCGAAGGAGGCGTGGACATCATCTTTTTAACCCAAGCTTTCATTTCTTCTCGTTGGGGTGTGGGGGACGGGGTTAACAAGGATGCTGCAATCTTACTCGAAATGGGAGCTGCTGACGGTGTTTGAAACACTTCGCGCATCTCTTCTTCCTCAGGTCTTTGTGGGGTAGCATCTCTGGTGACCGTTGGGGATGGTATTGGTGGTGGTGGTAATGATGATGATGGTGCTGGACTTTTCATTAAGGTCTTAAAATCTTTCAGAGTGGGTAAAGCTGTTTCGTCTAAAGCTTTCTGGTGAAAGAGTTGCAGTCGTTGCAAGAGTTGACCGTACTTTTGCGATTTTTCTGTTTCGGACAAATCTTGGCGATCCATCAAGGACTGCAATTCGTGTTGTAACTGGGACATTTCGCTCAAATTGGGATTGGGAGGTAAATGCGGGGTGCGTTGTTCTTGCCACCGATGGTATTCCATCCATCGTTTGTAAGGTACTAAAGCTAGTTTTCGTCCTTCCATGGGGTTGTCAGGGGTCGATTCTGAGATCTTGGGACTTCCGAGGGCCTTTTTATCTTGCTCCCACCAGTCCTCCCAACATGGTTCCCAAGACTCCTTTCAGTATGGGGCCTAACAAGAGAGATAAAATGCCTCCACGTTGGACCAACATCTTCTTTTTTTGACGAATGGGAATTTTCTTTTGAACCATTTTTCGAAGAACGTGACGATGTTTGCCTAAGCATTGTTTCTGGTGTTTGGACAAAGGGATCGTGCCTTTCAAAACGTTCAAACAACATTCGCACACGGTATCGATGACCTCTTTGGAGGCCGTTTGAATGAGTTTTTTTCGTAGGGGTGGAGAAGCTTTGGACAGGACAGATAACATGTCCCCATGTTTGGCTAAACGTGGTGGTAGTCCTTTTCTTTTCTTTCCTTGGGGTTTTCTGGAGGGTGACATCTTTGCTTGTGGGTTCCGGGACATTCACCGAACAGACACTAACGTCGATGACTTAACACACACCCTTTTATCTTTTTTTCTGGGACTATCGCTTTGTCATAAAGGTGACAATGTTTTTCCCAAAATCGCCAAGGAATCCTCCCCTTTGTTGACGCCTCTTTTTCTTGGAACGACTGTGTCTTTTTTTAGGGTAACGTCGATGCTTGGCTAAGCGCTTTGTCGGATGACGCGTCTGCCTTTGTCTCTTTCTTTTGTGGCTTCTTGGAGGTGACATCTTTTACAAGTTCACTGATACCCCGACTTGGTCACAGGTCTTTTTATACTGGAACGCGTCGCCACTGATTGTCTTTACGTCGTATCAGTTTGAGGACAGGCATGACACGTCGTGCAGGGGTACGCAAAGGACTAAATCGAGCCAGTTCTTGCTTGGACAAATCCAGTAAACTTTGTAACATGCCCGATCTTTCATGGACTTTGATTTTGGGAGAAGGTACTTTGTGAGCAGCAGCCACTGCCGCTAAATTGGAAGGTCGTGCCACTGGGGAAGTTCTTTTGGGGGTCATCAACGGAGAAGTTCTTGGTGTGATCAACGTCTCCAAGTACTCTTCAGTTCCTGGTGACATCAACGGAGAAGTGGACAAACGTGAGGCTGCCGGAGACGCAGTCACCGCTGTGGCCGGTCGTGGTTTGCGAGTGTAAGGTTGCGTCCTGGCCGAAGTGCCTCTCTTGCGACTAGTTTTCTTCTGTGGACTTTTCTTTTTCTGAGGACTTTTTCTCTGTTTCTTTTTTTGGGGGCTTCTTTTCTTTTTCCGGTGTGGTGTCTGGTAAGAGGAGGGTCCTGCCATTGGAGAAGTTATTCTTCTTGGGGACCTGGTCTTTTTCTTTTTCTTCTTGGGGCTTCGTTGAACTTTTGTCTTGGGGATAACTTTGGGGGCATTAGGATCCCATCTTAAGAGTGAGCGAATGATGACCCCTCCTAGAGTACCGCTCCCTCCAGGTTTCAAAATGATTTGTTTTTTGGTTTGAGTGTCAATGCGGGGATCGGCCAGTTGGACCAAGGCGACTTTGTTTCGATCGAAAAAGCGTTTGGTTTGATGAGGAATCTGAATGATTCCTTGGAGTAATTGACGTGCCGTCACCGTGAACCATCGTAAGACTTCTTTGAGACTAGCTTCTAAGACACGAGCTCGTGTTTGTGGATCTT
The DNA here is from genome assembly GCA_028554795.2 of Sinohyriopsis cumingii. Classification (NCBI taxonomy): domain Eukaryota; kingdom Metazoa; phylum Mollusca; class Bivalvia; order Unionida; family Unionidae; genus Sinohyriopsis; species Sinohyriopsis cumingii. The sequence goes on from CM068829.1 coordinate 42,404,074, forward strand.
TTTCTCGACTGATGCCATACAAGGCACGAATCAATTTGACGGGAAGATGCGACTGAAGGGACGTCATGTTCACACTGTGTGAGACAGACGAAAAAGGGTCTGAGGTTTGTATAGATTTTTTTATGGGGAGTGAAATGAAGTCGAGGACGGAGACGTGTACAGGACAGGCCCTCCGTCTTGGCACCAGTGGTGAAACAAGTGGGTACGAAATCGCAAATCCTCGGGGGTCGTAGGTTTCAAATCGACGAGTAAATAGGCGTGTGGCGTTTGAGTGGCATCGTCGTACGCCTGAGTCAGCCAAGGCGTTCCTAACTGTTTGGCTAAGACTTGCACTTGCGATTTATCTCGAGGGCTTTTAAACAAGACCACATAATGCGCATTGAGACTGATGGTGCGATGCGCTTTACTTTGTTGAAACAAATTTTGGGTGATGTAAACGACACTGGCATTACGGTGATGCCCTTTGCGCGTGAACCACAGTTTAATTTCTTCTTCGTCTTCTCCTAACATGTCGTCGAAAATGACCAAATGGGTTTGACGGGAGTCAGAGACGATGCCGTCGTCTTCTTTAGGAATGCCTTCCACAAACACGATGGAATCGCCTTGACTTTCTCGCAAGAGGCTGTACGCCGATTGCCACTCTTTGTAACACCACACGATCCGTTGAGGGGGCCGATCGATCAAATGATGTTTATGTTCGATCAAACGTTTGACGAATTCGGTTTTGCCAGAACCGCTAGGTCCAGCAATGAGCATGTTAAAGGGATGGCGAAGATACAAAGCCTCCCAACTGGCACGATCAAAGTGTTCGTCGATGACTTTGACAGTAGAGGAAGAGGGAGCAGAGACAGCAGAAGTAGCCATGGTGTGAGAAATGTCACTTGTGACACGAAAAACAAACAAGACAAGAGTTTATATACTTTTTCAGAACACGTTTATTCAATGTTTTTTTTTATCAAACATGAATACGAAAGACAAAAATACATAAAAGCCAAAGGCTTAAGTACAAGGATAAAAGGCACATGATAACGATGAACGTGGAATAAACACAAGTGTCTGTACAACAACCATGTGTTTTGGGTAATGTTCTAACCAGTTCTATAGTAGGGGGTAAGGTCACACAAGTGTCCTCCCGAAAGGGTCTTTCAGGTCTGTCCACGACAGTCCTGTCCTGGGTGACGGGTTCTTCTGGCACCGTCACTAACATGGGTTGAAAAGTAACTTTTTTCCTTGAACAACTCTCGTGCATACTGGGCCACTTCTTGGGTCCAAGCCTCAAAACCCCATTCTTTCCAGGCACGGACATCTGTCCAATGGGGATGTAAGTCACAAGCTACACACACATCGGCATACACGTCTTGGGTAGCTAAAAGTTGACGAATCTTTTTTTCCTGTTGAGGTCGATAAGTATCCAGATGAAAACGCAAGGCTTTGAGCAAAAGGAGTTTTTCGTGACCATTTAAGGCCATTGAGGTGGTAAGTACTGATCGTAAAGAGTCCACAAGGAATCGGCTGGTAAACGAAATCCCAAAAAACAAGTCACTAAGACACACACCACTTGTCGTCCCAAATTGAATGGATAAAGTTCTTGTAATAATCGATGGTAATGATCCACGGTTTGAATATGGTCATTGAGTTCCTTCCACGGAATCTGTTGGATGACATGTGACATAAACCGTGGCATGGCAGCCTGTTTTTATATTCTCTTTTTTTTGGATGCAATACACGTACTTTCTAGCCAGAGATCTTCGTTCTCCAGTAGGGAATCTAAATCTTGCATACTGTAACCGAAACGTCAGAGTTCGTTTAGGTGTTTCCTCTTCCGCTAAGCAGATTCCACGTAAAATATGTTTGTAATCCTTTAACTTGTCTTCCTCAATGCGTTGCACTAGGTGAATCTCGAAGTAACCATAATCATGAACATGTCGATCATTAGCGACCTCAAAGTTTTGAACAATGTCTGACCATTGAAAGAATTTCTGACGAATCAGTTCTCTTATACCATTCAGGTACCAGTGGTTAAAGATCTGATGACGTATCGGATGCAATTGTTCTTTGCGTTTGACTTGTAATTTGACCAGCTCTCGGTAAATGCATTCTCTCAATTCCACAGGCAAGGCACGAATGTTCTCTAGCAAAGTATCCATGAATAGGTCATACTAAATCCTCCTTGGTCTGACACAAGAAATGTACTGTTTGCACAAACATGGTTTTAATTCATTGTCGAATCTAAATCGTTTCACCACTAATTTACACATTACAATTCGTTCAGAAGTTTCCTCTTTCACCAAGTTGACATTGCGTGAAAGATGTTGGTAATTCGTTAACTCTTCCTCTGGAATTCGATGCAGTACGTTTACAATGTAGTAGATAGAATCGTCAATACCAAACCATTCCTTTTTAAAACCAGGAGGTCGTTGATCAATGTCTGTCCAATGGAACACTTTCAACTCAATCAGTCCTTGTATAGCCTGAAGGTACCAGTGGTTCAAACACCGGTGACGTAACGGATGCAATTGTTCTTTACGTTTCACTTGTATTTTGACCAGCTCTCGGTAAATGCATTCTCTCAATTCCACAGGCAAGGCACGAATGTTCTCTAGCAAAGTATCCATGAACAGATTATTATGGTAAGAAGTTACTTCAATGTCTCGGTCCCACTAAGGGTAAGTAATGACAATTCGGTGACCATCGAGCATGTTCTACGTAGGCCGAATCTTGCGGTTCCCAGTGGTGAAGTGACACACCGCAACTGAAGCACTTGACTTTATCTCCTTCGCCCAAGTAGAAAAATCCGGCTCTGGCTAATTCTTCGGGGGTCGGTCCTCCCAGATACTTTGGCCATTTTCCTTTGAACGATTGAAGACGATTTTCAAAGTCGCAGTATTCCGACAAACGCACAGGAAACGAATATTCGTCTTTCACAGGTTCGTTTCGATGAGGGTTGAGTGACATGGGTAGGAGTTTGCTCAGGGCTGGATGACATCCGTAGGGGGGTAGACGTGAAGGTGAACATTCCCCTTTAAAACGAAACCCAGTAAAATGTCCAAGAGGACGAGCAGCATCGCTTTCGCATCCCACAGGTTTGACACGCACAGCATCACTTTCCATGATAGGGGTAGGGGCACTAAAGTTCCCATGATGCTTTACGGCATCGCTCAGGTCACAACGTACAGCATCGTACCCATCGCAAGGCTCACAATCGCATTCCACTTCCGAAGCCTCACACTTGAATTGTGCCCTTCTAAACAACTTGTTCTGTGTTTCTCTGAAAGTATTCATCTTGTTCGCTCGGTCTTGGTAGTCACAATGAACTATCGATCTTGACCATAGCCCCTTTTTATACTAGTCACAATGCAGTCTCCAGCTTGTACATCTTTCCTTTTTTACGTTTTTTATGTACTGTTCTGGAAGGTACCGTCTCTAAGGTACCGTCAACATTGTACCGTAGTGTGATGGGTGGAAAGGCCATAGAAAGGTAAGGGCAGTGCGGAGACCATCGAGTATGTTCCAGTATAGCTGAATCTTTATAGATACATAGATCCATTCGTAACTTCAGTCCGCAAGTGAAACACTGTACCTCGTATCCCAATCCTGACTCAGGTCCCAAGTAGACAAATCCTGTTCTAGCTAAAACATGCGAAGAAGGTAATCCTTCCCTATCCGTAGGCCATTTCTGATACGTGTCCAATCGACGGGCACAATCACAATAGTCAGGTAAGAAGACTGGAAAATGGTAGGGTTTGAACTTGGAGTTCTCATCGGGTTTCTCACTCGATTCTTGCTGTGGCGAAGTCATCTTTCTGGTGGGTAACTATCCTCTTACAACCAATGTTTTATACCAACGTGTCCATACGGTAAGGTGAAATGATTGGGAAGTCGAACTCGCTTCTGGTATACGATTTGATAGACTTTTTCCAAGGGTCGACTGACGATGTGGTGAGTGGGTAAACGTACAATTTTGTTCGGTTGGTAGGTGGTCACTTTAAAGTTTCCATCCTGCTGTCCCGATTGCAAGGCTTCTTTCAATACCCCAAAGTTGACCACTCGACTGGTACGATAATTCAGAGTCAGTCCTTTCACTTTGCACGTCGTGTGCACTTCTTGTTTGTCCCGGTATTCGTAGCCGTAATTTTTGGGACCACCACTGACGAAACTTAGAATCTTGTCGTCGGGATGCTCGTCTGTCCAGGCTCCTAAACGGTCTCCTTCGATGTTAGGGTGATGTTGAATCGGGTGATGGATGTAAATGCAACTGTCCGTGTCAAAGTACAGGACGCGTTCTTCTAACAGTTCTAAAGCTTCGTACAATTTTAAGCGAGCATGAGCTGTCACGTAAGCCGCAATGATGACATTTCCAAAAGGGTCGTCTTGTACAAAGTCCAGATCTTCTTCGTAATTGACCAAGATCAAATTCTCTCGAACGACGTCCACGTGTTTCATGTATTTGGTTTTGTCGTGAATCATCTGGAAGTAGCGGGAAGGTTCTGTCAAATATTCCGTCTTGGGTAAACACGGTCGTTGTGCCATTTTACCCCACAAGCAATTTAACATCACTTTGGCAAACGATCGCCTGCCTTCGTTTTTCTCGATGTGGTCTAAAGTGATGCCTTCTTGTTCCCGGTATTTCTCTTTGAATTTTATTTGGTCTTCGGGAGTGTGACACCAGGAAGGATAGCCGCTGGCTTCTTGCTTCAGTTTCAAAAAGGCATCCACGTAGTCTGCGAAAATGCCTTTCTGAGTAGGGTCACCCTTGTGGTACTGTTGTGTCTTGGGAAAGTGGCAAATTTCGTACACTTCTAACAGTTGGTATCCCATGTCCAGAGCTTTGAACAATTCTACGCTGACCCAAGTTCCCGTCAAGGCCCGTTCTTCCTGGGTGTGCTGACAAGGCTGATCTTGGTTGCACGTTTCGGCACAAGTACGGCACAAGGGAAACATCAGTTTGCCTTGACAATGGTGAGGTAAGACGGGATGGTATAGGTTCGTGGGAGGCAAAACTTTACACTTGATCAAGCCTTCGTATTGTCGAATGTTTTTCAGGTCGATGTGTTCCGTCAGCAATTGCGGGTGCCCTACAGGAAAGCGACAATATTTGCACACGTAGGGATACAGTGAACACACGTCCAAGTATTTGATTTCTTCTCCTTTCTCTTCGTCGGCTTGGTACAGCAAACAGGTGGCATTGGTCCTTCCTCCGTACAAACTATCCCTCGGGTTCAGCGGGTCCATGAACTGGTAACTTTCCACGAGGCGTTTAAACTCGGGATCGGTTTTCATACGGTGATCGTATTCGTGTTCCCACATTTCCACCACTTGGTATCCTTGCTGTTCTAACTTTAGGCGCCGCTGACAAGTGTCCTGGTACAAGTCTTCCATGGTCCGTTGTAAAAACTGGTTTTTAGTGCTACGATCAGGGTAACAGACGGGACATCCGTGAAATAAGCAACCGTTAAACTCGTACACGATCTTGGGGTTTTCTAAGTCCCAGCCATCTACCGAATACGTTCCGATGGTCTTTTCGCCCCCTCCGTTGCGGGCATGCTGAATCCACTTGTCTTCCTTGTCGCACAAGTAATGTAACCAACGTAGGGCTTTGACCGAGCATTGACGTTTGACATAGTGGGTCGTTTGAGGGCTGATGACAGCCACGGTCTTTTCAGGCATGAATCATTGTCGATACACTAAGGAACACGCTTTGGCAATGGTGCAAGCTTCTTTCAAAGGATCGACCCCTCCGTGTTCCATGAACAGTTCTCGAAATTTTCCACAGCAACGCCGTAAAATGTCCACGTCGGAACGACAATACTTTAGCATTTCTTCTTGAAAGTCGAAAGGGTCCGAGGCGTGAATCTGGTACCAAGCGTAGAAAGCTTCTCGTTGTTCGGTAGGCATGTTGTCGGGGTCGTAATAGTGAGCCTCTGGTAAATGGGGTAGAACGGCATGTTGGCTGGCTTCCGTATTGAAAAAGTGTGGAAAGTACCCTTTAGCCATTTCTGTCATTCCAAACGTTTTAGGCATTCGACTCAAAGGCATGGCCAAATAGCTCATCGAATCTTTAAACTGTACTTGTCCCACTTGCATGAAAATGATTTTGGCTCCGTTCAAAGTGACTTTAGGACGCTCGGTGCCATGTTCCGTATAGTACCTCAAAAGAAACTGTCCATCGTATCCGGAGAAATTGTGAGCCATCACCGTGGCATGGCGATGACAATCTCCGTAACGTTCGATGTCCTCTTGGCTCCACGTCTTGTCGACGGGGTCTAAGACCCATCGGGCAAAATCGGCTAACGTGTTTGGTCCCCGAAAGATTTTTTCACGCCCTCCGGGAATCTTGCTGCAGTGAGGGCAATGACTGAAGATAGGTTCTTGAATGCACTTCTCGCACGCTTGATGAGCCACGCAGAAATTAGGAATGTGAATGCCTGTTTCTTGCATGCATTCGAAATCGAAAAAGATGAAATTGCCTTTCTTCTTGTGACCGTCCTCTTTCTCTGGTGGGGGTTGGTATTTTTGCACGTAACATTGGTGTTCCAAGTCCACGATGTGGTGACAAATGTGACATTTTTTCTTTCCTGAACATAAGTGTGCCTTGGTATTATTGGTACGTATGACTTGTTCACACGTAGGGCACAATCTCAGCAGTTGACAAGCACATTTCTTCTGTGAACCTTGTGTTTTCAGATGTTGTTGGTAACAGGTAGGGCTGACAAACGTGCGCAGACAAGTTGAACAAGGCACTGGTTCTTCGCTCAGACAGGGTGAAGAGGCCAAACATCCTGAGCATTTCGATCCACAATGCTTGTGTTGCTCTCGATTGTTATAACCATGGTCACATTTCTCACAATAATAAACATATCCCAGGAATCCAGTGATACTGGTAATGGTATCGAAATGGTCATCGTGATGATAAAGGTGAATGTATTTTCCGTCCTTAAAGTCTTGCCCTCGAAACAACAGAGGTCCGCGCACTTCTTGAGGGTGCACTTTCAAGGTGTATCGTGGAGCTAGAACATCTTGCAATTTTTGCATCTCAGGAATGCCACAGGGTGTCTTTGGACAGGCCAGCTTGTTGCAACAGGAGTTCTGCTTCGTTTCGTTGTTTGGCTCGGTCCGATTGTCGAATAGTTTTCCAGGCTCTTTTCCATTCTACCGTGTCGTTCTTGTTGGCATAAGTTCGTCCCACCACGATGGCACGGGCTAAACACATCTGGTCTTGAGGGTTGTGAATTTGGACGAGGCTCTTTTTGGTACTGCGAGGTTCGTTCACCAATAACACCTTATTGCGTTGTCCGGTCCCTTGAGGAGGAGAGACGTGGGTCATGTCCAGTGTGGCTTTACCATCGGTGATGTCAAACTGGTCATTAGATTGTTGTACGTGTTGAATCTTGTCCATGACTTTGGAAGCGGTCAATTCTGCAGGGGTGCTAAACTCGATCCAAACAGGGGATTTCAAACCGTCGTGTTGTATGGAAAGTCTCAAGCGATCGTCTTCTTTGGGTTGACATTGTCGCTTGAGTGCAGTGAGCAAAGAATCCCACACCCCAGTGATGAACACTTCTGCTTTCTCTAACGGCACTTCAGCCTTGAAATCTTTAAACTTCACCGTGTATTTGTAAGCCGTGGTTCTAAATTTTCTAGAGGAGCGCTTTTCCGTCTCTCGAATGGAATAGTACTTTTCAGGGTTGACTAAGGGTGGTGAACTTGGTTTAGAGGGTTCTGATTCTGGTTCACTCATGTCCTCTTCAAAATCACTGGCATGAATTTGTGCCAAGATTTCAGCCCTGGTACGAGGCGATAGATCACGTTTCTGCCTCTTACTTTCTTCTTCTTCTTTCTTCTCGAATGAATGGGATCGTTTCATCTTGAAAGCAAAAAGTCAAATGACTCAAGTTCAAACACCATGAGCTACTTTATAGTCATAGCAGACTAGCGTATATAAAAGGGTGTGTGTCTTGTTCTTTTACTATTCATTTCACTCTCAAGCCGAGCACAACGATGGAAGAGACTAACCAAATCGAACGTTTCGTCAGAGCTTTGCGAGGGGTCATTAGAAAATTCTCTTCAGACCAGCCTACGGACTACTCTCCTTCCTTTCGAGATAAAAGTCAGGATACTTGCTATATCTGTCAGAAGAAAGGGCATTGGTCTTCAGAATGTCCAGACCGTCAAAAAAGAAAAAAAAACAGGGGATAAAAAAGACAAAAGTCAAGATACCTGTTATTATTGTAAAGAAAAAGGACATTGGTCTCCAGATTGCCCAAAAAAGAAACAAGAGGAGTCAGAAGAAAAGAGGAATTCTTCAGAAGAAGAGAGGTATTCTTCAGAGGAAGAGAGGGATTCTTCTGAGGAAGAAAGAAGACAAGTGAAGAAAAAGAAACAGGAGAAAAAAAGAAAAAGGGAAGAAAGGGAGGAGGAAGAAGAAGAGGAAAAGAGTGTGACGGTGAAAAAATTCAAAAAACAGAGAGACTAAACAAGGAGACAGAAGAAGTCAATGAACTTTTCAATTAAAGTGTTATGTTGTGAATTGTGAATTGGATTGTAAAAAAATGGAGAAAAGAATAAATGAATGATATAAGGTAAGTGTCTTTGAGTTTTGATTTTAAAATAAGAAGCTACACTCACGCACTCATACACAGACACGTACTATAAGGGTAAAATGGGTGAGTTTTTTTTTTTTTTTTTTGAGTTATTGGCAAATTGAAATTGTATTTCTTTTCGAGAAATGTGGGTGGCCCTGAAAAGGGCCTTTTTTGTGGTGAAGGGGTGAGTTTAAGCAATCAACATTAACTGCCTTAAGCCTTTGCCACGGCCAAGGCCTACTTCTGGACTGCGTAATGTTGATGATGATAATGATTGGGTTGAAATCACTAAGGGTGGTACGGTAGGCTTAGTCACAGGGTTGACGTGTTTAGCTCGGGAAGGTCGTATTCTCTTCGGTCGTGATAAAGAAGTCTGATACATTTGTTTCAGACTTCTTAACTCCGCTAAAATGTCCAACAGTACCGTGACCGTTTGATTTTCACCCTCTTGTTTCTTTGCTGCTACTTCTTCTTGCTGTTGCTGCTGTTGTTTTTTTTCTTACCTCTTCTTCTTGCTGTTGCTGTAGGAGAAAAGCCTGTTCCGCTTCCTTTTGTCGTTGTATAAATTTCTCCAATTCTTCTTTCTGTCTCTGTCTAAAATTCTCCACTTGCGGTAATGAAGAAGGTAACGAAGGTTCCGGAACAAATTCTTGCGAAGAGAGAAAATCCACAAAATCCCAATTCACCTCTTCTGAAAGTAAGTCCGAGTTCCCTTGGGCAGTCTCCCCTACTGGTGCACCCCATTGGACCGTTTTCTGAGTTTCCGTCATGTTGAATCACTGTTGCATAGATTGACTGCACACAAGCGTTAGCGAATCTATATTGACTACGTGACGTCACAGACTGCTCTCTTCGGATTGGATGCGGGCTAACTGAATTTCGTAACGCGTGTTCGGATTGGTGAATGAACTCAATCCGTTTCAATCCTACCTGTGCCTATAAATAAGCGCCGTTCACTGCATTGATTCACCTGTTCTCGTCGCTTCAAGATGTGGACCACAGTTGAGTCATCCACCCTTGTGTCTTCCATGATGTTTCGGACAGACTTGCTCATGTATGTCCGATCGAAGTGGACCGTTGTCCACAGGACAAACACCAGCCTGTGGATACGTAGGATCTACGTTGAAAGACAAGGATGCCTGAAAAGAGTGCTGATTTACGGACCAACAGTGAGACGTAGCCTAAGGACAAGAAGAAGACCAATGCGGTGCCCTTTATGTTAATGAATACATTAACATAAACCCAAAGGCCCTTTTCAGGGCCAGCCATATATCTCGAAAAGAGATAGCCTTTACATTGCCTACCCCTTTTTTTTTAAAAAAAAAAAAAAATCCCATGTTTAATTCCCCTTGTACGTATATTAACCCACAATTTATTCCCATGTTAAATTTCCCTTGAGGCTAATCTGACCCACGATTTTTCTTCATGTTAAATTACCCTTGAGGCTAATCTGACCCACAATTTTCTCCATGTTAATTTCCCTTGAGGCTAATCCTACCCACGATTTTTCTCCATGTTAAATTTCCATTGAGGCTAATCTGACCCAAGGGTGTTTTTAATGCTAATTCCCATTGAGGCTAATCCTACCCCCTTCACTACTTGTGTGCAGTGTGCTTCTTTTGGAACTGCGTGGTTTTTATAATGTTGTGTTATAAAGTGTTGACGAAGAAATACGAGCCATGTTTCAACCTAGTCCTAAAAATCAATCCCCCAAATCTGTGTTGATACCGGTGGACCCTCAGTTAGTGTCATTACAGGCGTGGGGCTTATTTTTCGGCCTAATTTCAATCGCTCACGTATCTCTCGTAGTCAAAGCGAAAGCCATAGAGGATGGATTCGTAAGGGAGGCAACTCGTATATTTTCTCAATTTGGAAGGGTATGTGAAGCTGATGGTTGATTTACGTCCAACTGTATGATCTAAGTCAACTCTATTAAATATAATGTGTCGACAAAAGCAAAAGATTAGGTAATGTTTGTCAATTACAACATTTTCTCAGAATTTCAGGTACTTTAAAATATTAATTCTAAAACGAAACTGCGAAGGGAATTCACTCAATATTGTTTGAGCAATTGTTATGATCATGTCATTCTCTTTCTTTGAATTTCCTCGAAAATATCGAGGAATAGCGAAGTTTCATTATTTTCTTTACCTCCAAGTTCAAGACGAATACTATATAACTGCCAGGTATAACACGAGTACTTTAAGATCTGGAGAGAAATTGATCTAGTTTAATCTAAAAGGTGCCTTATGTTTTTGTTAACTGTTGTATCGTAGGGGAGGTAAGTCAAGCTATTATAGTATTTCACAACACTAGGAAATATACGAGTAGCAACGCTATATATATATATATATATATATACACATATATACCGGTACACTTAAATGATAAGTTTTAGTCATTGAACATCAAGATCTACAATACAGGTAAATGTTAATATAAGCATTCAACATGTAAATGTAAATATAATCAGTAGTAGTAGTACATTGTTAACATAGTAGTAATAGTAGAAGTGGTAGTAGCAGTAGTAGTAATAATAATAATAAATCGGTTTCACTCCCATTCCCACTGCTCCAGTGCCCAAGTGGGTAGAGCATCTGCCTCGGTAGCAAGAGGTCGTGGGCTTAAACCCTGGCTGAGTCATACGAAAGACTGGCACTAACAGCTGCCGCTAGGCGCTCAGCATTAAAAGGTTAGTGTTAGGACTGGTTGGCCTGGTGTCAGGATAATGTGACTGGGTGGGACATCATGCTACATACCTACGGCATGATACCCCAGTGCTAGACTTAACTATAAACTGCCACACTGCAGACATCATAGGAATATGGCTGAAAAATTGTTAAAGCTACATTAAAAATCCTAATCACTGTACACACACACACACACACACACACACACACACACACACACTTTCATTCCAAGAACAAGCATTCAGTGGAACAGATGATTGTAAGATATGTCTCATGAACCATAAAGGAATGCATTTAAGACGGAAGTTGCTAAAGTGTATGTCAACATGGTCATGTAGGTGCATAAACTCAAATTAAAAATTAATTGTTGTTCTAAAATTTAATACTAATATTGCATAACCAGAGTCCATTTAATACCAATTGCTGAATGATCAACACCTTAAATTTCATAGAAAACTGTCCAGACAAATTATTGATGCTATGGACTTTTACAATGGTAGCCAGGTACTAAACTTTGATTAGAAAACAGTACATTGGGTTCATCTTGGCAACTAACACAGTATGATTTTTTTTTAACAAGCAAAGCATTAATTGTGACAGTATATGAATTAAATATGTAAACTTGATGGGCAACTTTAGAAAAGTGATGAAAATGCAGTGATCACCACAAACAGTATAATTTTTAGAATGAACATTAACTTTAAAAGTTACATTGTCTGATTCCTCCTTTTAATGTTTGTTTTGTTAGGCAGCACTGGTTTGAATGCATTTTGCATGCTACATTGTAGTTGAGAGATTTGAGCAAAACCATGTACATTAGATTCGTGCACTATAAATACTTATATTGTAAGTGTACTAGGCCCTTATTCCATTGTACCTGGCTATATAACACCTGTAACAGGATACACACCTGTGATACTTTCAGAGTACAAGACTGTGTTATTTGACAAAATATCCTGTTAGACTTAAGTACATTTTGTGAGATCTGATTTTTTCGTAGGTCAACCATGTACACTGATGCAAAAAACAAGCTGATGTTTGAATTTAGTTAGTGAATTATAATAAGTAGTGGATTGTAAATAAGATGCACTTAATCATGTTTTAAATTATTCCTATTTAATACGGTTTAGAAGTTTCTGGAAGTTTGCAACTTGTTAAGAAACACTTTGAAGACTTTTTTTTTAAAAGAATATCACCAGAAAAAATGTTAAGTTGTAAATTTATTATTTTGTAAGACATTGAACTTGGTGAGTGACAAAGACAGTCACATGGTCCAAACGTTCTGTTAAATTTTCCTTCAGACACTGAGATATCGCAGGTATGGTTATAGAATATAGAGAAAAAGGTAAAACATAAAAGAAAAATGAAAGTATTATACTGTATGTCACTTTTGTCAGAAATGTTTAATCACGTAAAACAGCTTGATATGTCACAATGATAATACAGTGTCATTTTCATCTATCAGGAAGAGGGAGAGAAGCTGTAAAAAAAAATGCTGCAAAATTCAAACCAACAGTTGGAAACAAGTCAGGATCGACCAACGAGGATAGCCATTGTGAACAATGATAGGTGTAAACCCAGTAAATGTCGACAGGAGTGTAGGAAGTATTGTCCAGTTGTTAAAATTGGTAGGTAGATACTATGTTTTACTTTTTACGCTTCAATGAATCAGTGGTAAAACACTCACTTTGCACCTCAAGAGTCCTGAATTTGATCTTGGAGCAAATATATACAAGAGTCTGTACCGATTCATTATGGCTGTTAAGACTATTAACTTTATGTATCAACAGCTTGTACAGATCATTAGCATTGGATGCACAGTATATGGCTTTCATATGTGTGTTCATTGGATACACAGTATATGGCTTTCATATGTGTGTTCATTGGATACACAGTTTATGGCTTTCGTATGTGTTCATTGGATACACAGTATATGGCTTTTATATGTATGTTCAATGGATATACAGTATATGGCTTTCATATGGGTATTCATAGGATACACAGTATTTGGCTTTCATATGTGTTCATTGGATACACAGTATATGGCTTTTATATGTGTGTTCATTGGATGCACATTATATGGCTTTCATATATTTTCGTTGGATACAAAATGCATCGTGCAAAGGGCATACTATTATTAACTCATTAACCCCTGGCTCCTCATTTATGTATCAGGAGGTAGTAGCCACCTAGCTTCCAAGCTTTGTAGTGTCAAGGTCATTTAAGATAGATGTAGCTCTGTAATGAAACCAAATAATCTTGACAATCTAGTTGCACTACAAAATACAGAGGGAAAAACGTAATTTTTTGGACTCAATTTGTTTTTACCAAAAATTTGCCTGTGGTTGGAATCTGATTTTGTGCCACATGTTTTACTTTTTGGCCTCGGATCTAAAGCAAATCAGTCTGAACTGCACACAGAAAGGTGAACCTTTGCAAAATGTAGGATAAGATGGGCATTTGGAATAAAGAGTGGTCTGGATACGAAAAGGATGGGTCCGTTAAGCCAAAATAAAAAAATAGAACTATTTTTATCCTTCTGCTCATGCACGAGCAAAATAGCCAACGGAAAATGATGTTTCTAACACAACTAGGCATTAGGCTAACCAGAAATCTCTTGGAAGTCAATGTATTAGGATGCATTCAGAAATAGCCCGCAAAATGTGTTTCCTATTCGTGTTTCATGTGAAAATGACAAAAACCTCCAGGGGTTAATGAGTCAAGTCCTGATTATATATTTGTTGTCTGATTATTGAAATTGATAATAAAAGTATCTTTGTACTGTTTCAGGTAAAATGTGCATTGAGGTTACACCAGCAGACAAGATTGCTTTCATTTCTGAGGCACTTTGTAATGGTTGTGGCATCTGTGCAAAAGTAGGTTTCCATATTGGTGCATTTTTTGTACTTACTATTGATTACTATATATTTATTACTATATATTTATAAATAATTATGATTTTAGTCAATTCTTTTGTGTGGATATTGTTAAAAAATCATAAGACTGAAAATTAATATTTTTTGTGTGCATTGTTATATACAAAGAGGGTACGAAAATTAACATGCAGTATGGTTGATTAGGTAAATTACTTGTATCTCCTTTACACTTTCTGTTGATTTTCCTTAATTTGAATTGCTAGGAAGTGGCATGGTTACACTATGTTATAAATTTTACTCATAATGCTTAATTTATTGCATCAGATACCATCTAATGTTATTGAACACAATTTCCATTCTTGTATGGTAAGGTTTAATGGATAATGAATCTTGCCAATAGAAGTAACTTTGATTTGACAAATGTAAAATGGAACAAAACATTACATTAAACCCTAAATATTTCATTTTTCCTGCTTTTAGTTTTTAAAAGTCTAAATATTTTCACTTTTTGGAATTTCAAGTGCTTGCTGTAAATGTATATACAGTTTGAAAATTGATGTGAAAAATAATTGTGATAAAACTTTATGCACATATTTCTTTTCATTGTTAGAAATGTCCATTTGAGGCAGTGAAAATAATCAATATTCCAAGCAATCTAACAAAAGATGTAACACATAGATACAGCGCCAATTCCTTCAAGCTACACAGGTACTTTACTGTAAGGTATTAGTCTAGTTGGAAAACTTACCCTGAATTTTGTAATTTCAAATTAAAATTTTCTTTCTGTAACCTGATTCACAACTTTCTTTTAATATTGAATGCTAGTTCTGAACAGGGTATATTTTATGCTTAACAAATCAGTTAATATTGAATGCTATCTTTGAATAAAGTAAATTGTATATTAAGAATTCTTTTTTTCTTTGTCTTTTACAGCTAGTGAAGGGTTTTAAACTCATGTATACGGGCCAATAAAGGATCTTTTAAGCTGTACATGGATTTTCTTTGAAAAATTTGCCAGTGAATATATGTGTCTTATAATATTTCACATACAAAAATACATGTTAGTGCCATATGACTTGATGATTCATGCATATTAGAATTACATGATTGGAATAAGGAGACAAAGTGTGGTACATTCAAACTGTTGCTTTAATATGTTGAAATCATAAATCAGTTTAATCATGTACAGTCAAACCTATCCTAATGGTCACCTTTATTCAGCTGTCACATGTTTGTAATGTCCTTTCTAATTTTACCCCAGCAGAAGATATACAGCAATAACTATTATTATTGCATTTACTGTGTATTGCCAAATAACTATAATTATTATTATTATTGTATTGCTAAATAACTATAATTATTATTTTTGTATTGCTAAATAACTATAATTATTATTATTTTTGTATTGCTAAATAACTATAATTATTATTATTATTATTATTATTGTATATACTGTGTATTGCTAAATAACTAATCATAACTTTTACTCAGCAGTCACCAGTTTATTAGTAATTCTAATTTTCCTACAGCAAATTTTATATATTAATGTCCTGTATTTAATGATCACCTGTTTTCCTCAGGCAGAAGCCAGGTGTTGCCCAATCAAACAGTGGTTTCTCCCTGCCTTAAGTGGCCACAAGAGTGTATTTATATTGACTGTTCAGTAAAGCAAACTGAATTTTTGCTTCAGGAGGAAGGCATTTGTTTAGATAAAGGATTATCAAGCGAATTGATGTGCACACTTATCTCGCTTTTACTCATAACTCCAGTCACGTTGACAGTGTAAAAAGGTGTGAACATGCAAAATCTGAAAGTGAGGCAGTTTTTATCTTTATGGCAGGGTTTTGAAGCAATTCTGCTTTGATGGATGGTGGAAAAATAGTTGTGCAATTGCAGCAGAGATGGAAATCACCTTTTGTGCCAGTGTGATGGGTATAGTTAGGTGTCTTCATTTATGTGCCTGTGAATTAAAACTGTATCTGAAGAAATAAGTTCATCTTTAAGAAGAGATACAAGTTACATCCCTTTTTATTATGATCAGGAGTCATTTAGTATTCATAATGTACAGGTCAAGGCAATTAAAGTTTTGGTTCATGACTCAAATGCGAATAACGAATAACGGCTTCTTTTGATTTTCTGTTCATCACAAGCTTCTCATGTAGGCCAACTCTTCTTTGATCTTGGCAAGCTGACAGTTAAAATCCAGATATTGTTTTTTATAACTTGCTCAGTGTATATTTTGAAATGAGTGATAATTTCATTTATAGGGTGGACTAAAGTGAGCTGGATACAGTCACCTTGTATGGAACATAAATGTTGGAGAGAACAATATTACCCGTAATTATGATTTTGTATCCACTGCACATAAAATAATCTTGATAATAATAAAAACAATAATGTAATGATATTTGGTGCATGGTATTTGTTTAAAAACCAATTTTGAAAAGTGAACCTGTGTACACTGGCTGATCGTTTAATTGGCCATTTTTTCCTTTTTCCACAAGTGGCCACTACTGATAGGTTTGATTATATATGTGTTTGTTTTTCTTCAGGTTGCCCGTACCACGAACAGGTGTTGTACTTGGGCTTGTTGGCACTAATGGAATTGGGAAGTCAACAGCACTGAAAATTTTGGCTGGGAAATTAAAACCAAATCTGGGCAATTTCACAGTAAGTTAATCTACTTTTATCAATTTAATCAATTGATTGTTGCAGTTACTACTCAACAGAAAATACAATTATGTAATTTTTTTTTAGATATAATACTACTGAAAACCTGTGAGTTTGCTAATTCAAATACTCTCGAGTTTTGATTAATTAAAAAACTACAAGAGTTTTATTTAAAACGTTAAATGACTTATTAATTGATTATCTAGTATAAACATGGCTGATTTACTTTTAACGAATTCCTACTCGAAGCTTGACAGAGCAGTTAGATGTTGTTTGACTTCTGGTGCTCACATGTGAAAAGTGTCATGGTTGTCAATTCACAGCTCATTATTGACATTAACTTACCTAATTTCCTGCATCACAGATGTTTTACTCACCAGATAAAGTTATCTTACCTTTGGTTAGTCAGCTGCATCTTAATCGAGGGCAGCAATTTTTAACTTTTTTTGGCAGTGACCCAGATTAGGTTTGGTATTAGCCTTGCCACAAATCAAATGCAGAAAGATCCACTTGGGTAGGAAATTTCAAATTATTAAGGTTGATCTTGGCAACCCACTCAAAATAGCATGGTGACCAAGTTTTGGGTCATGACCCATGCGTTAAGAACCACTGCTCCAGGGGTAGATAAAGTCCAGTGCAAAAATGGTGTCATTTACAATTTCTAACATGCTTATTTCTTTTTAAGTGCCACAATATATAGCTCTAATAGGAAATGATGTCAGTTCCAACACATGCCACAGGTGTTTTGTTTACAATACTCTGAGATGAAAATTTAGAGAAACAACTATTGTGATTTTATTGGAAATTGGATATTAAACAATATGATTGCTTGTGGGCAAGAAAAATAATCTGAAGTTTGTTAACAGAATGAGAAAATACATCCCATCAGGACTAAAATTTTTGTCTGATCCCTAAACAGAAAATATATCCCATCAGGACTAAGATTTTTGTCCGATTCCTAAACAGAAAATACATCCCATCAGGACTAAGATTTTTGTCCGATCCCTAAACAGAAAATACATCCCATCAGGACTAAGATTTTTGTTTTGTCCGATCCCTAAACAGAAAACACATCCCATCAGGACTAAGATTTTTGTCCGATCCCTAAACAGAAAATACATCCCATCAGGACTAAGATTTTTGTTCAATCCCTAAACAGAAAATACATCCCATCAGGACTAAGATTTTTGTCCGATCCCTAAACAGAAAATACATCCCATCAGGACTAAGATTTTTGTCCGATCCCTAAACAGACCATTTGTCACTTTGGGTTATATTTGTCCAGCCTGCCAGCATATATGGGGAAGAATCTAGTAATATTTATTATCATCTTTGCCTTGATTTTTGGGTTAGTTGATTGTTAACATTTGTGCAGTTTATTTATAATACTGTTAATTATTGTCAATCAGATAAGCACATGTATACATGTAATGCAAGAGGAAACACACAGTGGTCAAAGAATATGAACAATGCACAGTGGTGAAAGAATAGGAACAATGCCTTTAATATCTTTTAAATTTATAATACTCCTCAGCTGCATCTGGTTTTTCCCTCTGTTCATGATATCCAAGATCAATTTGATGACAGCTAAACATTAATTACTTATTCTTCATTTTACAGGATCCTCCTGACTGGGCCCAGATTCTGATACATTTTCGTGGATCAGAGCTTCAGAATTACTTCAGAAAGATAGTTGAGGACAACCTGAAGGCTGTCATCAAACCACAATATGTTGACCAGATTCCTCGTGCTGTCAAGGTAAGTAGCTAATGTTCCCCAGAACACTGTCTTGCTTTTTACAAGTTTATGAAGTATGCTAAATGACTTTCAAAATGTTTAACACAGCATCATAGATAATAATTGTATGCCTCCATTGCTGACTTTTATTTCTGCTGCTAAAGGGTTGTCTAGCTATATTGTCATCTTTTCGGCTATTATGCTAAGAGAGGCCATCAGTGGGCTAGTGGTCTAAAGCACTCACCTTTATCAATCACTGCCATCTCACCAATGGCTGTGTGGGTTTAATTCTCTGGCTTGGCCAATATGGATATGCAAGAAAGCTTGCCAGTGGCTTTTATTTTTGGTCAGTGGTTCTTACTGGGGTTTTCCTAGGCTCTTACTCCACCAGCTATGTTGGCATCAGATATAGTCTATCATGCACTGAAAAATGTCATTAAACCCCAAACAACAACAACAACAACAACAACTTATTCTAACGACTTCAAAATGGTGATGACTTTGGAAGTTAACCAGCACACTCAGTTGTCTTTTTACAGTATTCACCATTAGAATTTAAGTTTAAAAAGAATGCATGAATTCAATCATTTGTGTATATGTGTGATATATATATATATATATATATATATATATATATATATATATATATATATATATATATATATATATATATGAGCCATGGTATGAGAAAACATTCATTTGGACGTTAAGTTGAATTTTGTAGATTTTGTTTAGTTTGAAAAGAACATTATTTCTTGAATATAATGCAGTTTATTTCATTAAAATATTATGAAGATTAAGACATATTTCTGTCTGTCTGTCTGGATGGATGGATTATGCCATATTTGCATTTAACATTGGTTTTAAGCAATACTTTATTTTCAAGTTCTAACTATATTATAAACACATTTGGTGCATGTTTAATAAGTATCATATTCATATTCAGTGTAATTTGGCAATATATATGAATTAAAAAGAGAACAACAGAATCTATACATTGTTATGAATTTTAACTAAGTAACTAGATTAAAGTATTGTAATTGCAAGTTAGTACAAATGCTAAATCAAGTACCCTTAATTATGATTTTTTCTTTTTACTTAATGGAAGTTCATTATAAATTGGCATTTGAAAAGATTTCTAAACTTGTTTGAAACAACCCCTATACCATGTACATAAGAGAAAATGCACACGTCTTTCAGATCATACTGTTCTTCCTAATTTCTTTGTTGCCGATAAAACTTTACCATAACTGTTCATAAACAACACACTAAAGAATTCAAGTCAGTATATGAATGATCTAACCGAATTGACACAGCTGATGTGCAAGTGCTTCTATTTTTAGAAAGACAGGTTTTCCTAATGTAATCACTCACTTCATAGCTTTGTTACAACAGTCCATTGATAGGATTGCAAATGCAAGATTTTATTATTTGTTTATGTACTTAGTGTAACATTAGGCATTGGTTAAATAGTATTTGCTTTGCTGCTGTTTTTTTTCTTCATATTTTCATAAAAATTCGTAAACTCAGAATACAACTTTGACCTTACAGCATCTCTCATCAAATTCCACAACATAGCATCATCCCATATATTTTTGACCTACATAATTACACTATTTATGTAAATTTAAGTTTAGAAAAACAAGTTTGTATCATTTTTCATTAAAGAATAACTTGTGGAAATCGGGCGGTAATAGTTGCTAACTTACTCAAGAAATGGTTTATCAGCTATCAAAACACATGCCTGTGAATGTGCAAGAGTTTGTGAGCATAATTGATATCAACACCATTTATTTGATGGCTTGAAGCCTACATTTTGCCTTGAGCTATATATAACATGACACTGGAAGTAACCTGGCCAAGGTGAGGGAGCATCTCAGAAAGGATGGTCATTCAATGTTCCTCAAAAAATAATTACAGGGAGAAGTTGTTTTCACTTTCCTAACAGAAGAAGGCGAAGTTTACACTTTTTAGATGACCTAGTCACCCAATTCGCCTGGTAGCGTGACCCCTGTGCATGTATGTATATATGCATACATGTATGTCTCAATTTGTTTAAAGGTTTTGACTACAACCACACCTATGGTTTAAATGCATATTGTTAAAAATAAGTGGATACCTGCTCTTTTAGTGTAGACAAATACAAATCTTAAAATGAGATCATCCGTCTTTAGTTAATTCTCAATGAAACTATACATCTCTACCAGTTTTTTGATACCTCTGTAAATGCAACCCAAGAAATATGTCAATGAAAAGGATAAGTTAAATTAACATTATCAAGTATGAAAAGGAGAAAAGATGCTGTCATTTTGTTTCTTTAAAGGGCTCAGTGCAGGAGCTTATGACAAAGAAGGATGACTGTGGCATTCAAGAAGACATCTGTCAACAACTGGGTAATGCCATCATTATTTAAATTTAATTTTTAATACACATTCCACATATATATATATATATATATATATATATATATATATATATATATATATATATATATATATATATGTGAATACGGGGACAATTGTTAGGATGCAGTTAATTTTGTAATTGAGTCATCTTTAAATTTAACAAAAAGTATTTCTTTTCTTTATTTGAAATTTTAATGATGTAAAATGCACTTAAATTTTTTCATCAGGTATGAGGTTTCATATATGCGACCATTTTGTGCCATAAACTGATATAAAGGTTTTGTGCATTTTTCTCAGTTTTTCTTTAGGAACTATTATATTATCTCTGATATTTTAAGAACACTTTGAAACGTTTTGTTAGTCATGTATTGATAATATTTAGAAATAAGTGCCCCACTTTATATGAAAATATATATATATATATATATATATATATATATATATATATATATATATATATATATATATATATATGCTATTTTAGCTTTAATTTGATAAATATTAATAACAAAGATAGAACTCTTTAATTATTGTTTTTGTAATTGATAAGATTTACTGATCGTTTTAACTCAGAGTCTATGGAGTTCATACATACAA
This sequence comes from Sinohyriopsis cumingii, assembly GCA_028554795.2. Taxonomy (NCBI): domain Eukaryota; kingdom Metazoa; phylum Mollusca; class Bivalvia; order Unionida; family Unionidae; genus Sinohyriopsis; species Sinohyriopsis cumingii. The sequence continues at coordinate 42,425,631 of CM068829.1, forward strand.
CAAAAGCAGATTTTATATAATCACTTAAGATGAGTCCAACTGCAAACTGTACAGTCCCAGATCTGCCCCATGAATGTTTGGTGAGGAATGTGGGGGTTGACTTTGATCAAGATTATTCATTTCAAACAAAGACAAAGAGATGCAGAATCATGTGAACTATACTGTCCAGATTTAATTAGGTGTCCCTATCTTTAATTGGGAGTTGCAGTGGCTCAGTGGTTAGCATGCCCGACTTCTTCCTGCAAGGGAGTAGGTTAGAATCCTACCATTGAGACCAGCCTGGGTCAGAATGTGTCCATTGGCAAGGCATTTTACTCCAATTGTCTTGGCACAAAATAACCAACTTGTGTTGCTGTGCTGTAAAGCACCAAATCAAACTGGTCTTTAATCAATTCCTGTGAATCAATCCTTGTGTACAAACTTCGTTTTTCATCATAAACCCCACAAAATTAATTTGTAATTAAATGTGGTGTCTTTGCTTAATGTTTAAACACAGCAAACCAGAAAATGAAGATTTTATTGTTTGTACTAGAATCTTAAGTCATTAAATTGTAGCTAAATTCCATCTCGCATTATTATTTATTTCTTCAGACTTGATAAAGGTGAGGGACAGGAATGTTGAGGATTTGTCAGGAGGAGAACTGCAGAGGTTTGCATGTGCCATGGTTTGCATACAGAAAGCAGACATGTAAGTTGTACATTTTTTATGGTCAGTAAAATGTGCTGTCACCCCTGCAGACCGGAATCTTTGCTAATCTTACCAACTTCTCTTATCTAAGCCAGGTTGTCTCAGCTTGGCGGTCTCAAAGTGTCCAAGTGCTACCCATAGCATTTGTTGGAACTAATTTTTGAAAGTTAAAAGTTATGATTGTAAACTAAATTGTCAAAGGTTATAAGTTTTCATTTTAAACAAAATAATTATTTTGTTATTTTAATATGATTAAATATGATAATATCTCAGTGCTGCCAAATATTTTTGTTATTTTCTAATGCCTGTAACATATATATTTTGAATCAACTGGCCATACCTCTACCTTCATTAACATATTTGTAATATTGCAAAGTGTTTATGGAACAAAGCTGTGGGTATGTGAGAAAGCTTGCCAGTAGCTTCTGTCATGGGTTGGTGGTTCTTTTCGGGATTTTCCCAGGTTCTTCCTCCACCATTTATACTGGCCGCCATGTATAGCCTATCTTGTGCTGAAAAATGGCATTAAACCCTACAGTAACAACAACAACAGAACAATAGTATGTGACTCCTAACAATGTCTGTATTATACCAAAAGTGATATGAGTAGGATACTGTTGTGCAATTCATAAAATTACAAATGTGAACTGCTATTTGTTTTGTAAGAGAGGCAGATATAGGATGATTGTCCTGATATGCTTATCTATATTTTTATAAAATGTTTTTCAGTTAAATGATCTGCAGAAGAAAAAACAGAGAAAATAATAGTGCCTGATGAATTTGTTGAATGCACTAACCTATATTGCAAACATGAAAGGATGTTTTAATTTGAATAGAATAAATTGAATGAGGAAAATAAACTGGGTTGGATTTTGCACCAAGGCGAGTGCAGAGACAATGCAATCCTTCAACTAGAATTTCCTTGTCATGATGCAACCCCAGCATAGATTCTGTTAATATTACTACAATTAATGGTGACTGCTCATAATCAGAAAAAAGTTGTCACAGTCATAAAAATATCAATAAATTTCTTATAAAGTCTCATGGCTAAATTGTTCTGCTTAATTCCGGTCACTGAAGTTAGAAATTATTGAAGTTTCACTAGAAAGTTGCCAGAAAAAAGATCACAAGATTCAATCTATTTCTATATTTGGAACATAACACTTTCAAAAAATGTACCTACCCTCAAGTTCTGCAGTTACATGTGAACAAATTTTGCAGCTGTATATTTCAAGCAGTTTTGATGTGACACATCTAGTGCTGCATATCAGTTGTTACATGTAATTCGCTATTCAGCTCTATCAAGCTACAAGAACATTTAGACAAATGCAGACTGTGGCCTTTGATCATTAACTAAATGTAGTGGTCGAGTAAAATATTGATTGTTGGGACTTTTACATGAAGAAGTCTATCCTTTTGTTCTAATAAATTGTTTTTATTGAGAATTAACAATTTGGAAGTATTTTATATTTTTTTCTCTCTCTTTTTGAGTGTGATAATGCAGGTTTTTATTGTAATTATATTTTACTATCATTGGTTGTGTTATTGCAAAATTTTTTTAAGGGATCATGAAAGATTTTATGTTGTGTTCATTTGGTGAAACAATTTGGAGTTGGACACAACAAGATGACAAGTCATGTCCAAGTTTTTCATATTTTCTTTCATCTTTATTTTCTACCATTGTCCATGGAGTGAAAAACGGTTATAAATGACCATTTGGCAAAGTTGTATTTAAAATCATTTTTTCATAGTTTGCCTTCAAAATATTCACTCAGTCCCAATTATTTTCACTACCTGATTGCTTCATAGCAAATGTACATGTATCCAGTATTGATGTAGATTCAATACACTGTAATATTGTCATTCCTGAACCTTTCCTAGCTAATTGAGTTTAAATACTTATATTTGGGAAATGTCCTAAGTACTCAATTTAAAATATCTTGATTTGGGATATATCCTAACTACTAATGTTTAAATATCTATAATTGGGATATGTCCTAGCTACGTGAGTTTAAATATGTACATCCTAACTTCTTGAGTTTAAATATTACCTATATCTGGGATATATCCTAGCTACTTGAGTTTAAATATTTATAGAGCTGGGATATGTCCCAGTGTATTACATATCCTCATGTTTTTCCTAGGCACCATGGTACATGTATGCTGAACTATAACCAAAGTCTTTGTAAAGTTTCTATGGAATGTTCCGCATTATGTTCAGTTAAATTTGTCAAAAGTTAGCTAAATATATGAAATTTAGAAAATATACCATTATCACTGGGTGATGCAAATTTTTATTAAGTTTAAACTCAAGTCATTGTTAAGCAAATCAGGTGACATGGGATGCAAACACTGTAACATATGCTAATGAACTCATGAATGTATGTACAAATAATGTAGTTTGATAACTAATGTTACTTTAAAAAAATTTATCACACGTTTCACTTTTTTTCTCCTGCAGCTACATGTTTGATGAGCCATCCAGCTATCTAGATGTCAAGCAGAGGTTGAAGGTGGCAAAAGCAATCAGGAATTTAGTGGACTTTGACAAGTATGTTATTGCGGTGGAACATGACCTGGCTGTGCTAGATTTTCTCTCGGATTACATCTGCTGTTTGTATGGTGTGCCAGGAGCCTATGGAGTTGTCACTTTCCCATCAGGGGTCAGGGAAGGTTTGGGAACCTTCAGTCATTTGCTGATTTATTTGAGCTGACTATCTACATTCATTTTTGGTTTGTTTTGAATATGAAATGTTTAACCATAAAATAGGGAATTTTGAAGTCTGTGCTATGGCAATGCAATGGTGGTTAGTGAGATATATATATATATATATATATATATATATATATATATATATATATATATATATATATCAGACTGGTTTATGTTGTGTGGCATACAACTTTACATTATAAATAAAATGAAACCAGTAACCAAACTTTTTTCTTCCTTTTTTTTCCTTCATTTTGATTGGGAATGATACGCGCTCTGCCGGCAGACTCTACATAGTATTCATGGTTACAAAGGATTAAACAAAGGTCTATTGTGATTATATCTGGTTTTGCAGTATGGTCATTGAACAGTAGCATTGAAACACATATTTTGCTAACTTATTATAATGGTCACTGCTTGCATATCAGAGATTGCTCAAATCAGGTGTTACTGTAATGGTGTGTGTTACTGTGGAAAAATCATTCAGGATGATGATTTATTTTCTAACAGTGAAGACAATAACAAGACATTATTGAATAGGGATATATGTTTAATTCTTTTATGTACGTAATAATCTACATTTATTTTCATTCTTTTGCAGGTATAAACATATTCCTAGATGGTTTCATCCCATCGGAAAACATGCGGTTCAGGGAGATGTCCCTGACATTCCGAATTGCTGAGAAAGCTGAAGAGGAGAAAGTCAAAGTCTGTAGATATTCCTACCCTGACATGATGAAAGTTATGGGTATGTGCAGCCAGTGAAAATTCTTATAAAAATTCTTCTTGAAAACAAAGCAGTTTCTTTCACACACCATTAAGGTCTATCTGTTTTTATCTTCTGTTTCTTTTAACTTTGATCATTTATGTTGAGCCCATGCAGGTGGCACAGTAAGACATGTATGTATTTGTATGGATCTCACATGGTTGTGTGAAAAAGAGACATGTATGTATTTATATGGATCTCACATGGTTGTGTGAAAAAGAGACATTTTTGTGGGTTATTCTATTTGTGGATTTGTCTGTTAAAGTTCACATATTTGCAGGTATTTAATTTCGTGGATTAACCTCAATAAATATCCAAAATAAAGAATTCAGTAAAACAAAACATGGTTTTTCATAATGGTATCATTCCTTGTGTGAAGGAAACATGTAAATATCATGATCAATTCATTTAGCATATAGTGGCAGTATTTGATGTCTTCAGTGTCCGTCAGAGTGTGATGACTAGGTTGAAAGACAGTAGATGGAATCACTCATTTATTTGTGCCTGCCACATGTATGCATGAACGTGAACGACAAGACTTGATAATAAATAAAGACTACAAAGAAGAATTGAACATCCACTTCCACAAATGGTATGCTAAACATGTCATGGAGACCACAAGTGAAAAAGAAGGCATCACTGATGAAAATCAATGTAATCTATTAGTTGATCTCAAAACCTCATTAATTAGAAAAGAAATGTTCACAATTTTGGAATCATATGCAAATCTTAGTAAAGTGATCTTTCATTTTAATCGTTTTGAATGAGCAGGAAAAACAAAATAAAGAAAGGATAATGGTTATTACATTTGTTAAATAGACTGCATATTGCAACTCTAATTTGATGTGTGTTTTAGGGAATTTTACCTTGCACATAGAGGAAGGCCAATTTACAGACTCTGAAATCATTGTGATGCTGGGGGAAAATGGAACTGGAAAAACAACCTTCATTAGAATGCTAGCTGGCAAACTTGAACCAGACAATGGAGGTAGATATACAGATCGATAAAGTTTCCTATCTCTCAGACATTTGGAGCATAGAAGAGCAGAATTTAAGCTCAAAATATGTTGACAACATCATTTTTTTTGTGTGTGTGTGTGTGTATCTTCACAGTAGTTGCTTGATTTGTGCTATAAAGACATTCTGGGGAATTCATTCCTTTCTATAAATTCATTGAAATCAGAGCCTCCTATTGTAGCCCTACAGTCCTGTATATGGAAGATTAGAAAGTTGGCAATAGTGTTAGAGCCTGGTAGGAGCTGCTGTTGCAACAGCCCATGGCACCATCTCAGGCTGGTTTCTGGATAAAGATTCCCTGTTTATTGCTGATATTCCAACAATACTAATATCTTTCAAGTACATCAAAACCTTTCAAGAAACAGAAAGATCAGGTTTTATAAAGATTGAACTTCATATTGTAGGATTTTACCCATTTTGGCCTCGATCTTTTTTTTTTTAGGCTTATGAGATACCCTAAACTTACCCAACTCTAAATAGCCGGGATTTTGCTGCTGTGCTGTTAAACCCTCTATGTGCATGTGTTCATACCAATTTCACACTGAAAAGTTTTCAAAACCTTAAATTTGACAACCCATTAATAACCCAAATCCCAAAGAAACTTAATTTAATTGTACTATCTGGAAGAAATATTCTGTACAGTAGGCTGGCTGCTAATCAAATTGGTATTAAGAGTTATGAAAAGCTGCCAAATCCATTTCTGAATGGAAGATTCCCTACTCAGATATTTTATACTTTGCAAATCAGCATGTTCTATAAACTTGGAAAAATCCTTGGATGTGAACTCAACAAATCATCTTTAAAATATCAAGCTGATCATTAGAGAGTGGCACCCCTCATAAAGAACAATCTGAAATTGCCAGTTACATATATGACACACAAACCCCTGACTCATGAGTACCTCCCGAAGGGTGAATCTTTGACCAAAGTACATAGCCTGTCAATGTCCAATGACAGTGGAACATATTGTCAAGTGTATTTATATTGACCCGGTATGTGAGTCAATGTAAAAACAAAAATGAAATTTAAGTTAAGGAACTTGTGATAATGTACCTTCAAAGAAAATCTTGGATTGTTTGAGGGAATGTAGTATATATATATATATATATATATATATATATATATATATATATTTTTTTTTGACCCTGTATTTTAAGGCTTTGATATATTTTTACCTGCATCTTTTTTTTTAATATAAATTTTACAGATTTTACTATCTTTAAATTTTGGGTGTTATCTAGTGTACTTCATATTTATGTTTATTTTGGAAGGGTTTATCTGCATGGAATTATTTTGCAGATCTTTATCTTTATATTTTTAGAATTTTACATTTAATCAGCACCATATTGATAGCCTTTAGTATGCTGATGTGCAATTGAACCCTAATTCATACATACATATCTTGCATGCAATTTTCAGTCATATTGAAGCACACCAAAATACTGCATTCTATCCAAAAGCCATATCATTTTTATCTGAATGAATTTCCCAAGGCTACTTAAATGCAGGGCATATATTTAATTTTCTTTTTAGATTTTCTTGTAAGGGTCATGGTGTTAATTTGCCGAAATTGTATTTGCTTCTGTCTCTAATCATGTATGTATTTCATCTGAAACTGAAAATCATATTGCCATTTATGGAGGCTTTTTTTAAAACGCAAATAAAGACACAGTAGTAACGCATGAGAAAATTCATGACCAAAGATAAACTTTGAACTTATAAATAATTTTCCTGAATCAGGTGGCCTTTATATGACAGACTATTCTGACTCTTGGGTGAAAAAATTTCTTTGCACTTATATCCAGATTTTATACTGGTTTTAAGGATTGATTGTTTTGCAAAAGTCAAGATTTCATACTCAGAAATATATGAAATACAAGGCCAGTGTACCCTTGGGAAGTGTAGGCAATAAATGTAATTTTTACTCTTTGAGACTTTGGATGAAGTTTCATAATCCCTTGTTAAGCACACATAGTCTAACTCTTAACGTTTTATTTATATGCGGAAAAATAAGGTACACCTGTTCAATGCAACAGTATATATGGAAATAAATGATCCTTTAATGAAATATATTTCCCAGGAAAATGTCCGAATCTAAATGTCAGTTACAAGCCTCAGAAGATTAGCCCTAAATACCATGGAACGGTCAGACAGCTTTTCCACGAGAGAATACGAGATGCATATATCCATCCCCAGTTCATCTCAGGTGTTATGAGACCTCTGAATATTGACAATATAATTGATCAAGATGTAAGTAAATATTTCCTTAGCATTTTGTGATTGTCAGGAGTCTTTTATTACAATAATAATGTTATTATAATGTATTTCAAATCAAATATGTACATTTAGGATTAATATAAGCATTTTATAATATGGCAGGATAAAATTACTTTGGAGTCTGACATGTCTAATGTTAGGTTTGTAAACAGCAAACATTGTTAGTAGATTGTACTTCTGCATTCATTTTGGAACAACATATGATGTTGTTGTTGTTGTTGTAGGGTTTAACGCCATTTTTCAGCACATGATAGGCTGTACATGGCGGCCAGTATTAATGGTGGAGGAAGAACCCGGGAAATCCCCGGAAAGAACCACCAACCCTCGAGAAGCCACTGGCAAGCTTTCTCACATACCCACATTGGCCGAATCCGAGACTCAAACCTACGCAGACAGAGGTGATATGGCGGTGATCCGTAACGGAGAGCACTTTAGACCACTCGGTCACTTGGGGCCCTGGAACAACATATAGTTCATTAGCTGCATGCATTGCATCAAAGGTATGTGCTACGTCTCTCATCAATATATATATATATATATATATATATATATATATATATGTATATATGTATATATATATATATATATATATAGTTCCTCTTGCACAATGTTATACATTATACTGCTCAAAATACTTTGTGAATGACTGAATGTTATACTCATTTGTAATTATTTGTACAGATCCCTGCAACTCATAATCTGAGTGACTGAATGTTATACTCCATAATAATTATTGATACAGTTCCCTGCAACTCATACTCTGAGTGACAGAATGTTATACTCATTTGTAATTATTCATACAGATCCCTGCAACTCATAATCTGAGTGACTGAATGTTATACTCATTTGTAATTATTCATACAGATCCCTGCAACTCATAATCTGAGTGACTGAATGTTATGCTTATTTATAATTATTCATACAGGTCCAGAACTTGTCTGGAGGAGAATTGCAGAGAGTGGCCTTGACCTTGTGCCTTGGAAAGCCAGCAGATGTGTACCTGATTGATGAACCATCTGCATATCTAGACTCTGAACAGCGAATTCATGCTGCCAAGGTCATCAAAAGGTTAGACATGTGAAACAATGAAACATGACTTAGAGTTATTTCTTCTTAGTATGTGTGTAAACTGAACATTGAATATATGCTGTCAAGGTCATTGAAAGGTTACACAAGTGATACAGTGAAACATGACATAGAGTTATTTCTTGTTAGTATGTGTATAAACTGACATAATTCAGTTAGTCAAAATACAATTTAAATACCAGATATAAACATTTTGTAACTTAAATACAAAACATTTGTTTTGTATTTAAGTCTATCCAGCAGTTAAATCCTAGAGCTTTGTGTCAACAACCTGATTGTGAATATAAAATTTAAACCCTTGTTACGGTTTTCATAGATTTGCCATTATTAAGCCAGGTATGTAATTAGCCCAGTATGTACAAAACATATTGTCTCTCATGGGGAAAGAATAATTTGAAGCATAGCAGGCATGATGTTATATGTTTCTGGATCAGTGTTAGCATCAAGTTCGTAATGCAGTATTTGTGTAAATCTTTATAAACCATACAAGGTAAGATATGGTGTTATTCAGAACTCTTATGTATTGTTTTGGAATTAGTCAAGAATGTCTGTGCTCGAAAAGTCACACTTTGCACAATTAAATCTTACTGAGTTTAAAGCTCTGAATGCCGCTTTTACACTTTCTGAGTACACTCACAGTAAAGCTTATTGAAAACTGCAATTTCGTGGTTAGATGTTTATTATAGAGGGCTTTTTTTTGTCTCATCTGCATTTGCAGGGATTTGCCTTGGTCTTTTTGGGGGGACAACTTTTGTCCCTAAGCCCAGTCCCCCAAAATGTTTATATTTTCTCAATTTTGACCTGAAAATTTTCATTTGAGGTGAATTAGTTTGGAGATTTTCTTATTCAGAAAATTCCACATATAGCTCAATTATGTGGAAATTTTCCAGTTTCAAGTACCCCAAGGCAAACTCCAGGAATAGTAGGAGAATCCCTGATTTGTCATTATGAGTGAAGTAATTCTTTACTTCAAGAATTCTTAGTTAATATTGTCTTAAAAATGATTTTTATAATTGTATGATTCTAAACTATTTGTAAAAACAATTTGAATTTTTCAGATTTATTATGCATGCCAAAAAGACTGCATTTGTTGTGGAACATGATTTCATCATGGCTACATACTTGGCTGACAGGGTTATTGTGTTTGATGGAACACCCTCCATTGACACCAAAGCAAACAGGTAAATCATATTCTTTGTTTACTTATTGGTTGTAAAGTTCTCAATAATTAGTAGCTAAATCTGTTTAAAAATGAAGACAGAATATTGAGTTTTCTAAAATTTGCTTGTTGCATCTCTGTTTCTTCTTAAAATACATTATGTGATCATAATACTTTAGAAGAACTACCACAACCTCACAAATGCAGCCCTCCCAGGCGAAAACATTTTATCTAAAAAGCTAAAAGTTGTCTGCCAACCTGTTTGTGAGTTGGATAGTGACCTCCCCTTGATACAGGGATTGTTGCAAAATCCTGTGAATACTAAAGTTACTACTTTCACTCATGCCAAGTATCTACGGACACAGAGGTCTCACAATCTACATATTAAAAGATTAAAAGCATTTTGGAAGTTGTCTTTTTAAAGCAAGTTGGGAGTGTATTCTCTTTGAATTTCCAGCTTTACTGTTCTTTTTTTGATGACAAAATTTCAGACTTTTCAGCATCATCAGTTTGCCACACTCACACACTTTGGTGCCCTTCATTCATACCTCCATTGTCAAAATTGCATCAACTCACATTGTTTTAGCTGTATTTAAAATAGGTGTAGGTCTTGTGTGTGATACACAAAACTTGTCTAATATTGCTGTATAATTTCTGCTGTCGTTGGATACATACAGGTAAATTTTCTATCTTAATCAATTCTTAGCATCCATTTCGTAGTTATTTACATGACACTTTGCTGATTTTACCTGTAAATGATGTGTGAAGACTCCACCTTATGAACTTTGACTGAAGAAGTTTTCTGCCTACTTCTACTGTAGTTCTATTCTCCTCCATCTGCAACAACTGCCTGTTCTAAATCTGCATCATCAGTTGGTTATTGACTAAATAGGAAGAATCTACCTTCAAATCACATCTGCATTCTGGCAGAGTTGATGACATTCTGGTCTGCCTTATTTGTCAATTACAACACCCAGGCATCAACTGACCCTTCTCACAAAGTTGTCTTCTCACAAACAATAGTCAGTGGTTCTGTAAGACCCATGGATAGTTTTCCATTTGGATACTGCAGCTGTGAACCCAGATATTACAGCTTTGGGGACAACAAAGTCATCCTCTGTACACATGTCTTTTAATGATACAGAGCAGTTGGTGTGTAATGTTGTGGCCATAGACGTTTTGGTGGATTTTATATCTCTGGCAGCCTTTCAACAGACAGAACACAGCATAACTTCTTTCACCCCTAATCCCACAGGACATACATTGGATTCCATTTCCAGAACGGCTCGTGTTTTCAACAGAACTGCCTAACATACTCTGGCCAATGCTCAAACGACAGCTATGAACTTACAACTTCAGAACGGGATGCAGTGTGCTCTAGCTCCATGATTCTTAAACCATTATAAGGCCAAGCTATGCTCACAACCTTTATCATCTGATCTCCGCCTGAATGGTCAAGTTGATGAAAATCTGCATCCTACCTACCAAGGAATCCAATTTTCTCTCCTCATAGTCTCAGCTACTGCAGATGGTTTTTCAAGGCCAACAACAAAAAGATCACATACATGACCCTGGGACATAAGCCACTGGGAAGAAGTCCTGTCAAATCTACAACCATCAAAAATCACAGTTAACCAGAACAAAATTGGACAAGAGGCAGAGAGATGGTGACTTTTTTTCTCCAGTTTTCTTTTCATGAGTTCTTTCACTTCCTAAAAGAATGACATCACCCTTATCACAGATCCCATTGCTGTCAAATGGGACAATATATGCCATGATGACTTATGGACCAATCAAGTGGTTTCCAAGAGACTCAGTATCACTTTCATCGCATCTCTTTTGTCTAGGGTTCCCTCAGCTACAAGTGTTGCACTGTTTGCCTTGTCATTGATTTAAGTGCTTCTTGGTTCGCAATGAACACACCATGAGTTTCAAAATTCAATCCAGGTGGGAGACTAGGCAGTCAGTGTGGACTTGGAAGATCCATATCTTCATGTCTTCCATGATGAGACAGGGTGTCATTGAACATGGAACAGTAGCCTTTGATTGTGATTGGTGTTAACTGTTTCTCATCAAAGAGCCATAGTAGGAAGTTAGTTATTTGAGGTATTGATGTCTGCAGTGGTATAATGTGTTCTTGCTCACACCATTGTTGGAAGATTTTCCATTTGCCTTTGTACACTTTTAAAGAAGAGGGCCATCCTGCTTGAATGATTTCTCCACCAAAGGTTGTGAGAACTGTTTGTTTCTGAGTGCTTGTTTAATATGATCCAGATGTGCTCAGCAACTCTGGGATGGGATGAAACACCTGCCGTAATGGTTGCTTGAGCAGATCAGGAAGTTTGGCATTCCACCTTGTTGAAAGTAGGTCCACATTGTTCTATCCCATCAGACACATATCTGAAGCTGATCCCTTACATACAGAATCTATTCTTCTATTAGGGTATCTTGAAGCTGTCTCACATACCTCAGGGGACTGGAAATGGTCTCTCTGGGATAAGAGGACGTATCTTCCTCCACCTCTTGCCTATTCTCCAAAGGTATTAAGATTGGGTAATACTTACACATGTACCCTCACAGCCTCCTCACTGTTACATCCATATAGAGAATATGCCACCATTCCAATTACTGAAGTATTCATGGGGTTTAGCACCAATCACCATATCAAGGGGATATCTCTCTATATAACATCCACCTAGGTGGGCAGATAACCTTTTAGCCTTGAAAGAGTGGATTTGTGAGGTTGTAGTAGTTGTCCTAATTTATTATGAGCAGTTAACTATTACTGAAGAAACATATTTTACTATAAAAAATTGTTTTTTAATTATACTTCACTTATTATTTTTAAGGCTCATTGGAAGCCTCTTTAATTTGAAAATAATCTTATAAAAGCACTCCACCTTTCTAGCCAACATCTGGACTGTATTTGCAACTTTTTTTAAGCAAATACTTTTACTTATTGGGTATTCACAAAAATTTACCAGTATATGGAGAAACTATACAATTATTCTGGCTTCAGCATTATCATTGGCATTAGTATTTTTCAAAGTTGGACTTTTTTGCAAGTTGTTGTACATATTTTAGTCATAACAGATTTTTAGTTGTTTTAGGGTCACAGTGATTAGTCTGAAATACCTACAGGGGTATTCTTCCTAGTGACTGAATATTGATAAGGTCCTTGATATTATACTGGGGATCCATGGTAGCTCAATCGACAGAACATTTTCATTATTAATCCAAATGTCATTGATTTAATAACCTGCTAAGGCCAACCCAGGTCGGGGGGCCCTGAGTGGCCGAGTGGTCTAAAGCGCTGTCTGTTACGGATCATTGCCATCTCATCTCTGTCTGTGTGGGTTCGAGTCTCGGATTCAGCCAATGTGGGTATAAGAGAAAGCTTGCCAGTAGCTTCTCGAGGGTCGGTGGTTCTTTCCCGGGATTTCCTGGGTTCTTCCTCCACCATTAATACTGGCCGCCATGTATAGCCTATTATGTGCTGAAAAATGGCGTTAAACCCTACACCAGCAACAACAACAACAACCAACCCAGGTCGGCTGCCTCGGGTTCTGTCCGTCTGAAAGGTACTTAGATCCCATATGCTCAGCATAATATAGCCAAACAGTATAGAAATTGCCATTACAAACCATCTAACAGAATGTCATGCTGGTAGTGTACTTCATTTTTATTTGCAGAATGTAGATAGCTCTTGAGTCTTGAATTTTGTTTTTATTTCCAGTTCCCAGTCTTTGCTGAATGGTATGAACAAGTTCCTTGAGTCCCTGGATATAACCTTCAGACGGGATCCTAATAATTTCAGACCTCGTATCAACAAGCTCAATTCTGCCAGAGTATGTTGAGATAATAATAATAATAATAATAATGATAATAATAATAATAATAATAATAATATTAATAATAATAATAATATTAATAATAATGTTATTATTATTATTACACATTTCCATTCATAACTAATGGGCAATGGGGTCCACAGATCTGGACTGCAGCATAACTGAGGGTGTGAGATAGTAAGGGAGTCTACAATTTTGGTTAACATTTGGAGGGGTGGGTGCAAGCAGTTTGTATTAATCTTTAAAAATAATGTCCTTTGCGCCACACATATATTTGTAAAATGAATTTGAATATGAATGAATATTCAGTCTTAAGAAAGATTTCAATTAATGTTGATAAACTGATGTCAGACTTTCAAAATAAATCAAGTTGACATGCAGTGTTGTCAAATTCATGCCTTGGTAAAATTGGAGTTGTCTCCCTTTCATATCAGAGTGCTCGTATTATTGTAGCCAAACAAACTAAAGATTCATAGCTTGAATGAAACCCACAATGCATTGGAGCCAAGTTATTGAATATGCATGTCCTGGTTAATTCCTCAAGATAACAACCTTACACCTCTTTGCCAGTAGCAAATATTAATGACTAAACAGTACCCAAATACAGTTGGCATGTAGGAGTCACATGTTCTTGAAGCCCTGCATCTGGATTGAGAAAAAAAAAATCATCCCCAAAAAATAAAGAAAAGATAATAATTTGTGTGTCTTATTTTTTAATGCATCACTGCACATTTTTTATAACAATCCACAGATTAGTTAAGGGCAAATACTTAGTGAAATTGCCAACATCTTATATTTCAAGAAGAAATTATGATGACCCTACAACCAGATGTTAATGTGATGTTGGCACTTTTCATGCATTGTAATTGTCTTGAGACAATTATTCTGCTAATTAGATTGTATCATCATGTCTAAGTACCATTAAAATAAATCTAGTTTAGTCATTGAGTGAGCAGTGTTGTTACAATAGGTATTTGTTTTTCACAATATTCCCAGTGTCTTGGTCATTAGACACAAGGCTAAGCAGTCTTGTATCAGCATAACTATTTATATCTTGACATAGTGATATATTTCTCTTTTGATCCTTATTATTATCATAGATAATTAAACATTTTAACATTTTAAAATATGTGAGGACTTTTGCAAAACAATTTTACTTTGTTGCTAATTCCATTTCTTTATTTTTCTTTTTAAAAACAATGGGATCTACATGTCTTACCATGTTATAGACAGGTTAGCATGTAATCTGCATATGGATTAACTAGGAAGTTTTCTGATATTAATATAATAACTTTTCATGAAATTAAGACTCATAAAAACAAAGTCTAATATTTCATCTAATATTTATTATTGTATAATTTGTGAAGAATATCAAAAAAATGTCATTTGAGTGAAATCTGAGATGATTAATGCTTAGAGATTTTTGAAAAGCACATCTAGTCAAATGACAATCATTTCTGAATGTATGTATACACATATATTTAAAGTCCACTGAAAAAGGCTCACCCAAATATGGTAGGTCATGGTGAAATATAATTGATTTAAAGTAACACTTTAATCTCCTCTTGGTCAGTCTTTTCCAAGAATTTGCATTTTAACCATAAAATTCTGTAAAGATTCTCTTTGTAACATGCTTGACAATTTCAAATTTACAGGATGTAGAGCAAAAGAAAGCAGGTCACTATTTCTTCCTCGAAGACTAAGGCGTCCTATTCTCCAAAATTACTACTGGCAACTCGGCTTCCAGACAGGTTAGTATTGAGGATGTAGTACAAAATGATACAGTTCAAGGTCATAAAGATTATGGGGACTCATCAGAAATGGCTTCATCTAAGATTAGCAGTACCAGCAGTAGCATTTGTATGACCAGAAGAAGGGATCTGAGTAGTACATGTATTATTTTGAGATTATTAGAGGATCTAGATGTAGATGTTTCACTCCTACATTATGGGGAACCATCTAAGAAGTAAAGCTTTACCGATTAATCGTCCATACTCATAATCAGGCCGATTATTGGAACAATCGGTATAATCAGTATCAGCAGAAATAATCGGTGCCGATGCAAACAAATTTCCAAAATATAAATTTAATCATAACATTCATCTTGACATGGCTTGAATTTAAAACCAGAATTAAATAGTGGAAATTAAGGAATAAACATTTGATTTGGGGGTTAATTAAAAGACAGTATATTCTTAAAAGTAAATACTTTTTAGCACGCTTGCTGTAAACTACCACTGATTGTCTGCTAACAACAAATTATCAATACCATGCATGTACTCATCCCAATCACAGCAGCCAACCAGCCACTGAGGCCTCGTGTGGCTGTTGAACTTCCAGCATACACATTACAGGGATGGTCCTGGCTTTTAAAAAGTTGTCGCCAGAAAAATCGCCAATCTCAATATTTTGTTGCCAGTTTTCACAAAATGTCACCAGAATAAGTAGTGAATATTTTTCCAAGGCTATTAATGTAAAAGGCAATGAAAATTGAAAAAGATGGGATAGTTATTACCATATTGACAATTAGCAATACAGCCATAATATTACAACATAAATCATTACATGATTGTTTTGCACTACTTCCATGGTCTTTGCATTGTGCATCACCGTTAGTGCATAGAGACTGTTGTCACCTGAAATAAATGCATTATCAAATGTAAAATATCAACTTTCCTACAGTCTCTCTTTTTTTAATAGAAACATCAGGTATTAAGTAAATCTATATTATATATATTATTTTCCAAATATTAGTTTTGTAAGAAACTTTATTTAGATAATGACATTTTAATACTAAAACCCTATGATCGTACTTTGCAATGTTAGATAAGTGACGTATAATGTGACCGTCAATTTCACGCATTCAGGAATTAAATGCCCCCCCCCCCCCCATTTTATGGTTAGTTTCACAAAGTACATCTCTGTCAACCAGGAGTTCCAACATTTATTTTTGCTGCGCTTTACATGCTTTGCTTGTTAGTGAACTGCTTCCTAAATCCCAGGAATGATCACTGAATGCTGTAGATTTTTTCTCAGTAAGCAAATTATGATCTCTATTCCCACCAATGAAACTTACACGAGTCAACTTGACCTGGCATTACTGTACCTTATATAAAAGCATTGATTACCATCATTAAATTAAAAGAAGGAATGAAGAAACATATCACAGAGCATATGTGCCCCCAAAAAACTAAGTCAGAATAAATATGTTATTTAGTAAAGAGTTTTATTTGCATGTACAAGTTAACAACAAGAAATAAGGTGGGATATAAAATGTGGGAAATAGTTATCACATGTATGGTAGCTTGAGACCACATTTGAACTGTTAACATTAATCCGCACCCATTTTAGGCATTGTTAGTTATAACAAAAATAGGGCATGGTTTACTTGTCAATCAAATGCTTGTGCTTTCACTAACTGTAGAACAGGCAGATTCTTGAAATAATGGGTCTCATAATCGGTATCAGCAATTTTAATAATTGGCTATACATGGTATCGGCATAATCCGCAAAAAGTGACATCAGTACAGCTCTACTAAGAAGTTGCCTCATGACCAGATATGGGGACCCAGCATTGGAAGCTTCATATCCAGATATGGGGACCCAGTAGTAGATGCTTCACTCCCAGAATATGGGGACCCAACAAAGAAGCTGTCTTATGGCCAGATATGGGGACCCTGCAATTCATGTCAATATATGGGACCCAGCAGAAGGTTTGCTTAACTCCCAGAATATGGGAACCCATCAAAGAAGTTGCTTTTTGGCCAGATATGGGGACCCTGCAATTCATGTCAATATATGGGACCCAGCAGAAGGTTTGCTTAACTCCCAGAATATGGGAACCCATCAAAGAAGTTGCTTTTTGGCCAGATATGGGGACCCTGCAATTCATGTCAATATATGGGACCCAGCAGAAGGTTTGCTTAACTCCCAGAATATGGGACCCATCAGAGAAGTTGCTTTTTGGCCAGTTATGGGGACCCAGTAGATACTCAATAACCAGATCAATGAGACCCAATAGTATATTGACAATTCATTGTCTTTGATTTTTTTGAAATACCATTATGTCTAAACTGATATACTGTAGTTGCCATTTATAGATTTTATAGCCACTAATGCTGAATTTAGAGTTTAACTAAATCCGTGTTTATTTTGTCATTCTAGTCATATTTTATCACACAGATTGAATCTTCCATGTTCATCATGCTCATGTGTCTGTTCGTGACGGGAGACCGATATGCCATTTGGGACAATGCCTCGGATGGGCTCTTTACTATCACCTTTCCACAAGGCCATTACCTATCATATATTGGCAGTATCCATGACAAAAGTAAAGAGAATAGAGTATGTTGCTCAGCTCCTAATCAGGTGTATTTGAACACTGAGGCATGCTTCTGGAGAGGTGAGTGTTAAAAGATTGTATCCTCAGTTAATTATGATGGAGAGAAAACAGTAGCACATGTCCAGAATTATTATGCCTTATACAACATCATAAAAACAGGAAAGCTAAAGTGACCATCCATCATAATGACTACTCAACTGAGCATACCCGTTTATCAAATTTTCTTTAGAATTTGCAAAAGAAATGTATCATAGTTTGAATAGAGTTTATTAAAAGAATATATGCATTGTACAGTAATGTCTATAATTTATTCCTGTTTTGTTATTTTTCTGTCTGTAGTGATCTGGTAACAACACTGGGAATATCTGTAATTTTTTCATAGTGTTACATCATTCTGTACACAAATCCACGAGAGAGAGAGAGAGAGAGAGAGAGCTGAACAGGATCACTTTTACTTTTTTATCTTTGTAGGTCACCATGGTTTGGGCTACTTGAACCTCCTTGATCATTCCATGGCCTGCAATGTTCCATTAGGTAAGATACAGAAAGATGCATTTTGTGTTTACATGAACAATAATAAGTAAATTTCATTTTCACTTTAGGTATTGTGTGATAGCTTATATTACCAATTATTCACTCTGAATGATTCAGATGGTTGAAAAAGATTGACAGCTTTCACATGAGACAGATATGTTTGTGTTTGTGCTTCTTATCTTTAACAGAAAGGCCACATTTGGTACCCATGTCTTCAGATAAACTCTCTTGTACACATGTAAATGATTTTGTGCTGTATCTATGTAAAGGTTTGATCTCTTTTTTTTATAAACATTTTAAATTGTTTTCTTTTTGCTTAATTTGTGTCCATGTGCTTTTGTTTTGTATGCAGGAAATCCTGCATGATCAAACAGTTGATTTGTGTTCTAGCTTGTTTTTTCCATGTAAAATTGATTTTATCAATGACACTTATGGCCAACAATGAGATATATTGCTATGAGGTTGTTATTGTTATACAATCAGAGTTAATTCCTTATGTTGGTATTCTTGTTATGTAATTCTTTCAAAAATAATTTGTCTTAGTTATCTGTTTCTACTTTATTTTTCTCTATGAAAATGGTGAAGGCAAAACTTTATTTTAGCTCACCTATTTATAGATAAGAAGAACTTATACAAAATGCCTGAGCTCATCATCCATTGTGTGTCTGTCTGTCTATCTGTCTATTGTCCTTCATCAAATAGCAGTTTGTTGTTATTGCTGCTTGTAAGAAAGTCTTGGCATACAGTTTCATCCTGAGGTCTATTTCATATTAAATTAAATGGTGCCCATTGAATGTCTGTGGCCATCTTGAAAATTTTGATATCATTACTCCTCCTTGGATATTCATATTGACATCGTGTTTCCATTTGTAATTTTTCAATGGTCCTATGTGAAATTGGTACTGATCTTGCATCCTACGTAGCTGCCATGATGACCATCTTGAAAATCGTGCTATCACTTTTTCTCCTGAATTGATGGTGATATAAATACAAGGTCTTTACTTACAGATGGTTCTCAATGAAATGCTTCCATCTTGAAAATATTTTTATGTATATATCTGATTGGATGCCATATTGACAGGGAAATTTAAAGAAAGACTTATCATGGCATGTAGATAGTCCTCACTAAAATGGCGCAAATGTGACATCCAGAATTGCCATCTTGAAATTCTTATCATTAAATCCCCAAGAAATGATAGTAGTATGAACAGTGAATTTTCAGAAAATTACTTCTTATATTTTGTAGATGATCCAAAATAACAAGTGTTTTTCTGACATCTAACTTGAATAAATCATTATTGCTACTCTTGATGAATGGATGGTAATATCAGCGCTGAGTGTTCACTAAAATACTTATTGTGACCTTTATATGTTCTGAAATGAAAATTGTGCTAATCTGATATTCATCATGGCAGCTATGGTGGCAATCTGGACAGTCTAGTTATTGCTTTTCTCCTGAACCAATGGTTACATGGCTATGGTGTTTTAATTTGAAGACTTCTTATGATATGTAGTTAATGCTATATGAAACTGGTGCAGATATTACCTCTCAGTACATGCCTTCACAGTGTTATTCAAAAACTCTTTTTATGACTACCCAGCATTGAATGTATGGTCATATCATGGGATTTCCACTGAGATATTGAAATATATTGTGCCATATATATATATATATATATATATATATATATATATATATATATATATATATATATATTTTAAGAGGCAGCTAATGTAATCAGGAGTTTGTTGTTCAGGTGATGGCATACCACACTCATGGCCAAACATGTGCAGGTTTGAATCCTACCACTCAACAGCTCAATTTAATTGCTGTGGAGCTTGGAGTGTCAAGACACTTTAATGCCAATGCCTTGTCACTGTATAACCTAGTGGTATTGTTATGCCATAAAACACCATGTCCAATCCGACCTTCTCCAGATGGTATCAAAATATTTTTAAAACGGAGTATTATAATAGTATGTAGCAGGTCCTTATTGGAAATGGTGCTGATCAAAAATCCATCATGGTTAATGTAACAGTCATCAAAAATATCTTATCACTGCTAGTGTCATTGTCATGAAATTTATACAAAACACACATGTAATTAGACCTTATTGAAAATGCCATAGATATAACCACCAAGATGGTTGTCACATGGTGAATAAATTTAAAATCCAAATCAATATTGTTGACCTTGAGGCCAAGTCTGAGGTCCTTCTTTGAAGTTATCAGCACAGTGACTAGCACTTATGCAATGAATTTTGATCTTTTCTTGTATTTGATTGATTTTCTGTGAGTTGACATTGACTCAGGTTTTTATCTGTCTTGTTTTGTGGGGATAACATGAGCAAGTATGGAAGGATTTTCTCAACCCATTTGGTGGATATATTCTAAGAATATATTGACTGATGTCAGTCTAATAGCCAGTTCCTCTTTGGTTACTAATTTCTGGACTAAACTTAGCCTGTAGGTATTTCTTTGACAGTATTATAAAGAGAAGTTCTTTGATACTAGGTTCAGTTTCAATGGTGATGACAAAGAATTTTGTACTGCACTTACATTATTAACTCAGATAAATATTAAAATATTTTAATTACAAACCTGTTTGTTAAAGTTTCTCAAGTATATCGGAAATGATTTCAATTCATAGGCATTATAAAAGGTAACAGGACGAAGAAGCAGACATTGCATGTGTTCCTACATACTCATTTTGTTCAATTCCTGCAGGGAACACTTGTTATATCTAGTTTTATAAGTTTTCTGCAAGTTATTTTTATTAAATTAAAAGCTGAAATAATTTTATTCTCTTCCAGGGACCATGTTGGGGAAATGATGAGTTGCTAAACCAAGACAGACATGTCTACTCAATAGCATTGTATTCTGTTGACTACCATTTTGTTTTTTTTCTTCAAACTTTTCCAACTTTATTCTGAATTGATGTTGGAAATTTCAAGCCAGTTGAAAGAAAAGTAGTGGACTTGTTACAAATTAAATTTGTACATGCTGTGTAGTGTAAACTTGGTGTCTGACATTAAGTTGGAATACATTCTCTTAGGCAAGCTTAGCTCAGCAGGTGGCACAGTGAACTTCCTGGTTTGGCTACAGGCCCATTAAAATTTCCACTAAACAACAATTGAATGATAGCTAGTGTTAGGTTGGAGATTTATCAGTTTGAAGAATTCGGCCTGCTAATATATTGGATCTGTGATGAAGTATCGTCTGTCCTTTATTGGATATTCATGAAGATTTTTTTCATAAAATTTTGTTTTTAATGAAGGTTTGTTTACTAAATCATAGAATTTTAAATTTTATTTTGTATTAAAACAATATATTTCTGTCATTTATACTCATTTGTCTTTTCTTATCTACATCATCTTATTTGAGAAAACATGTATATTTATTTATTCAGTACTTAAAGAAATTCCTTAAAATTATTACAGATATTCCAAAGGAATATACATAATTTACTGACCAAATTATTAGACATAAAATAGGTTATAAAATTGTTACTAAGCACAGTTTTAAATTTATACCGATGGATTGTTTATTGGCTGCAGACACTGATTGTAATTATTATAAGGAACAAGACTCAACTCTTTAGATGTTAAAGGCAGAAAAGGATAAAATGAGGTTTGTAAACAATACATTTGCTTGTAAATAGACCATACCAATGTCTGCAAATTTGGGCAACCAGAATTTTCTTATTAGTAACACATGTAGTTTCAGTGACGATTGTGTTAGGCACACAGTGTACCCATTTATATTTGACAGTGGGTTTGTCTGTTCTTTTCATTTTATTTATTTTACTTCGATGGATCTATACTAATAAATCAAAGTAAGGTACGTTGTACTTTTAGAACAAAAAGAATTCTCAGTGTATATTTTAATGTATGAGAAAAAGGACAGCATTCTGATCAGCTATCCTTTTGCTTTTCTCTCTGGATGTTCATAAATGAACATAAAGAAATAATTGTTCTCAAATCATTTATTGAATTCTTACATTTTTAATATATTTTATTATATTTGTATTATTTGCTTATATTCCTAAATATTAAAGATGGGACAAATTCTTCCTTATTTTATTAAAATAAGATTGACATCAATTGTTTCTACTATTTTATGCAGCACAATATTGATTTTAATAGTTGATTCAGACATTATTGTTGATACATTGCTTTATTTTAAATTTTAAATTAATCTTCAAAAAGATCTGATCATGTCAATAATTTTACATTCGAATCATAATCAAGTTTGAGTAATTCACAGTGGTTGTTTGCTATTAAAGTATCTTTAGTTCAGTTCCACTCTTATTCTGTTATGAGAATTATTTAAAAATCCAATGAGCATAACAACAAATAGAAATCAAAAACAAGGAAAGTGCGATAGAGAAAATAAAAATGGAACCAAGATATTTTTAGTTTGATAAATAGAGTTTGAGCCGCTACAGCATGTCATAGTAAGTTTTAGCTCTTGTGGTGGCTGCTCATTCTCAACAGTTTACATCTATTAAGACTCTGTGGTCTTAAGATAAGCAACAGAAAAGAGTGAAAACCAGCAAATTTTGTAAAATTCAACAAATAATTTATTTCCCTTGAATATAAAGTCAAAAATTGAAAATAACATACTGTATGGTGAAGGAGTTCCTAAATAGTTTTAAAAGTTCTATAACAAATCAAAAAGTATTAAGTATTCCAAATGAGTCCTAGTGGAAGTGCGAATAAAGTCCAGTCTAATGTGCTGATGTACCAGTAGTCTGAAATAGTTTGATGTGCTAACAGTCTTGATGTATCACAATGATATAATCCAAAATAGTTACCGAGTCCTGATATTTATGAGCACCTTGCCATGCCAATGAATGATTGAAATAAAAATTAAATCCTCTTTACTGAACACAGCTAAATGACTTCACTAAGACTGATGTTTAATTTAGGAATAACTAATTCTCAGGTCAAGATCCATGAGATGAGTAACTAAGATACAATTTCAGAACCAGATTGAGGATCAAATATTTATTTCTAGATTATTCTACTTTGCTCAGGTACTTCAGCAGCTAGCCACTCAGAAATTATGTCACATGGTTGCCCTAAAGAGAAACTCATTAACTGAACTTAAATCACATGAAATTCATCAACAAGATTTCTTGTACAGCTTCCATGGTCAAAAGGCCACAAATACATATTTACTTAATTGAAATGACCTCGCCTCAAAGTACAAACCCACCATCTTGAAGCTATATATTGTGTTTAAAAATGAACCATACAGTCTGTAATCATAAAAATTAACACACACAATATAGATATACATAACTCATCTGGTGTTGAAAGTTAGCTTGCAGGTATTTACTGGCACATGTTAGTGAACAATGTGAACTAATGTCTTTAAACATGTTAGCATAAAATTTTGCAATCATAAAACCAGATATATGTTCTAATGAGCAATATCAGAGATTATGAAGAAACAGGTTGTTTTCAATCCAAAACTTTTTATGTATATGAGAACAATTTAATTTTCAAAAGCAACAGACAATGAATAAAGATAAGGTGTTGTCAAAATTAAGGATATGTTTATGGAAATAGGCAAATAGTTTGACTTTTGCACAAGATTATATTTCATCTGAGTCGAGGCAACAAATCATATAAGTATTCATTGCTCTTATGGTTTTGATGTTTGGTTTTGATTTTGGGCTCTGCCAGTTGGGATGTTATCATTGCCATGGTGGTCAGGAGAAGAAGTGTTCTGCAAAAGGCTTCTGGCAATTTTATTTTGTTGTTTTGCACTGTGTTAAATGATTCTCCTGTTCATTTTTTTTCTGACTTTCCCATATACTAGTCTGAACATATTTTACATGCTGTTAAGTATGTTTTGTTGTGTTTTTATTGTGCTGATGCCACTTTAATTACTGTCCCACAACCTTACTGTAGATGCAAATTGTAGATAATGTGCTGGCAGTTTGACAGCTTTTATCTCTGCATGTTTCAGAGAGCCCATTTGCAATATTAGTTTATGATGGGATTTAGTTGTGCTCAGACGAGAATGAGTCTCAGAGTTTTTGGTCTGCAGTAAGCTATGACTGGCCTTTTAGGAAAATGCTTTTTTTAAAGGATTTTAGATGACTCAAGGGCGGTGCCACTGATGTTCAATAATCTGTCTGCTGGAGGGCAATCTGGTTGGACTCAATGATAGTGCCATATATGTTCAATATATTGCCTACTGGAGGGCAACCTGGTTGGAATCAATGGTAGTGCCATTGATGTTCAATCAATAGCCTTTGTACTGGAGGGCAACCTGGTTAGACTCAGTGGTAGAGCCACTGATGTTCAAGAATCTGTGTACTGGAGGGCAACCTGGTTGGACTCAGTGGTAGAGCCACTGATGTTCAAGAATCTGTGTACTGGAGGGCAGTCTGGTTGGACTCAAAGGGTAGTGACAGTAATGTTCAATAATCTGTGTACTGGAGTACAACCTGGATGGAAAATTCAGATGAATGTTTTTTTCTCAATTTTTTCCATTGTTTTAAACTGTAAAAGATCATCCAAATTTTCCATTTTTGCCCTCTCTATGGCATTATTAATATTTTTTATTTTCATATTTCTGCTGAATGGATATTGAGACATTTCTTGTGATTGTTTTTCAGTTATTTCTTCAAAAGAACAGATTCTTCTGTCCCTAAATTAGGATATCTGAATGCATTTGCATATGTTATAGCTGGATTTGAGAAAATATTTAAGTGTATTGGTTTGAGTGTACATTCAGTAAATTTACTTAACTAAATTTTGTTGTGTTTAAAAACATAATTTTTTATCATTTAAAAGTTCTCTTCTGAACGTAAAGATGGAATTCATTTGCTTTAGTAATAAATTTGTCCTGGATTTCATTACTCTGGTGCCATGTCATTTCAGTGTCTTCAATGAAACATAGTGACTGGATGGAGTTGTAAGACACTGATGTTAAAAGTGGAAGCTATTAAGTTTAGGTCCTAGTTCCAACAGTATTAAAAAATACAAAGTTGGTGGCTTCTTCTAGGGAGTTTGCATGCTTGCATGTTTAATAACATTGCCCATTCTGTTTATTTTTATGTAATATTATTTCTCTTTCTGTCTTACTAGGCAGGAGTAGTTTTACTTGGTGGTTGGGGAATTTTACTAAGTGAAGAAAAGATTTCAGATTAGCATTGTAGCTTCTTGGTAGACTCTGATAGCTCTGTTTTTGGAACAGATGTGTGGTTTTATTACTTGATTTGCGAATGCTGTTAGTTCAAGGTATAAAAGTTTCTGCTTTTCCCTTGGGAGATGTTTAATATTGTGTGATATTAATATTGGATTCAGTGGTTTTGCTATGTTAGTATTCAAATATGTATTTTGGTTTCACTTTGCTTATTGTACAATGTTGGTGTTGTCCGCAATGAAAAATACATACATAGGTCTTACATGTGCTTGGCTAGCTTAAATGGCTTGCTGCATGTGTATCATCAATATATATATAGGAAGCATTATTTTAGTGATGATGGACTCATATTTTTAAAACAAATAGACAACTACAATTTATGTTTTAAGTTAGGTTGTTGTTGTTGTTGTTGTGGGGTTTAACGCCATTTTTCAGCACGATAGGCTATACATGGCGGCCAGTATTAATGGTGGAGGAAGAACCCGGAAAACCCCGGAAAGAACCACCGACCCACGAGAAGCTACTGGCAAGCTTTCTCACATGCCCATATTGGCTGAATCTTAGACTCGAACCGCCGCAGACAGAGGTGAGATGGCAGTGATCCGTAACGAAGAGCGCTTTAGACCACTCGGCCACTCGGGGCCCCTTTAAGTTAGGTAACGTCTTGATGAGGAGAAAGAACACTTGGACAGAAACAAAAGAAATAGAATTTTTAGTACAAAAAATTTGAAGTAGTCACATAATTGGATAGACAAATATTCTTAAAGCTGAATGAAGAATAATAAAAACTGTGATAAAAGAGTGAAAATAAAATAAAGCTTCTATTCTAATAGCCAATTAAACAGGACCAACAAATAAACAAATAGCTAGGTAGATTACTTTGAAATTTAAAATGGGTTAAAATCTATTAGGAAAGAGTGTGCTTTAAAGACCAGCATTCCCAGTTTAAGGCAAACCTTGAATGGGAGGAGAACCCATATAGAGAAATAAAGGCAGTGAGGAAAATGAACAGACAACAGCACAGTAGTGTAAGTGTTAAGCTAGAAAAGAACTAGATCAGAAAAAGCATGGACTGGCTATGCAGTGAATGATGGGGTTACGAGTCGATTCAGAGTCTGAGCAGGGGAATATTTTCATTAGCTGTCCAGGCCAAGTTTCATTTTTTAAAATAATTTTGATGATTTATTTTCAGTCAAAAAGCCATATAAAATGCAGAGTCTGATGAAAAGATGTCAGATAAATGAGCCTGGGCTTTATTTGTACTGATCTTTGCATTGGACTGGGCAGTTCCAATTTTTTTAACAATTTAGCATGATATGCACATTTGTTAATTTACTTACTCATGAAAAAGGAGACCAGTTTCAGTCGAGGAAATTTAATCAATTGTAGACTTGCATATACATGTGTGACAATGGAATGAAACAATAACACAATGCACATTAGGTTCAGCAAATGTGATAGTATACTATAGAATATATCTTTTCACCTATTTATGATTGGACTCATAGGCTTGAAAATACAAAAACTGTTTTATTTTTTTAAAATAGATGATTTAATAAACAAGGAATCATCATATGACATAGTTGATGTTATAAACACACACACACACACACACACACACACACACATATATATATATATATATATATATATATATATATATATATATATATATATGTGGAATACAAATCATATGGTGAATAATAATCCTTTTAAGTGCACTGGATCCAGCAAGGGATCAAGTTTGTCAGGGATTGATGAAGATAAATGAAATAAACTGAGAATGAACAGTGCAAAACTAGTATCTAGCTAGCCTGAGTGCTTTCGACTCTTTAATGAGTCTTTTTCAAAGGCAAATACAAAACATAGACAAGATAAACAAATAAAACAGAAAAACAGTTATGTTTGCGAAACTTTACATGGATGTTTCTACAGGAATTCAACCTTTTAACTTTATTATTCAGCTTGTTGCTGATACTGAAAAATATGTACATTGACCTAGAAATTGATGAACCATAACGATATATGTTATTTTATGTAAATTTATGTAAGAACAAATTATATCCTGGATATTTCATTGTTATAGTAGTCATAGGCTATTAAGCAAATTTAGAGAATTATTTAAAAGAAAATGTGTTAACTAATTTTATTTGTGCATGGTTGTATTTTTCTAGTCTTCTTGGTTTAAACCACTCGGTTTCAACGTTCTAAGGTGGCGTATCTAGTAAGATTCCATTTCTTTCCTAGTTTGGGGACTCCAGTTGGGGTTGTGAACAATTGCAGTTAGTATTATATCACTGAAAGTGTGGCCAGGGGAGAAGAAGTGTTCTGCAACCGGGCTTCTGTACAGCTTCTTTGTCATCCAATCAGATCTATAAAATTTGATCCTTTTGTGTAGTTTTTCAGTTTCTCCGATGTACTGAAGGCTACAGATCTTACATGTACATGCATTTACATACACACACACACACACATATATCTCTCTCTCTCTCTCTCTATCTATATATATATATATATATATATATTCATTCTTATGTCATCTGTTTAGGCTCAAATAAACAGTAACACAAGAAAGAGCGAAAACAACAAGCTTTGAAAAAGTATAAGTTTAATTTATTTTCTGGAAAAATTCTGTAAAATTGAAAAAATATAAACTGGTTTTAAGAATCAAATCCAAAGATAATCCAAGAATAATCCACACAATTTTTTTAGTAGTCCTAATAACAAAATGTTCGACTGATTTCAAGTTCCAATCCTGATGAATCCAAGATGGAAGACGATGATGTATGATGTAACCTGTGGTGTTGAAGTCTACAGTTCCTTTCAGAAACAAGAATTATCACTCTGGTTTTGGAAATCTAAATAAATTTCTTGTAAGAACTGTCTTTGATTAAGAATCTCACATGACCACATGTATTTTCCAGGAAAAAGGAATTATTCCTTTTGAATCCAAATAATTTAAAATAACTCCTAACAGCACAACATACAACTTCCAGAGTAACAGCCCAACTTCTGCTGAGAATAATTATCCAAAACAAAGGTTATATCGTCTTCTAAAACGTAAACAAGGGGTCACGTGATAATGTTTTGGAAGCTTGTAGAAATTAGGTACTTGTTAAGGATCACGTCCACCCAGTGTGGCCCTGAGGAAAACCAATCGTTTTACTCTAAGAAATAAAATGGTTTACATTTTTGATATGTAGTCCCATCATAGCCTCGACAACAACCAATCATTTTAAAATAAAAATACAACTTGTTTACATGGTTGCTACTAATTTTGAAGCAAGGTCAGGATCTAGATCAACACCTGGTGTTTATAAAACGAAGTCAAGGTCAAACTATTTTTTGAAAAAGTATCATCTCTAATGAATAAATTTACATTACAATATCATGTAATTAAAAATAAAAAAAATAAAACTGACAAACAAGTAAATTGAAATAAATAAATAAATAAATATATATATATATATATATATATATATATATATATATATATATATATATATATATTAAATCAGATATAACTAAATCAAATATACATAGCTAGCTAGTATCTAAATAGCCTGAGCGCTTTCGACTCTTTAATGAGGTTTTTTTCAAAGGCAAGTACAAAACATAGACATGACAAACAAATAAAACAGAAAAGCGGTTATGTTTGCAAAACTTTACATGGCTGTTTCTACAAGAATTAAACACTTTAATTGTATTATGTTTCAACTAGTATATTTTAAATTGTTGCTGATCCTGGAAAATATCTGTAGAACTACAAATTCAATACAAATATTTTTGCCGCAATTTTGCATGTTTTATGCCATCGATAAAAATGAAAAAGATATTTTGAAAAAACAACAAAAGCAACATATCAACCCCAAAATAACAGTTAAACAAACATGAAACAAATCAGTCGAAATATTCTTAACATACTTTGTTCACTAACAATATGTCCTATGTCGTTCGGTTTACCCTTGCAGGATTCCTTATGAGAGTGTATTGGCTTTGCTCTATGACATTACGCTATTTATATCCATATTTTATGACTGACCTTGGTCAGTAATTGAGATTAAGTCTTACCTGATAAAAATCTTGGTACTTTGTAAACAACATATTACGTATTTAATATTTCTCTATGATATTATATGTTTTAATGTTATTGTTACTAATTTTAGATTCTTTCAAAATCATTATTACTGGAAGTGAATATGCTTAGTTGTGTTTGAGTTTAGGAAGTACGTTTTGCACTTGGAAATTCCAGATCTTGTTGACAGCTTAGAATGTTCTAGAAATAGATATGTGACCCTCAACCTGGTCCTCATATTGTGACTTAGGTTTTTATATAAGGGATTAGTAAACATAATACTTCATTCCTGCTTTTAAAATTAGTCTTAAGAGGAATTGTGGTTCTGTTTCAGTTAATATTTGAGAGGATTTATAAATTTCAATTACTAACTGTAATTACAAAATGCTGAAGCTTTTACTGGCTAAATCAATTTGGGGATTATTGGGAATTCATTCAATGACATTTTGGATTATATCATTGTGATGCATCAATACTTTTGTCACACCAGGACATTCAATATTGGAATTTATTTAGAACACCAGTGGAATTCATTCTGAAGACTCCATACTTTTGGATTTATAATTAAACGTGTAGGATTATCTTGGATTTAATGTACAGTACTGTTATTTTTTTAAATTTCACTTTTTGTATTCTGGGGAAATAAATTATTTGCTGAATTACATAAAACGTGTTGGTTTTCGCTCTTTTTTACTTAATTTAAGACTACAGAAATGTAACATAAGTTACTTACAAAAGGATTGGCATCCTCCATAAACATTTCCTTATGTAAATTTTGGTCACTAAGAATGCTAGTATGGAAATTTCATAATATTTTTGTGTCAGCATTATGTCAATATGATCTAATGCAATAGAACCATTGCCACAGCTATTTTCCAAATAATGTGGTCAGAGCAATTTCATTGTTAGAAGTTACAAAAACATCTACTGTTCTTCTCCAGCCTCAGCCTGCGATGAACTTTCGATCTTGTTATAATTTCCTAGATCATTTTGTTTTGACTATTTGAAGTTCTTATTTCGAAGAATATACTTTTTATCAGAATATTTCCCGAATGCACACGAGTTCCTGAGTGAAAGATGATTTAATCTGATTAAATATTTTTTCTTTCAAAATTTCGAGTCATTTTATCTTTACTAATATAGATGTATATAAATAATTTGCCTCTAAGTAGGACACTCATAGTTTTATAACACAATCAATCGTAAACTGATAAATGACCTTCAGCAGTTATATGTATTTCCTAATAACCTGTATCTCTGATTTAGAGAATGTTACAAAACGTTATCGCGAGGAACAGTTATTAAAATTTCAAATGCCTAGTATTCTTTCCTGACTTGGGAGAGATATATCTAGTGAAACAATTGAAAGGTCTGATTTGCAGTGGGGAAAAAAAGAGGATGAATGTGTAGAAATTAAGAAATAATCAAATATACTTATTGTGCTCTCTCTCTCTCTCTCTCTCTCTCTCTCTCCAGGTGTCCCGTATATAAAGGTTCAGCGTTTTAGAGTGAATACTTGAATGTGAGTTTGTATTCTTAGGATGAAAATTATGATCGGTATCTACTTCAAACCTCTGAGGAAAATTCTAATCTCCTGCCATAAAACTCGATATTGTACCTATGTCTTCTTAAAGATTGGGATATTGTCCAAACCAAATTGAATTATTTTGTTTTGTCCGTATACTGAATACGATGATATTCTAATACATTGTTATAAATATATTATAAAACCAGACAGCTTCCCGCTGAATCCTCTAGTGGTTGAATTATTCTTAAAAGAGTAGGAAGAAAACATATTTCACCACTTTGCTGGCCAGTACTGTTCGATCTGTTTTGCAGAATGCTTGTCCACTATAACTGATATATCGTATTTGCTATATAAATCTGTTAAATATAATGAATATCAGACGTATTAAATAAGAATCAAAATTTCTATGAAATGATCATTCACGTAAGTAACAGTAAGACTTTTAAAAGGAAAAAGCGGTTTCATTTTACACTTATCCATAATTGTCCATTCATATATCTGTTTCCAAACAAACAAATCATTCGGAGTCATTGGTTCATAACATTCATCCTCATAATCACTATTACAACAATTGTATTAAAAGTAAATCAGTGTGTTTTGTATATTTGACTTACGTTGTGTGCATGAGTTTTGTCCACGACTGAGGAAAGAGTATTTGTGTCTACCTAATTTTTGTCATATTTGTAAGTTATAAATAAGTTGTTTACTGCCATTTGAGTTAAAGGGTCTAGCCTTATAACTTAGAATTTTTCTGGAACAGAACTTGCGACACATATCCTGGTCATTGTATTGTGTTTAGGTTTATACTATACAAGAGTGTGGTAAACAAAATTATTCATTCCCATTTCAAGTTCTGTCGGTGTAATTACAAAGTGCTCGTTGTCATTTTGGACTTAAACAATATTCTAGAATTATTAGGAATTCATTCAAAGACATTTCGGATTATAGCATTGTGATACATCAAGACTGCTGGTACATCAACCTATTCAAGACTATTGATCCATCAGCAGATTCGATATTGGAATTCATTCGGAACACTTTATACTTTTGGACTTTTGGACTTGTGATAGAACTTTTAGGATTTTGTTTGGATTTAATTTAATGCGGTCAGTCCTTTTTAATTTTCACTTTGCATTCGAGGAAAATAAGTTCATTTGTTGATGTTACTAAACGTGTTTGTTTCGCTTATTTATGTTACTTAGTTTATGTTCATAAATTCGCACCAAATATCACAATTAAGTCTGAAAGGTAAAGATTGTTCCTTGTCTATTACCGTTAATAGATGAATATATATGTACAAACAAGAAGATGGCGGGGTAGACGGACAAAAGGCATTGAAACTCTCTGATAATAAATGAAGGAAAATATGTAATGTATTCTAAATGTTCATTTGAAAACTTTAGTGATGTATATTTTGAAGTACGCTTGTGATTTTAGACTCTTTTCACGTAAACCGTTTTCTCATGATGAAATTGCTATTTTGAAATTGACTTCAAAAATGTTGTTAGAAACAAACTTGTAAATAAGTTCTAATATAATTACATTATTTAGATTTTATGCTTGAATGTATATGTATGTATTTATGCATCCATGTATGTACGTATGTATGTATGTATGTATGTATGTATGTATGTATGTATGTATGTTTGTATGTATGCATGTATGCATGTATGTATGTATGCATGCATGTGTTTTAATATGTATATATTAGTGCCAGAATGTGTCAGTATTTCTTTTTGAATATAATCATGCATTTCTGAAATTATTATTGCAATGGATGAATGTATATACATATGTCTGTGCAAATGTACGCTTTTATGTGTGCATGTGTGTTTTGAGATTTTTAACGTAGCTTTAACAAATTGAATCATATTGCTACGATATATGCAGTGCGATATTTTATAGTGATGTCTCACACTGGGATATCATGCTGCAGACATGTGGCATCCAGTCGTACCCAGTCCCATTATCCTGTCACCGGCCCGACCAGTTCTAACACTAACATCTTAATGCTGAGCGCCTAGCGAGGTAACTGCTAGTACTATTTTATAAGTCTCTGGCATGATTCGGTCGGGATTCCAACCCGCGACCTACCGTATTCGAGGCGGACGCTCTAACTAATTAAGCCACCGGAATGGCCAATATGCATATATGTAATTTATTGTTTATATGTCTGTAAGTAATGTACTGTTTATTATTTTATTGCTCATAATAGGTAAAATAACTCCAGTGAGCTATTTTTTCTTATCATGTATATGCACACAAACTCGAACTAAAAATTTTATTATTTCAGTGTCCAAGTCTTCAGATGCAGGGAATGGCTTTGCAGTGAGTCAGCTAACGAGAATAATTGGCGTTCTTCCTGTGAAAAAATGAATACAATATCAGTATTGTTTTTCATTTCCTCTCTTTGTGACTAGTTATCTCATCATCTATTGCCAATTCTATGACTGCGATGCAACGTGCAAGAACTCATCATATTTCATAATACTATTGTTATTGGATGATGATATTAATCTTTCACACGACCTTGTACTCTCGACCCAGAATTGATAATTATGTCAGAGGACATTTGAAAATGTAATATTGACCAATCCTATATGCAGGTTTGGATAGGTGTGTATGTTTCAATGTTTGTTATTCAGATTTACGTGTTGATTACTTATTTGTATATCGGACTCATCTGGTATTCAGAAACGGGTTACGTGGCTTTGTCTCTCCAATCACGTGATTCATAAACCAGATGGGAACGAATTAACATTTTGGGTTCTAAGTACTCGTCTGTTTTACTCTTGACGTATCTATCATTGTTTGGTCGGATATCAATCGACTAACACAGTAGATCATCACATCACTAACATGTCTACTTTTCATGTTAGGATGAGGAATTCTTGAAGTGAAAACGGGAACATCTTCTTTACGTGGATTCAGTGTTGGATTAAACAATGGATATACTTATAGCATGGACTATTTTCATTTGCTTGCTCAAATCAGCTACAGGTAACCAAAGAGTTTTGAATTATTTTCAGCACTATTTAGTTTGTTAGTTCAAATTACATTAATTATGAAATTGGTTTCCATGTTTGTACTCAATGTTTGTATGATGCCGAACACAAAGGTTCCCCTCTCGCCTAATTGTATTATCGTTTATGAATTTATCTTAGAGTTGTTTGATCGGAGTATTAAGAACATAGTATATAAAAATGTGTATATAATTTTGTATGGGTGACTTCAGTTATGTGTTATCCACGATTGTTCATAAATTGCCGATGGAATTACTATATAGTTCGGCTAGTGACATCAGAATATAGAACTATGTCTGTACTGTTTATCTGTTTGTTGAGAAAGTTTCATTTATCTGATTGCAGAGTATATAAAACAAATGCTGTTTGGCATATAATGGATAAACGACACATTGTACATGTATATTAAATTCAACTTTTCTGTCCCAACAGAGCAATGCAGTAAATCATACTTTCGAAACATTTTTATAATTAGGATCAAAATGATTTTGCCCATTCTAAGCCCCCATTTTCATATTTATTTTTACACGTCACCTCTACGAAACAAAACAAAAACAGGTTAACACGTATATCGGTCTTCATATATAGTATGACACCCCTCCCCTCCCAAAAATATTGTAAAGACGTAAAGTTCACTTATACTATACAGAGACATGATCTCACATTTGAACTCTTTGTGAGAATAGTATCTCAATTTATGTCAACAGTGTCTCTTTGGAGGCAGTTTGTGTAGATTCAAAAATGGGTGTATGGTGCATGTATTTCTCTGCTAGTATATAGACCGTTTCGGTGGCATATTGGTTAGAGCGCCCGCCTCGGATGCGGGAGGTTGCGGGTTCGAACTAAAGACTTATCAAAATGGTACTAGCAGCTGCCTCGCTAGACGCGCTCAACATCAAGAGTTAGTGCCAGGACGGGTCGTTCTGGTGTCACGTTACAAATCCAAATCACATTATATATATATATATATATATATATATATATATATATATATATATATATCTATGTTATTCTATAGCGAGAATGATTGACTTTGATCATGCTGGACTTGAGTCATTTTATTTGCAGGTGACACTTTATATGAGAATACAAAAGATATAATGGACGTTACTGCTGGAGAGACATTCTTAATAAGAACGTGGTCTTTAAACGGTACGACTTTGTTAATCACTGTAAAAAAGGACGACAGGACCCGTTTGAATGCGCACGTCGACGGATATGCTGATAACATTGTAAGAGATGAGAATGATCGATTGGACCTAAAATACAATCAGTCCGTAAAGAGTGAAGCCTTTTTAACGTTGTACAACGTCAGCAAGGAGGACGAGGGGTTATATGAAATGGAGGAAAGCTTTTACACATCTGATATTGATCTATACAACAGAAACGATGGCATATGGCGCTTACAGTTAAACGTTCTTGGTAGGTGTAATATCCATGAATTAGTTTTGGTATTGGATATATGGTCTTTATGATCGCTTAGAGCATCAGCGAGGTTATTTTTAAAATTCTATCAGCATTTATTTTAGCTTCCTTTGAAAGTCAACATTGTGTGATTGCATGGTCGTTATGTACACTTTAGGAACAAAGAAGCACACATTATGCCTATAAAATCACAACATGTCTACAGAGTCATGAAATAAGACAGGGATAGGTTATAGCTTTTAAAACAATTAATCATTTTAAAAATATTTACTTCTGACCATGGACTGTCTTTGAAAGCAAAGTTCTGACATGTGACAGTGTTATTGGGGTTTCATTCTCAGACTACAGATGGGATGACAGTGTTATTGGGGTTTCATTCTCAAACTACAGATGGGATGACAGTGTTATTGGGGTTTCATTCTCAGACTACAGATGGGATGACAGTGTTATTGGGGTTTCATTCTCAGACTACAGATGGGATGACAGTGTTATCGGGGTTTCATTCTCAGACTACAGATGGGATGACAGTGTTACTAGGATTTCATTCTCGGACTACAGATGGGATGACAGTGTTACTAGGATTTCATTCTCAAACTACAGATGGGATGACAGTGTTATTGGGGTTTCATTCTCAAAATACAGATGGGATGACAGTGTTACTAGGATTTCATTCTCAAACTACAGCTTGGATGACAGTCTTACTAGGATTTCATTCTCAAACTACAGCTTGGATGACGGTGTCATTAGGGTTTCATTCTCAAAATACAGATGGGATGACAGTGTTACTAGGATTTCATTCTCAAACTACAGCTTGGATGACAGTGTTATTGGGGTTTGATTCTCAAAATACAGATGGGATGACAGTGTTACTAGGATTTCATTCTCAAACTACAGCTTGGATGACAGTGTTATTGGGGTTTGATTCTCAAAATACAGATGGGATGACAGTGGTACTAGGATTTCATTCTCAAACTACAGCTTGGATGACAGTGTTATTGGGGTTTCATTCTCAAACTACAGATGGGATGAGCAAAAAGCAACAAGAAGGAGGATGAATTAATAATCCTTGCAATGTCAAAGATAGTGGATATAGACTCAAACAATTTTATTCAGACGTTCACGGTAGAAATTGTTCAAGCAAATAAATTCTAAGATCGATCATAAAACACGTGTTGCATACTAATGTTTCACTTCGCGCTATACTAATTGGGGTGCACGCTTTTATATCATTTCCTTAGCATCCTGAGGTATAAATCTATCAAACATTATTTTGTCGTTAAAACAATTACTAATAGCTTATCCACAAAATTCTTTCACCCTTTTGAACAGATGAATTGCCAGTATTATTGGTGATGACATTTAGCAATTCCAGTTTTAATATTTTAATTTCTCTCTAATTTATCTTACTTAGAGATTCAGTACAATTTCTTGACCACAATACTTTGTCTATCCATGTGAAATTTAGTTTCTCTGCTCATATGAAATGTTGCTTGCCTTTTTTGACCTGGTGGCTATTTCCTCTATAATATATTGTTATACGACAAACAAAAATTAATTTTGGCAAGGTTTGAATTTTTCTTGCAGTGTTTTTAACATCAGCATCGTTAGTTTAATAATTGTATCTACATTTGTTTATCATCATGTAATTGCATGGACATTATTTAAACTTTAGACACAAACAATCACATATCACATCTTTATATAACAGTACAAAATGCTTTTAAATAATAAATTTATAAATTGTTGCCTCCTAAACCAATTTATTATTTTAATTTAACAACATAAATGAATGTTTCCTTCTCATCAATTGTAAATTTCTGACCGATGGTCGTTTCATTAGAACTAAGTGCATGAGCTTCACTGCAATTGCGATGAGCAAAGATCATTAGGAAGTCCGATTCATTCAAAAACTAATTCTATTTCTAAACGTATTACTATAGTAGTTTGTCAACCAAAGTGTAGCATCTTTTTGATTCGTTGAATCGCCAGTATTATTGGTTATGCCATTACGTAATCGTTCTCGTTTTCTTATTTCAAATTTCTCTTGATTTCACCTACACACAAAATATTTTTCAACCACGATTCATTATCCATCAGTATGAAGTTGATTGTTATAGTCAAATTAAATCGACGTTTTTCTTTTCGACCTAATTGATCTTTATTGTCACTTAGTATTGAATCAAATGGATGGTACTCATTCTCATTGATCCAACTTTTACTCTAAACCAGAACAGGATGAAGTATTGCGACGGTGTGTTGGAGAGAATATTACTATGGAACTTAGCATACTATCAAATGAATCCAGATTATATCTCTATAATGAGACAGTTGCAGTATTGGAGGGATCACGCTGTATTGTGTTCACTGATTCACCTTTCTATGGACGACTAAGGTGCACAAGCGACGTGTTTAATGAGAAGATGTGGTTAATAATAGAGAGCATCGAACAGATGGATGCCGGACTGTACAAAAGGATCACGGACGGTAGTGAATGCGGCCGATGGTTCCTTAACATTACAGGTATTATAAAATTAAAAACTCAATTTAAGTCATTATTAGTCCGTTAACATTTATAGAAGTAGTTAGTTCCTTAAGAAAAAAGTAACCTTCTTATGTGATCAACGAATCTTTTCAAATATATTACCGTGCGTTTTTCTTATGTGATCAGCAAATGTTTTCAACTATATTGCTGTACGTCTTTCTTATGTGATCAGCACATGTTTGTAACTATATAGCTGTACGTCTTTTTTATGTGATCAGCACATGTTTGTAACTATATTGATGTACGTCTTTCTTATGTGATCAGCAAATGTTTGTAACTATATTTCTGTGCATCTTTCTTATGTGATCAGCAAATCTTTTCAGCTATATTGATGTACTTTCAAATCGTTGAATCAACGAAGCTAAACACTCTTCTCCACATTGATCTTACGTATATATTAACATTGTGTCTGCTGAAGAATTTTCTGTACTAAAGCAAATTATTCAAATAACCCAAACGTTTTGTTTCGGTAACATTTAAAATAGAACATCTTGAGAAGAGCATTCTTTCTGACAATCGTTTGACAATAAGCAAATGCATTACAAAAGAGAAAGTCACAGTCGCATACCAGATAACATACAGCTAACGGGATGCCTTTACTATTTTTCTTTTCTTTTAAGATCACCCAACTTTCGCCTTTATTGGAGACAACGTGATGCTCAGCTGGTACTACAATAAGCAAGGGATGAACCGTATACTACGGATTATTCACCCAAACGAGGGAGTAATGATGATGTTGCAACCATCCAATAATTCAACAACCAGGAGTAATTTTGAGCATCGTGTGTTGTACAGCGGGGACATATCGAAAAGCTACATGTTGTTCACTCTGATGAATGTAAGCAAATCGGACACAGGCGTATACATCATTGAAACCCTACACGGAAATATCATACCCGGTAGTAAACAATTGATTGTAGAAGGTAAGAGAGCTATCTTAGTTTGCAAAGAGATTTTTCTATGCTTAACATTTTCACCAGATCTAGTGACCAACAATATTGTAGCGAGTATAACTATATATTCTTGTTTTGTACCCATGTCATTACAGTGTTGACGAGGCAAACTTGGAAATTATTTAGGAAAGAGATTCCCATAAAGTTCAATTTTAACCAGCTCGTACATAGGTTGTATCTATTATGATACACAGTTTGGCCTACTCATCTGCGATTAGTTTGACAGTTACAACAGTAAAACAACGTATGTGCCAGGAGCACCTTACATCTATAGGGATTAAGTAATGTTACTGGTTGATTGGAGATGCGCAAATGTTAACATTTTTGCCCATTTATTATCTCCAGTAGAAAGCAATGACCGTGTTAGTGATGATGAAGATGATGGTGACGATACTAGTAAATATTCTTATTATTGTTACGAAGGTAAAATGATAATGACAAGATGCACTGACTGGACTATGTTTCATATTAGACAATACAGTATTTAAAGGTTTTGTTCTATCTTCTCCCCTTTTCTGTTTTGCTCACTACCGGAATACGTCTGCCAGTATTAATACCTAGAGGAATATCCATAAATAATCTCATAACAATTACTACTTATATAAGCACATATATGCAACCAAATTAGCACGAATAATCTTCCAAACGTTAATACATGTATGTGTATAAGCGTGCATCAGCTTATCATGGAATAAAGTTTTGTCAGAACTCCTACTCATATTAGTTTGTGATAATTGGTATTTTTATTGATTATTTCTCAATCATTTCAAAACTAATTGGTCACTGGAAAAGACAAACAATTATATCAACAAGGGAAACACTCACGATAATGCAAAGTTAGAAAAATCTTACTCTAATCAAATTAAAATTTTAAGTCTTTATAACTATTTGGTAAGGAGTAGAATAAATATATCTTACAGAAAATATGAAGCATGGTCAAAATAATTAATGTGGCAGATAAGGGATCAAACCTGATAAAGATCATAGGTTTAGCAAAGAAGTGCACCAAAGATAGAAACTTCATTGCTTTTCAATTTAAATTCATGCAGATAATTATTGTAACAAAATCAATACTTGAAAAACTAAATCATCAATAACGATACATGTACTTTTTCGTAAACATCTGAGCACCAATTTTATTATTGTCCATCGATTAAAGGGTATATATAAATTCTGGACAAAATCACACCAGTTTTGGTATATTTAATCTTTACGGTATATTCCGTCAGCTTCTACTCTTGGAAATATAATAGCATCACAACCTTTGTAAGTGCAAATGTACATATCCGTGACGAATATTACAAATCCCGGTTGAGTAAACGTTTAACCAGTTAACCTTCTTTGCTCTTGTTTTTGTTGTGTTTTCTTTCTTGTTGCTGCTTGTTTAGTCTTTTATGGCTTGGTTAAAACTTTAACTAGTGAAGAACAATTAAGATTTTTGTTGAGTACAAGGCTAGTTTCCATAGCATAAAAGCTACAAATGAATTTGGGTTTTAAGGATTACCAAAGACATCGTTAACACATAGTGTTGTCTATCGTTCTGCAGAGCTTATCCCCCCACATCTACTTGGACATAGTAGTGGATGAGAAAATATTTAGGAAACTAATGCTATTGTATTTCAAAGTTTAATTGCCATCTATCCAGGTTTCCTAAGTTAATGAAATGAATGTTTATTACACGATGTTTAGATAATAATGTGATATATGTTTATTTAATATAGTTCTAAATACAGTAGTAGTGAAGGGGGACGATTTAGCGTCAATGGGAATTAGCATTACAGACCCCCCCCCCCCCCGGGACGGTTTAGCGTCAATGGAAATTTAACATGGAGAAAAATCGTGGGACTGTTTAGCGTCAAGGGAAATTAACATGGGAAATACATTTTGGGACTGTTGAGCGTCAAGGGGAATTGAACATGGGAATATGGGACTGTATAGCGTCAAAAGGAATTTAAACAGGATGGGACTGTATAGCGTCAACGGAATTTAAACAGGGCAGGACTGTATAGCGTCAAGGGAAATTTAACATGGGATTTTTTTTTAAAATTTATTTTTAAAAAAAAAAGGGGGGGGGGTAGGCAATCGAAAGTCAATCTCTTTTCGAGACCTATGAGTGGCCCTGAAAAGGGCCTTTGGGTTTATGTTAATGTATCCATTAACATAAGTGGCACCGCATTGGTCTTCTTCTTGTCCTTAGGCTGCGCTTCACTGTAGGACCGTAAATCAGCACTCTTTTGAGGCATCCTTGTCTTTCTACGTAGATCCTACGTATCCACAGACTGGTGTCTGTCCTGTGGACAACGGTCCACTTGGATCGGACATACATTAGCATGTCCGTCCTAAACATCATTGAAGACACAAGGGTGGGTGATTCAACTGTGGTCCACATCTTGAGGCGACGAGAACAGGTGAATCAATGCAGTGAACTGCGCTTATTTATAGGTAGAGGAAGGATTGAAACGGATTGAGTTCATTCACCAATCCGAACACGCGTTACAAAATTCAGTCAGCCCGCATCCAATCCGAAGAGAGCAGTCTGTGACGTCACGTGGTCTATATAGATTCGCTAGCGCCTGTGTGCAGTCAATCTATGCGACAGTGATTCAACATG
The DNA here is from genome assembly GCA_028554795.2 of Sinohyriopsis cumingii. Taxonomy (NCBI): domain Eukaryota; kingdom Metazoa; phylum Mollusca; class Bivalvia; order Unionida; family Unionidae; genus Sinohyriopsis; species Sinohyriopsis cumingii. The sequence goes on from CM068829.1 coordinate 42,467,385, forward strand.
ACGGAAACTCAGAAAACGATCCATTGGGGTGCACCAGCAGGGGAGACCGCCCAAGGGAACCCGGACTTACTTTCAGAAGAGGTAAATTAGGATTTTGTGGATTTTCTTACCTCGCAAGAATTTGTTCCGGAACCTTCGTTACCTTCTTCATTACCGCAAGTAGAGAATTTTAGACAGAGACAGAAAGAAGAATTGGAGAAATTTATACAACGACAAAAGGAAGCGGAACAAGCTTTTCTCCTACAGCAACAGCAGCAAGAAGAAGAGGTAAAAAAAAACAACAACAAGAAGAAGTAGCAGCAAAGAAACAAGAGGGTGAAAATCAAACGGTCACGGTACTGTTGGACATTTTAACGGAGTTAAGAAGTCTGAAAAGTGCTTCAGTTGCGGTGTGTCACTTCACCACTGGGAACCGCAAGATTCGACCTACGTAGAACATGCTCGATGGTCACCGAATTGTCATTACTTACCCTTAGTGGGACCGAGACATTAAAGTAACTTACCATGTCGTTGACGAAGAAGAAACCAGTTTGGCTAGGAGTCAAATGTTGGACATCACCGAGACCAGTATTTAAACTTCATTTCAAAAACGATATTGAATCATTACCTAAAGAACTGCAAGAGAAGATTTACAAGGAAGTTTGGCAGGGACTTGCCAGAGTGAAATCTCAATGGGTGACAGTAGAACTTTTGTGCCGTGAAATTCACAAGAGGAAAGTGAAAAAAGTCAACCAGTGTGTTAGATTTCTTTGGGTCAAGTGTGCATTCCTCCTATTGTATTACTCTAGACCGTTTACATCAAAAGAGTTCAGTGACATTCTTGGACGTTACCCTGAATGGCAGTGGTCAGAAATTACTCACTATGTGGATTACTTTTGCTCTAGGAGAAGATTGTGAATTGTACGGACTGACCTATTCATGGATACTTTACAAGAGAACATTCGTGCTTTGCCTGTGGAGTTGAGAGAAAGGATTTACCGAGAGCTGGTGAAAATACAAGTCAAACGTAAAGAACAATTGCATCCGTTACGTCACCAGATCTTTAACCACTGGTACCTGAATGATATAAGAGGACTGATTCGTCAGAAATTGTTTCAGTGGTCAGACCTTGTTGAACACTTTCAGTTTGTGAATGAACTAAACGTTCGTAATTTTGGTTGCTTCGAGATTCACCCACTGCAACGTATTGAGGAAGACGAGTTAAATGATTACCAACATATGTTACGTGGAATCTGCTTAGCGGAAGACGAAACATCTAGACAAACTCTGACGTTTCGGTTACAGTATGTAACATTTAAATTCCCTACTGGAGAACGAACATGTCTAGTTAGAAATTACCTTTATTGCTTCCGAAACAAAGAGACTATAAAATCAGGCTGCCATGCGACGGATTATGTCACATATTATAATATTTTTGAATAATTATTGAACAGATTCCGTGGAAGGAACTCAATGACTATATTCAAACCGTGGATCATTACCATCGATTATTACAAGAACTGTATCCATTCAATATGGGTCGACAAGTGGTGTGTGTCTTAGGGACTTGTTTTCTGGGATTTCGTTTACCAGCCGATTCTTTGTGGACTCTTTACGATCAGTACTTACCACACACCCCCCCCCATGGCCTTAAATGGTCACGAAAAACTCCTTTTGCTCAAAGCCTTGCGGTTTCATCTGGATACTTCTCGACCTCTACAGGAAAAAAAGATTCGTCAACTTTTAGCTACCCAAGACGTGTATGACGATGTGTATGTAGCTTGTGACTTACACCCCCAATGGACAGATGTCCGTGCCTGGAAAGAATGGGATTTTGAGGCTTGGACCCAAGAAGTGGCCCAGTATGCACGAGAGTTGTTCAAGGAAAAAAGTTACTTTTCAACCTGTGTTAGTGACGGTGCCAGAAGAACCCGTCACCCAGGACAGGACTGTCGTGGACAGGCCTGAAAGACACTTTCGGGAGGACACTTGTGTGACCTTACCTCCTACTATAGAACTGGTCAGAACATTACCCAAAACATGTTGTACAGACACTTGTGTTTATTCCACGTTAATGGTTATTATGTGCCTTTTATCCTTGTACTTAAGCCTTTGGCTTTTATGTATTTTTGTCTTTCGTATTCATGTTTAAAACATTCAATAAACGTGTTCTGAAAAAAGTATATAAACTCTCGTCTTGTCTGTTTTCGTGTCACAAGTGACATTACTAACACTATGGCTACCTCTGCTGTCTCTGCTCCCTCTTCGTCTACTGTCAAAGTCATCGACGAACGACGAACACTTAGATCGTGCCAGTTGGGAGGCTTTGTATCTTCGCCATTCCTTTAACATGCTCATTGCTGGACCTAGCGGTTCAGGCAAAACCGAATTCGTCAAACGTTTGATCGAACATAAACATCATTTGATCGATCGGCCACCTCAGCGGATCGTGTGGTGTTACAAAGAGTGGCAATCGGCGTACAGCCTCTTGCGAGAAAGTCAAGGCGATTCCATCGTGTTTGTGGAAGGCATTCCTAAAGAAGACGACGGCATCGTCTCTGACTCCCGTCAAATCCATTTGGTCATTTTTGACGACATGTTAGGAGAAGACGAAGAAGAAATTAAACTGGTTCACGCGCAAAGGGCATCACCGTAATGCCAGTGTCGTTTACATCACCCAAAATTTGTTACAACAAAGTAAAGCCCATCGCACCATTAGTCTCAATGCACATTACGTGGTCTTGTTTAAAAGCCCTCGAGATAAATCGCAAGTGCAAGTCTTAGCCAAACAGTTAGGAACGCCTTGGCTGACTCAGGCGTACGACGATGCCACTCAAAAGCCACACGCCTATTTACTCGTCGATTTGAAACCTACGACCCCCGAGGATTTGCGATTTCGTACCCACTGGTTTCACCATTGGTACCAAGACGGAGGGCCTGTCCTGTACACGTCTCCGTCTTCGACTTAATTTCACTCCACAAAAAAAATCTATAAAAACCTCAGACCCTTTTCGTCTGTCTCACACAGTGTGAACATGACGTCCCTTCAGTCTCATCTTCCCGTCAAATTGATTCGTGCCTTGTATGGCATCAGTCGAGAAAAAAATCCACAAATACGAGCTCGTGTCTTAGAAGCTAGTCTCAAAGAAGTCTTACGATGGTTCACGGTGACGGCACGTCAATTACTCCAATGAATCATTCAGATTCCTCATCAAACCAAACGCTTTTTCGATCGAAACAAAGTCGCTTTGACCCAACTGGCCGATCCCCGCATCGACACTCAACCCAAAAAACAAATCATTTTGAAACCTGGAGGGAGCGGTACTCTAGGAGGGGTCATCATTCGCTCTCTCTTAAGATGGGATCCTAATGCCCCCAAACTTCTCCCCAAGAAAAAAGTCAAAAGAAGCTCCAAGAAGAAGAAGAAAAAGACCAGGTCCCTAAGAAGAACTTCTCAAGTGGCGGGACCCTCCTCTTACCAGACACCACCCCGGAAAAAGAAAAGAAGCCCCCAGAAAAAGAAACAGAGAAAAAGTCCCCAGAAAAAGAAAAGTCCACAGAAGAAAACTAGTCGCAAGAGAGGCACTTCTTCGGCCAGGACGCAACCTTACACTCGCAAACCACGACCTGCCACGGCGGTGACTGCGTCTCCGGCACCCTCACGTTCATCCACTTCTCCGTTGATGACACCAAGAACTGTAGAGTACTTGGAGACGTTGATCACACCAAGAACTCCTCCGTTGATGACCCCCAAAAGAACTTCCCCAGTGGCAGGGCCCTCCAATTTAGTGGCAGTGGTTGCTGCTCACAAAGTACCTTCTCCCAAAATCAAAGTCCAAGAAAGATCGGGCATGTTACAAAGTTTACTGGATTTGTCCACGCAAGAACTGGCTCTATTTAGTCCGTTGCGTACCCCTGCACGACGTGTCATGCCTGTCCTCAAACTGATACGACGTAAAGACAATCAGTGGCGACGCGTTCCATTATAAAAAAGGCCTGTGACCAAGTCGGGGGTATCAGTGTTTTTGGTGCTCCTGAAGACTCAAAGATGTCACCCTCCAGAAAACCATAAGGAAAGAAAAGGAAAGGACTGCCTCCTCGTTTAGTCAAACATGGGAACATGTTATCGGTCCTGTCCAAAGCTTCTCCACCTCTACGAAAAAAACTCATTCAATCAGCCTCCAAAGAGGTCATCGATACCGTGTGCGAATGTTGTTTGAACGTCTTGAAAGGCACGATCCCTTTGTCCAAAGACCAAAAACAATGCTTAAGCAAACATCGTCACGTTCTTCGCGAAATGGTTGAAAAGAAAATTCCCCTTCGTCAAAAGAAGAAGATGTTGGTCCAACGTGGAGGCATTTTACCCCTCTTGTTAGGCCCCTTACTGAAAGGAGTCTTGGGAACCATGTTGGGAGGACTGGTGGGAGCAAGATAAAAAGGCCCTCGGAAGTCCCAAGATCTCAGAATCGACCCCTGACAACCCCATGGAAGGACGAAAAATAGCTTTAGTGCCTTACAAACGATGGATGGAATACCATCGTTGGCAAGAACAACGCACCCCGCATTTACCTTCCAATCCCCATTTGAGCGAGATGTCCCAGGTACAACACGAATTGCAGTCCTTGATGGATCGCCAAGATTTGTCCGAAACAGAAAAATCGCAAAAGTACGGTCAACTCTTGCAACGACTGCAACTCTTTCACCAGAAAGCTTTAGACGAAACAGCTCTACCCACTCTGAAAGATTTTAAGACCTTGATGAAAAGTCCAGCACCATCACCAGTACCAGTACCAGTCCCACCACTACCAGTGACCAAGACAGAAAAAGGAGAAGAAGAAGAAGGGTTTCAAACTCCACCAGAAAAAGTACGCAAGTTAACAACACCACCTACCTCCAGAATTGGATGGATTAAAAAGATGATGGCCACCCCTTCTTCATCAAAAGAGAAAAAGAACGTGAAGACAGAAGTGAAGACAGAAGTGAAACAAGAACCGATATCCCCCGCTCAGACATCCTCCTCTTCAACTCCTATTGCCGGTCGCACACGCAAAGCATTGCAATCCAAGAAAGTACCCCAAGAGAAAAAGAGTAGCATCCATCAAGAGTGGGTGTCTTATTAACACACAAACACAAAAAATGGAAAAATCTTGGCCAGCATTTACTACGATCCCTCCCATCCTGCAGGTTACGCAGGAGTTCAAAAATTGTATCGTGCTGCCAAAACTCGACTGATAAGTCTCCGTTTACCTCAAGTGCAATGATGGTTACAAGAACAAGCTACCTACACTTTACACAAACCCATTCGACGCAAGTTTTCCAGAAGTCGCACCCAAGTGGAAGGCATCGATCATCAATGGCAAGCCGATTTAGCCGATGTCTCTCATTTGGCCAGCTACAATCGTGGCTACAAATATTTGTTTTGTGTCATCGACGTCTTTTCCAAATTTGCCTGGGTCGTGCCCTTGACTTCCAAATCGAGCAGCGAGTTAGTGCCAGCCCTGCAACGAGTGTTGAAACAAAGTGGTCGTCACCCTCTTCGATGGCAAACGGACAAAGGCACCGAATTTCTGAACCAAGCTTTCCAAAAAGAATTAAAGAAACGTGACATTCATTTTTTTACCACCGAGAATCCTGAAACCAAAGCCAGCATCGTGGAACGTTTTCAACGCACTTTGAAAGAACGCATGTGGAAATATTTTACGCATTACCACACTCTGAAGTACATCGACATCTTACCGCACCTGGTGCAAGCGTACAACCAATCTTACCATCGAAGCATCAGACGTGCCCCGCAAGAAGTGACTCCCGAGAACGAAGTGTTGGTGTTTGAGCGCCTGTTTGGTACGTCCCCGACGAGGGCTGTCCCCAAGAAAAGTGGAATGTTTGCCGTAGGAGATTGGCTGCGCATTGGCAAAACCAAACGCACTTTCGACAAAGGTTACTTACCTAACTGGACGACCGAATTGTTTCGTGTCACTGGACGAGTGCATGGCCGTCATCCTGCCGTCTATAAATTGGAAGACATGAACGGAGAAGTGCTCAAATGAACGTTTTATTTGCCCGAGTTACAACGTGTCACCAAAAAAGAAGACGACGTGTACGACATCGAAAGCATTCTTGAACGCAGAACCCGTAAAGTAGGCAAACGACGTGTCAAAGAAGTCAAAGTACGTTGGAAAGGATATCCACCCAGTTTTGATTCTTGGATCGACGCTTCGCAAGTTATCGACTATAAAAAGAAGTGACCATCATGCCCTTTCACACAGACGCAGCTACTACGGCTACCACTCCTTCACTCAGTTCTTCTGTGCAAGATTTACAAAAACAACCCTTGTGGGTGTGGTGCGGAGAACGTGTGCCTAAAACGCAAATCGTCTTTTTCTGCCAAATCTTCGTGGTGTATTGTGTCATCGGGGCAGCCATTGCCAATTTGAGTTTGCAACAAGGAGACAAACAATTGTGGACCATTTTATTGAGCAGTTGCATCGGTTACCTGCTTCCCAATCCCTCCCTGAAATTCTCTTCGAACGGGAACCACGGGAACCTTGTGTCCAGTGCCAGTGCCAGTCACCACTCCAATAACAACAACAACGACCCCATTTTAGGCGGAGACACGCCTCTGACGTCCAGTAACCCATCGGACAGCCACAGAACTCTGGAATTATGAGTCACCAAAACCAATTTTACTTAACCTTATCCAGTGACAGTTCCATGGAGGTGTTTCCCAAGAACACGTTGTGCTGTTACACGGCCAAATTACCTCAGGCCATCCCATTAGATCACGAAGCCCATTGGGAAGTGGCTTTAGTAGAAATCATTCACCCAACCCAAGTCCTCAATGTCCTTCCCAATCAAAATGTTTTTGATGTGGAAGTTCATGACGAACAATTGCAACAGTACTTGGATACCTATGGCAAATATGACAAGAAAACCCCTAGCACAAAAAATCAAAAGTACACCACCTATCACTTGTTCATTCGTCCAGGCTATTATTTTAGTGGTCAACATTTGGTCAGCACCATAGCCTCCAGGTTTAATATCGTGTTTGTGAAAGCTTTGGAAAGTGTCCAAAAAAGTGTCACCATGGAATACCACAAAGCAGCTCGTCGCTTCTTGATGAAATTTGACGGGAGTAAAATCCTGTCCATTTTATTTTGTCCTGAATTGTTTGACATGTTGGGCGGAGACATGGACATGAGAATAGCCATGCTCAAGAGAAAGGGATTACAAGTCATTGACCACAACGAGTCTTTTAGCAAGTTATTTCATGCCCCGCTAGAACTGAACCAAGGACTGAATTTGATGTTTGTGTACTCTGATGTGGTGGAGTATAACGTGGTGGAACACACCTCTGTGCCGTTACTGCGTGTCATTCCTTTCAAAGTGGATTCTGCCACGAACGCCGACGAGGAAGGTGGAAACACTTATCACGTTCACCGCGAATTTGTACATCCTCACTATTTGCCGGTCAGCAAGTCTTATTTGGACACGGTTAACATTGCTATAAAAGGAGATCTTGGACAAAATATTCCATTCACCAAAGGAAAAGTCACGGTGAAACTCCATTTTCGAAAACGGTTCTCTCACGACTCGTAAATCATGTATCCAGTGTACCGAGGGGTTGCTCGACAGCGAGGACACGGTTTAGGAGATATTTTAAAATCGGCCTTTCGTTCGGTGGCCCCGGTGTTGAAACCGATGGTGACACGCGGATTGCACGCCTTGAAAGATGCGGCACTGACGCAAGGCAAAGAATTTCTCCAAAATGTCATCATCGACAAACAAAACCCTAAAGAAGCCTTCATGAGGGCAGGCAAAAATGTCTTGCTGCAAACGGGCAAAGACCTTTTGGGTCGCCGAGAAACACCTATAAATGCCCTGCACGCTACCGAGTCAGGCATTCAGCAAGGACAAGGCAGAAAGAGACGACGAAGAAAATACCCTTTCACCAGATTTCACACTTCTAAAGCGAGAAAGGCCAAGAAAAGAAGAGCCGTTCGAGACTTAGACGTTTTCGATTATTGAAAAAAAAATACACAGAAAAAAATGATACACCGAGAATCTTGCGCTTGTTCCAAGTCGGAACTGGATCTGTTTGCCATGCCCCCCCCCCCCCCCATGATGACGATGCAAGAATCCCAGTGGGTGGAATTTCATCCCGTCTCCTCATTGACCGATTCCGCTTCCATCGAGTTTGAAATCAAAGGACAGCCCGAAGATTACATGGATCTGAATAGCAGTTACCTATACTTGAAAGTGAAAGGAACCGAAGTGGACGGTGACGCTCTCATTGATACGTCCAGAGTAGCTCCCGTCAACAATTTCATGCATTCCTTGTTCAGTGGAGTGGACTTGTATTTGAATAACAAACTGGTCAGCAGCAGCATGGATACTTACCCTTACCGAGCGTACCTGGAAAATCTCTTGACGTACGGAAAAGAAGCCAACAACACTCATCTGGATGCTTGCGTGGTATGGAAGCCTGACGCATTAGGTGCAAAGTTCGACAGCACTACAATTGCTGGGGATGATCAAAATACAACGGGATTTATAGAACGAAGAAAGAAAATTGCACTAAGTCGTAGTTTAGAACTGATGGATCGTTTACATTTGGACATGTGGTTGCAAGAAAAGTATTTGCTGAACGGAGTGGATGTCCGCTTGAGACTGAATCTCAGCAGTGCCGCTTTCCATCTGTTGTCTAATGCTAACGATTACAAAACTGTCATCCAAGAAGCCAGACTCTACGTGCGACGTGTGGAAGTGTTACCTAAAGTAGGTAACGACGTCAGTCAGACGTTGAGCAGAACGACCGCCAAGTATCCGATCCGACAAGTGGAAGTGAAAACCTTCACCATTCCTAGGGGACAGCGATCTGTGATCGAAGATCATCTGTTCCAAGGACACCTACCGAAACGTTTGATCCTTGGTATCGTCGAGAATACAGCCTTCAACGGAGCTATCGATAAAAATCCTTTCAACTTTCGACACTTTGGCGTGTCCAAGATCGAAGCCAGTCGCGATGGCAAGACCTTGTGTGCCCGACCTTTCGAGCCTAACTTTGTTGACAGGAATTATTTGAGATCGTACTTGTCCCTGTACGAAGCCACCGGACAGTTAGGAACCAACACCAGTCACGGTATTACGTACGAGGATTATGCAGGAGGCTATGCTTTGTGGGCTTTCGATTTCACTCCATACCAAGGCAGCGACGAGGGACATTTCCACCCTATAAAATCCGGCCAAATTCGAGTGGAAATTCAGTTTGCAAACCGAGACCCTGATGTAACGGTGAACGTCGTCCTGTATGCCGAATTCGATAATACCATAGAAATCAACAGTTTGAGAGAAGTCATTCTAGATTATTAGAAGCTATGGAAGACTGTTATCCCTCTTTACCTAGTGAAGAATCTTTGGACATGAAATGTGAGGAGACCATGGAAGAAGAAGATTCCCAAGACGAAGAAGTGATCATGATGAAGTCAAGATGGCCAGAACAAGAAGCCCATTTAGTCTCCTGTTTTGCTACATTCCTGACAGATGTAATGAAAGAATTGATCAAGGAAGAGTGCTATGGATGTCACAACGATCATCCCAGTCAAATTCAACACGACAAATGTCTGATGTTGAGCCAAGAAGAAAAATTGGACGAATATCTGGACAAAGCTTGGGGTGTCATCGAGATAGAATTCGTGTTGAACGAGTGGTATAAAGGCTTGGATAAACATTCTTCTCCTCCATTAACGTCTCTGGAGCGCCGTCGCATCGAATCTCTCTTTGACCAGAATAAGAAGTCGGAGCCAAACGCCTTTTACTTGTCAGACATTTTCAAGCAAAAGGTCAGGATCGAATTGATGACTTATCATTACCTGTGAAGAAGAAAAAAAACATGGATACCTGGGAACTTTATTACCTTTTGAACCACAGTTCGTATACGGCTTCTTGGAATCCTGTCGTCTGTGCTAAAGATGAACTCCCTCATCGCAAACCTCAAGACCATCTAGCTTACATGATCAACACGGACGACAGTCATCTCCCAGGAACCCACTGGGTAGCCGTCTACTTTCCTCAAGAAGGATGTGTGGAATATTTCGATTCGTACGGATTGCCCCCTTTGGAAGACGATATCATTGACTTTATGAGAAGAAATGCTCAAACCACCCGATTCAATAATGTGAAATTACAAGGCACAGATTCCTTGGTGTGTGGACAATATTGTGTGTATTTTCTGCATCATCGCAGCCTGGGCTATTCCTTAGAACATTTAGTGACTCATTTTGATCCTCGTTCTTCTTCTAGAAACGATGTGAAAGTAGATCGATGGTTTTGTGACCATTATGCTTATCTTTTGTCTCAAGCTAGGAAACGTAGTGTCCATCAATAGCCTAATGACTTCCAACATTGGAAATCACAATTTCATTCTCAACGTTGTCAAGCCTGTTTAAAGTAGAGTGTGAATTGAAAAAAAAATGTTTGTCATTAGAAAAAAAGTTTGATGTTATATGGTTGAGTTATTGTTAAAAAATCTTAGAGTTGTTGGTTAGTGTTAAGTGATTTTTGAATAAAAAATGTTGTGTTTTGAAAAAAAAATGCCTTTGTCTTTTGTTTGGCTTTAAGAATGTTGATTCATGCTCTTTGACTTCTTACTATCCCTCTCATGACACTCATTGAACGTTGCGGCTCGAAAACCGTGGAGGGATGTTTTCGTTCACGTCCGCGCTTTGACTTTAAGAACCGGGGCAGTCTTCAGTCTAACCATCCATTGTCAACTCATCCTCCTACGAAGATGTGCTCCAAACTAGCTAAGCTAAACGAAGCCTACGTGAATTTGCATAGGGTCAGACAGTCTGATACCGAAGCCAGAAGAGATAGAGAATGTGAGAATGCTAAAAGTCACTGAAGACCTGATAGAAGAGCTCTTCAGAGAAGAAGTGAACAGGGAGAAAGAAGAATGGACATAGAAGTACAGACTTCAGAGACAGCAGCAACAGCAGCAACAACAACAACAACAACAACAGCAGCAGCAGCAGGAACCTGAACCTGACAGAGGCTTTGTCGATTGTCGTATCGACACCAAAGAGTTCTTCTTCTCTTTCCGAAGAAGCAGACCTATCGTCAGAAAGTCTATCCTCAGAGGATGTCGCATTCTTAGAAACTAAAAGATTGCCATAGCAAACAAAAAAAAAAAAACAGCCCTTTTCAGGGCTACCCCAATACTCTAGAAAGAAATAACAATCGATTTGCCAATGCGTGGAGGTAGAGTAGTGTGAATATAAACACTAACTCTTTTTTTTTATAGTGTGAGGGTATGCGTTTGTGTATAAGATTGTGTGTTTGTAAGTGCTCACGTACGTTGGTGTGGATAGTAGATTAAGATCATGTTTTTTTTTTTGCTGTTAGAGGTGTGGGGAGAGTAGATTTGGGGTTTGATTGCTTTGCGTATGTGGATAGTATATTGAAGTGATTAATGAAAATTTTTTAGAATAGTAATGGGTAGCATAAAAAAGTGAGTGGGTGTTTCTTTTAGGTCCGCGCGTTGTTTGGTCATGATCTAGGTAAGATCAATTTTATGTTTTTAGGGGGATGTTTTCCATCACGTCCGCGCTTTTACTATAAATTGAAACTCGTTCGGCAGTCTAGCTACCCTTGTTGATTGATCAACACCACCAGAATGGACACCAGAATTGTGAAACTGCGAGAACTCCAGATGCACCTGGAATATGCCAGGCGCCTGTTAAATGAATTGGCCGCGGAGGCCATTGTCGAAGAGGGAAGGATGAGAGAGGTGGAGGAAAGAAGAAAAAAAGAAGAGGAGGAAAAGGAGAGAAGAAATTTCAGAATCCCAGAGACAGAAAATTGGGATTCTGAAGCCACTTATCCCGCCTCTGCACTCCCAAGAAAAAAGGTAAAAGGAGACTGGGGAAGAAGATGCGTGTGTGGCGCCAGACCAGGAAGGTACCAGCATTAGATAGGTGCATCTGGAGTTTAAAAACAGACAGCCCTTTTCAGGGCTACCCAATACTCTAGAAAAGAAATAACAATCGATTTGCCAATGTGTGTATGTAGAGTAGTGTGAATATAAACACTGACTGTTTTTTTTTCCTAGTGTGAGGGTATATGTTTGTGTTTGTAAGAGCTAACGTACGTTTGTGTGAATAGTAGATTATGGGTTTGTTTATTGTTTCTTAGCGTATGTGGAGAGTATAGTTTGGGTTTTGTAACCGCTCACGTACGATTGTGTAGATAGTTAATTATGGATTAATTTTAATGATTTGCGTGTGTAAATAGTAGATTTGGGGATTGTTTATTGCTTGTTCACGTATGTGGATAGTAGATCATATGAAATGAGAAAAGTAGGGGATGTTTTCCTTCACGTCCGCGCGTTGTTTGGTCATGGTCTAGGTAAGATCAATTTTATGTCTTAGGGGAATGTTTTCCATCACGTCCGCGCTCTCACTATAAGAACCGACAGTATTCGTCGTTCAAACCATTCTACAGAGAAGATCGCTTCAAACCACCTCGATAAAATGCAAACATTGCAAGACGTCCTGGACAATTTGGGCATGATGGAACAAATGCTAGTGAGGCTAGATGAAGATCACTATTCTTATAGCCCCCATCGAGTGGAGATGGAGATTAACAACTTAAGAAAAGTAAAGGACATGATAAGTGATGTGATGAAAGAAATAAAGGAGGAGAAGGAGGATGAAGAGGAAAGGATAAGGATAAGAGCATGGAATGAAAAAATTGAAAAAGAAGAAGAAAATGAGAAGAGGAAGAAAGAAGTGGAGGAGAAGAAGAAAGAAGAGAAAAAAAGGAAGAAAAGAAAGAAAAGAAGAGAAAGAGTGTAGGAGAGAAAATAAGAAGTTGGTGGAGAAATAGAAGAAATTAGAAGCAGAAGAAACCCAAAGGTCCTTTACAGGGCCACTCATAGGTCTCGAAAAGAGATTGACTTTCGATTGCCTACCCCCCCCTTTTTTTTTTAAATTTTTTAAAAAATCCCATGTTAAATTTCCCTTGATGCTATACATTCCTACCCTGTTTAAATTCCTTTGACGCTATACAGTCCCACCCTGTTTAAATTCCTTTGACGCTATACAGTCCCATATTCCCATGTTCAATTCCCCTTGACGCTCAACAGTCCCAAAATTTATTTCCCATGTTAATTTCCCTTGACGCTAAACAGTCCCATGATTTTTCTCCATGTTAAATTTCCATTGACGCTAAACGTCCCGGGGGGGGGGGGCTGTAATGCTAATTCCCATTGACGCTAAATCGTCCCCCTTCACTACTTACAGTTAACTTCCAAATATAAGATGGACATGGATACAAGATTGATTGACCATACCGACATGAAGCCCCTTAACACGATACAGTGCATTAATGAAATCAAACTATCATTGCTCTTTCTTTCTTTTTTCATAAAATTGGGGAGAAATAGTTACAAACTTTCATCTGTATTAAATCAGCCATAATAAGTATGTTACAATTACTTCCACAAAACATATTTTTGTTTTTGTTGTATTTATATTTTAGGTACATGTGCATTTCAATTTCACAAAATACATCTTCGTCAACTTTCCAGTTAAAATTTGAAAGGCTAAAGAAACAAAGATTCTAATGGATTGCAACTTCTTTCACAACAAAGTCAATGTATCAAATAAGTTTTGAATATTTAGGTTAGCAACTAAATATTTGCTCTCTTACATGTATAGTAAAATCTCATGATGTTACAAGGAATGATATCATACAAGACAAAGTCATACCAGTTACTGTCATCGAATGCATTTGAAAGTAATAGCCTTACAAACGTCCATTTGTATTGTATAAATTCCGTAATTCATTTATACCTTTTTTGTAAAACAAACGCACTCGTCTACGATACTCTACTTACTTTCTGGCAAGAAGATGGTTAAAATATGTTCCTAGACAGATGACTATTTGCAGTACTTACATGGGATAGCGGGCATTTTAAGAATGGTCTGCCATCGACAGTCACATATTGTGTTTATTGTGTAGTCATAAATTATATGAAAGCAATAGCATTTAGAACACAGGCATTACCAAATAGTATTTTCCCTCTTGCGTCTAGGAAACTGGCAACTTAAAGGGACAGTTGTAACTTCCAATGGTAGCGCACCATTGGGGGTATGTGTGTGTGTGTGCTAATGTACGCAGTTTATAATATGCAAGGTACATACATATGGCATACGATATATATTCGTAATGTTTATCTACAGATATTGCCACTACAAGCACCACGAGTACTGTTACCCTTGAGACTGGTTCCACGGAGATTCCAGAGTACTATCCAACCAGTGTTCCGAACGGTCAGCAGAGTACAGTAAGAGCGAGTAATGTCATTTAGAAGCGTACATAGTAAAAGTAAATTATTTTTTTTGGGTCAAATTATATTTTGTTTCTTGTCATTCATTTTGTCAGAGATAAAATATAATTAAAAAAGTAATATCTATTTTGAGTATACAAACCTTTATCTGCATGAAATCATTTACTAGGAGAATATTAAAAGTACTTCCACAAAGTTGTTTTGTTTATACACGTGCTGTTACATACATAGCTATTGTCATTTTTAGTTTAAGAATTGCAAGGCCCCCAAAATATGCTGAAGGATTGAAACTTTATTCACAACAATGACTATTACATGCAATGAGTTTTGTGACATTTAAGTTAATAGCCGAATTCTTTTTATCTTACACATATGTGGCAACACATCACGACGTTACAATATATATATATATATATATATATATATATATATATATATATATATATATATATATATATATATTAGACAAGGTCCAAACATCGGCGGTAATCGACTACATTTAAAAGCAATTTCACTGCAGTTTTATCATAAAGCACATTCGTCTAAATGCTCTATTTGCTTTCGATTCCAAAAAGATGGTAGAAACTGCTCATTAATAGAGGCTTAGTCATAATATTCACAGTATTTATATAAGACAGCAGAAATTCCAAAAAATAGTGTGCCACGTACAAGTATATCGTGTATTCTGTCGTCAAAAATATCCACATAATAGTAATTTCGTTAAGATCGTAGAAATTGCCAAATAATAGTATTGTTTTTTTATATCATGGAAACAGGCAACTTGTAGGGTAAATTCTAACTTCCCATGGTTTCGCTCCTTCTGTGTTAGACTTTACACAAGTACTTTCCAATGATACAGATAAGTAAATTATTCCTCCACATCTAATCATGATCTTGTCTCTTGACATCATTTTTCAATGACCAAAACAGAAACATAAAAGACCGCTCCGGTGGCCTAGTGGTTAGAACGTCCGCCTCGGATGCGGGAGGTCGTGGGTTCGATCCCCGGCCGAGTCATACCAAAGACTTACATAAATGGTACTAACAGCTGCCTCGCTTGGCGCTCAGCATTAAGAGGTTAGTGTTAGGACTGGTCGGCCCGGTGTCAGGATAATGTGACTGGGTGGGACATCATGTTACATGTCTGCGGCATGATGCCTCAGTGCTAGACATCACTATAAACTGCCACATTGCAGATATCGTAGCGATATGACTGAAAAATTGTTAAAGCTACGTTAAAATCCAAATCACATCACACACATCACACACAAACATAAAACAGGTTAGATAATCATAAAGCACGAATAATATTAAAATTGAGGCAGCAGTTATCTCAATACCCACCTTACATTTAGATGCGTAAACAAAGTTACAAATTATAGCAAGCAACACTAAATAGTCATTACCTACTGCGTCGTGCGTTTTTGACCATAATTGATGCTTTGTTTTGTACTCGAAAATTGTCTACCTTTTATGGAAATCCTGTCTAACACAAACAAGTGGTGTTCACTTATTGGACGCCAAAACATTTGTTGTCACGCTGGCACTGATTACTGACAGTTTAGTCGTTAAATATTACCGTGCAGAAGTTGGAAGGTAATGGTCATATGAATGTAGTATCAACGAATCTCCAAATTGTTGAATGATGATATAGGTAGTCTTTGCCCCGCTGTTTTGCACGCATAATACACTGATTCCGATTCACGTGACTATCTTAGCCATTTTGGGGTTGTAGAACGTTTTGGCTATTCATTAGCAAACCACAAAGAACTGAAAACCGGCAACTGTTTACACAGCGCAAACTATTAAAAAGTGCCATAAGGTTAGGTTTTGCGCAGCAACCTATCAGAACCAACGTCAGTGTATTTATTAACTGTTCACAAAATTCCCAAAATTATCGCATATCAAACGTTAACCTATAACGTTAACTCACGCACAAACTCTTAAAAGCGAGCAATATGCTAAGCTTTGTTCCAATTAAGTGGCAACAATACCTCACTCACCTTTGAAACCTCATACATATATAGCTAATGGTATGACAAAGACTATAAAATATCCACACCAGATTGTTCACAATGGTTAACATTCCTTATTATCTTTCATTGATTTGGTGAAATATATTGGTGCGGGAGAAAATAAAGACTTGATTTGATGACCTGCCTTTTACACATAGAAGAAAGCTGATAATTAATTTGTGTTTTACAGAATACCATTGACATCCGCAGCACACAGTGTTGTCTATTAGAAATCCGTAGCACATAGTGTTGTTTATTAGACATCCGTAGCACACAGTGTTGTTTATTAGACATGCGTAGCATATAGTGTTGTCTATGATTTTGCTGGGCCATTGCCTACCTTTGGATACTACGGCACTTCCTATGACAACAATAGTGGAAGGCGAAATACTCTAATTAGCTCGTGTGTTTCAAATTTTAAACGTCTCGTTTTGTTTACACGTATAACTAAATGTTCAGTGTACAGTATTTGGGATTACAAATCTTGTTTCATCTTATCAGTCAGTTTATAAGAAAGTTTTCTGAACCTACATAAATTTTACTTGTAAAAGACACAGAGAGCATAACAGAGCTAGACGTGCGAATATTCTCCACAAGAGAGCTAGGACCAACAGATGGAGAAGAGAACCCAGAAATCCAACGTTTGAATGCAGACACGAGGATGTTAGAAGAGGTGAACAGAAAGACGAATACTGAGAGAGAAACAGAAGAGACGGAAAAACAAAATAAAAATCTACAAGGTACCAAATAACATGCTCACTTGAAAACACGGAGTATTACATTAGATTAGTGGGAAGAGAGCAATTAGGGATCTCAGACAAAGGAACATTTTAAGAAAAGATTGCATTAGGTCTAGATAGTTTATGCACAGTCTTTAGATGGCAGAACGACTTTTGTTCTGTTTATAAAATTGAGATGGTATGGATCCCTTATAATGAAATGGAAAAATAGTTTATATCGATGAATGCTTTCCTTTTGTTCATATTTAAATTTACTTAATAGTAATGAAGATTGTAGTACATTTGGAACGCCTATTATTAATTGGGTGGAAATGAACAATGTCTCATTAAGAAGAATTTATATTCAATTCAGTAAACTTGTTCTCTTTTGTCTCATTGTTGCATACGAGAGGGAGATAAAAATGCCTTACCGTACACGTATGATGATGTATCATAACTAGGATATTGAATTCTGCCATACCGTACACGTATGATGGTGTATCATAACTAGGATATTGAATTCTGCCATACCGTACACGCTTGATGTATCATAACTAGGATATTGAATTCTGCCATACCGTACACGCTTGATGTATCATAACTAGGATACTGAATTCTGCCATACCGTACACGTATGATGATGTATTATAACTAGGATATTGAATTCTGCCATACCGTACAAGCTTGATGTATCATAACTAGGATATTGAATCGTGTCATACCGTACACGTATGATGATGTATCATAACTAGGATATTTGATTCTGCCATACCGTACACGCTTGATGTATCATAACTAGGTTATTGAATTCTGCCATACCGTACACGTATGATGATGTATCATAACTAGGATATTGAATTCTGCCATACCGTACAACTCTGATGTATCATTAGGATATTGAATTCTGCCATACCGTACACGCCTGATGTATCATAACTAGGATGTTTCACCTATTGATTGATTAGACTGAGACCTTCATCAAAATTCCTCCGAAATATATAATCAACTGCTATTTATGGCTGACTCCAGTCTTAATTTTTTTCAACTTTTGCAATTGTGTCTTTCCTCTTTAAAGCTACAACATAACAGTAGCAAGAATAAGCTACTGCATTTAGATCTGTTTCTATCATTCAGTTTGAATGCGGTATGTTATTGGAAATTCACAGTAAATTCACGTGCCTTAAGTTTAGCTGCACACCAAAATTCGATTGAACTCCAGAACATTATAAGAGAGTTAATGTATGTACAAACGAAGGTGAGTGGGTCCAAAAACTATAACTCCATTAATCGATGACGTAGAACACGGTCAGTGAGGTTCTATCAATATAAAGATGAATGGGACATTTGAGTAAAATCTAAACATTATAAAGAAAGCAATTTAGTACGAGCAAAAGTGTACTATTTCACAGCCACTGATCTCTCTCTCTCTCTCTCTCTCTCTCTATATATATATATATATATATATATTATATATATATATATATATATATATATATATATATATATATATATATATATGTGTGTGTGTGTGTGTGTGTGTGTGTGTGTATTGTTTTCCGACAGTAATACCGTATAATCTATTTCACCGTGTGGTAAGAAATATGTATTATTTTAACGAGTGCCGATAGCATGCAATGAAATAGATCCGGTATTTGCGTTAGAAAAGAAAATGTTCCTTTTATTACATACCTTATTACATACCATAACTGCTCCAGAATCGAAGCTTCTAAGATTATAATCATATAAACATCAATGGCTTTAGCTAGCGTTGGGATTGGGTTGACTTAATTTGTCGTAGAACGTTACACTTTTGACATATTGTAAACCATTTGACCCTATTTGAAAAATATTTGATCTTATATGAAAACAAAGCAAGTATGATTCAGTAATGCAACGCAGCTGGTTTCCCGTTTTTGTCAAGGAAGTAGGGGGAAATAATTTCATAGAGACGCGAACAACATCTAGTCGAATCTCGTCAGCAAAAATTAATTTCCATGACTGAAATGTAATACAGTTCCTGTTTATTTATTACAAAGTGTTTCCTTTTGTTACTGTAGGTATAACTGCAGGCACACATAATCAAGCGTCACATGGCATGACGTGAAAATCTTATATTTTCGGATGTGAAAATATGAGGATATATTTTTCACATGTGTAAATATAGGAATGGAAATATATGAGAATTAGTCCGCCAAGAAATGTGCATATTTCACAATATATATGTATTGTTACAGTGAATATGCCAGCCATCGTACTCCCTGTCATTTTTGGAGCGGCTTGTGCGATCATTTTGATGATTGTGTGCCTAGTAAGGATTCAGCGGATAGATATCAGTAATCTAGAACCAGGTATAATTAATGTAGTCTTTGTTGCTCCAATACATACTCTGAAACTAATTTTCCCAGTTCTTGAAGTTCGTTTTTTGTTTTCATAATCGCATTTAAGTCTCTATTTCATTCTTTGGCGTCACGCTTCTATTGTCTTTGTGCATTCTTTTATGCCCTTCAATGGCAATATGTTTTGGAAGAGTCTTGATGTAAGAATAAAGTTAAATTTAATTTTTGCCTTGGAATATACTGAATATTATATTCGTTCAGATTATGGTTGATGTTTGTCTTAGAAGACGTCTTTACTTGGTATTTGTCTTCATATAATTGTTCCTGTATGGAAAAGATCCAGTGTTTTTCTATAGCGCTTCCAATTTCTAATTTCAATTTATTATGGATTACAACACTTGCCATTCAATCATTTATAATTTTTTGATAGAAGTCTATCCAGAAACTTTGGTTTTTGTTGTAGAACGGCGTCATGTACTTGGGGAAAGTGATACCGATTTATGTCGTACAAACATTGCACGAGAGACCTCGGACAATGCCTCAAGAGAGATTATTTTGATGGGTGACTAAATGCATCAATCCAACACCGCTGAAAAGGGGCGACATAACTCGAGCATAATGCTTCTACACAATACCCAAACTATGTGCTTTGATGAGTATGACATTGTTGATATTTCAAGTAATGATGATCGCACAAATGCATCAAATAATATAACTATACACGAGTAAACGGAACTTGTATCGCACCTTCCAGGACACATTTGGATATTTAACTGTGCTGAGTGATAAAGACACGCTACCTTGAAATAGATACGTTTCTTTCAATATATCATTCCAACACCGCTCAGAATTGCACAGTTTGACTGCAGCATTGTTGGTTTAGTCAGTAACAAATTACTGTGTTTTTGAATAGATATGCGATTGCTGATATTTAAAGTAACGAAGATTCCAAATGCATCACATGACGAAGAAATCAACTAAGAGTTGACCAATGTTTTTAACACACGTTTTCGGGATACATCTGGATATTTGACGGTGCTGGGTGTGATGGAGACCCTCAAGAGTTATACTCCCGGCTATGAAATTCAAATGTCAGGAGCATCATTTGGATCGTTTTCGTACAACGTTATAGATGAGTGAATTTGTTAAACCATAAACATATTGCAATGAGTTAAAATAAAATGTTCAGTCTGTCGTATTGAAGTTCGAGACGAGAGCATACTATTTAGATTTTTATCAAAATTGCGCGCTTTGACGGATAAAATAAATCAGACGATTACAGGTCCGGCCCTATTGCAAGGCGAACGGGGCAATCGCCTTGGGCCCCGGGCTGTGGCATTAAGTTTATAATGGCTCAACATCTGCTTGTATGCTAATTAAAATGTTATTGAATACAGATGTAGATTGAACTGCATTTTGTAAGAGTTCATCAACGCATATAACGACCCTGTGTATTTGCGTTTGTATTCAGTAGGAGTGTCCAGAGGAAGAAAAAAAATTAAAAAAAATTAAAGACACACAAAGTTGAAATACTTGAATTTTAGGAACATTACGTATCTAGATTGTTCTGATAATGTTAAAACACCTGTCTTTCAAAAGTTACAGGAAAAGCCAACTCTAGAGTAACATATCATATTCCTGAAATCGATCGCAACACGTTCTATTATTTTTCATACATTTTGGGGACCCTAGTGGCCGAATGGTCTAAAGCGCTCTCCGTTACGGATCACTACCATCTCACCTCTGTCTGCGCCGGTTCGAGTCTCGGATTCAGCCAATGTGGGTATGTGAGAAAGCTTGCCAGTAGCTTCTCGTGGGCCGGTGGTTCTTTCCAGGGTTTTCCCGTGTTCTTCCTCCACCATTAATACTGGCCGCCATGTATAGCCTATAGTGTGCTGAAAAATGGCGTTAAACCCTACAACAACAACAATATACATTTTAAGAGCACATATCCTTTCATTTTGTAGTCTGAGAAAAGGATGTAATTTATAAAATAGTTGTATATTTCGACAAAACAGTTGCCCAAAATTGGTCTAATTCAGGGATATATCATGTTCTTAAAGTAAAGGTAAGGTAAATAAAACGTACTGTTTAATGATGTTGACTATAACTTGTACTCATATTGGCAGATCGAACTCAGTTGTAGATGCTCTGATAGTAAGATCTTTCTTAACATATGCTTTGCACAATAAGCAAAAACAGTAAATGATCCACTCACAAAGATTATTTACTCCATTGTCAATGCGAATGCTACTAATTGCTAGTCAATTTAACAGTTTTAACACGCTTGCATATTTTAATTATAACCGTCTCATATACGAATACGAAAACACCAAAGCATATTTGTGAAATTCGACATCATCACTGTCTCGTTGTGGTAAGAGAACATATAGAGCACACTTCTAAAATTTGAATGAATGCCGGCTATTGTGCTGGAACCAGAACATTTTGATAACACTTCTGAATTTAAATTAGTTATGCATCCTACCAAGAAGCTGAATTACTGAAAGGAACAATGGAGAGTTACCATGATATGGAGGGGAAACAGTCTTCAGAAATACATAACACGCAAAAAATTCTGATTCTTAAAGGCAACAATAAATGATACAGGTAATACTGATATCAACACACTGGTGTCCTTACCAGGCTTATACGAGTTGTATCCCTTATAGTGGCATAGAGATTATTATTCTTGGCCGATGTCATCCTATTTTCCTTATATTTTAAAGGAAAGAGAACAACATTTAATACGGAAACTAGTGCGAAGTATATAAAAGCATCGAATTGCATCTCCTTTGCTTAACATGACCCAATAATAGCTTGCACATATTGACGGCTTTGCGGTTAAATGCAAATATTTCAATGAACTACAGGCCATTGAAGAGAAAAAACAATGGCAGGAAAAGTTTATCAAGGTGTTTTCTTATCCCGTGTTAGACTTACGCCGCAATGGTATTAATGGTTTTAAATCGAGAGATCTCACCGGGCCATATATTTATAGTGGGCACCACCACCGACCGTTTTCTCCATAACGGGGCGCGAAGCATATCATTTTCATCATTTTAAACGTTTCCTCTTGAGTCGATCTTTCATCAGATTTAAGCAAGTTTTGCCAAGACACTATAGTTATATGACCAGATATTACACTGTGTGTGGTAAATAAATGATTTATTTTATTATAAATACACCAAATTTATTCCTTTAATCTCAAACAGCTTTAAATTTACAGAGTGAAAGACAAAATCTGATGACAACGTAAAATATTGTGCCGCGATCTCGACAGTGAAAGCAGTAATTTCAATCTTCTACGCGACTTAACCTTCTAGTGATAATGTGCAATTATACCAAGTTTCATCTTCAACGGTTCTAAAGCTACAGAGTGGAAGTGAGCTTTGATGGAAGTAAGTACAATACCGAGTCGAAACCGCACCTTTTATAGGACCAACAATATAGTAATTGATACCTTCCAGTGATGTTTAAAAAGTTTCATTTCATAATCTCATCATTTTAGAGCGGAATCGAAAGTGCGGAGGACGGAAGCTTAGAAAAAGTTTCAAAATACTCCTAAGAATTAAAACATCATGAGCTAACGTTATCTTTCTGGAAAGGATCCATGTACGAGGTTTTAAGAGGTTGACCTGCCAGAAGAAGAATATGATGTTTGAATTTGAAAAGAGGTACTTACTCGATTCCAGTATAAAAGTTTGTAAAACACTTTATATATATATATATATATATATATATATATATATATATATATATATATATATATATATATATATATATATATATGTATATATATATTGTTACGTGTTTAGGCTCTAATAAACACTAACGAAAGAATGAAAACACACAGGATTTGAAAAATTTGACAAAAAAATTATTTCCCTGGAAAAACAATGTCAAAATAAAAAAATAAGAACTTACGGTCAATAATATTTTTGGTGTTTCAATTTCCGAATAAAATTTAAATAAATGTATTGGTCCAAAATTTATGTATGAGCACTCAAATGCTTCCAGGAAAAATAATTTAGAATCTAAATAATTCGAATCAAAATTAAAATGTAATTCTCAAACTGGTCACAATCACACACTTTCCAGTAAAAAAGGAAAAGCCCCAACTGAGAAATATCTCTGTAAACAACGATTATACAGTAACTTGCATCATTTGCTTTTTACTTACAGGCACATGGAATTCAGATATAGCCTTGACCTTAGCATCCATAGGTTTAACTTTTCCATGTCCTGCGATATGTCCTAGAAAATATACACTAGCACGGCAGAACTCACTTTTGGGTAAATTAATTGTCAAACTTGCATCTTTGAGTCCGTGAAAGAATTTCAGAATTGCTGCTAAATGGTTTGTCCAGGTGTCGTTGTAGATGATAATATCATCGATGTAATCATCATACTTATCTAGACCAGAGGTAATCATATTTATGAGATGTTGAAAAGTACCTAGCTACTCTTTCATCCCAAACGGCATTACTTTATATTGATAAAGTCCATTTGGAGTCACTAATGCCGAAATTTCCTTTGCTCTTTCCGTTAGTGGAATTTTCCAAATTCCTTTCAGAAGATCAAATTTGGTGACATACTTGGCATTTCCGATCATATCAATACAGTCATCGATTTTTGATAATGGAAATGAATCTGTTTTTGTCCCAATATTTACCTTCCTATAATCAGTGTACATGCGGAAAGTTTTATCTGGTTTTGGAACAAGTAAGCATGGTGAACTCCAGTCACTTTTACTGGGCTCTATAAAATCATTCTCCAGCAAATACGGAATTTCTTTTTCCAAGTATTCCTATGTGAGAGGGTTAATCATGTCAGGGTATTGTTTCATAGGTTTAGAATTTACAATGTCAACGTCATGGAAAATTTTGTTCCTTCTTGTAGTAACATCTGGAAATAAGTGTTCGTATTCAAATAATAACTGTTTGAGTACATTCATTTCCTGCACTTGCAAATGTGAAAGTTACTGGTCCAGATCCCTCATAATTCCTGAATTCCGAAGATTTGTCATTCCAATGTCAGTAGAATCCAATGATATTCCTTCACTTAAATCTTCACTGAGTGGGACAGGTACAACTAAATTACTTGCATGTTTAACCTAGCTATCTCTTTCAATATACTCTTTTAGCATGTTTATGTGGAAGAGTTGTTTTTGTTTTCTTCTCCCATGTGTATTTATGATGTAATTTAAATCATTTATGTTTCTGCCAACTGTGTGGGGACCATACTACTTGGCCTAAAGAGGATGTTGTGGTATGGGCAAGAGAGCCAGGACTCTACCACCAGGCTGAAAACTCTTTTCCTTCGAGTTTGTATCATATCTTGACTTCATTTTTAATTGAGTGGAGTGCATATTTGCTCTTGCGACCTCACAAGCCTTTGACAACGTGTACTTAAAATTGGAAACTTAATAAAGAAGATTAATTTCCGTATCTTTATTAGAAAGAAGTTCCTCTTTTATTAACTTCAATAGTCCACGCCCAGTGTGTCCAAAACCAGTTTAAAGGGACTGAAGCCTAAAGATTTTTAAACTGATTCTATAACATCAAACGATAGTAAATAAATGTCTTCATCCCAACCTTTACTCGTATCAAAACAATACAGTGTAAATTGCAAATGTAATTGGCTATTTCTCTTTTTTCAATTTCATTTGTTCTTTCTCTTTCTCCAATTGCAACTGCATTTGTTTTTTGTCTTTATCTTTCTGAAGTTCCAGCTTCCTCAACTCCAAGTCCATCTGGTATTTCAATTCTAATTCCTTTACGTTTATGTCAGAGTCTGATACAGACTTACTGATCGACACCAAAGCACTTTTATCCAAAACAATCTTCTCTACCAAGTACCGGACCACAATATTTTTATTTCTTGCTTCGTTAAGGAACCCATTGCATCAGAAAGATACTATTTTCTGGCAAGTTGAATTAATTCATCTTTTTCCAAAGGTCTAATTGGTCCTGGGTAGGACTTGAAAGAAAAGATTCCACTTCTGATGACATTTTAGAAAAAGATTTCTCTACAAATTTCAAAAACTAGCGGAATTCAAATTTCAAAAAACAAAGATCTCTTAAATATTTTAGGCAAAATTCAAAAATTGAGGACGAACAACCCAATTCCTATGTTACGTGTTAGGCTCTAATAAACAGTAACAAAAGAAAGAGTGAAAACAACAAGGTTTAAAAAATTTAACTAATGATTTATTTCCCTGGAAAAACAATGTCAAAATGAAGAAAGAAAAAAAAAATAACTTACGGTTTTGAGAATCAAATCCAAAAATAATCCCAGAATAATCCACGGATTAAATTTTAGAAGTCCTAGTAATGAAATGTTCTAATAATTCACGTTCGAGTCCCGACGAAAATCCAAAATGGAAGGCGATGACGTATACGGTAGACAGATTAGAGCATATGTGTACATTCCTTTTTTATACCACAGTCAATAATTATTTCCAGTGTTTGAATTTCCGAACAAAATTTAAATAAATGTCTTTGTCCAAGAATTCTTTACGAGCATTCAAATACTTCCAGGAAAAAGAATTAATCTTTAAGAATCCAAATAATTGGAATCAAAATTAAAACGTAATTCCAACACTGGGTCACAAGCACACACTTTCCAGTGCAAAGGAAAAGCCCCAACTGAGCAATATGTCTAGAAACAAAGATTATACAGTAACTTGATAAATATAACAGATTCCCAGATGAGATCAATTTTCTCCGTTATGTCTGAATTAAAGTCGGGAACTAGGCCAAAATAAGATACAAAGTTCGGTGTTTACAATATACTCTAAGGTCAAACTAAATATCAAATTCCTAGTAAAAAAAATTACATTATTTTGACATATAATGAAATTAAAAGTAATTTAAAAATAAAATTACAAACAATTAAATTAAAACAATTATAAATTATATCAAATATACATAATAATTCCCCCCATAAAGAAAAATAAAGATTTATATGATAAATCTTTATTTTTACCATATATTAATTATACGTGCGGTTAAAAATAACTCTTATAAATTACACACAGTGTACATTAAATCATATATTGTTATACACGGGAAAGTGCATCTGCTATCAAATTATCTTTTGCCTTGATGTGCCTGGGGTCAATATCATATTCCTGTAACAAGAAACGCTACCTTAGTAGTCTTTGAGTTTTATTTTTCATCTTGCCGATGAAAATAACGGGGTTGTGGTCACTTGACACAATAGTCGAAGAAGGAGCTGAACTAATATAAACTTCAAAATGTTGTAATGCCAATATCAAAGTCAATCATTCCTTCTCGATTGTTGAATGATTTCATTAGTGCTTATTTAATTTCTTAGAAAAATAGCACACTGGATGATCAATATGATTTTCATCTTTTTGAATCAAAACTGCTCCAACCCCAACATCACTTGCATCAACAGACAATCTAAAAGATTGGCTGAAATTTGGAGCTGCAAGAACTGGCATGCTTTTTAGTATAGCTTTTGAACTTGTCAAAAGCCTCCTGACAAGTTTCAGTCCAAAGGAAGTTGTTCTTGTAACTCAATAAATTTGTCAGGGGTTCAGCAATTGTAGAAAAATTGGAACAAAATTTCCGATAGTATCCAGCATTTCCGATAGTATTATTAGGACAGAATTTTTCAGTACAAGTAACAAGATTGAAAATTCCTCTAAATTGTGTTAAGAGTAAGTTTTGATTAAATTGTATTAGAAGTAAATTGATAAATCATACTGAAAGTAATCTTCTACTAAAATATATTGAGATTTAATGCATTTATTCGTATCCTACTATTCAACAATGATTGCGCTATTATGATCAAGTACGAACCGTCTTATACAAAATATTACTTGTATCGCAGACTCAGCACAAAACAGTATATTCAGCAGGTTATAAAAATAGCGAACTAGACAGATTCCAAAAATTCTTATGGAGGGCAAATGTGCTGATCTTGCAGAAGTACTTACGTAATAATGTGCATAGACCTAGACAATAATCTGTAAGAGACTATGAAGCGTCGCTTTGAGATTCTGGCCAAACGCAAGAGCTAAAGAACACGCCATATTTGGCGTTGTCTTAAGAAAGCGGGTATATTAAGCCCAGCCAGTTTTGCTGGCCAGAACCTCAAACAGGCTTTGTCTTTTGCAGGTAAGATAACCGTCTATGTATAGTTTTTCATAGTATAAGACTTTTTAGTGTTATAAGAATTTGTAGTGTCATAAGAATTTTTAGTGTTATAAGAATTTTTAGTGTTAAGATGCTAACCTAACATCAGTATGTTTAAACATTAGATTATTTTAATATTTCTTTGCTACTCTTTAATATAATGTAACGGAAAGTTTAATTGTTTGAATAACTTATATTTACTTATAACTATATTATTTATTATAGTAAAAGCAACGATCGTTACCAACGTCATACTCAGTAATAGTTAATTTAGGAATAAAATACTCTTTAAATAATAGAGTTTAATATGCTGACCTTTTAGAATAAATTCAGTAAAATATATTTCAATTACGGTATTAGTCTGAAATATTGAATTTTAGATTCTTTTGCTATCGTGAATAATTCGATATTCAATTATCTGTATTACATTCTAAACGGCAGATATTATACAAGTATGATGTTGGTAAGTGAAAGAATATCGTAGTTTTATATGTATTTCTTATATTCGAAAATTGAGCTTGTTGTAGTTTGATACTGAAATGTAAGTTTACATGTTGAGTATTTCAATAAAGTTTTGCTGGCCAGAACCTCAAACAGGCTTTGTCTTTTGCAGCTCGATCCCGAGTACCTTCAATTCCCCAAGAATGTAGTCACGTCTTCATCATCGAGTGACACTACATCAAATGACTTGAACTTCCTTCATTTCTTCTCTCTCTCTCTCTCTCTCTCTCTCTCTCTCTCTCTCTCTCTCTCTCTCTCTCTCTCTCTCGGAATTGACCCGAAAGAACAAAACTCTTCGTAAAAGTATCCAGCTATACCTAAATATCGCATCAATATATATATATATATATATATATATATATATATATATATATATATATATATATATATATATATATATATATATACTCTAATAGTCTTTTGAACTTACATTAGTTACATTCTTCTCAAGTCGCTTTGTGCTCACAGTAGCTACAAGTACCACACATTTGAAACTCTTAATTACAGTTTGTCCGTTCCTAAACATATACAACTATTTACTCTCAAGTTACCTATACATTTCTAACGTTAAAGCTACTTTTAGTTTTCAGGCGAATGATTTATGTTTTCAAGTAATAGTTCCGTCGACCACAGCGTCGTCCATACTCGGACAGGAAATCGCCACTAACTCAAGACCTCATTTGAAAAAAGGTTGAATTAAAAAAGAAGCATTGCTCCAGATTTAGCATTGTATCATTTTTTTTTTTTTGCTGAAATATTTCTTTTGCACAACGCTCTTAGCTGTAGTGTATAAAGCACTGAAGTGAACACAAGCCCACAAGGTGACCCAACGAACCAACCCGAGGCCCATCGCGCTTCTGTTATCATTCATAAAATCAGGTGACCCAACGAACTAACCCGAGGCCCATCGCGCTTCTGTTATCATTCATAAAATCAGGTGACCCAACGAACTAACCCGAGGCCCATCGCGCTTCTGTTATCATTCATAAAATCAGGTGACCCAACGAACTAACCCGAGGCCCATCGCGCTTCTGTTATCATTCATAAAATCAGGTGACCCAACGAACCAACCCGAGGCCCATCGCGCTTCTGTTATCATTCATAAAATCAGGTGACACAACGAATCCACACGAGCAGCAGGGGGGGGGGGGGGCGAATCCGACATTTTGTCCAATCGTTATTTTGCTTAATTATTACTTTCTGCACTCAGCGGATCCGGTGTAGTCAGCGCTGGTAAAAAAAAAAACGACGACGGTCCATCCTACACGACGGTGACGTCATTTAGTTTAATACACTTTTCTGCGCGCCGATCCCAGCGTCGTCAGCGTCCGGTAAACACAGCGACGACCGCGTCGATGTCATTTCCCCCCCTGCTGCTAAGGGGCTATTTACAATGAACTTACAAACAGAGTGATCACTAACTCCTCCTCTTGTAGATCAATTAAGTTATTTGACTGATCGGTAAGTCTGAAATTAATTCTCGTTAAAAACCGATTATGACATCGCATATAGACCGGATTAATCGGGCTCTCAACGATTAAAAATCCGGGAGGGGCTGTTGGCGAAAATGAATAAAGGATATACCCCTGTTGAGCTTGATTTGATTGCTTGGTATCTACCTGGTAACTCCCTTCGATAACATCACACACTAGATTGATTGCTATCACCGATGCGATATTTACGTTGTATGGAGCAATATGCCTACCACCATCTCCGTTATCGTGTCTGAGGATAATTGATGGACCGAGGAAATCATTAAGAGACTTTCTTAGTTCTGGCGCGTTGTATCCTGGAAACTTGAAATCGGGTAAATCGGCTTCTGTGATATTATACTCGGTTAGGAATTTTTGTTTATTATCATCGCTGTTATCGGATATTATTTTAACGATTCGTTCATTGATATATTCCATGTCTGATATAAGTTGATTTAACACCTCAACGTGTTTTCGTGCTTTTGTTTTCCGTAGTTGTTCTAGTTGCAATTGGTAATTACGATTAATCTCGATAAAAAAACTATCGATATCATTTAAAATAACTGTTAATATGACGATCGATTCAGGGGTTTTGTCATACTGAAAATACCATTGCATGGTATTCCTGTCTTGAAATATAAACCAACTGGGTAATAACGTGTTTTTCATAATAGACAATTTATCTTGATAACTGGGATTAATTTCATGATACGATTGCGCATTCGTGTGCAAATCCGCGGTGATTTCATTAGGTGGATTCTCGGGCCAACCTAGTATGGTTCTTATTGAACTGTTATAAATATCAACCATATACCCCGGTGTGCTTATTTCAATGGTCGACGATAACGTCGGTTCATGAACCGTAATAGCGATTTTTGATTCTTTTCCTGTGATCGATTTTATCCTGCGTTGAAATTCTTTATTGATTTGTTCTACTTGGTATGACCCAGTTGGTATTGTAACCTCATTCCAGTCTGGGGTCCCATCGGGTTTATTTGTCCATGCAAAAACCAGCGAGTTATTAGGTTGTTGTCCGTTAAATGCTTCCGCTCGGATATTAGGCCAACTGTGATATATTCGCAATTTTGCCAGCGCTATTTCCTTCACTGGAATCGGAGAAGGGAAGTTTACACTGAATTCTGGCTTCGTTGATGTTATCGATATCATATTTGTTTGTACCGGAGTGGTGTTCTCCGCGATCCGTTGAAGTAATTGAAACCCTTCGGGGTTCAGCAGCGACATTATTATTATTCGTCGTTTCTATTGTTTAATTTCAACACCGAATATTAACAACCTGCTTGTTTTCAGGAGAATGTTTTAAGCCCATTGAAGTGGTTTCAGGAGAATGTTTTAAGCCCATTGAAGTGGTTTCAGGAGGATGTTTTAAGCCCATTGAAGTGGTTTCAGCGACGTGGTTTCCAGCTTCCAGTTGAAAATCCTCGATTTTTGACATCGCGGAGTCATACAACTGGACCATCGTGGAGAATTCAGCATCGGATATAAACGAATTATCTATCGCCAACGAGATCAACCCGGATAATTTCGAGTACGCGTCGGATACTATTTGATGTTTTACTGTATACTCGTTGAGTTTTTTCTGAGAACACGATGATATCTTTCTAGTGATTGCGTTGGCGACTCCAGCAATTGTTGTCGCCGCGGAGATAGCGATTGGAACAGCGATCGGGGCCATCATGGTCACCGTGGATAAAATAACACCGGTACCGGCTACTATACCTGACACCGAGTACACGACCGCGTCGATGGTGGTTATTTTTCGGCGGTATTTTTTTATTTTTACACGGTATTGTTCGGAAAGCGTTTTCAAATTCGCGGAGAATTCTTTTACGGTATTGAATCGATATTGATGTGACGTCGGTGATACCTCTGATTCAATTACCTTGGTGGTCATTTTTATTTTAAAAGAGCTAGTGTTTTTAATTACTTAGATCCGTTACAAATTCCACATACCATGTAATGTTTGCCCCGGTTAAATTTCTATCAACGGCATAAATTGTAAACTGTTCAGTTGCGTTCTTGTCTATAATTGTTGATATTGTATTGTTAAACCCGGATGAACTCGACGATAATATATTAAACTGCATCATTGAAACCAGTGTCAATCGATAAATACCCTTAACAGTTGCGGTGATTTTTACTGTATTCTGTGTAGGAGTCCAAGCGAATGATCCATGATGAATAGTGTATACTGTGTTGATGGTGTTTTCATGAGGGATTTTTATTTTTGTCACCTCCGGTAGTCTGTCTTTAATCGCTGTAACATCAGTTTTGATTGTTCCTATTTCCTGTGTATGCTCGTCTATATTATTTATGATCGCTGTAACATCAAGTTTGATTGTTCCTATTTCCCGTGTATGCACGTTTACATTATTTATGATCGTTGCAACATTAGCGCCGATTGTTTCTATTTCCCGTTTATGCGCGTCTACATTATTTATGATCGTTGCAACATTAGAGCCGATTGTTTCTATTATCCGTTTATGCGTGTCTACACTCCTTTTGTTCGCTGCAACATCAGTTTTGATTGTTTCTATTTCCTGTCAATACGCAGTGATATCATTTATAGTTATTGTAATTTCATCCGGTTTGGTATTTTTTTTACCAAAGAATTTATCAATGGTGTTATCAGCCCTGTTAAAATTTTTTCGTAACATGTAAAATTGGCCCGACAGCGTTGTAAACTCCGAAATAGTACTTTTTATCCCCACAAGATTCGGTTCGGTTACCGTCGGGGTTCCAAAAAAACTAGCAGTAGTGAGTTGTATATCGGTGACAGACTTTTGTATCCCCTCGAACTGATTTGCTTGCGCGTTAAGTCTATCATAGAAATTTTTTAACGAATTCGACATGGTCATATAATTGTCGCCAAGTGTGCTTATTTTTCCATTTATCGTCAAGATGGATTCACCTGATTTAAGTCGTCCGTCATCGGTATACAACACGATAGTGTTCTCGGCGGCATCACGCTGTCGTATTAAAACGTCATTCAGCGACACATTACTGGATTTCAGTTTACCCTGGCGGTCTTGAAATACAACTATTTCGCCCGGGTCAACACTGGTTAAATTTAACGTATCAGCGATTTCATCCTCGATTAGTTTTTTTATGTCATCGGTGGCGAGCGTTTCCGTGGGTTTTTTCAGCGCCGAAACCGGTCGTCCCCAGATATCAATCATTATTATTGTAAAAAAAAACAGTTTTTAATTAACCCGCCGGGCCTCTACGACCCCACTAGTGTATTCGTTTACAACCACATGAGGTGGTTTCCGCGATGATGAAATCGCCGCGAGTACGTTCAATACCTCACGGCCGCATATCGGTGGGTCACTTAATTGTTGTGTTGGCAGCGTGGAATAAAAAACCGGGGCTGAACACGCCCGGATATACCGCATGAACTCGTTTGGCGGGGCTAACCCGTATGAATCAAAATAGACGATCGCACGCGGATCAATTGCGTATGCAACCCAATGAGTTCCCGCTCCGGAGGATTTATCGAGGTTAATTATGCCGGTTTCAATATTCCTTGGTTTTGTCGGTAATTGATCCCTCATAAAAACACCTCTGAAGTTTTTTATCGCTAACGCGTTTGCGGCATCTATTAAATCAAAATTAGACATAGGAGTCATTAAACGGTTCCCGGTAGTCTTAGACCCTTCCCCGAGTACCATGAATACGGGGTTCCCGGTAGTCTTAGACCCTTTCCTGCTACGGGTCGTTTTTTTTTTATAGCCTTTCCCGGTTGCCTTCTTCAATGCCATTCCCGCCGCGGTACCAACGGCTCCTAACGCCGCCGCCTTCGCCACTGCTGGGGCCGCCGCGGCAATCAACGCTGGAATCGCAGCTAACAACGGAAATATCCCACCGGTCTTTTCCATGTTTTTAATCGCTGCGGCTGAAAAATCTATTTGAACACCCTTTTTATTCTTCATCGCATCATTGAAATGTTTTATTTGACGCGCCGTCAACGATATCTTATGATTACCACCTGCCATCTGTGACGGCTTTAACGTTATTGTGGTTCCACATTGTTTAGCCGACTTTGATCGTAATTTCTTGACTTGACCATCCGTCAACTCTACACCGACAACATTATACGACATTTTTATTGTAAACGCGTTTATGTTTTCAATTACATGTTTTCCACTGGTGCATCAACGATTCTCATTCGTCCACCAACGCCTTCCAACAGCATTGATTTATCGCTGAGAATGACAGCAACCGCTCTATAATTGGCAATAACTCCGCGAGTTACATTAGCTCTGAAGTGTATATCAACGACGGATTGTCTTGTTAAATCAAGATGTTCCAGCGAAAAGTAATAGATCGGATATAGTTCTTTGAAATCATGTTGTGATATTTGCAAACCAGTGTCGACGTTTTGATCACGACTCATATACGACAGCAACCGATGGTACACGCGTGCAATATGGTTTTGACCGTAATTAAGTTGTATATCCTCAGATGGTTCCTGCTGGCCGTTTATTCTCAGCGAGACGTCAGTAACGCCTAATCGATCAAATATCATATGGCTGGATAGTTGATTATCAACTCTCGTCATATCCTGCAACGCAACAAATATATGACGCGGAGCCGAAATGCCTTGTTGTGATGCCAGGTTCCATGTAAATATACCATTGATATTTGATTGCTTAGTATCTGTTGTTGTTGTTAGCCAACTTAGTAATGATTTTTCTCCCTGCTCCATAAAGGATAGCAATCGTGCCTCTGTGGTAATGGATGGAGTCATTACTGGCATCCACAATAATATTTTAGTTAAAACGACTTTACCAGGGTCATTATTTGGATTTGCAAGATCCGCTGAAATTCTCCAAATTGCATTTCTATCATCACCTTTTCGCACAAGCACCACGGTATGCTTTGCTCCGTAGATAACTTTTCGCACGTTCCTACAAAATCCAAATATATGATGCAGTGGAATCGCGCATGAGAAAGATCTACGCGGCCCTGTTAACATTGATATGCGTGTTGCAGCTCCGATGTTAAAA
Organism: Sinohyriopsis cumingii; assembly: GCA_028554795.2. Taxonomy (NCBI): domain Eukaryota; kingdom Metazoa; phylum Mollusca; class Bivalvia; order Unionida; family Unionidae; genus Sinohyriopsis; species Sinohyriopsis cumingii. Next base: position 42,501,949 of record CM068829.1, read on the forward strand.
TTAGGATCGCTGTTTATAATCATATTCTCAACATCAGCGTTAGCGCTATCAGCATTATTTCTTGGTCGTCTTACCACAAATTGCGAGTTTCCAGCAGTGTTTCTAGTATCCTTTGCAAACATCATAGATGGACCCGCTGATCTTGTATAATCGTCGGAATATCTTGCTAGCCCGATTATTGTTGTAGCAACATCAACATCACGTTCTATTGATTCAATTTCTCGCCCGTCAATGAGATATTTTGCGCTCTCAAATAGCGCCATTACGCCGTTATTGACTAAGCCAACTTTGGTATCATCTGGATACGGTGCTGGTACAGCAGGAGTATCGGCCTCTGTTACAAGTTCTCCTTCGATTTCAATAAACGCTTCACACGGCAAAAAGTATTTACTGGTATCATGGACTTGAAGTTCAATTCGCGATCGTATGTTGGGTTGTACTGCATGATAGGAATAAAATTGATAATTACGGACAGAATCATCCTTGTGCACTGGTGCGTCCATATCAAACGCCGGGTCAGCTGTTCGTTTAAACATTTTATTTAATAATACGCTGATGCATCTAAATCATCGTCGTCGTTTTAAATTCTTCGAATTTTGTCGTGGTTTTAAACCACTTCCCGCTATTATGTTTGCGATGTCATCTTGATTATTGTTTACCAACGACGCTAGTTTTTCTTCCACGGCGTTATTTATTACTTTACTGACATTTGCAGGCATCACTGTCGTTGATGGCATCACCGGTGGTTTCTGTTTTCTTTTTCTCACCAACGACATTAGTTTATCTCGTGCTGCAGAAAACGCCCTTCCGGCAACATCTCCAATAGCGCTGATTCCCTTATCACGAATAACATCAATGGCCTTCATTCCTAATTGTTTAGCTAACGGCGCCACTTTTGGAGCCATTCTTGTAAATAACCCCGCAATGGTGCTACCGAGACCGTCTCCGTACCACGCGCGGTATACAGGCAATCGTGAGTTTACCACGTAGACGCTGACTGGTTTATCATGGTTGTAGTGTATAATCATCTTTATTATAAAAAACACCAGTGTTTTCCAATTAGTGATTGATCACCAGTGATTGATCACCAGTGATTGGTCAATCGCTGTAATGACCGTGGTCCACGAGTTCGTCTATGAGCGTTCGATATACATTTATGTCCATGATACCACCGGCAAATAACCGCCTGCAAATATCAGCGGCCTCATTGATTATTTCCGGAGAGTTATTTCCGGCTCGTTTTCCTCCGATTAGTATTTCTAGCCGTGATATATCACTGAGAACATTACCAGGACAAGTAACGTCTTTACCAACAGAGTATCCTTTTCCGTGCTTTGGTCTTTCACTTTTTACTTTATTGTGGAATATTATATAATTATTATCACGCGGTGGTAATTCATTTTTATATTTATTTGCCAAATACACTATTCTTGTCCAGTCCTTTAACGACCTTATATTTTTCTCGTAGCCGCTATTGATATGCTCATCTCGTGTGTCCTTAGCAAAATTTGTAACAGTAAAATTAACTAATTCTTCGTAGCCGAGATTTCTAATTGTGTCTATTGTGCTCTTTTTAAGCACATTACGGGGTATATTCCCCTCTTTCTCTATTTCTTCCGGTATTTCTTCCGGTATTTCTTCTTCTGGTTCTCTTGCGGTGGCGCCTAGTTCTTCTTCATCGGCTATTGTAACATAAGGTTCTTGTGGGTCCGTTATAGCGAGTGGTGGCGGCCTCCGTGTTGTAGCAACCGCTATTTTCGCAGGGAGTGTTTCCAGAGACTCTTTTGTTTGCTCGGTCTGAGCCGCTATCTTTTCAAGCGCACCGAGGACGGGCACAGTTGCCGCCGTAACATCTTTGGTCGCTTTAGTTACCGGAGCAAAGAGCTGTTCGCTTCCAACAGCAAAATCAGTTTGTAGTTGTTGCCGCGTTTGAAGTTGTTTTCGGACCCTGTCTCGTAACGGTATGAACTTTTTAAGCGCCGCTAGCCGCTCTCTGGCCAGCCGAGTAGTAAGTGATTCGCCTACCATTATTGCAATTGCTCCGTAGTTTCTAATTTCCCGCCGAGTGTGGCGGGGGGGGGATATGTCCCAGGGGCTCCAGGGAGTTTTCGTCTATAATCCTTCTAATGTTTTTAATTTTATTAGAGATTTCTCGACGTCGTTCAAAAGCCTGTCCGAGTTTTTTTCGTACTGTCTCAACGGCAGTAAATAGTCCAATAAATGCATTTACGTCATTGCCATACAAGTTTTCATTGATCGTATATTGTAATCGCTTTATAAAAGAATACTCGCGTGGCAAGGTATATCGACCTTTCTTTGATTGCTCGTTAATAATTTCATAATCGGACAATATTTTTTGGTTATCAAGCTTATCAGATAATTCAATTCCTTGATTTTTTAATTTTAAAATCTCGGTTAATATATTATTGATGTCTTCGATATTCATATTCTTATAAAACATCTTATTTCTAAATTAAAAAAAAATTATTTTACAAAATGAACCCCGCGTATCAATCCCGAGGTGTGTTATCTAGTATGAAGTATTTCGTCATGGCGACTTCGTCATGGCGACTTCGTCACGGTGACCTTGTCACTCGCTGATTTCTGTTACATATGAAAATCGAATTCTGTGACTCGTCTTTTTTGAGATCGCTGAATGCTGTATTCCTTCTGCAACAAATCGTATTGAGGCTCTACAAATATCGAAATATTTTCCTGCCTCATTCATCGACTGAAATATTTTTTCTTCGTGCGTTGTTGTATCAAATGACTTTACGCTTTTTGCCTGCTTTGAAAACTTACCAGTTTGGCCTTTTTTGGTATTTTGACTTTGCGAGATGGCTTGCAAGTTTATAAGAGAATTATCAGTCTTATTATTATTAATATGATCAATCACAAGCCCATTCTCGATTAATCCGTTGAATACTTCAAATACCACCCTATGAACATAATAATTCTTCTTTCCGGTACCAAACATCAAATACCCCTGATTATTTACGGTACCAACCGGCTTCTTCAGTCTACAATTTCTAACAACGCCGTCGCGAGATGCCTCGTAATTAACGAGCAGAGGATGCGGCTGAAATTCTTGGTTCATTTGTATAATAATACTACTTGTCTAATTCATTATTTGGTTTAATTATAAACCTTGCAATGTAGTCCTGAGGAGTTTTGATGACGAAGTCTGCGGTGGGGTCAATGACGGCGTTTTTTATTCGCTTGTCATAATAGCGTTTTAACTCTCTGTATCGCTTTCCGCCACAACTGATACATAATTGCGATTTTCCTCTTACACCAACGTGGCAAACCAAGCACGGGAGGGGGCCAAGAGAACCATTACGAACGCTTTGTAAATGATACCCGCAGAATTCACCTCTACATGATTTATTGCACGGGGTTGTCGACCCAATCATCAACCATTTGCAGTGATTCATTATACTATATTCTTTCATTTAAATACTTGTTTTAATTATATGGAGGAGTTCGAGAGATTAGCAGCAATTAAGCCCTGGAAAAATATTAAGTTCAATCTCGATAGAGTCCTCAAGGACGCACCAAAAGCGTTAATAAACGATAGAACCCTGTTGAATAAAATACGCGACTGTATCAATGAATTCAAGCGTGATGGTGCATCTCATAGTTGGTCAACATTTCGAATTGATGGTATTGTTGATGCTACCATGAACGACAACCGCGTGGCAACGATAATATCACAACTTGACGGTAAAAAGTATTTCTTCAGAGTAAAATTCATTGTCCGGGTGGAATCAGGTAATTGGATCATACGTGATAAATTTGAACCGGTTCTCAGCGACAAGAAAACAGTTATTGTTAGCCGCGACTCCAAGCCAGGGCTGTTAACCGGAGTTGACAGACCATACTATGAACGAGCGTATCCTGAAACAGCAGTTGTCTATGGAATATACCCGTTAAATAAGAAACCTGATATCGGAAAACTAGCGCCGATGAAACAGTCAATGGGGATAAATTGTGTAGCAGAACGAGTAATAGAGCATTTTACAAATGCGTGTCGAGGAAATAAATTGACTGATTTACGACGTAGTAAAATAAACCAATGGGAGGAGACAGTGCGCGAGCGAGGAGCAACCATCAGCGACATAGCGAGATTAGAAACGTCGCTGAGATTTCCAATAACCGTTACAACAATAACCGGTGAAGTATTATACGAATCGAAGTATAAATCAAATGGAGCCCCAATCAAAATTATTGATCATAACGAACACGCGTGGACGCCCGCGGTCACAATATTTCCACGGGATAGAACAGTAAAGTATATCCCGGGGGAATTCCTGGAAGAGGGTGGTTTTCTCGCGGAGAGGAAACTATTTGATGCTATTGCCTGCTTGTGTAAAAACGACCCTGTGTCAGTGTGGTTACTTCGAAGCACTGAAAACGACATGGATACCTTTGATCAGTTTGTAAGACCAAACGGTGAATTATATCGCACTGAAGCGTTTCACAACAAGATGAAAAAAACCGCCATGGAATTTGAAGAGCATGATGAACAACTGCTAACAAATTGTTTTACGATTCCATCGGTTGCGGCTCATGTTGCAGCAAGGAAAAATGCGTGGAGACCAACGCGCAAGGAATTTCTACCGGATGTACAATCCAGTTGTTTGGAATACTATCACGGTGAACTATGGAACACTGAATACAACCGCGACGCTATGATTTCCGTTGATATGGTTGCCTGTTATCCAGCGAGTTTTCTCGGGTATGGATCCGCCGCTGAGTATTTCAAACGATTTGGACACCCCAGACATGAAATGACTCGTGTTGCTATTAATGGACCACTGCCTGATTTTGATTTAACCGGATTCGCTCGCATAGTATCATTTGAATTCTCAGCAGGACTTCATCGCTGTTGTTATATTTGGATTGGTAGACACATGACTGAAAAGAAGTGGCTGCCAATAGCGCTGCTACGGTATATGATTGATTGTAGCATGCTTGTATCGTTGATTGTCAGTGACGCGATTATATCATGTCGGGCGCAGACTGAAGTCTGGTTACCAGAACCAGAGCGTCTAGATAGCATAATTGACGAGTCTAGAGCACACATTGATGCCGACGAGGAATATATCATCGAATGGTCCAAAAAGATATTCAACCAACGAAACCGCGAGGCAAAAGATCTCGGTAGAAGAATAATTGGTAAGTTCACACAAGGTGGAAAAAACTGCGACTACAAACGATATTGCTCACGGCTGATTATAGATGACGCAGAATATGATTTCGTAATCAAGGACGCAGTGGCAAAAAATAGATACGTGAACTGCAAAACAGCTTTCTTGTCCAATGGAACAAAGTTGGGTACAGTTGTTTCCTACAGCGATGGAGACAGCCCCGCGTATCCACATTTGAGGGCGTCTATGCTGGGTTACGCCGCTATCAATTTATTCTCGATGATAAATAGATTTCCCGACACTGCGGTTAGAGTAGCCGTTGATTCATTTTATATAGTCGTAAAGTACAAGGGAAACTTAGCCGAGTTTACTAGTCCGGACGAGAGTTGGGGTATATGGAGAATTAAAAATGAAATACGACGCGATTATTCCCCGTCAGCAGATGTCACCGTTGAAAACAATTACTTACGCGGTGATAATCTATCAGAATGGTCTAATGCACCACCGTGTTCTGATCCAATTTGCAGATATAAAACAGTTTATTTAAGCGGTTGTGGCGGGTCAGGAAAGACGACTCGGGCAATTGAATTATTTCGAACGCGGGCAAGTATAATCGTGCTTACACCGACCCATAGACTAGCGCGAGAGATAAAACAACGAAATGTTGACGCAGTTACTTATCACAGCTTTTTTCGATACAGCGGCGGTGAGTGGACTCCTGATCGAATGGGTGAAAAATTTATTCCTGAGGTTATCATCTGGGATGAGATATGTACTGTTTCGTTAGATACTTTACAAATGTTTCTTGAGTGGTTGTTGCGCGCGAATACAGCGGTAATCATGTGTGGCGACCATGGCCAACCACCACCATTTGTCGGCGAGGGTCCACATGATTGGTTAAAGGGTTTTGTGGACTATTATGAAGAAACCGATACTGATTACCGAGCACTTGATGAACAACTGCGCGAGGTTAAAAAATTAATCAGATTACAGCCGGATAGAGTTCAATGTGAAATAATCCGCGAGGTGATTCCGGAAACGCCGTTAAATGAATTCTGGGAAACATGGAGACCAAACGATTTGATTGTAGCGAGTAGAAAGATAGTCAGAGACACACTTCAGCGGAAGTTGTTTACGTTGCATAAGGAAAAGTTTCCAACGCGCCCAGTGCCGTTATGTTATAGACCCGCGGATACACGGCGGCAGAACATTGAAGTTGAAATCCCGGGCCCGACAGCGTCAGGGATAAAAAAACAAATTCTCGTGCTGAATGATATCGTGCTCGTTGATATCAGCGTCGTCGAGGACGCGCTACGTGCTGATAAATCCCCGTGGACGCTAGGATACGCAACGACAATACATTCCTCGCAGGGATTGACTATCACGGATACAATTGTTTGGGTGATTGGTAATCGCATCGAATGGTCAAATCTAGTCTATCTTGCAGTGTCCAGAGTACGGAGAATGAATCAGCTTCGAAGAATTGTTATTGACGAAGCCAGTGACAACGATGACATCATCGATACAAGCGTCATTGATAGAAAACTCTCGGGTTACCGCCAACAGGATAAAAAAAAACAGTGGCGTTTTGATATTGATGCCGAATTAATAATTGCGTTACGACAACAACAGAATAATCACTGCGCGAGTTGCAATTGTGTAATGCGCTGGCGTTATTCGGATAAAGACGCTCGCCAATTTACCGTGGACAGGATCGATAACAGTCTCGGTCATATCCGTGGTAATGTGAGGTTAACTTGTCTTGAGTGCAATAGACGCAACGGCGCTAGTTAAGACCACGCGGGGGCAATTGAGTATCGTCAGGTATCACTTGTAGTTGCTCGCGTGTAAACCCCCGCTGTGGGGCAGTTGAATCCAGTCTATAGATCGGTGGTCTACCAGTTGATCGTGTTATCGTTGATATGTTATGTGTGGTAACACTCCAAATAGGATCAGTAGCTCTTTTTTTACCGCCTTCAAGCTCTCCTGGTTCATACACATATCTAACAGTGACATCGCCGAGAATCGGATTGGAAACGCTATCTATTTTTGATCTTCCGGGTATATACTTTTTTTTAATCGCGTCGCTGGGCTTCATGTTGATTGCTCGGGTAATCTCGTTATTTAACGCTGAAATTACGCCTGGTAATCTTTTAACCCATTCACGAGATCGTTTTTCCTGGATGAATTCTTTCGCGTATTGATATCCAAATAACCGTTCAGCAAGAGTCCGATTGAATCGTTCAACAATTGCCTGATCACGATGTAGCGCAGTATGACCTCGTCGTATCGCGACGCTATGATGTTTCAGCGTTGATAAAACAGCGCCGCGAAATTCACTACCAGGATCAACTTGTAATAGATTTGGCCAGCGCAGAGGACCCCTTCGGTAAATCCGCTCAAACGCATCGGCTACTTCAGTTGCCGACTTTGTTTTTAACGGCTCCGCTTGTTTGTATCGACTCGCAACATCAACTACGGTTAGCGCGTATTTGTAACCGTTGTCATGCTGCAGAAATAGTATATCAGCTTGATGAACTTCATTGGGTACGGTAACATCAAAGTGCGAGAAGTTGATTTGTTTAGGCGGTGGTAGATAAATTTGCCATATAGCCTGTTTGGATAACCAATTAGCCGCAACGGCCTTTGTTACCTTTGCAGCGCTTGCGAGTTTACCAATTGCGGCCTTCCCCTTCCAGTATCCTCTCGGAGAATAATAGATGGATTCCATGTTGTTATTATAAACGCTAGCGTTTTCAATTACCAGCGCGAGAAGCTCCGCTTCCAATCATTAATTTACCTTTCATAGCCGATTTTACCAACCATGAAGCCAATTTTTCTTTGAATGATTTATCAGGAATAGCATTTAACGCGTGAATTAATTTTACATCCGCGATATGACGCTGTTGCAGATCGCTACTTTTGTAGTAAGCAACATCATGAGCATGACACGCCTTATCGATAGCGTTTATTGGATACTCACCGGGTTTGGGCTGATTTTGATCATCGAGCCTGATATCTAATCGTGTTCCGGGGCCACAGTAGCTATATCCTGGGAGGTGCTTTTCTCCTGGATACTTTGCCCACGGGGTTCCGGGGAGTTTTGATAACTTGGCTGCAATATCACCTCCTCGCTTTTTTTTAAAACATCCCCGGGTCTAATAGAAATAAATCTAAATTTCTTTGTACCGCATTGTACACACTTACCAGTAAGCGCCGATCTGTTATTTCTTGTTGTAACGGTTGTCATATCATTTGTGCCAGTACGCACTCTACACTTCACACAATATAGATCCATAATTTATGTATAGAGATATGAATATAATTGATTTTTCGGCGACTAAAACAAGAGAACCAGTTAAGCATGTTTCAGCGTTACCAAACTCGATCCGGATGATTATCATCGGACCATCTGGATCCGGCAAGACGCAATTATTACTTAATTTAATAATGAGATGGATGAAGTGGGATAAGTTGTATTTAATCGCCCCTAGCGTAGATGATCAACGATGCTACGAGGTGTTGAAAGATTTTAACGAGAATGCATCAGCGATCGCTGAAAAAAATGTTATTGAGTTTATTACAGATATCAATGATGCACCAGGTATTGATGATATTGATGGCGACGTTAACAATCTAGTCGTGTACGATGATGTTATGTTAGACAATCAAAAAAACCCAGCTAGGATATTTTCCAGAGGCAGGCATGAAAACACCGACGTGATATATGTCACTCAACGATACACTCAGATTCCAAAAGTAATCAGAGACAACTGTAATATTCTTGCTGTATTCAACGGCGTTGATACACACACGCTACGAAATATTTGGCAGACATGGTGCGGCGGTGACATGGACTTTAATGTTTTTCGAAACTTTTTTAGTCATGCTCAGTCGACCCCACATGGATTTGTAACGATAAATTTACATGATCCTCGGACACGATATCGTATCGGACTTGACCAAATATTCGGTTAGTTGTAAATAATTTTCATTGTAAATAGCCCCTTAGCAGCGGGGGGGGGGGGAAATGACATCGACGCGGTCGTCGCTGTGTTTACCGGACGCTGACGACGCTGGGATCGGCGCGCAGAAAAGTGTATTAAACTAAATGACGTCACCGTCGTGTAGGATGGACCGTCGTCGTTTTTTTTTTACCAGCGCTGACTACACCGGATCCGCTGAGTGCAGAAAGTAATAATTAAGCAAAATAACGATTGGACAAAATGTCGGATTCGCCCCCCCCCCCCCCCCGCTGCTACACGAGGCCCATCAAGCTTCCATATCATTCATAAATATCATTCGTTTATTCTACTTATATAGTATGGCTGTGCTGAATACACAGTAGTTAGGCCAGATATTCACATACGTCCACTCTACCTATGCCGTATGGCTGTGTCGAACAACACTGTGGTTACGTTAGATATTTAGGATTCAGGCGCTAATTCAGTTTCCCTTGTAACCTATGCAAACACCATGATATTAAAAATTCAGTAACTTAAAATTTTTGAGTGCTGATGATGAAACTTGTATTTATCAGTATAGATGAAACCTGGATGTCAGCTTATGTGTAGAGGAAAGGATATGAGCCACGGCATTTTCTGGACCTGCGTGTGTTTGAATCATGTGCTTTCAATTCCGCACCAAAGAATCAGGTGCTAATTTTAGTTATGAGTGTTCCAACTTCAAGACTGTTAGAGGACTGAAATTCCATCAATAAAGCAATGTCTCTATAAAAAAAATTCATTCACAACTAGGACAACCTCTCAAAAGATTATTTTTCCTAAAACATAACTTACATTATTAATCAACCCTGGTCAGCCTAACCCATATATACTCTATTTTAGGTGCACCCATTTCCAGGCTGGTTCCCATTTTTCCATACCATTAGTGCCGTGTGTGAGTCACATTCATTCTCTCTACCTCTGCAGTATGGTTGTGCCGAACAGGTATAACGGTACCAATTGTACAACCCCAGGTGGGCGGAGCATTGTAGGAAAACATTGTATTCTGAAAAGAAAAATAAAAATAAAAACCTAACTGTGATTGATGCATTATGTAAGAGTTGTATTTTTTGTTAGGCTTAATAAAGTTAAACCTCTTAGCAACATGTGAGATTATGATAATTCATATTTAGATCATATTTTGTATTTGTATGATTTTTTTAAAAATGTGGTACACATGGCTGAAAATGTCTGTTGTGACTAGATAACTCTTACCTCTGTCTCAGTCCAGCAGAGTTATATCCCTTAAATGCAATGGAGTACCTGGTTTGTCCTTGTCAAATTGACGATCTAACCTTGTTCTTTATGACAGTGTGTGACCTGCATGCTGAGGTAGGATAAAAAGAATATTTATTTCACAAAACATTAGCATTGAGGTGTATGGAAAAACAATTGGTACTGTGATACAGACACACTGTAGGTACGGTGGATATTCTCATTCGTATATCTCAGCAGTATGGCTGTGCGAACACACAGTAGTCACGCTGGATATTCACGTTCATCCAGCAGCATGGCCGTGCCGAACACACAGTAGTCACGCTGGATATTCACGTTCATCCAGCAGCATGGCCGTGCCGAACATACAGTAGCCACGCTGGATATTCACGTTCATCCAGCAGCATGGCCGTGCCGAACACAATGTAGTCAAGCTGGATATTCACGTTCATCCAGCAGCATGGCTGTGCCGAACACACAGTAGTCACACTGGATATTCACGTTCATCCAGACATAGAACACAATTAATTTTACTATATGTTCTCTAAACTTGTTTCTCAGTATTGACCGTTCCACTGTGTGACAATCAATACAAATCATATGTCAATCTAAAATAACTTCAAAGATGAACTCACGGTGAAGTTCTCGTCAAAGGTTGACCTGCTTTTTTTGAGATGCTGGACTGTCAACATCGAGCATGTAAACAAATATATCAATAATATACGCAAGAATGGAATATAGACAAAACTTTTTATTACAAACATTTAGTTTAGAATATGACTCCATCATCCGTAGTCTATACTAAACTTTTCCTGATATAAAGAGAATAATGATCAGCTAAAAATGAATTATTAAGAATTAATTTTTCATGAATCAATTCATCTATAACAGCTTCAATGCACTTGAGTAAATGACGCTGAAGTTATATCGTTTGATCCCACAAATATATCCATTTAAGTCGCTTGTAAACGGTTTGATGATTTGATATTCAGCCAACATAAAAAACAACAATGGCACAATCGTCAAATCGTCATCAACAGCAACAATATTGCCACTACTACTACTGCTAATAATAATAATAATAATAATAATAATAATAACAACAATAATAATATAAATAATAATAATAATCACAATCGAATAAAATTGATGTGGGTGGGATCAATTTAGGTTTCAAATTTCATCACAATTAATGGGTCACACATGTTAGGAGATTCTCTTTACAAAATGAAATTGCATATTGGCTTACTTTCTATGTGGAAGCAAAATTACATGTATAGTTGGCTTTTTGTGTTTTGTTTTCTTCAGTTTGGTTTCGTCAGTCTGTGTATTTGTCGGTATCTGAATACATAATGCGTACATTAATATACAGTACTGCAGCTTAAAGGCTGGTGTGTATAATTAAATACGTTTGTTGAATCGGAATTGTGTCTACCATTCTTATTGATATGTGTAAATATACTATCCTCTTGTGCCACGTATGTGGCTCTTTACATGAATAAACGAATACGTCTTTAATCTAATCGGTTTAGCTCGTTTTCATGAAATTGATTTAAAAATCAATGGTTATTTAACAAACGTGAAATACACTCAAGTATTTGAATCTAGATAAATATCTAACCAAGTACAACATTATTTTTTGACCGTGATGCTATTCTTTTTACGTCAATCGTGATATCAAATTTTATCTGACTCAACTTCAACAAAACAACATAGCACACTGGTACAATCTCGTTTCTTTCTTCAATTTCCAGAGTTCGTGACCGACTAAAATTGTGAAATCTAATTAATCCTATTGTAGAGCTATCCTATTCTACAGCACCAAATAAATTTTTGCAAGCAATGTAACGAGGACATACAATTTCCGCATGCACATTAACAATGTACATATTTGTATTATCAAGATCCTTTTCTTTTATATCATTCATATGACAGGTTTCAAAATCGCCGTTATAGTACACCCCCACCCCCCACCAAAAAAAACCCCACCGAATGTGGCAAGCTTTACAATTACTCATTTCTGGTTGTTATTTGATACCGTTGCATCTTCTTTTAATGTCATTATCATAAAACAATGTGTACACAGAACATCGTATGGTTGACGCAGTGACTTCTGCCGTATGCCTAACGGAAAACACATTTTACGACAAGAGAACTCACAACAGCAAATGAATTCACACTGAATGACTAGTCTTTTTATGAAGCAGCAAATAATTAAAAACTGTTCTGTTGTGATTCAAAAGTACGATGAAAAAGATTTCAAAGGATTTCCTCTGCAATCTCTCTCTCTCTCTCTCTCTCTCTCTCTCTCTCTCTCTCTCTCTCTCAACTACTTCGTTCACACTGATCCATATATCCCCGGCTGTAGCTTCTTCGCACGTCGGCAGGTCTTTAAATACGAAATCAGATCCATTGGGGAATGCAGATCCCCCTTCGTACACAACTTGTTCATATGGTGGTGGAAGATAGGAAATGCCCAGGCCATGCATAAACACTACTGGGTCTGGTGCTGTTGTCTGGTTTGCATCTCCTGAGTTCGAACCGAGATGCCTGGATTGGTCTCCGAACGCTACTCGCGCCGTATACGATCTCATATCGGAAGTAGAACCTCTTAATCTCTGGAGAAAAAGAAATACTGCGTCAAATAAAAAAATACTCTCTCTCTCTCTCTCTCTCTCTCTCTCTCTCTCTCTCTCTCTCTCTCTCTCTCTCCATCAGATACATACGGTGGCGCAAAAGTTGCCTAGAGGATACTGAACGATTTTTAAGATCGCAGCCTCAATGGAAGCGGGTTGATCCCTAAGGACGGGATAATTAATCATAGTTTCGTTTTAATAATAATAATAATAATAATAATAATAATAATAATAATAACGATACTAATAATAACAACAATAATAACAACATTAATAATAATAATAATAATAATAATAATAATAATAATAATTGTGATGGCTACCATTGTAGCTGACAATAATTGGAATTCATACCAATTTCTTCCTGCAGCAAAACCAGAAAATAAACATAAATATTATCACCAGGAGGCCAAAGAAGCACCCGATGGCTATCCCAGCAATCTGTCCTCCTGGCAGACCTTCCGGTTCGCAGTCAGAACCATCTCCACAGGGGTCAAGTCCAGAACACCTCAGATCTTCCATAAAGCAATGGCGGTTGTCAAGCCTATAGTGGTAATCCCTACACGCACCTGAACTCATCAAAAATATATAACAATCAAAATATGTCAGACCTTGGGAGCAACGACATCTTGCTATCACATTTACATAGACTAATAATACGTGGTATCACAGGAAATGTCTTGTGCAATTTACGGCACCTCCTGCTTGTTCGAAGTTGACTGGAACTGCTCGAAAAGTAAATTTGTAGGTGAGAAATAGCAGTGAAAATACAATGGACCAAAGGAGGAAAATGACCACACTCAAGCAGTTGTTAACTAATAGTCTCAAACACCTAGTATTAATTCCTTGAATCAATATAATTGATCTCAACACTGTATGTGAAAATTCCATCAAACGGTTCACCAGATAGTCTACACACCGAACCATAAGCATGCACGCACACAAAATATGATGCATTTCCATCTAAAAACATGCACGCACATTATCTATCTATCTATCTATCTATCTATCTATCTATCTATCTATATATATATATATATATATATATATATATATATATATATATATATATATATATATATATATATATATATATATATATATATATACTGCACACCCATACATATGATATTCTGCACACATTTACACGCACGTATGCTAACACATACACATGAATGCGTCCATAAGCGAGTACAATACTCAGCTCAGCTATTGTGGGATTTATATACATGTAAAGTATGTAACAGGAAACTTACCATCGTCGAAAGTAGAGAAGACTATATCAAATCCGGCATTAAGCGGTGTTTACTCTGTGCCTTTAAACCGAAGTGGTATACTACCCCAGCTGAAGTACCTGTTTTCTTGTACAGCGCTGACATCATCTCCACATAACTTTTCTGGAAATCCTGAAATTTGAGTGAAATAAATTAAGATTGGCCTTCATTACACTGACTACTTCAAGGTAAACTTCAATTTATAAAATGTACATTCCTCAAAATTGAGACAATTAAGAGCGTTCGCGTCTGGCAACATACATATGAAGCATTACTAATGCTATTTAAAACTACTCACTAGCTTAATAGCTCGTCATAATAAGACTCACAACGCTTTTTAATTAAAACGCAATCGGAAACATATATACAACCTAATTTCATGTTTATTTCTGTTGGAAAATTTCTTTGAATGAAACACTGGAAGTGAACCATTCATCGTTTTGTCGCAGTCGACTTTCTGAATAGTTTTCTTTGATGTACACTTTGATATTCCTGGGATTTTTGGACCGCACTTGTGCCACATAAAGCTGTCCACAAAAGAAAACCGGCTCATTGAAATATATAGCAGCCTATTCAAAAAGTTATCCATGCTACTTGGTAGTCGTGATTGCGAATGCTGGCCAGGTTGGAAATTGCCTTCTTGTCAATACCAAGGGCAAACTGACATCACTTTGTGCGATGATGATGCTCGGCAGAAAGCCAGCTTCTTCTTTTTGGGATGAACGAGTTTAATAGAAAGGTTGGACTTAAAAAATACAAAAATGTAAAGATAATTTTAAACAAATGGGGATAAGCGAGTTTATAAGAAAGTTAAACCTAAATATTCAAAATAGGAAAAATAAAAAACATTGTGAAGTACCCGAACTCTTGAGCTCTTGTTTGGCAAGTGGGACACACAGAAAGATCGAAAGACAAAGTTTAGCATAAAAATACGAAAAAAGTTAATAAACAATATAAAATATTGAGATGAGAGAGTTTGAAAGAAAGTTTGATCTTAAAAATAAAAATTATGAAATTTAAAATAAAAATATTGGTTGCCGCAACGAGTTTCAAACTCGCGACCTATTGCTTGGCAAACGTGGCACATAAAGAAAGAAAAGAAAGAAAGAAAGAAATGAAAGGAAAGGAAAGACAAATGTGGGTGTTAACATATATGATAAAGTAGCATAGTTTTAGACCGCTAAGGTGGCCTAGTGGTTAGAGCGTCCGCCTCGAATGCGGGAGGTCGTGGGTATGATCCCTGGCCGAGTCATACCAAAGACTTACAAAAATTGTACTAACAGCTGCCTTGCGTGGCGCTCAGCATTAAGAGGTTAGTGTTAGGACTGGTCGGCCCGGTGTCAGGATAATGTGACTGGGTGGGACATCATGCTACATGTCTGCGGCATGATGCCCCAGTGCTAGACATCACTATAAACTGCCACATTGCAGACATCGTAGCGATATGACTGAAAAATTGTTAAAGCTACGTTAAAATCCAAATCACATCACATCACATCACACAGCATAGTTTTATAGTTAACAATACATTCGTATAGCTAATGATGAATAGGGAATGATATACGGCCTATCATAAATGCACTTTAACTTTTGCAACTCAGTCTCAAAGATAATGCACTGTCTGGAGAAAAAGATCTATATTTAGCGTAGTTTTTTGTTACATTGTGCTCTATGATGACTATTTCATACTGTAAATAACGACACCTTTGGGGGCATTTATAGAATGACGTAAGAAATCTTCATTGCAATATATGCAGGGTGTAACCGAAAGCGGAGAAATGCGTGCTGATACTTGACGTATTTTACAAGTTTTATCTATATTTAAGTGACTAGGCATGGATCCAAGAGGACTAGGTCCCACATAGTACGCACTTCTATGTATTGAAGACATTTATCATTAATGTAAAACAAATAGAAACAGTCATCGCATATTACACCCGTTTCCATGTATGTTGTTGTTGTTGTGGGGTTTAACGCCATTTTTCAGCACGATGGGCTATACATGGCGGCCAGTATTAATGGTGGAGGAAGAACCCGGAAAACCCCGGAAAGAACCACCGACCCACGAGAAGCTACTGGCAAGCTTTCTCACATGCCCACATTGGCTGAATCTTAGACTCGAACCGCCGCAGACAGAGGTGAGATGGCAGTGATCCGTAACGAAGAGCGCTTTAGACCACTCGGCCACTTGGGGCCCCGTTTCCATGTATTATCTGTTCTGAAGCATGATCATTTTGGCTCCATTATAACCCTGCCCCCTTCCCCCGGTCTCTGGGCATTGGCTCAAGCTGCATAACCATAAATGAGTAGCATATAGTTCTTGGTTTCCAGCAAAGACTATATACCTATATATAGTTTCAACCCAATGTTGGGAAACATCGCTGCATTCAGTGCCGGATTACCAAATAGGCAGAGTAGGCACCGGCCTATGGGCCTCGCGACAACGGATCAAAATAATATTGATAAAACGTATTAGGAGATAATTTGCGAGGGAGGTGGGTGTCCCATGATTTCGACTGCCTAAGGGCCTCCACAGGATTTAATCCAACACTGGCTGCAGTCCCAGTATTAGTATGTCTCAACTTTCCAAAGCACCCAATCCCTTCTAGTAACCAAAAGGAAACGTGGTAATCAATGATGGCAATCTGGTACATATGAACAAAGGAAACATCACAAGTTTTGTGAATTTCCTCTTTTGTAGTTTATGAGAAAATAGGGTGATGGAAAGAAGAATGGTATAATACATCAACGCGTGGGTATTTAGCAAGGTGTGTGTGTGTGTGTGTGTGTGTGTGCTCAACCTAGAGGGAAGGGAAATGAGGGTGCATGTTGTGCACAATGCATGTTTCCCCACCCCAACTAGACATTTTGCAGCATATCAGCTAGCACCCCTCCCCTCATCTCCCCACCACTATCACCACCACCACACTCGACAAAGGGAAAAAAGCACATAACTGTGTTTTGAGATATAGATCGAAAAGAAAAATTGGATTAACCTGTTGGGTGACAATAACAAATTTATGTCCAGGAACGAAAGATAAGCTTAAGAGTATTGTATAAAAAATTACTTTTGAGATCGCATTGACTGTTAAATGTCAATAATTATCGCTGGCAGGCAAGCCAGGAATGGGGTTAAAGGCATAAATAGTGTTTGTATTCGAGACATGATGGTAATAATAAATTTACACTGATACACTAGCTTAACTAGAGGAATGGTGAGCAATTTGCTGATGTAAATATATCCTCGTTCCCCCCTCCCATTCCTACCCCATGATAGTGATTAGTCCATAGTAACAAAGCCCCGTAACTCTTCTGAAAATATCGTGAGTTAAATGATTAGTTAATATGAATATATTCTGACGATAAGCATATTATGCATTAAATTTCACAGCAATCAACTAAAAATTGCGAGCGTAGGTGCATTATTTTTTAATGTACAATGCATTCATTTGAAAGTCAACAAGGGCAATAACTCTCATAAAAATCACTGGAGCACAAAGATTTGCCAATATGTGCATTTCTAGACGATGACCACAACATGTACTAAGTTTCACTGCGATTCCACAACAGCCGAATGATACACTGCATTCGCAGGACTCTGTCTTACACTGCATTCCGCTACGGGACATAAAGGGTTATAACTCTAAACAGTTATGAGATTAAAGTGAATTGGTGACATGCGCATTTTGTACTGTGTATGATGACCTAATTATGCACGAATCTCATCTCGTCTCATTCAAAACTGTCAGGCCAGTTGTGTGAACAAAATTCCAATTAATTAATATCAATACTCTCATATATGAATTTATCCTTGACATGGGCAATATGTTACCCTCTGTTTTCTGCTATTGTTCTTTGTATCATGTTTTGTTGTCTCTTGTTTCGTGTTTGTATTATATTCGTTTTTTTTAAACATGCTCGTAAAAATATCTATATCTAATGGTTGTACCTCATACATACTAAATGTTTACTTATCAAATTCGTTCAACATGTACAAATACACTTTCAATCTTTGCCAATCAAGGTGATTTCTAAATGAGGAGTCTCTACGACATTGCTGTCTGGAATTTCCATAGTTCCATTTCGTTTGGTAAATTTGCAGTACCATAATGATAGCATTTTGACATATCCACTGAGTGTTAGGGTAAGCTTTCAGACCATGAGAGCTGGGTTCTTGGGACCTATTTTCTAAATACCATATCATCGAAAAGATCGTATTAGTTTTAATTTAAAATTGAGCCAGATATGTTCTACTACCCCATATGAGATAGTAATAATTTAAATTTCGTCATAAGGTTGTACTATTTCAATAGCAAAAGGTGGCCTCGCATTCTCTTAAACCAACTATTACACATCGATAGAAAATATGATGATTTAATTACATCTTATTTTGACAGACGCTGGGTTGCTTCCATCCTTTGCCTTGAGGTAACCATAATCACAGGTGGGACCTATCTTTAAATTGGTGAAGTAAAATGAGATGCGATTCTCAGAAAACCAGGAGGAGAGAATGATGGGAGCAGTCTTTGTTGGATTCCAGATAGCTCGAAAAACTAAAACTAACTATGCCTGTGTGAACGTTTTCTCGAACGAGGCTAATCTCTTCACCACACTTCCGGTCCATCTTATCTAAGAGAATTAAAAAAAATGAGAAACTTTAAAACCGTTGTAAACCGCCATATGTCCAGACAAATATTTGGATGTACCTTTCCATCTAATTTTTATTTTATTTTTCTTTCTGTGTGGTCTTTCTTTTACTTTCTTCTCGTTTTCAAATGTCATCGTGACAGGTAATCTGTTTATTCTGACATCTCTCTCTCTCTCTCTCTCTCTCTCTCTCTCTCTCTCTCTCTCTCTCTATATATATATATATATATATATATATATATATATATATATATATATATATATATATTACTAATGGACCGACCTTAGGCAGGCAACGTTCGACACGATGTCGTTTAATTTTGCTAGCTCCTATTTAAAGCGACAACCCTGTGAAACTTCACGTGATCTATTTACATGGTAGTCTATCCTTTTCATTGGACATATGTGTATATATAGATCGAGCAAATGCGTCCCAACTGCTAGTTTTATTGGTAGCAGCAACATTCTTACTACTGTTACAACTATTAACAATGGCTCAAAAATTTAGACTCAAATGTCTATATTATAATTTCAATTTAAATAATTTTTACCCCTTCCCTCCACCTTCTTCACTAACCCTAACTTACACCAATTACTTTAAGCCCTAGAATTATTCCAGAGAACATGTATGGAACAGATTGTTTGTTCATGAAATTCTCGGGCGGATTTGCCTAACATATAAATGTGATGTAATTTTGACTATAACAGAGTTTTCATGAGTACTGTTTTACCATTTTGGATTATACACATTTTTGAACACAAATTTTATATATATAAATTTCTTAACAAAAGTTTGTGATAACTTCATACACGATAACCTAAGTTTCTAAGGACATTAATTCCCAAATACCGTAGAGTCACCGTTCCCATGTGATGTTAAACTCTCTGTACATTTTATAGCGGACTGTTTTTATTACTCTGCAATCAATTAATTTTTTTTCTTGTGTAAATTAATGTAATGTGCAGATATCTGAGCACACAACTCTAGCACACAACGGGTAGTTTTTAAAATAGGTTTACGTTTTGATTTTTGATACAGACGAAGACGAATTTGAACTACTCAGCAACCAATAATGCAAAAGAAACTATAGGTAAAGTAACTGCACAACTAAACGAAGGGTGTGATAGATAGCTGGAACAGAGAGATGTATAACACGATGTGACCTTTCGCATGCCTAAGCTTATTTTTCCACTGCGCCCACTTTTTTCCCCGTATGAAAACTGCCCCCTTCTCTTAAATACACACATACACATACACATTCATCATGAAACATAATCACATTTGTTTGAAAGTGTAGAGAGGGACACAAATCAATATATCCGTCCTAACATCCGTAGCTAACTTAAAATATTGATGAATCACATCGATTTGCCAATTCAGTGATCTAGATTACGACCTCAGCTATGTACTTACATGTCTTAATGGCGGCTACCTGTATAACTGAGAACAAAGCGAAAACTCCGGTGATCAGACAGGTGTAAAGGTCCTGTCTGGCCATCTTGTACTGACAGTCTAGTGCCAGCATCACATAGTTTTAGAACTGAAGAGCAGTATCACAGAATGATCCCAATTCCTACAAATATTACACCTGTCCATGTTTACATCGAGAGTGACACGGATATGGGTTATTGAAAAGTGAAGAGGCACTAGTGGGGTAATTTCTATTAATTTTCTGCTTCCTGCCATTGTCTTGAATTCTGCTAATTCCAAGGAAAGTAATATGAAATCTAATCAATAATATAATGATTAAAGTTTGAAATATCAACACAGTCTCATTAAGAAGAAGACGATTTTAAAGATTTCAATTATTAATTGTGATAATTGAAGGCAATTTCATGATTATTTATTAATCAGAACAGAAATAGTCAACGATAGGCATACAGCTTAAATTTAATAATTGTGTGTGACATTTTATTATTTCTCTTTCGTTTACACACACACACACACACACACACACACACATATATATATATATATATATATATATATATATATATATATATATATATATATACGTGTGTGTGTGTGTGTCTGTGTGTGTGTAGTCAGATGAGAAATAATTACTAGATCGACTTACGAGAGTGTCTATAGGCACGAGTGCATATACTACCGACTTTGTGCCATCACTCTTTCGTGTTATGTGCTTTGTCGTGATGGTATATGGACTGGTACATGACGGTAAGGCGAACTGAGTTGGAATCTCCGTAGAGTACAAATTAAAAATTCTTTAACTGTATTACAGGATATATTAGATTAAACAGGTAGATAAGAGGGAGTTACAAAAACGAATAAACATAGGAACCGAGAATTCAATAGTCGTAGGCATGACCGCACTTTACAAGAATGTCACGTTCTAAGGTTTCGGTGGAAAACATGAGGTACGTTACATTTGTTGAATTTAGAAGAGGGTATAATGTTCTGTTAATTATGGCTTGGTGGAGTTTCTACAGATAAGTCTCATTGGAATTGCATGCACTCTCAGTTAGGGCCTTTTATAAGGGATATGAACCGTTTTTGAAGTCTTATATACATTCTGTAGCATTTTTTTAAAACCTCACCCATTATTTTATCATTTAATCAAACTCCCGGCGAACTGGACTATTTTTAGTTTTAAAAAGCACAAAAACACTAACCTCATCACGTTAAATCGAGTTTTTTTTTTACAAATAGAAAAACCTCGGCTATCCATTCTCCTATTTCCTGAATAAAATTTAAAAAACCCACGACACCCAGCCTCAAAAATGCTTGAAAGAACATTAGATCACGTACCGTACCATCCTACCCTTTATTTGTTCCAAAAGTCCTATGCTGCATGTCCTCCAAAATTAGTAAAACATCGGCATCGCACCTGCCTATCCAGTAATTAAATCGAACATGAAAGAAAAACAAAATAAAACAACATCAAAAGACCCTTGCCCCCCCCCCCCCCCGAGAAAAAAAGAAAAACAGACCACCATATTACTATCAGTAAAAATGTATCAAAATTCTAGGCCACCAACCCTCCAAATATTTTAGAAAACCACATTTTTAAAAGAAAATAAACCATCTATCTTCCATTTGTTATGTATAGCTATATTTTCTGTAACTTCTGGTATACTATTTTATTTAATTTTCGTAATTTTTATTCATGGTCGTGAACTGTATCGAATTTGTTTTTGTTATAAATTGTGTGCGTAATTTGTCTCTGTTAAAAATGCAAATTACGTAGGATCTATATATAGATGTTTAAATAGGTGTTGACAGTTATTAATAATAATCGTAATAATAAGTCTTAAAATGGCGCCTTTGGCGCCGTTTCTCAGTGACTGATGGGATATGGAAGTTTCAAGAAGAATTCTGTGGATTTCCATTGCTTGCGCGAGGTCATGTGAATGTAAGTAGCTTCTCGTAAATCAAGAGTGTATGTTGTCACATGGGATCTAATGCAAACTACAGTCGCAATATACGGTGTATATAAAGACAAAATTAAGCATTTAGTTTCATTCCGATTTTTGGAGTCATTCAACTTTTTGTGTTCATGATGCAAGTCTGCAGACGTGTTTTATGTTGTACTTAGATATTTTTCAAGATGATAAACATTTGTTTGGACTTTTCAGTGGTGATAGATAGTGCTCATTGTTTGGACAATAATATTATTCTGGAACTGTTATAAATTATTTGAAAGAATTCTGGACAACGCCATCTTGACAACGTCACGGTTCGTGGAGGACTAGTACATTTTTAGTATTAAAAATTACAAGGGACTTTTCATTCGTTTTGGACCCTCATAGACCTTTATAAGGACTAATTTGGATTCACTTCATTATATTGTAAGTTCCTCTCAAATTTTTCATTTATCACTTTAAATTGTTTGTTACGTTTTACAAAACCTGTTGGATTAGCTTCTTTTCGGTTACATAAGTTTGTGATGACATAGTCATAATACATTCAAAATATTAACTTCTTGCAGAAGTTATTAATAGACCTATACCGATGCTGTTATAAAATCCGATAAATAAAGCCCATACAGTAGTTTCAATTGAAAACATCATAACAAAAGACCGATCTACGTAGGCTTTGCCGTCAGAGTTTTAACTTGTTTGGCTTCAGAAACTAAGTAACAATTGTAAATAATTTACTAAAGAAAGTATATAAATATGAAGAAAAGGTCTTCGGACAACTGCCTTTTATTTTATGGTTTTATAATCTCATATAGATTATATATATATATATATATATATATATATATATATATATATATATATATATATATATATATATGTATATATATATAGTAAATAATATTATTAGTTGATTCATATAGCTGTGATAAAATATTTTAGATAAATACATCCTCGACAATAAGAGGGTAACGCATGTATACAAACAAAGCTATTTCTATGTTTACAACTGAGTTGTTTCTATAAGCTTCTAACATGTTTGTCTGACAAACACACATACAGACACGTGCACCTTAAAAATAGCATGGCTTTTAAAGTGTTGGTATAAAGCAATTTGATATATCACTGTTATTGGTAGATCAAGCTGTGGTCCGCCAATGGCGAATGAATACGCATATATAAATATTGTTTCAACATAAGGTCATGTTTCAACAGTGGGCCATCATCAGCGATGTAATTAAATAAAAATTAAATATTAACAATCCCCATCTTCTAAATGAAATATAATGCTCTCTCTCTCTCTCTCTCATGCATAAGAATGAGAGAGAGAGAGAGAGAGAGCGAGAGAGAGCGAGAGAGGTAATACGGGGAAGTTTGTGGAGTGAGAGAGAAAAAGAAAACTGAACTTGCAGCAAATAACCTACAAGAACTTGGGACTTCGTAATGGTTAGGTGTACAAGTTCCATGGGATTTTAAAAGTGTTCACAATACCAATGATAAAGGTTGTAATAGCCTGCCAATTATACGTTACATTTATTGGTTAGGAGGAAGACATATTGTAATCTTATTGATGCTTTGTTTGTTTTAGTTTCTTTCTCCCTATTTTATAAAACCTATTAATAAGGATCTGAAAACAGATTATTGAATACTAAAATGTGGGAAGGCTGATCTACCCACCTCAGGCCTTTCTCTTTCACTGAGTTAGTTGGTAACGCAGCCGACTTATCGACCAATAAAGAAACATGGGGATCGGTTATGAATGCCCTCTCTCTTTCTCTCTCTCTCTCTCTCTCTCTCTCTGGACCAATAAAAACATACCAGTGAAAATCAGTGAAAACATTAGCGTGGCGGAAATTCACCTGTGTCATATGGAAAGATAGAAATTGAAGAATAGAAACAACCGTATGTAGGTAGTAATGTTAATTAAATAAAAAATAATGACTTAGATCAACTACAGTGCACTTAAATGTTTGAGTTATTCATTTCACTTAACTTATAATTCCCTCTATTTTCAATATGCTGCGCGATCACTGTTCATGAAGTTAAGTATGCTGTGTTACTTTCTTCATTTAAACTAGCATTCATGTTTAAATCATAAGTGTGTCATACCTTTATTAATCAATATGAATGAAAACAGAAGTTCAAACACTTAAAGAAGCAGCTTATCAATTTGCAAAGGAGACTGCGATTACACGCAAAATGTAAAGAACTACCGGGTACATTTTGTAGCGGACACACTGGAAAGGGTAGTGCAAAATTCATTATTTCATCCAAGCAGGCTTGCTTGAAGTCAATCGTTAACTACTTTCGAAATGCAAGTATGTATATTTGAAAGTGATATAAATAAAATATATGCATAGTCTGTACGCTGTATCTTTGATTTACTATTCATTTTGTAAATTTTTCATTAAATTAAGAGGAGGCAAGCCTCGCTTCCTTTTAATGAAAAAATTATACATCCCGTTACAGACATATTTGCGACTCTGCGTCTTTAATTATTTAACACAAGAGTGTGTGTGTGAGATTTTTATTTTGAAAGTAGCTTTATTAATCCGAGTCATATCGCTCGATGTCTGCAGTGTGGCAGTTTATAGTGATGTCTTAGCAGACATGTGTTATCATGTCCCACCCAGTCACATAATCCTGACACCAGGGAGACCAGTCATAACACTAACCTCTTAATGCTGAACGCCAAGCGAGGCACCTGTTAGTACCATTTTTATAAGTCTTTGGTATGATTCGATTGCAGTTCGAACTAGCGACTCTCGCATTCGAGGCGGACACTCTAAGCATTTAAGCCACCGGAACGGTCTATTTCACAGAAAGAATCAAAGCCAACAAGTTTATAAAAATCAGGAAATAGTTTATTACCCTAGAATACAAAAGTGAAAATTCAAAAGGCATATGAATTTGATTTAAATTTTAAATAATCCTGCATGTTTTATTACAAGTCCAAAAATACAGAATGTTCCAAATAAATTCCAAGTCTTGAATGTCCTCATGCTCCAAAAGTCTTGTATGTCCTGACGTACCGCAATGGTACAATCCAAATTGTTCTTTGAATGAGTTCCCAGTTATACCGAAATAGTGGTTTAGATTGTAAAAGTCAATGAGCACTTTGTAATTCCAGTGATTTATTTATTTATATCACATTATATCTGAAACCATGTTACCGAATGTCTTGACTTAAAGTTGTAAACTGGAGTAAATCATAAGAAAATATTCCTTCTTTTGAATTTCTTTCAATGAAGCTACACGACTTGTTATGTATTGGGAATGACAGTGAAACAGTTTGGAATATTAAAGGTGGATGGGGTGGGTGGATTTGGTGGTACCGGACATCTCCACCACCAAGTGCCGGATTAAACCCTGTGCAGACTCATAGGCAGTCGAAATCTTGGCTCCCCCCCCCACCGCAAATTATCTCCTAAGACGTTTTTCATTTTACCAACCAACTATTTAAAAAAACCAATTACATTACACAAAACAAATATTAACAATTATTAATGTTTACAAACAAATTAACATTTTATGTTATTAACCAAAAAAAGTATTAAACAATTGTAGTCGTGGGGCCCCTAAAAGGCGTGGGGGCCATAGGCGAGTGCCTACTCTGCTTATTTGGTAATCCGGCACTGCCACCACCTCCACAAAATGAGGGCGAAACAATCGGAGAGAGTTTGTCTTACAGTTCGATGGTTAAAAGTATGCAATGGATACGTCTAAAATAAAGAAACAACTCCCAGGGCCCCCAACCAGACTCACTAACTACTTGTTTAACGCCGTCAACCCCTCACTACCCCGCCCCCATTCCTGGTTCTGCTCCTGCTATAAGAACAGACATGTACATTGCTTGCCAGTCTCGGTAGTGGTAAATTCAGTTAGGCGAGTATGTTCTTTCTTGGGAAAATAGTTTAATCCGTAATCAAACGTAACATATTGGATTGAATTTCGTGTCTCTATAAGTGAAGAAAACAGTGTCCGTCATACCAAGTATACATGCCCTTGTGCTACGCATAAAACGAGTTCACACACAGGCAAGCATCATGCATAAATCTGGCGAGCCTAGTCCGACACCATCTATTCTAACACTTGGATCTTTACTTACTGACTGAGCAGCTAAACACATCATTTCACTATTAGAACACTTGTCACAGTTTCAAAAACATTACGTTGTCACTGTACAGGTGTACAAATGAGTACATTATAAGAGCAACATTGTACAAGACACCAGTATAATTATATGCAAGCTATCGATTATTTATGTGAAACAAATTTAAATCCAAGTTGATAACGGGTGGTCAACAATGCGGAAGCCAAGATGCAGGGATCACACTCTACCTGTTTTTAGTAGTATAATATTTCTGTAAGAAAAAAATAAATAAATGAAGTTATAGCAGCAATTATGTAGATAGCACATATATATAACTCGACACTGAATGAGCTTCTTAATATGTTGTCATCAATAATAATAATAATAATAATAATATTAGTATTTATTTTAAAGGGATTTTTATAAATTGCAATTAATATTGTGATAACGTAAAATTTTGTTCTGACATAATGACTTTCATTCTCAGAAAATATGTTTCACACTGTATAAAAATATTACGGTTTTCATCTACATTGTAATAGACCTGGGAGCTCTAACGCTGTAATGTGATGGATGGGGAAGATGGTTTTTCTATGTCATAAATTTAACATGTTCATGTCAATGAATATATAAACTGCTGAAACAATGATTTTAAACTCTGTAATGTTGTAGAAATGTATTGATCGCGACTTATCTTTGGATCTGTATTAAGCCATTCATGTTGTATGCCAAGTGTGATTGCCGTTCATGTGGTAACAAATGTCATCGAATTCAACCTCGCACATCGTTAACTACTCACAAAATTTTCTGGAATCTTATTTTATATGAATTTGTCACATCCAGAAAATTGTTTATCACACTTAAATTCCCATCCAAATCATCATTTCAATAGCACTAAGGTCGATGACTCCAACAGCTGACATCACGAAAATACGTCTGCAGGCAAGATGGCCGACACTAGATCACATGACCGGTTCCACAGTAAATTTGTCAAGTTCACATTTTTGATTGAATTTCATTTGTTGATTGTAAATGCTGGCCTTCTTTTATACAAGTATAAGTATGTTTTTTAATATTTAATAGTGTATTCTTCATTATTATGCTGGTCAATATATTTTCAATGTTATCAGCGTTCATTGGTAGTTGTGTACTCTTCAAATAAGCTTAACAGTCTTGGTTACGACTTCAAGTACTTTGATTTTTGACGGACACTACATAATACGTAATGTTTCTATATTTGCTAATGACAGAGTGTAAACGGACAAGTGATGATAGTTTTATTGTGTATTAACCCTCAGTTTGTGTAGCTGTTTATTGAGTATCTGTTCGGCACCATCAGACATGTTCGGCGTCCCGGACAAGCAATGATTGGTTCAATTTACGTCACATAGCTAGTTTCCGAAGAGTGTAAATAGGAGCGAAAATCGAAATTCGGCAGATAGCTGTCAACATTAGCGCCTCTATCAACATCTCTCCACCAAATAAAAATGACACTGTATTGAGGTAGTTTTAACTACAACTTGATTGGATGGCATTAAAAACCTCATAGATACTTATAAAAAAAGAGACAACTCACAAATTTTAATTTCTTTATTCTCAAAAAGTAGACTGGAAGCACACACACACACACACATACACACACTCACACACACACACACATATATATATATATATATATATATATATATATATATATATATATATATATATATATATATATATATATATATATATAAAGCACAACAATAGGAATCAATTCAATTCAAACAAATTCAATTTACTGCTATTGATTCAAGCTTAATATAAAAATAATATTGTGCCGCATAAATAAGCAGCTACGTCCAGACACACTAAGAATTTAGGGTTAACTTTCAAAATACTCCTTGGGTCGTTCATTTCTCGCTGAATGATTATGTTAAGGTTATGAAGGCCAGCATATTATAGCATTTGTGTATTGCATATGTTACACGTAATCAAACGCATACATTTGTGTATTGCATACGTTACACGTAATCAAACACATACATTCATGTTTTAGTTCTATATTTGTATTAAGCATCTTATCACAATTTCATAGTCAAAATAAAAAGGTTCTGACTTTGAGCATTCTTTAAATTTATTATAACATTTACACAAGTTAGCCCATACCCCGCCCCCATTTGTTACAATATGTCACGCTAGCAAGTGACATTTTAAATTGCACGCAAGCGCAATTATATTCATACAATACGTGGCTAATAACATACAAGATTATTAGGAAACTGAACATGCAGTCGCATAATTCAGGGGTTTAATGTAAACAAACGAGCAAGAGGCCAGAAAAAGGGAGACGGTAGTGTAATAAACGATGTTTATTATATTGACTAACCAGATGTGAAAATTAAAATGCGTATGTAACCAAATTTGTCCTTTACGTAACGCAGTGAGCTAGACTAAGCATCACACTACAGGCTCTGGCCTCCTCCTGCAGGTAAGAACAACATATTGCATTATGGTCTAAAAATTATATATGGATCTCAATGCATTTAATCATTTAAAAAAAAGATTTTACGGAAAGAAATTTTTTTATTTATGGTAACATGTTGCATTCTCTTGTTTTTTGTTCTTGTTATTTGAATTTAATTGTTTGTCAGTTTTATTTTTTTTTATATTCTATTATATGCTATTATAATGCAAATTTATTCACTGGAGATGATATTTTTCCATTAAATTGGTTGACCTGAATCATTCTTTTCATAAACACCAGGTGTTGGCCTGGATGCTGACCTTGATTCAAAATTAGTAAACAAAGTTCTATTTTTATTTTAAAATGATTGGTTGATGTCAAGGTCATGATGGGGCTTCGGGTTTAAGATGTAAACAACTTTTTAAAAACAAAAATTTCTTAGAGAAAATTATTGGTCTAATCAAGGCCATATTCTGTGATATAAACATGATCACGTCCCCCCCCCCCCTTTCTGATTTCGCAACTTGGGGGAATTTCGAAACTGCATCTTATAATACAATATAATCTTTGTTTTAGAGAGAGATCTCTCAGTTTTGGGCTTTTTATACTGATGTCAAGTTATTTTGTTATAGCCAGATCTTGAGCTATAATTTTCTCCAGGTCAGATGGATTTCGAAAGGATTAATTATTTTTTCTTTGGAGATATTTTGAGGAGTGCTCACAAATTTAATTTGGATTTCCAACACCGGAGTGCCATTATTTGTATTTCTACAAGAAACTGTAGATAAGCACAGTACTGACTACAGCATAAGTCATCATCATCCATCTTGAATTTTCCATCAGGATTTGAACTTGAAATTATTAGAACATTTGTTACTAGGACTTTTGCAAAATAATTCGAGAATTACCCTTAGATTATTTTTGGATTTGATTCTTGAAACCGTAAGTTCTTCTCCTTTTTTCATTTTTACAGAATTTTTCCAGGAAAATAAATTGCTAAATTTTAAAAAGCTTGCTGTTGTCACTCTTTCTGTGTTACTGTTATTCGAGACTAAACACGTAACAGTTCTGTTATTATATAATCCGATAATATTAATTATGAATTATATCTATAATTTATTTGAATTTGCTATGAATTATATGTAATGTATTTGTAGTTTGAATTATTATTAAAATAACCTGTTACCAGCTTCATGCTCAATAGCAGCTGAATAGTTTCAAAGAAACATGGCATATAATCCCCAACATTTAATAAATTGTTCGTGTGACAAAATGATTTATGTAGTTATTATAAATACTTAATTCTTACTATACTTTTAGCACATTTTGTCTGTTGGTCCTTACTTCATTTGATATTTAATTATTTACAGCAAGCTCAAAATGGAAGATTTTAGAACCGTAAAAAGTCGGTAAGCTTTGGATAAATTACAATAAATATATGATTCTTGTTTAATTCTAAAGCGTAACAATAAATATATGATTCTTGTTTAATTCTAATGAGTAAATCTTATAGTTTTATGTACAATTCTAAATCTTGAGTTTTGTTTAATTTTTATAATAAAGCATTCCTCTACAGGCTCTAACCTACTCTT
Organism: Sinohyriopsis cumingii; assembly: GCA_028554795.2. NCBI lineage: Eukaryota > Metazoa > Mollusca > Bivalvia > Unionida > Unionidae > Sinohyriopsis > Sinohyriopsis cumingii. The sequence continues at coordinate 42,532,387 of CM068829.1, forward strand.
GTAAATCGCACCGAGTACCTCTCTGCTCCCAAGCGATGTAACAACACCCTCCTCGGCGGAGTGACACCTCCTAAGATGAATGCCAGATTGACACCTGTATTTCTCTACCTTTCGATCTGATAGTATCCATCAATAAATAAAATCCAGTCAGCAACAAGTACTACCACCACAGCACATACATAACAACAAATTACAAAAAAACGTTGTGATTTACAATAATAATAATAATAATAATAATAATAGCACACAGTGTTTATAATATAATCTCTGTTTTAGAAAATCCGAAACATTATTTATTTTAAAATCAATTTCTTCATCTGGTATAATATTAACTTTGTTTTGGTAATAAATATGTAAACACAATTGCATACTTGTATTTTGAACTACTTTTTATATTTCCAATGTGTAACCTATCTTTATGTAATAAATTACTATATTCAAAATGAGTTTTCTCTTCATCAAGTTCTTAATTTTGTGCACTAAAGCTATAGAAGAACGATAGATTTTATGCATAGATGCTTATACAGTTTCAGTATATGTAAACAAATTGTCCGAAAAATAATCAACTCTTTTTTAATTCTACATCAATAAGTATAAAAGCTTCGTTTTTCTTTTTCGTCATAATAAATATCAGTAAACGTCTTGTGTACCACCTATAATAATAACATAAATCAGGTAGGCAAACACGAAAAGGTAGATAGGCAAAAACCTCTACCCTCAATCACGAACAAAGATCAAACACACACTATAAATTAGCCATACATAACAACTGCGACTGCAGTTTAAATGCATTCATATGCCCCAGATAAAAGTTTTGAAAAATTCAAAGCGAAAGGCTAAATTATCATATCAGTAATGCAAACAGATCAATGAAGCAGCTACAGAGTTTATATTGTTTCGTATCTTGGTCTTAAATTAAGTAACAGAAAATCTTGAAGCCAACAATATAAATAAAACTAACAAACAACTGATATTTCTAAGTTACAAAGTGAACATTTAATATAAACTTAAAAAAGTATTGTGAATTAAGTCCCAAATAGTCCTAAATGTCATATAACTAGTCCACAATTATATAATGTTCCGCATGAATTCCAATAGTCTTGAATGTCATGATGTACCACACTGATGCAATTCAGAATGTCTATGAATGAGTTCACAATAATTCCAAAGGAGTATATCCAAAGTCTAAGAGCACTTAGCAATTCCAACTATTAATTAAAATAAATAATTTCTTTTGAATTATATCTGAGCACAACTGAGTCTGATAACAAATGTATTGTATAGACTGATCTAAGATATAAATAAATTATTTGTTTATCAAGTCTACAATTATACACATGTCCCTTTCACTAGATGTGAGTCATTATAATTAAAATTTCAACATAATTGTACAAAAATCTGTTTCTGGAATATTATAAACTAAAATGCTATGTAATATTTTATTTATAACTTTCAATCACGGAGAAAGTCAACTATATATATATATATATATATATATATATATATATATATATATATATATATATATATATATATATATATATAGACACAATTATACATAACAAATGAAAACAATTTGCGAGGAAATAGGGGATATCAAATAAATGCAAATATATGTTGGGAAAGGAAATCGGTTGATATGGTGTATGAAAATACGTCCCATCGTGACGGCCTCGACATATTTCTACTCAGTATCAAACCTGTTCTTTCCACCAACTCACCGCTCCGGTGGCCTAGGTGGTTAGAGTATTCGCCTTGGAAGCGGGAGGTCGCGGATTTGAACCCCAGCAGAGTCATACTAAAGGCTTATAAACATTGTACTTACAGCTGCCTCGTTTGGCGCTCAACATTAAGAGGTTAGTGTTAGGACTGGTCGGCATGGTGTCAGGATAATGTGACTGGGTGGGCCATCATGCTATATGTCTGGTTCATGATGCCCCAACGCTAGACATCACTATAAATTGCTACACTGCAGACATCGTAGTTATATGACTGAAAAGTTGTTAAAGCTACGTTGAGGATCCAAAACACACATACAAACATACAGACACATGTATCGTGCTGTATAAAGCAATGTAATATGGAAAAAACTGCACAATGGTGATAATGCAAAGTTAATGGACAAAAAATGAGTATACAATACAATACAATACAATACAATACAACAGATGCCTCAGTAAGTTGATCTAATCCAACTGTATCTGACTTGTAAAACACTGAACAGAAAACTCTAACTCTGAAGCTCCCGTTACCGTCGGGCAAGTAAAGCCTATGCCTCACCAGATTTATGCAGGTGAGAGAATGATAATACCATAGAATATAATACACTTACGACAATACAACCAATCCTAACCTTTCGCTCTCACCATATGGTCTTTTTAATACTACGTATTTTACAATTTCTGAATTTAACTCATTAACTCACGTGCACTTTCTGTACTGGACGATACATTTTATATTAGCTAATGAAAACTGATAAGGTGCTTGTTGTCGCGCGATTCTTAAATGCGTTATCCCTATTCTCGTAATATAATATTTTTGTTCGCATCTTATTTGATTGTTATGTATGGAAATTCTAAAGAATTACAAAATATACAATTCTTTATACAAAAATGTTCTGTGAAGATCATCATCTACATCGTGTAAATTTAGTGGGGTATTTCCCAGTTCATTTTTCATCACGCGTTCATTTTCATGATGTCAACAAAGCGGTGAGGAGTTCATCGAGATACATACAACTGACATAAATGTTAAAAAAATCAATGACACATAATTAACTCCACGGTTGTTAGTGCAAATTATCGAAATCACGTGCTGTCACTGTCCAAGTGACTCTCAAAGACGGTTTGTGCCTGACCTATAGTCTTGTCTATCTATAAAAGTGTAGCAGACCAAAAACAAAAGTAATGTCTAGCACTGGCGCATCATGGCGCAGACATGTAGCATAATGTCCCACCCAGTCACATTATCCTGGCACCAGGCTGTTCAGTCCTAACACTAACCTCTTAATGATGAGCGCCTAGCGAGGCAGCTGTTAGTACCATTTTTTGAAGTCTCTGGCATGACTCGGCCGGGGAACCCGCGACCTTCCGCATCCGAGGCGGACGCTTTAACCACTATGCCACCGGAGGGGTCTCAAATGTATATTTACAAATTTAAACAATCTACATGAACATGTAATTTTTAAATGTCTGTCAAAATTTAAAATGTCGGACATGCACAGGACAATATTGCAGACATCTTATTAATATTGTACAAAACGAAGATGACTAATACAGTCATAGATATTAATAATCTCTAGCTCAGACGTCAATGATTGAAAATCCATACAACTTGCGGACTTGAGTATATTCAAGAGTAAGACATACAACATATTTAAGGGTACCAATAGGTGAAACTACTTAGCAGGATGTCTCATTCTCCACGTAAACCTTAAACACACACACACACACTCACACACACACACCGAGAAAAAAAGGTTTCAGTCTGGAGCAAATTCGCCCATTCCAGTAGGATTTCTGCAAGGTGTCCCTTGGTCTTCGTAGTTTCCGTATGGTAAGACTAAAGCAGAGTATCTGCCACCTTTTTCATGGAGGATAATGTCTGACATATATATCGGTCGATCCAAAGTCTCCCTCTTTAATGCTGCAGCAGTTTTATGCAAAGAAATATCCAGATGAAGCTTCTGCAGAAATTTAATAACTTAATCCAAATTAACTCACTACAAGTGCTTGATTGAAAGTTTCGTATTATATTTATTATTAAATTTCTTTTCAAAGTGTACAAAATAAAGAAATACTTAATTAAAGTATCATCGCTGGTAACACTTGCAAGAAACCTTAAGAGATATAATTTTTCCACATAATATTCAAGGCAAATGGAGAATATATACACTGACCTGCACTACACACACACACACACACACACACACACACACACACACACACACACAGACACATGGACTGCATAAGGGGACTAAACTCAAATATCTCTTGGTTTTCACTTGCATCTTTGAATGAACACAAACAAATGACTTTCATAGTTTCTTCTAATTGTACTACAATACAATGATTTTTCTTTTCAATCATATTTGAAATAAGTGCTGAATTCTTTGCCGGTATTGGTATGCTTCACTTTGAAAAAAATTTCGGTGTGCCCAAATATAACTGACAGCTGAAGATTTCTGTTATTTAACGTTTTTCCATCTGGAACGGGGACGTCAAATGTTCCAAGTAAACGGCATGATGAATCAGTAGTAAACATTGGGGATTTTTCAGTTGAGGCATACATGTAAAAATCTATCTGAGTTTGATCTATACTCGCAGGACGTTTGTTCTTTGTGACAGTGTGATCAACATTTAATGTTTCACCTATTTCCACATATTTATCAAAAATATGCTTACATAAATATTCACCTTCGTATGATACCTTCTTTTCTATTGGATGAACGGCAGGATCAAAAGGCACACAAGTTCTGACTCCGTATGTAAATCGGGCTATCCTTGTGGTGATTGCCCTGGGGACATGTCCTGAGAGCGTAGCACCTTTTAAAATCACGAGTCCACTTTCTTCTGGAATGATGATACTCTTTTGTCTAAAATGTTTCTTAAAGGTTTCCTGAACAAGCGTGCACTCACTGAACCCTCCGACCAATAGTATAGTGTTTACATTATTTAGGGAGGGATCGGAGAGTAACTTTCCCACGTGATTTAATATACTCTGAATCGGCTCATCAAAGAAACCGACTCCTAGACTTGCGTCGAATCTAAATTTTTCCCTGTCCCATGTAAATTTCCCTTCGTTTCCAGAATGCGCCATAGCCTTTTTTATATCCCCTCCCTTCTCGTCAAATATGTCTTTGATAGCAATCGGCAATGTAATACTAATCCTTGCATCCATGCCGTTTTTGATAGTTCTTTTCTTAGCTTCGAATTCTCTCAGAAGATCGATGTAATCCGATGTGTGTTTTCTCACGAATGTCTGTAGAACGTCTTGCCCAACAATTTTGCCAATCAAAGCGAGGAAATTTTTGTCAACACACGTCCCTCCCCACGGGCCACCGGATGCTTTGTACAGTTCTCCTAAAGATCCGTCCTGCTTTATTTCATGGACAGCAATGTCAATAGTTCCACCTGGTATCATGTAAAGAAAATATTTACGTAAGGTATTAATATATAAAGGTTTACGTAATACGTACACTCTCGTGGAGAGCTTAGCGTCTAAGAGTCACGTTCACATAGTCAAACATTGTATTCCTAGGATGGAACCCTATTTCTGAAATATCTACCAAAGGCGCGATTGTCTAACGATTTGTCAGAATCGCTATAATGTAAATTATATGCAATAACGGTTCATTTTAAAATAGAACTAGGGGCCCCGAGTGGCCGAGTGGTCTAAAGCGTTCTCCGTTACGGATCACTGCCATCTCACCTCTGTCTGCGCCGGTTCGAGTCTCGGATTCAGCCAGTGTGGGTATGTGAGAAAGCTTGCCGGTAGCTTCTCGTGGGTCGTTGGTTCTTTCCAGGGTTTTCCCGGGTTCCTCCTCCACCATTAATACTGGCTGCCATGCATAGCCTATCGTGTGCTGAAAAATGGCGTTAAACCCCACAACAACAACAACAACAGAACTAGTGATTCCTAGTACACAAAGAAGCTTATCTATGTTTCTCACAAGAATATAAATAATAATTCATTATTGATTGAATACATCTAGAGATAGTGTTAAGATTATTGTTTATTCTATTGAGAATAAAGAGTCAAAACTCTGAAAAGGAAATAGATATCCACTCACCACTTGCTGCTGGCAACACATCATATGTTGGTTATGAATAATAACCCACACCATGCTAGTGCTTATATTCAGGAAGAGGAGGAGGAGGAAAAATAACAGAGGTAGTGATATTATAATATGCATCTGGTTTTACGGCACGTAAGCACAATCCTGGTCATTTAGTGCCGAATAATATTAAAAAACGCAGCTTTAGTAATGGAAATGTAAATCCAACACTGTTTTATTTTCACTGATACTAAAGTATCACCCGTACGAGAATTTTAAATTTTGCATACCTCCTAAATCCACAACCATATATCTCATTCCTGGCTTGAAGTACTTTACAGTGGATGACGAGCCAGTTTCAGACGCCTTTAGACATTCAAGTTGCTGGCACCACATGGCAGCTGCTTCAGGCTCCAAGGCAATGGAAAGCTGATCATTACTTATTCCCGCCTATGTATAGAAAATAAGGTTTTTCTTATGAAGACTTTATGTTATATTAGTGCTCAGTGGAATATATTAGCAATCAGCATTGCGTCAAGAAATGATTAGTAGCTCTCTTTCACAATATTTATTATGTGTAGTGACCGACAGGCCTACTAATGCTGTAAATATAATTAGGAACATATACATAGAGAAATTTTATCTTATACTTCCAATAAGGTGATACTCTAAGACAGGAGTTTATATGGTCCAGTCGGTATCACATCTAGTTTTCGTGTGTAATACTATGGGTTTTGGATGTAGGGGTACGGATGTAATACCAGAAGTTCAATATACCGACTCTTTCATCACGTCAATTACGTAATTACCGTTCGGGCAGGGGTGGAGGGTGGAGTGTTCCCTGACTTATTTGGTGACCTGTTGCATTTATCTCATATTAAACAAACTAATACTGCTATAGATTCAAATATCTAACATTAAATATTTTATGCCGCTTAACCCCTGTCTGTTCAATTAAAACTGTTTTAGCTAGCTGTACGTTTCGCCTGTACCTAGTTAGACTTTCAGCCAGATTATTGTGAATGTCTTAATCTACCTAAATTAACATTAATAGGATAACATTTTCGTTATTTTTCTGCAATTTATGAAGTATCAACCAAATTTACGTCGTTGTTAATGAAAAGTAAGAAACGTCAAATGTTAAACTTCAGGTAGTACTAAACAGTTTCGTATCGTTGGACTGGGGTAAAGGTTTGATAGTACTAAACAATTTCGTATCGTTGGACTGGGGTAATGGTTTGATTGTACTAAACAATTTCGTATCGTTGGACTGGGGTAAAGGTTTGATTGTACTAAACAATTTCGTATCGTTGGACTGGGGTAAAGGTTTGATTGATGAGACATTTATACTTAATATCAATGTTCTACCTCCTTATTTACAATGTCAAGAATGTATGATTTCATATTATATGCACAAAGGAATAATTCTAGTGCAGAAACGCATTTGTGCTTCCGGTTTCAAGTCTTGGTCTTCAAAGTGTATGAGCAGCTGTCCATTTTATATGTTTACCAAAGATTTTTTTTATGGAGGGTGATTTTGTGTAAAATCAACTTTTCTCTTCGTTACAGTCATACATGGAATGCATTTGTCCAGGTCTTATATATTGAAACATCTCTGATTTGGTTCGATGCACCTTCTTTACGGCGTTGAAAATATGTATTTTGATGCAGTACGTCGATGGGGATGGCCTCATTCTAAAGATCATGGTAATACAATAAGGATCAGATTTGCCGTGCCAATCATTTTACTGACTTGGTTTCTCAGTTCTCTGAAGAGGTTGTAAATGTATACATGTTGATGTTATATAGCTCCAGTTTCATAGCGACAGGCTTCAAAGGTGATGGGTACATAGTCTCAACCACAGTTGATCCCGTAAACTGTTTAGTGCTACCTCATCATTACATTTTACTTTTCTGCTCTCTCTTATCATCACATCTTTATTATCTGCTCTCTTCGTCATCACATTTTTATTTTCTGTCAGAATTTTCCTCCGTAATTTTAAAAGCACTTCTATACTTTATATTGTAACATGAGAAAAATTGCTTAGTATTATCGTTCAGTGACATAACTAAATCATACTGTCTTCTACTCGTCCTCAAACAATCCCGCAAAACAACGCTCATATGAGTCGGTCATATATACTGATGTTGGGGACAACAAGGAGGTATCATAATGTTTGGTGCTATGCTGCTCAGTTAACTCCACACTACCTGGTAGTAAGCCAGTCTTCAGTTACAAATACTCTCTGAGGAATTTCTGTTGTTGCTTTACTCATATTGTAGGAATCTATACTTTAATGGGTGTAACAATCAAAATTGCTACCTCTAAGACACACACCATTTATTTTGTTCTAAATATAAAAGTACCAACCTTAACCGCTGCATCCCTCATGTATTGTTTGGCTTTGTCGTCCCATATGGCGGGTACGGTAAGTACGAAGTGGACATCCTCTATAACTATCCCAGGGATACGGTTCTCAAGTGTACCCATAAGGTGATCTTTGAGGTACTTTATTGACCATGTAAATATCTTCATTGCAGGCATTCTGTGTCCTAGCACATCCTCTATTTCGGTATCTTGCTTCAAACCCTACAATTTACAAAATTTACATTCATGAAACGAATTTCCACTTCATGAGCAAACATTTTTTTTATACCTACTCAAAAAAGTGGATATTCGTTTATTATATATTTGAGGACAAGACAAATTCGATTTGCATTACTATTTCCCGTATTTGATGTGTAAATGAAATTAAGAAAAGTTGTAATTACTACATTGAAAAGAGGAAACCTTCATTAGTTGATAATAATTAATGACAGGAACGTTTTACATAATATTTCTCCTTCATTTAATACTTGAAATTGTGCACTTTTAAAATGAATTACTATTTTTATACTAAACATAAAGCAACGTTCTTCGTTAACACACACACACACACACACACACACACACACACACACACACAGAGATATATATATATATATATATATATATATATATATATATATATATATATATATATATATATATATGTAAGCATGTTTATGAACTACTGTGTTTAAAAGTGTTAGTTTGACGAAGGCTAAATCAGGCATTGCCACATCCTCCACCCCCGTGATGACGGAACAGAGATTTTGTGAAAATTCAAGAAATGATACGACGAATAGTATGCCTAAGTCAATACAGTAATCATTTGCTAAAAGGAAAGAAAGCAAATTACGAAACTGTTGCACTAAAATGCAATGCAATAAGTAACATTAATTTAATCTCGGTCTATTAAGCATGCCCTTGGTATTTCTCACCTATATATCGTGTAAGTTGCAAAGAGAAAATAGGCTACCCAAATACTCATTTAGTCACTATAACTGCTAACAGCTCCATACGAATACATGTAATTAACTGAGATGGTAAATAAAGGAAAGTCGTATCGAACATCCCCCAACATAACTTTCACCAATGATTACTTGCTGAATGCTGCATTCTTATTTCTTCTTAGTTAACAGATATAACAAAACTTAGGAAAGAAAATTAAAGTTATCTCAGTTTTGATTCAGCTACCCTAAAAAGAATAACAAAAGTCTAAAATTAAAAGAGATCACCCACTGCTATTGCCTGAAACCATTTGCATCTTGAATACAGTTGCAAACTGGTTTCGTGGTCTAATGATCCATACATATACATTAGTTGTTGGATGCGGTCCATGTCATAGTCTAGCCTTGTAAATGTATTTTACAAAATGGTGAGAGCTACTAATTTTTTATTTGGATATAGATTTATTAGAAAAATTAAAGTTTGAAAAAAATTCTGTTAATGTGAATAAAGACTCGCATAATGTGTTCCTGCAATAGATCTTTTTTGTTTTTAGAAAAAAGCGACACAAAATTCGAAGAAGTCTACATGTTGTCTGAATACAGAAAATGTGCAGATACAGTAATTGGATCAGTGTGCCCAAAAACATTTTAAGACAGTGACGCTGATTTAATGCAGCATGAGGGAGGTCACTGGCTACAGCTTTGCTGGGGGTAGGGTTGGGCATCATTGTCCCAATGGTAGCCAACTAAATAAAGAACCGGACCATTTAAGTAAACTTGGAAAATATTGTTTTTCTCGACTACTGAAGTGTTCTGAATGAATTTAATACCATATATATATATATATATATATATATATATATATATATATATATATATATATATATATATATATATATATATATATATATATATATATATATATATATATAATGGGTAGACGTAATTCATCAGTACTGTATTAAATTGATATCGTCACAGGAACCTTATCGATGGTATCGCCGATGTGACGATATATCCTCGCAAACTTCTGCCATTTCCCCCTTTAAAAACAAAACACATTATAACATAGATTCGTATAATAATAATACTAATAATATGAATAGATCGTTATAAGATAGTAATAATAAAATATATTTACCAGTGACAGTCAATAACATGTTTAACAAAATTGTTTCAAATTCATGATTATGTTATACGATACTAGTAATAGCTAAGAGGAAAGAAGATATTAAATATTTATTTCCCCTTGTAAAAAAAACAAACTATTTTGATGCAATATCAATATATATTCGGATGGTTTGCTTAAACGTTTTGAGTTGTGATGCGACTCTAGTAGCACAAAACATTAATTGTTTGAACAGTTACAAGTTAAGCTGCTTTCGTGCCCTTTATAGTGTGGTACATGTATATCATAATTACAAAGAATTAAAAATTAACATACCTCTGTGTTATGGAGCAGCATTTTAAAATGCCTGAAGAAATACCAGTTTGTGTGTTCTCCATCCAAGGCCAGATCAGCGTATTTGTTCTCCGCCTCATAACCGAAGGAATGAAACTCTTTCTTTACATTTAGAAGGATGCACGTTGATGTCTTCAACGATATCAGCTGTTTAGAACCGGCTACCCAGGCCTGGTTGGTTTGCACTTTCATCGGTTCGTTGGTAAAAGAAAAGGCGTATCCACTATATGTCGTCCCGAAGTCCATCGCTGCGACAAGAAGTCGTTGACACTCTGACTTAACCGCCATCCTTATAATCTGCTGTGTAAATAACAAGATTAGAGGAAAACCATTTGCTATTCGGTGTAATTGTCTTTTCATTAGTATTTATCCTCTTTTAATCTGTTTTTGGCTTTTTACTTTCTTATAGTACTGTGTTTCTGAAACCGTCTAATCAAAATTACTTATGTTTATATCAGCCAAATTAACTAGTGTATATAACAAAGTAATTCAGTAAGCTTATATTACAGATAAATTATATACATGCTCATGCTGTTACTATTTATGCCTTTGAAACAAGTTTTTAAAAGTTGAAATACACTTCCTGCCCGGGCTCTACCTATGCATGGCAGTTTAGGTTTGGTTGGCACCCTATAATAAACGAGGTGCAAGTATTCTGATATTTGATATTTAGATGTGCATCTGTACGTACTATTCCATGGAAACCAAGACACATCCTCTGTATTCATTCTCTTCCATCATAAGATGACCCAAATATCAACGCTGTACATTCTGAACTCTTCCCTAAATCGTCGCAAGGATAATAACTGAAAATAGCAGCTAAGACTACACCCCGCCCCCCCCCCCCCCATGTTTCCTATTGCACTGGTTTCAAAATTAGGGTAGGTAGGTAGTTCTTGTTCAAACATTACACACACACACACACACACGCACACACACACACACACACACACACACACACACACACACACACACACATATATATATATATATATATATATATATATATATATATATATATATATATATATATATATATATATATATATATATAATAAATTATTATATACATATATATAATGAATTATTATATACAACGTACTAAGCGTTTCAAGTGCTGGGCATAACAGGCTTTATTAGATAGACTAATTAATTTCGGAAAATGATTTTTAAAAATAATTATCTGCGGGTTTGGGGATGGGGTGGGGAAAATGGTAGGGTCAGCACACAAAAAAACAACAGCAAAAAAAACCGAGATGGTCGGGCGATTGGAAATAATATCTTTTGTTGGACTAATCAGTCTCCTAAAGATTTTCCCCTAAAGTATAATCACATTGTAATACACATTTTCCCTTTAAGTATAATCACATCGTAATACACATTTTCCACTTAAGTATAATCACATTGTAATACACATTTTCCCTTTAAGTATAATCACATTGTAATACACATTTTCCCCTTAAGTATAATCACATTGTAGTATACATTTAGTAGCACTGAATCGAGTGAAAAGCACGTCCTACCCACATATCACAAATGTTAAGGAATGCATAATTAAATATTTATTTAGTAGATTTTAAAGATTTATGCTCCTGTTTGTTACTTTCAAAACATGCAACAACAGATTCACATTTGTCAAATTAACTTTATAAAAATATCTCTTACATAGAAAGACGAAACGGAGGAACGGAGGATGGGTTTCATTGCGAGCTAAAAAATAAAAACATTCTATACACGCTAAAATATACTTCTACAGAAACAAAAGTATGACCAGAAACACTGAATCTCTAGCTACCCCAGCTTTACTTTGCAACCGAAAAAGGGATATTACGATTTTCAACAATTATTTTATAACGTCTTGCTAATTGTAGCTAATTATTACAGAAAAGTGAATAAACGAGCACTGATATGACATGGCATAAGATGTCATCATTATTTACTTACTAAAACCTGGAAGTGAAAACTTTTCATCCTCTCTATCATGCACACTCCTACCTGAATTACGGAAGTGCTGATACTGTGATATGCATCTAGAACATTGATATTTTTATTAAGAACAACGTATCATATATCCATGCTTTATTGAGGTAAGCATAATACAACCAGCGAACTTAAAGGAGACTAGAAATCAAAATTTTCCTTTTACGTATGTAATTCTTTACAGATTTTAATTCGACTGTCATGTTTGTAAATTAAATATCGTAAGAGGTAGTGATTTTATTGCATGGAAGATACCACGATTCCGTAAATTGCCGAGTTTTTCCGAGTTTTAATGAGACGACAGATCACGTGGTACCGTGACGCAATACTAGCCAGTCCTCGAATACAAACATACACATTGGCGAGCGAGGCAGACGGAAGGAGACCACATCAAAACTTGAACCTGCAGTCTGATATAATAGTTTATGTACTGTACTGGTCAGTGCTAAAATAAATGTTTTAGGCACAGGCCCCGGGCTGGTGACTTAAATAAACTCAAGCCCTGACTGAAATTCCACAAGCCCGGACAGTTCATACCTGTCAACTCTCAAGCCGGGAGAAAAACCTCCCGATTTTGGGGGTATTTCCTCATCTACATCCCGATCTCGTAATATCTCTACATTTTTCGCAGCGAAGTCCCGATTATTACATTATGTCTGTCAATTTTCATTTGTCAGAAGAAAAAAACCCAACCCCAAAACATTTATAAATAGATATAACGTATGCAATCCACAGTCTAAACTGCCACACTGCAGACATCGTAGTGATATAACTGAAAAATTGTTAAAGCTACGTTAAAAAATTCAAATCACACGCACACACGTCTAAATCCGGCACTGGACAAAATAATTAATATCACACAACATTTTTTTTTTCTTTTTTTTTCTTCTTCAGTAAAAAGAACGTGAAAATTAAACATTATTCAAGTAAATTTCAGATGTTTTTAAACAAGTACAACAGTACTATAGTATACAAAAATTAAAAGAATAAAATAGTCAACAATTAGCTTAAATGAATGATCACTGTGAAATTTTCTCTGCAAACAAAATCGCATCTCCATTTCCGACAAAGAAACTCGGCCAGTTAACACCTGACATTCCTCTACCGTATATGTAAAGTTTAATTACCATGATTAAATTACAAGGAATAAAACAAAATATACCATGCAGTATATGTGGCCCTAAAGAACTAATTCTGAATGAATATTTTGTTCAGCAAACAGTGTTACATGCATTAAGACTTAAACCTGAAGTCCATGGCATCGTAAGTAACAACAAAACAGGCATCGTTTATTTGGCAAGCAATTGCTGGTGCTTACACATACACACACTGTCGAACATGGTTTCTTTGAAGTATGTCCGAAGGGCAGTCCTTTTCACAAGATCAATGCAAGGATAAGGAGTATGTTCATTAGTCACACAGGCTTTATTGTTTGCGTACTTAAATCAAAACTTCAGCTATTTTGCAATTTAGCCAGAGCTGACCAGAATATGCAAAATGGGCTTGTCCTGGGGGAATAAAAAGGCAATTAAAGGAGGTAAATCTTACCACATTTGCAATCTACCGAATAGTCATTTGCAATTTTGTTCCTGGTTTGCGTTTGAAAATTATAGACAGCAAATTGTATAAAATATATGCACTAAAAATCTATCAATTTCTTCTCTAGAACATAAAATGTGGCAACATTCAGTTAACCCCAATGACAAATATAAAATAAAATACAATATAAACAAAACACAGGTGAAATAAATTTTAAAACGTAGATTTTTGTCGACCGCAAAAGTAAGACTTGCTCAATCAGTAGAATATGACGTGGTCTAAGTATTAATGAGGTTTATACATAAATTGCACAACTGTCTTGACATTCCTTTATTCACCACTTCAACTTCTTTATCAGCCTACTTTCACTTTAGAATCCCCAACCCCTTGCCCCAGTCCACATCGAGATAAGTTTTATTGTAACATTTCTTTGTTATCGAAGCTAGCATGTTGGAAATAATACGACTACGGAAATCAAAATCAAACAAAGAAGTGACATATCATTTTTTTGCTACAGTAAATCTCAAGTAATGAAAAAGGATAGGAGATAAACATGTAACACAATGCAACTCAAGTATTTAACGGAAAGATCAAACGGACACAAAAGCAAAAGGTAAAATATAATTTCTTTTGGTGCGCATTTGATTCAGCATAAACAGTAACATATTTCAAAATGCATATTTACAAGTAAAACTATATTGTTACGGGAATGAAATCAAATAACAGTTAATTTTCTTCCTGGTCGTAACCTGAACTACATTTAGCGACAAAATTTTGAGTGTTTGTCATTACCTGACACATTTTAAGCTAGAACTGAAATTGTTTAAAGTTATATAGTCTAGAAAGATACAATGAGTCTAACTTACCCAAGACTACAACAAACTCGTAACCTGGTCCATTCATAAATGCACACCTGAACACGACAAACGCCTCCTCCTGGAATTCAGGGGACGTAATTCTTACTAAATCTTGATTTAGAGTCACTCAGCCGTGGTTCAGTTAAAGAGAAAATTGGAAAGATTTAAAGTCAACAATTAGGCTCTGAGTACAGAATAAGTAATGACATAATTGTAAATTGTGTTTATGAAAAAAAAGTAAATTGTCGTCATTTAACCCCACACAAAATATAAACATTGTCATTTTCATCACGTTATTATCATTACGGTATGCAAACGTTACCGATGTAAATACAGGCGGTAAGGTGAAGGTAAATGCCATTTGCAACAGGTACCCAATTGTGGAGAGCCGTGAATATGTTACTATTTTTAACAAATGTTTATATATCATAATAACTTGAAAATATATATATAATTTTTATGACGATGCATATCATTTATGACGTTAGCTAATAACGTAATTGTTATTTTAATTAAAAGACGTCATCCGTTTTCTTTCTAAACATTTCGTGCCTGAAGAAGCATAAATGCGAAATTTGTTGCACATAATTTTCGGCGTTTATGTTTTTTTAATCCCAATAAATCCCAACACAAACGCCAATAAATCTGTGGAACTAGTTCCGCATTTCCGCATTTATTTTTTAGCGTCTTCAAGCACAACATGTTTTGAAAGAAAAGGATGACGTCTTTATATTTTAAAGTATCAATGACTTTATTAAAATAATGTCATGAATGATATGCATCATCATAACAAGTTTTTGTTATGTGCTCATTACGTTTCTTCGTTAACTTTACATTGTCAGAATTGTGCAGTATTTTACGATATTGCACTCACGTGTACTTCATATGGCACTCACGTGTGCCTAATAGTATATTAGGAACTACTTTGTAAACAAATCTTTTACACTCACGTAGTAGACGCTTTACGTTTTGGTGGATTAAAATTGTTTCTGAATGAACTAAAGCAGATGTTTCGCGGACTTCCACTTACCAGCTGCTTTGCCACATTCAGCGTTAAAGTATTTGACAATGTTTCGGATTTAGGCTAGATCTGTATGTCAGACAGGTCTGGGTCCCTACAAATAACATGCAAGTGACAAGGTATAAACGTGTCTTCTTTAGCTGGTAAAAGAATGGCAAATATATACTTACAGTTTTACATCCTAATTATTCTCAGAATGTACTATATTCGTTCTGCAAATCCGAACTACATGAGCCATGTCATGGGTTTTAAAGCTTGATTACATATTTCGAAATTGTACTGTAATTTCGAATACATTTCAAGTGCAATTATATCCTCCTTACTGCACTCTAAATGAAATAAACATTATATTCCATAGCGTCTTTTTGATAATTACATCTGAAGGGCTTCATATTTTCCCCACATTATGATTCCAGACATTCAATGGCAGAACAGAAACACTTGCAGACGTTAATAAATTCTGGGACTACATTCAGTTTTTGTACAGTTTGCAATATAAATAAACATTGCAAACACGTCATTGTGAAACGATTGTTTCATCTTTTAAATTTTTAATGCAGCAAATAAATATAATTTATACTCTTTTTACTCTTTTTCCAATAGTCTTTGATTGAAATGCGTAGTTTACATCACAATTTGGCCTTCGTCTGCTTCATAGTCGAGCAAAATTGCCGATTACGGTGATTTTTCACTGCAGTTTTCTGCTGATTAATTTGAACAATTAGAAGACTAGGAGTTAAAAGAAATAATATCAACCATTGAAAGCAGATGGAGATGGATCTAATGATATTGCGATGGATGTAACAAGCGCTGAAAATGAAACGGAACAACATATATTAATAAATTCCCTTTCAGAACACCACATGACCACTGTCACCCTAGCCATATAAAACAACGATACTAATAGCATGGGGACTGAGACTAACAATTTTGAAGTCGCTAAAGGATATAAACCAAGATTCAATAAACTTTTTGAGGAGGAGTTAAAAGCTATTGAAACAAATCAATACTCAGAGGCTACCAAACGTAACACAAAATGGGGGGTTGGCGTTTTCAATGGTAAAATTGTTAATTTTTGTTTTTGTTTTACTACTTTTTGCTTATTTTCAAACGCGTGTGGTGGTGATGTCATGGTGTGAATATGACCACTTTCACACAAAATAAAAACAAAAGATTATGAGACCATTATTCAAAGACTGAATCAAGTTTTTAAATGGTAAAACTAGAAGAAGAAGATAATCAGATTATTCGCAGAAAATATCTTTTGATGGACAGATCTTGATAATATATAATAACACAGTGCATACTTTGTTTACATGACAAAGTTATTATGATATCTCCACCAAAGTGATTTCACACCATTGAAAAATGCGAAAATTGCAGTTGCTTCAATTGATAAATTTAGGGAAGATTTCCATTGGTTAGAACATAACCATGTGATCAGACCCAGTTACGTTTATTTCTGTATACAGTGTACGGATAACTACTTTATACTAACTTCTATAAATGGAGTCACATGAAAAGTAATATAAACGCTGAAGTAGAAGGCATACCCACTGCATAACATTAAAACGAAATAAAATGGGTGGGTTTTTATTTTAGTTAGAAAATTGAATAAAATGATTTGACAGAAATAAATAACACGTCATTGTAGTGTTTCTGAATATAAATAATTCCTTCTTTGAATATATTTGAAAATGAAGCTAGGAATCTCAAAATCTGCGGAGAAGAACAATGGGGTTACAACACTTTCACTGCGGCAAGTGCACAAATGAATTTAAAATAATAGTTAAATGGATATAGAGATTGAGAGGAGAGGGGTTGTTCAAAGTCTAACATTATAACAACTGGACTCGCAGTCCTACACTGTAAGACTAACAGTTGCGATGTAGGCGTGGGTGGGATGAAAAGAGATCCGCTACTCCACGATTATGACTATCATGGTCTGTGTCTTGCACTTTTGACTTTGGATCCCCCATCACTATAACCATGTACCGAAATTTTTAATTTCATTGGTAAGTAGACCCGGTCGATATCCTAGACTGTTAATGAAGAGAAACGAAAAATTGTTACTCACATGTCTAGACAATAATGATTCAGCAAAGTCACAAAGAACTGATGAAAGCATCATATCCAAGAGTCATTCGTTTGTCAAACAAAACAACACATTGAACTTCAAAACACATCATATATGCCAATTTAGATACAATATTAAAACCATGCTGTAAAATGTTCAACATTTAAGATAGCCTACCATTGGTAGACTTTGTTGGATGCTGACGTAGTTATTACGTTACAGATGGAGAATCCTTTATTCGATAAATAGATATGTAGCAAACTCCCTCAAAGAATTCATACACTTAAATAAAGCTCTAAATCTATTTATCTATCTATCTAATCAGTAATCAGACTGTTATCAGTGTCTTTACACAATAACGTAGTAAGAGTAGTAATATAGCTGAAGATTGCACCTGCAGTGTCACACTACAGTAATGTTAGAACTACATTTTAGAAATTAAGTGGAGCAATTTAGTAACTAAAAGTCAGATTGCCAATGTTCATGTCTTAATTTAAAACGTCCACATAAATCTTTTTTCTGAAAGATTTTCTTAAACCTGTCAACGAAAATTAGTTACTAAAATGAACTGTACAGAAATGGAATGCAGAGGCAGCGCATGGCCTGCTGCGGCATGGTGCCATGGAGAAAGAACTGACTGCGCAAAGCATAACAATATTTGAAATTATTTTGCGCAAAACTGATAGTGGCAAATAGGAGATAAACACACTAGCGGCCTGATCAGGCTTATACGAGTTGCATCCATTTATTTGTAGAACAGAGATTATTATTCCTGGCCCAACTTTCATTTAAGTTTAATTGATTAACATAATATATACACGGTGTTATGGTTCATTTCAATCTAAACACACTCAATGATCTAGACCCATAAAATATAAAATATACCTTTGTGTTGTTTAACAGTTCTGAATAATTTTGTAATATCTTTATGAGGCACTATACACGTGGTAATAATTACATAGCACCGGGTTCAAATGGTGACGTATCGATTACATAGCAGGTTATTGAAAATTAGAACGCTTGAATAACTGAAAGAAGTTTCTAAGGAAATTAAGCTAAAACAAAAGGTGAAACTATTATTATAACCACAAAACGAAATGACGAATATGACATAAATTGCAATCGAAAAAGATATCAACGTACTCGTCGCGTGGAAACGTTGAGATTTCCATGCAATTAGGTTTACACCTGAACAAAATATAGAGAGTTCCGTTTCTTTTGAACAATAATCATGGCCGAAAACCTACACACAATTTCAAGGTATTCTAACTCTTTCCATATACCACAAACGGTATAACTTCTTTTGCCAGATTGTTGTGTATTGTCTGCCCCTGATGGAGGCTTCCTCAGCATGGTTTTACTCATGAGAGCTTCTTTAATCATTTTTTCTTTTGTTTTTTTAGCTGATTCAGATAAAGACAAATGTTTGTTTCTCACACTAGTGAATGTGACCTGATTCATCTTTTAAAAAGTTTATTACACATTTTTCACTAACCAATGAAACTCTCCCAGGTGAGGTGAGTATATTTGTTTTGATAGATTTGTATTTCCCTTTTAAGATATGCAGTTAATTCAATGCCATCATGATATTGGATCTTCCTGATTCAGTGCAATGATAAAATAGTAAAGAAATAAACATGCTAGCATTCGTGTGTGTATGTGTGTGTGTGTGTGTGTGTGATTTAGATTGTTAACGTAAGTTAACAATTTTTCAGTCATATCGCTATGAAGGCTGCAGTGTGGCAGTTTATAGTGATATCTAACACGGTGGCGTCATGGCGCAGACATGATGCATGATGTCCCACCCACATTATCCTGACACCAGGCCAACCAGTCCTAATACTAGCCTCTTAATGCTGAGCGCCAAGCGAGGCAGCTGTTAGTATAATTTTTAAAAGTCTTTGGTATGACTCGGCCGGGAATTGAACCCACGATCTCCCGCATCCGATGCGGACACTCTAACCAATAGGCCACCGGAGCGGTCGTTTTCATTGTTCGTGTTCGTTTGCTATAATTGATATCCATTGTAAAATATTCTTGTTAGGGTGAAAAGCAAAGTCTCCGTAAAACTTACAGTATTGCAAACTACATGCAGAATAATCAAAAAGTTTCTATCACAAGTCCAAAACACAGTGTTTTGAATGAATTATCGGTCTTGAATGTATTGATCTAACATATCATTAAATGTGCTGATGTGCCAGCAGTATTAAATTTAAAATAAATGCAGAAGCACTTAATTAGGACTAAAAAGCATGCTGCGATATAGATTACGTCTTAATTAAAAGAAAGGAGACAACAGTAGGGCTCTTGATTAATACATAAGACAAGGACAGATAAACAACAAAAGCAAACACACACATTAGTTATCGTCATGGTGGTGGGGGGGAGTATTAATTACAGATATTACACTTACAGTCTTTACCATGCCAGGATAGGATTAAAGATCTAAATGAATTAATATTCGATCTCTGTCTAAGGTTGTTTGGTAGCCATCTCTTAAAGAGTTAGCTGCATATCCATGACAAGCAGTCTACAAACCTTTACAGTTAAAGTTGATGACAGCTGCTTGAGAAATCATTATATAAATCCCAGAGCAAGCTTTTGATTTCTTTGCTAGTTTAATAGTGACCAGGTCGCTGCAGAAATGCCAGGCTAAGGGACATTAATTTGAAATTGGAGAGGAATAATTCATATAAGATTGTTAGTTTGTTGAGTCAAGTTAGCTTATGACCAATACCTTACACGAATATTGTCTTGAAGCTTTCCTTCAGAGTTTTTTTCTGTTACATGTGAAGTAGCATTTGATAGTCGATGTCAATTCCAAGCAGTTCAGGGTTGGCTTAGATCCGCATGTCGCAGTATTCAATATTCCATTCAGAAAAACGCCCCACAACGAAAACAGGTTAAGCTTTTAACTTGTACACCTTATTTATAGCTCTGTCTAAATATGAAATATAAAGGAATGGACCACAAGGCAAACACACAATGCAGGTATGCATAACACTAGTTTCTACATTTTAATGCATAATTTGCCATTTCGGTGATCAGTTTGATTGGCAAAATATATTTATTTTCCAGGGAGTTCCAATATAGCTCTCTTACTTGCAAAATATGCGTCGTTGATTTATGTGGCAATAATAGGCTCCCTAAAGACCACAGTGACGTGTTCGTTCACTTAGTAAAAAATACTGTCTTGGATAAACTAGTTAGGCCAAAACCTAGACAACCAACACCTAAAGTTTCTGTTTCCTTTTCAGTCTGCTTTCATTTAAGTTTCTAATTAAATTTTGTTTGCCTTTCTCTGTGTCTTTTTCACGTTCATATGTTTTCCTGACTGAGTTGTTGTCTCTTTGTATAGTTTGTACTCACTGACGATCCAAATAAACTCTATTTATTGAAGCACAATAAAATAGACATATATACAAACAAAAGTACACACGAGTCTACATATGTTTGTATTCATATATATTTTTCTCAGTCAAGTGACATACATTCTAGCTGGTTTACAATATTTGATCTTCAAGATAAAAACGCACATTAGCAATCTTAAATACGATGTTGATGTGCATAGATCAAGATTTAGACATTCGAAAGAAAATGAGAACAACAACAAAACAACAAGTACAACGTAGTAAGTACTACTAGCAAGAAAGAAAGGATATAAAACAGATATACAGATATACGCTTATCGATCTTGTGAAATGTGTACTCAAGCAATGGAGAAAGCAGTCTTTCTATTCATTTATGTTAGTACACTTCCTGAAGAATTCCAGTGAGTGGACATGTTTATGTTGTTATGAGATAAGGTTATACTCAGTATTCCCCATTTCTCAAAGCAGTTTGAAACAAAAATTGTTATTCTTTCCCAGAAGATTGTATATTGTTATGATTTTAATTAGGCCTTGCTGATTCAAATTATCTGATATATTACATTCAGTGTACTAGCTAGGCGCTCAGCATTAAGAGGTTAGTGTTAGGACTGATCTGTCTGGTGTCATGTTAATGTGGCTTAGTGGGACATCATGCTATATGTCTAATGTCCCAGTGATAGAAATCACTAACAACTGCCACACCTAAGACATCATAGCGATATGACTGAAAAATTGTTGCATTTTTAAAAGTTCAAATCAGCCACATACATTCAGTGTATATGTGGCATTTAGTAATTAAAGTAAAAGTTTTGCATGCTTCTGATTTATTTTGATATGCCATCAATACTAATTTGACGATGTGACCAAATCATTGTAATTCGGTTTGGTTCATGATAAATTTTACCAGGATTCATTAATATGGCTACGTTACCAAAATATATATTGAATGGTTTGATTTCCTTAATTCTGAAAATTATGTAGATTCTTGGTTATACGTATCTTGTTTAAATAGTCTCCTTTTCAAACAATGTTCTGTGTAGTATATTTTACTAGAACTGTTGTATTTAAAGTCTCTATGTTTTTTGGAATACATTTCCATATCTCCGTGCTAGTAATATTAAAAGCTATTCCCATTCTGGCTTGATTTAGGTAACAAACTATTTGTATTATTTGCATACATACCTTTACACCCCATTTTGTTCTCTCTAAAATTATTCAGACATGGGTCAGTATTCCAGGGTGAAGTAGCTGAACAAGGGTGAGCTTGAATCGTTTGGATTTAATACAGTTGATAAATAATTTTACAAAATGATTGATTTACATATTTAATAGCAAATTCTGGTTTCAAACCTTCAAACGTACTAAAGTTGACCCTAAACAATATAGCTTGTAAACTTCACTCATTTATTATACCAAGTTGTGCAAATAAAGTTGGATCTGCAGCTCCGAAACTCCAACTGTTCCACACGTCTAAGTTTAACTATTGCGCCAATGAATTAATTTTTGTGTTTTCGTAATCAGTAGTCCCATCACTGAATATCTCTCTCTCTCTCTCTGCAAAAGAGATTTGTGGGGATTAGAATTTATCAATGAATCATTTTTGTATTCATATTTATTGTTAGCGCGACACCCGCGCGCAATAATCATACTGGTTCAAATTCATAAAGTTTCATGTTACCGTGAATATGCACACTATTACAGTACAAATGGACACCGGCACATCATCTCTCATGGACAGGTCATTTTGTGGATGGTCAGCTGAATATATCAACCATCGCTTATGACTTAAAACAGTTATATATGTTCTGTGAACATAAAACTGGGATATCTATAATGTGACCAGAACAATTTCATATATGTTGTGTGAACAAAATAATTCCATATATGTTGTGCGAACCAGGACAGTGTAGAGGATTGCTGGGCTATATGAAATATTATATAGTCGGTCCGTATCAGTTACAAATTGTAACAGCGGTGGATCCCCTCCCCCCCCCCCCCCACGCCGACTATTGTGAACCCTGTAATTGTGACCTGGTTGTCCTGACCTGTCAGTGAGAAAGTACGTTTCGTTCATTAAAAGGTTAATGCCTGTTTTCAGCGCTTCATTATTGGTGATAGGTTTTGGCCCATCTTCAGACAGTTTATTCAAGAATTGTCTAGCGACTTGGTGAAAGTAGCAACCATTCTTAGCTATGCAAATTTAGGTAATTTAGTTCAAACGTAGCTATGAATGTGAATTCTAGTTATTAGGAATGGTTGTTTTCAATTGGAAAATGTTTGATACTATACTTTTTGTCTTTTTTTGGTAAGCTTTGTCGAAACCCCTTTGTCTCCCCCAAGTTGCTTCAGCAGCCGGTTTTGGACACTATTGATGCTCTTTCAACTGCAAAGCCACGTCCATACGAACCATTGTTGTTGTGGTTGCATTTCTATTGCTATTGCTATTGTGATGTCATTAGGCTTGTTAACGTGGGAGTTTCCTTTTTTGGTTGGCAGAGATAAGCTTACTCCATAGTTAACGACTAACTGCGATGTTGTTGAAAGAAATATACATCTCCTTTTATCATTTGTCTGACCCAGATTGGATACTTTGGATCAAAATTGATGAATCTGATTCTTAGACTGACGATGACGTCTATTTTGGATTCGTCTAGGTTTCTCAATCAGATTCAAGGCTTTATACATCTGGATCCGAAATTGCTGTCAGGTGAACTTAGAATAAATATGTGTTATGAAAGGGAGAATTTAATGCAGAGCGCTTTATTTGTTTCTAATGATACCAAGACGATTTATGACGGGTTTAAATTGCCTGAAGAGCAAGTAATACCAGACCAGAAAATTAATTCCACTGTGAAAATACTGATAAGCATATGCAAAAATACTCTTATTACATTAAATAGAATATGTGGTGACGGTACGAGTGTTATTTCTAAAACTTTCCGAAATACATCTGTCATTGACTATTTTGTTGTTTCTAAAACAATCTGAAATAATAAGAATTTCATCATGCATGAACTAATTTTAAGCATTTGTTTCTACCACAAAAGTAAACAAATTGTTCCTGTTGGCAATAATATGCTATCACAATATCCGAAATAGCAGGACAATAAAAAACAACAGATTTTATCAATATCTATCGTCCCTTGTAAACCAGAATAGATATTAATAAAGACCTGGTACGGATATAATGGTACATCTATATATCAAAAAGACATAAACAATCTATATTCATCGGTCTCATTATTATTTAAAGACACTTCTTCATAATCTTTTGTAAATAATACTAATCTAATTTATAATAATAATACTTTTAAAAAGATGATTTGAAGTTAAATGCCATAAGACCTGCAGAAAATATCACCAATCGAGAAATATACAGGACAATGTCCAAACAAACGAACACGACAAATTTTAATCTTAATTTTAGTTAATACAGTACAGATAGTCCTGTACAATCTCTAATGGCATATAATGTACATGTATTCTGAGGACGTTTCTCATTAGGTAATACACCTGCATCATATTAACTTCGTCTTGTTCCTTCGTGGTTCTGTCAACTAGAGATATACACAAGCTCAATTGTGACGTCATACAGGGATTCCGATCGTCCCATTTGTTTCAGCTGTAAGCATCGTGTAGCTGATACTGTCTGATCAACATAACGGACAATGGCGTGATCACTTGCATGAGTTAAGAGGGTATTTACGATTTTAAATATGTGCACAACAGTAAGCTGAGTTAAGTATTATCGAAATGTATTGTAATGAACGCCATGTGAACAATACGATTATGACCGAAAGGACCTTACATTAGTTTCAGCATGTAGTTTGGTTTTGGAAACCTGAATTTATTAAAGATCGTGTGCATCAGATATATATATATATATATATATATATATATATATATATATATATATATATATATATATATATATATATATATGAGACTGTAATTCAGTTTCAGCAATGTTCCTCAATCTCAAATGATCCTCAATCTCAAAGAAGTCACCGCTGTCAAACAGTTTCCATCGCTATGGCTTGTAAGTTTTATACAAAACCTTTGAATGAAGCAAACGTTATTAAAACCATACTTTCAAATAACCTATATTAGGCAACCACCTGCCTTAAACAGCCACATTTTATTATAGATCCATATAGCAGAAAGCAACTTTCATTTAGCTGTAATCTTCCTTCCAACATCTTGTTTAAGACAAGCTTGACTTTATATTCCTGATATGGTTGATGTTTGGTTCGGTGTGTGTGTGATTTGGATTTATAACGTAGCTTTAACAGTTTTTCAGTCATATCGCTACGATGTCTGCAATGTGGCAGTTTATAGTGATGTCTAGCAATGGGGCATCATGCCGCAGACATGTAGCATGATGTCCCACCCAGTAACATTATCCTAACAACAGCCAACCAGTCCTAACACTAACTTCTTAATGCTGAGCGCCAAGCGAGGCAGCTGTTAGTACCATTTTTGTAAGTCTTTGGTATGACTCGGCCGGGGATAGAACCCACGACCTCCCACATCCGAGGCATATTCCATAATTAATTAATTTAGATGTATCTGAGATTTCGATGTATCACGAAAAAATTCGTACTGAGTTTGATAATACACCGTGAAAAGGTTATAGGTTATGCGAATATTTTATATCCGTTTTATCGTAAAAAAAAGAAGAAAGATAAAACTTAAAGTATTATCCTAAATTTGGAAAAAAGAATACTTTTGTGACTGTAGCTGAAACAAGTAGACTAGTGTCGTCTTTTTGTCTGACCGTCCGTAGGCAAGTCCGCACATACATCAGGCTGTCATATTCATTATAAACAAAACAGCTTTTTAACCGTTAATGAAACAACAGGTGACATTCCTATGGGTATACCTTGTCAGTAATTCTTCAATATTTCTTTCTGACCCGCACAGAGAGACAGAGAGAGAGAGAGAGAGAGAGCGAGAGACATACTCTGGGCTGAGTGTTATATATATATATATATATATATATATATATATATATATATATATATATATATATATATATATATATATATATATACACATACATACATCTACGTTATATATGGAGTCATAACTAACAAATATGTACGTCTTGTTAACAATTTTGGGTTTGTACCCACTGGTATCTGTTTGAGCGTTGATAGCGGTGAAGAGGAGAGATTTGCGGATTTGAGGTTAGGGACCAGATGTGGGGATAAGCAGTGGTGAGTCATCGAACTCCATTAGTTGAAGTTGTTTTCGCTCTAAACCAACACCAGTTGCGGGGCCCCTAGTGGCCGAGTAGTCTAAAGCGCTCTCAGTTACGGATCACTGCCATCTCACCTCTGTCTGCGTGGGTTCGAGTCTCGGATTCAGTTAATGTGGGTATGTGAGAAAGCTTGCCAGTAGCTTCTCGTGGGTCGGTGGTTCTTTCCGGGGTTTTCCCGGGTTCTTCCTCCACCTATCGCCTGCTGAAAAAAGGCATTAAACAGCAACAACAACAATAAAACATGTTGCAAAAAAGGCAATTTGGCGATGCCACCTGTACTACATGTATGTAAGTATGTATGTATGTATGTATGTATGTATGTATGTATGTATGTTGAACAGTAATTATTGATATATAATTGCTTTCGTTAAAGTTAAAGCAGATTCACAAATCCTAGAATGCTGTGTATTATCATATTACACGAATAAAATCACTAGGGAATAAGTATAAAAAAAATACCTTTATCAGATTACGCGAATAATTTTGATGAACCCAAATTTCATCAGTGTTCAAGCAAATACTTTCTGGCCGGATTATCCAGTTACCATGAAAACCAATATGAAGACAGGCGTTGAAAATTTTACTGTTGTGAAATCCAGGGTAAATAGTTCACAAAAGTATCCGAAAATAAGCATCAAAAATAAAAAGACAGGAAACAGCGTTTAGTCGGAAGGTATCTGGGCGTTTGATTAACATAAAACAAAGACTGTTATGACTGTATGATATAGCACTTACGTGACAAACATTATTCTACACGCTCTAATGTGTTCAAACATTGACATAAATTATACTTAGGTTTTACTAGGTGTGTCTCAACTAAGAAAAGTTGCTTTTTTTATTAAAAAATGCGACCCAAGGAATAAACGAGTTTGACACAGCTAATGGGAAAACGTTTGAACACTTAGATATCGATGTCGACTCTTAGTCTTCCCTAATGCTCAGGAAAACGTTTTCATTCAACCGGATATAGCAGTGTGGTAGACCTTGTACATACAAAGATCTCATTTGATTATCATGTCCAAACATTACCCGATCCGCAAATCAATTTGTAACACAATTTAAATGCTTGATTTAAATTCATGTTTGTATATTTTACAGTGCGCTTTATAGATAATTATAAATGCCTCTCTCTGACCTACTGCATGCGAGGTCTAGTGAGGCATTTCTGTACAAAAAAATAGTGATTATTATTTGGTTAAAATATCTCTTTGGTGTGTGTGTGTGAGTGTGTGCTTGTGTGTTAGAAAGGGAGAGATCATCGATGATACTTTTTTTATTGCACTACGCAGATATTCACCTAGAGGACTTTAACTATTCGGGTTATGTAAAGTCCCTCGATAATCCCATGACATATACCGTCCCAACTGGAAACAAATTTGAAGTGAGCAGTCAGCATCAACTACAATTATTCGCAGTAAGTTTAACTTTTGCCTCAGATCCAGTTGAAGTCACTAAATAATTATTGGCTCCAGACTATTTTTTAAAAGCTTTCTTGACATGAGGATGTAAAATACACACACGAAGTTCATTAACTATTGTATTGCAACCAATTTTAGTAAGGCAAAAATACACGCAGACTTAGACAACTATGTTATGTCACTGAAAGACGATAGAAAAGAAGGTAAGAAAAAACGAAAGAATAGGAAAATGTGTGTGTGCGTGTGTGTGATTTGGCTCTTTAACGTAATTTTAACAGTTGTTCGGTCATATCGCTACGATGTCTGCAGTGTAGCAGTTTATAGTGATTGCCATCACTGGGTCGTCCTGCCGCAGACATGTATCATGATGTCCCAGCCAGTCACATTATTCTGACACCATGCCGACCAGTCTTAACACTAACCTGTTAATGCTGAGCGCCTAGCGCGGCAACTGTGAGTACCGTTTTTAGAAGTCTTTGGTATGACTCGACAGGGGTTCGAAGCCGCAAACCCCGCTTCCGAGGCGGAAGCTATAACCACTGGGCCACTGGAACGGTCTTGCAAGAAAGGAATTTACGACGTATCATGGTAGAAAGTTTGAAAATGCATGGTTGATAATGGAACATTTTTTCGGTTGTTTTGAGTCTTTCTTTTATAATTTAAGTAGCATTGTAAAGAAAAAATCATACAATATAAGCTGCACAAAGGGTTTCCTCAGCTATTGGCCTTCCTGAAATA
The DNA here is from genome assembly GCA_028554795.2 of Sinohyriopsis cumingii. Classification (NCBI taxonomy): domain Eukaryota; kingdom Metazoa; phylum Mollusca; class Bivalvia; order Unionida; family Unionidae; genus Sinohyriopsis; species Sinohyriopsis cumingii. The sequence goes on from CM068829.1 coordinate 42,561,201, forward strand.
TTCAGCATCTAGTTGCTAAATTCAAAGTATCTGGCTTGATATGTATCGCCATTGCTGTTATTGAGTTGATACAAATTCTACAAGAGTTACTATTTTGCAAATAAGATGAGGTACACGTCACAGAGTGTCTATCACACATTGATCAACTGAAGGTCTAGATAGTTTTATTAGGTAGATATTTTTCTATACTTGAAATGACGGAAAAGATTGAAATTGTTTATGAAAGCTATTTATAAAAAAGAAAGTAATGAGGTCAAAATAGAAAAGTTATAGAAAATTATAGAAATTAATTTCAGAATATATTTTCGACCTCATTCGAGCATAGCATGTATGTCTAATGGGTATTATAAAAAAAAACCATAATTAAATATCTCAGATCAGTAGATAAAAAATCTACCGTTTTAATTTCATAGAGAATCAAGTGTTAGACCCGTAGAACTTGGACATTGATAAGTGAGTTTCTAAAATGAATTTAGGCGCTTTTCTTCAAGTTGATATACTTCTTTATTTGTCATGCTTGTCTGTTTCTGTATGTTGTCGTGTACGTTTTCCATTATATTTCTCTTGCGTACGTCTTTGTGCTTTCAAGACGGGGTCTTGAAAATACGGGTATGAAATATACGGATTATACATGGTTTTCAAAGACTTGAAAAATAGAAGGCTTTGAACTTGAGTGCCTTCCGTAGTAGCTGATAATTCCTTGTAAACTTCAAAATGGGCGAAGACGCAAATGCGAGAAGAAATATTGAAAATGAGCCATTATAGACAAGATTAATTACATCAAGAAGACATAGAAATAAGGTAAAGAAAACAGATTTAATGATTTAATGAAAAACTGAAACTGAAACGAGAGAAGGAGATCATCTCAAGCCCATTATACAAACGCTGAATTTTTAATGATATAGTTCTTTTATTAATTTCCAGTCAATACTTGCATCAAATTTAAATCACAACCTATATTTTACATTAATGATGGAGGATTGTATAAGGTTTCTATATAAAGGCTAAAAAAGCTGTCGTTTCTGGAAATTAACGCGGAGGGTGACATTGTAAAAATATATTGCCATAGGTTTCACTTATAATCGAGAGTATGACTGCAGAGCATGGCGTCTACATTACCATAAGTCTTTCTAATATCACTAACATTTTTTTAAATTCAGAGAACTAGTACTATTACTTTTAAATCACACTTCATTTGCTTTACTCAACATGTCTTTTCTTCGCATTGTTTTGACTGCAGACGCATACAGCAGGGTATCATGCAATGTTTTAGTTCAAAGTCCTTATTTGTTATCTCTTTTGTCGGGTGTCACATCACTTAAAAGACCTTTAAAACCATTGTTTAATAGACTTATTCAAGGCATCTCAGCTAGAGGCCTTGCAGTGAGTCTCATATATAGGAAGACAAAACCAAATGTTTTTTCAGACTCGTAAACCTTCGCTTACTCTAGTATTGTGCACTGTTATAAATTATTCGAAGGAATTCTGAACAACGCCATTTTAAGGACCAGTACATTTCCGGTTTTGAAATTTATATTACCTTTTAAATCATTTAGGGCTTTCATAGACCTTTGTAAGGATTAGTTCGGATTCACTTCATAATACTGTGAGTTCCTTTCACAAAATTTTATTTATAACTTTGGTAACTAAATTGTATGTTAAGTTCAACAAGTCTTCTTGGTTTTCTTTTATTCTGTGACTTAGTTTGTAACAGTTTATTAAAGTGTTTATTTGGATCTTTTACAGGGACCGTGTTTGGGAATACGAGGAATGCAACTTTGTCGAGTTTTAAGTTGGAGTGAACTGAATCGTGTCCTTTGTTAAGTATATATTGACGTTAACAAGTACAATAATACAAACCTGAAATATACACTATGTGTCACTTTTTCTTATGCATTACTCAATTTGCACGTTATTCTGAGAATAATGTTTATTGTTAATTCGTTCTGCATGAGGCGAATAACCGATTTGCTTTCTTCAAGAAATTTGTACATTTGCATCAAGCATCATTTGGACAGTGAACACAGTTTGAAATTTACAACACAGACACCCAAAGTTCACGTGCTAAGAGTAATTCTTTCATCATTAACACACACCTCCAAAGAAATGTGTACATTGTGATGAATTATTACTTGTTCAGTTACGAGAACGTGAAATGTGCAACACTTAGACACCCATTTTGTACGTGCCAAGATTAATTCATTATTCATTAACAAAATATGAATGTGAGCATTAGTATAACCAAAACTTGTTCTTTGATTGTTATCTACAGCTCAAGACGATCCATTCGGTAATAACAGGTTCCCAAAATATTAAGTATTTTTATAAATAGAATGATTGATATAGGTTTGGACATGAACTTTTTATTATTATATAGAGACTGCTCATCTTTTGATAATGTTAGTTCGATTTGTATGCTATGGATGAGTACAGTTGTAGATGCATTTTGAAATAAATTCATGTAAACATTATTTTAAAACCCCACTCATTCGCTTTAGTTATGCAAGGAGGATTTGAAACTGTCCGTTTCTGTTAGTTGAGTACAAAAATTGCTTAAATTACTTACATCATTCTTTCCAACTGTAATTAATTGCTTATCTGATGTCATGCTTATTATATAACACCTTCTTGAACTGACATATTATCATGCAGAAAGCAACTATAACACTAAAGTATATATTACTGTTATATAGCAGCTCGTTCCTCTGAAATTTAACCAATGTCCAAATTTACTTGGAACTATTCTGACCAATCCAAAGGCTGTAAATATACATTTCGGTTACGATTCACGTTAAGAGTTAACATCTCTATTTTGCTTATGTCAGCATACAATGGTACAGTGAAAACTTTCATACAATCGATACGTAACAAATCTCCATATTTAATTTACACATGACGCAATGAGGAGGCATCACGGTGCAGTAGGCAGTGCTCTGATCACGGCTTTAGTATGTTTCTCAAAATGTATCCTTAAATCACGATTTCATTTTCTTCTGCATATGATACTTTTGACAATCTCAGATGTTTCTGATCAATGGTAATGACAGCAGAAAGGATGCATAAACACTATTGTTAAATATTGTTATGTAAATTCGATTTAATTATAGCTGATTTAATTGTTTATAAGTTTTAAAATCTTTTAATTTTGTTTACAAAATTTCGTTATATGTCAAAATAATACAGTATTTTTTTAGGAACTTAATAGTTCTTTTAGAAAAGAGTTTGACCTTGATTGTTCATTTTAGTAAACAACAGGGGTTAACCTAGATCCTGACCTTGATTCAAAATTAGTAGCAACCACGTAAGTAGTGAATAGGGACACTCTAGGGACTAGGGGACTTCCATGTTAAAAAGGGTATATCCACTGTGGGAACTATGTAAAATTTAATATAGGAGAAAAAAATATCCACTCTGGGAACTACGTAATTTAACATGGGAGAAAAAAATATCCATTCTAGGGACAAGGGGAATTGAACATGGGAATAGAGTTTGGGCCTGTCTAGGGACAAGGGGAATGGAACATGGGAATACTGTGTGGGCCTATCTAGGGACAAGGGGAAATCGAACAGGGTCGGGACCCTATTTTAATACGGTCCCGACCTGATGGGTCTATGGAAAGGGAACAGGCAAAAAATTGAAACAGGGAGGGGGGGGGTCTCTAATTTTTTTAAAAATAAAAAAAATTAAACAATGGGCTAGGCAATTGAAAGTCAAGATCTTTTCGAGACCTATGAGTGGCCCTGAAAAGGGCCTTTGGGTTTATGTTAATATGCCCTTAACATAAAGGGCATCTGCGACATCTTCTTCGTCTTAAGCTTCGTCTAATGGTAGGTCCATAGACTAAAACTCTTTTGAGGCATCCTTGCCTCTCCACGTAAATTCTACGTATCCATAGGCTGGTGTCCACTTGGATCGGACATACATCGGTATGTCCGTCCTGAACATCATCGAAGACACAAGCGTAGAAGATCGAACGTCGGTCCACATGTTGAGGCGCCGAGAATAGGTGAATCAATGCAGTGAACTGCGCTTATTTATAGGGAGAGAAAGGATTGAAACCGATTGAGTTCATTGACCAATCCAAACACGCGTTACAAAATTCAGTCATGGGCCGTCCAATCGGAAGAGAGCAGTCTGTGACGTCACGTGGTCTATATAGATTCGCTAGCGCCTGTGTGTAGTCAATCCATGCAACAATTTTTCAACATGACGGAAACTCAGAAAACGATCAATTGGGGTGCACCAGCAGTGGAGACCGCCCAAGGGAACCCGGACTTACTTTCAGAAGAGGTGAATTGGGATTTTGTGGATTTTCTTACCTCGCAAGAATTTGTTCCGGAACCTTCGTCTCCTTCATTACCGCACGTGGAGAATTTTAGACAGAGACAGAAAGAAGAATTGGAGAAATTTATACAACAGCAAAAGGAAGCGAAACAAGCTTTTCTCCTACAGCAACAACAGCAAGAAAAAGAGGTAAGAAAAAAACAACAAGAAGAAGCAGCAGCAAAGAAACAAGGGTGTGAAAATCAAACGGTCACGGTACTGTTAGAGATTTTAGCGGAGTTAAGAAGTCTGAAACAAATGTATCAGACTTCTTTATTACGACCGAAGAGAATACGACCTTCCCGAGCTAAACACGCCAACCCTGTGACTAAGCCTACCGTGCCACCCTTAGTGATTTTAACCAAATCATCATCATCATCAACAGTACGCAGTCCAGAAGTAGGCCTTGGCCGTGGCAAAGGCTTAAGACAGTTAAAGTTGATTGCTTAAGCTCACCCCTACACCAAAAAAGGCCCTTTTCAGGGCCACCCACGTCTCTCGAAAAGAGATAGTCTTTCAGTTGCCAACATCCATTCAAACTCAAAAAAACAAAAAAAAACAAACCAACCCATTTTACTCCTATAGTACGTGTTTATGAGTGTGTGAGTGTACTATCTTATTTTAAAATCAAAACCCAAAGACACTTACCTTATATAATTAATGTATTCTTTTATCAATAGTTACAATCCAATTCACAATTCACAACATAGCACTTTAAAAAGTTCATAGACTTCTTCTGTTTCTTTATTTACTCTCTCTGTTTTTTCAATTCCTTCACCGTCACAGTCTTTTCCTCCTCTTGATCCTCACTTTCTTCCCTTCTTCTTTTCTTCTCCTGTTTCTTTTTCTTCACCTGTCTACTTTCTTCCTCTTCTTATTCCTCTCCAGAATCCCTCTCTTCTTGCTCCTCTTGTTTCTTAGGGCAATCTGGAGACCAATGTCCTTTTTCTTGACAATAATAACAGGTATCTTGACTTTTGTCTTTTCTAACCCCTTTTTTTCTTTTTTGACGATCTGGACACTCTGAAGACCAATGCCCTTTCTTCTGACAGATATAGCAAGTATCTTCACTTTTATCTCGAAAGGAAGGAGAGTAGTCCGTCGGCTGGTCTGAAGAAAATTTTCAAATGACCCCTCGCAACGCTCTGATGAAACGTTCGATCTGGGTAGTCTCTTCCATCGTTGTGCTCGGTTTGAGAGTGAAATGAATAGTGAAAGGACAAGACACATGCCCTTTATATACGCTGGTCTGCCATGACTATAAATTAGTCCATGGTGTTTAAATTTTAGTCATTTGACGTTTTGCTATCAAGATCAAACAATCCAATTCATTCAAGAAGAAAGAAGAAGAAAGTAAGAGGCAGAAACGTGATCTATCGCCTCGTACCAGAGCTGAAGTCTTGGCACAAATTCATGCCAGTGATTTTGAAGAGGACATAAGTGAATCAGAATCCGAACCCTCTAAACAAAGTTCACCACCCTTAGTTAACCCTGAAAAATACTATTCCATTCAAGAGACAGAAAAGCGCTCCTCTAGAAAATTTAGAACCACGGCTTACAAATACACGGTGAAGTTTAAAAATTTCAAGTCCGACGTACACTTAGAGAAAGCAGAAGGGTTCATCACTGGGGTGTGGGATTCTTTGCTTACCACACTCAAGCGACAATGTCAACCCAAAGAAGACGATCGCTTGAGACCTTCCGTACAACACGACGGTTTGAAATCCCCTGTTTGGATCGAGTTTAGCAGCCCTGCAAAATTGACCACTTCCAAAGTCATGGACAAGATTCAACACGTACAACAATCCAATGACCAGTTTGACATCACCGATGGAAAAGCCACACTGGACATGACCCACGTCTCTCCTCCTCAAGGGACTGGCCGCAAAAAGGTCTTATTGGTCGACGGCCTTCGTAACACCAAAACAAGCCTCGTCCGAATTAACAACCCTCAAGACCAGATGAGTTTAGCCAGGGCTATCGTGGTGGGACGAACTTATGCCAACAAGAACGACACTGTAGAATGGAAAAGAGACTGGGAGAACATTCGAAAATCGAACCGAGCCAAACAACGAAACGAAGCAGAACTTCTGTTCCAACAAACAGGCCTATCCAACGACTCACCCTGTGGCATTCCTGAGATGCAAAAATTGCAAGATGCCCTAGCTCCCCGATAAACCTTGAAAGTGCACCCTCAAGAAGTGCGCGGACCTCTGTTGTTTCGAGGCCAAGACTTTAAGGACGGAAAATACATTCACCTTTATCATCACGATGACCATTTCGATACCATTACCAGTATCACCGGATTCCTGGGATACAAATATTACTGTGAGAAATGTGACCAATGTTATAATAATCGAGAGCAACACAAATATTGCAGATCGAAATACTCAGGATGTTTGGCCTCTCAACCCTGTCTGAGCGAAGGGCAAGAACCAATGCATTGTCCTGCTTGTCTGCGCACGTTTGTCAGCCCTACCTGTTACCAACAACATCTGAAGACGCAAGGTTCACAGCAGAAATGTGCTTGTCAACTCCTGAGATTGTGCCCTACCTGTGGACAAGGCATACGTACCAATACTGTCAAGGCACACATATGTCGAGGAAAGAAAAAATGTCACATTTGTCATCACATCGTGGACTTGGAACACCAATGTTACGTGCAAAAATACCAACCCCAACCAGAGAATAAGGACGGTCACAAGAAGAAAGACAATTTCATCTTTTTCGATTTGGAATGCATGCAAGAGACTGGCATTCACATTCCTAATTTCTGCGTGGCTCATCGAGCGTGCGAGAAGTGCATTCAAGAACCTATCTTCAGTTATTGCCCTCACTGCAGCAAGATTCCCAGAGGGCGTGAAAAAATCTTTCGGGGACCGAACACGCTAGCCGATTTCGCCCGGTGGGTCTTAGACCCCATCGACAAGACGTGGAGCCAAGAGGACATCGAACGTTACGGAGATTGTCTTCGTCATGCCACGGTGATGGCTCACAATTTCTCCGGATACGACGGACAGTTTCTTTTGAGATACTATACGGAACAAGGCACCGAGCGTCCTAAAGTGACTTTGAACGGAGCCAAAATCATTTTCATGCAAGTGGGACAAGTACAGTTTAAAGATTCGATGAGCTACTTGGCCATGCCTTTGAGCCGAATGCCTAAAACGTTTGGAATGACAGAAATGGCTAAAGGGTACTTTCCACACTTTTTCAATACGGAAGCCAATCAACATGCCGTTCTACCCCATTTACGTGAGGCTCACTATTACGACCCCGACAACATGCGTACCGAACAACGAGAAGCTTTCTACGCTTGGTACCAGGCTCACGCCTCGGACCCCTTCGACTTTCAGGAAGAAATGCTAAAGTATTGTCGTTCCGACGTGGACATTTTAAGGCGTTGCTGTGGAAAATTTCGAGAACTGTTCATGGAACACGGAGGGGTCGATCCTTTGAAGGAAGCTTGCACCATTGCCAAAGCGTGTTCCTTAGTGTACAGGCAAAGATTCATGCCTGAAAACACCGTGGCTGTCATCAGTCCTCAAACGACCGACTATGTCAAACGTCAATACTCGGTCAAAGCCCTACGCTGGTTACATTACTTGTGCGACAAGGAAGACAAATGGATTCAGCATGCCCGCAACGGAGGAGGCGAAAAGACCACCGGAACGCATTCGGTCGATGGCTGGGACTTAGAAAACCCCAAGATCGTGTACGAGTTTAACGGTTGCTTATTTCACGGATGCCCCGTCTGTTACCCTGACGGTGGCACTAAAAATCAGTTTTTACAACGAACCATGGACAGTTACCAGTTCATGGACCCGCTGAACCCGAGGGATAATTTGTACGGATGAAGGACCAATGCCATCTGTTTGCTGTACCAAGCCGACGAAGAGAAAGGAGAAGAAATGAAATACTTGGACGTGTGTTCGCTGTATCCCTACGTGTGCAAATATTGTCGCTTTCCTGCAGGGCACCCACAATTGTTCACGGAACACATCGACCTGAAAAACATTCGACAATACGAAGGCTTGATCAAGTGCAAAGTTTTGCCTCCCACGGACTTGTACCATCCCGTCTTACCTCACCATTGCCAAGGCAAACTGATGTTTCCTTTGTGCCGTACTTGTGCAGAAACGTGCAACCAAGATCAACCTTGTCAGCACACCCAGGAAGAAGGTGCCTTGACGGGAACCTTTGTCAGCTTAGAATTGTTCAAAGCTCTGGACATGGGATATCAACTGTTAGAAGTGTACGAAATTTGTCACTTTCCCAAGACAGAACAATACCACAAGGGTGACCCCACGCAGAAGGGCATTTTCGCAGACTACGTGGATGGCTTTTTGAAACTAAAGCAAGAAGCCAGTGGCTATCCTTCCTGGTGTCACACCCCCGAAGACCAAAATACATTCAAAGAGAAATACTGGGTACAAGAAGGCATCACTTTAGATCACATCGAGAAAAACGAAGGCAGGCGATCGTTTGCCAAAGTGATGTTAAATTGCTCGTGGGGTAAATTGGCACAACGCCCGTGTTTACCCAAGACGGAGTATTTGACAGAACCTTCCCGCTACTTCCAGATGATTCACGACAAAACCAAATTCACGAAACACGTGGACGTCGCTCGCGAAGATTTGATCTTGGTCAACTACGAAGAAGATTTGGACTTTGTACAAGACGACCCCTTTGGAAATGTCATCATTGCGGCTTACGTGACAGCTCATGCTCGCTTAAAACTGTACGAAGCTTTAGAACTGTTAGGGGAACGTGTCCTGTACTTTTACACGGACAGTTGCATTTACATCCATCACCCGAGTCAACATCACCCTGACATCGAAGGAGACCGTTTAGGAGCCTGGACAGACGAGCACCCCGACGACAAGATTCTAAGTTTCGCCAGTGGCGGTCCTAAAAATTACGGCTACGAATACCGGGACAGAAAAGGAGAAGTGCACACGAAGTGTAAAGTGAAAGGATTGACACTGAATTATCGTAAAAGTTGAGTGGTGAACTTTGGGGTATTGAAAGAAACTTGCAGTCTGGAAAAGATAAACACTTTAAAGTGACCACCTATCAACCGAACAAGATTGTACGTTTACCCACTCACCACATCGTCAGTCGACCCTTGGAAAAAGTCTATCAAATCACGTACCAGAAGCGAGTGCGACTTCCCAATCATTTCACCTTACCGTATGGACACGTCGGTATTGGTCTGTATATAAAAAGGAACCCTAGGCAAGATCGATAGTTCATTGTGACTACCAAGACTAAGCGAACAAGATGAATACTTTCAGAGAAACACAAAACAAGTTCAGATTTGCACACTTCAAGTGTGGGGCTTCTGAAGTAGAATGCGATTGTGAGCCTTGCGATGGGAACGATGTTGTACGCTGTGACCTTAGCAATCCGTAAAGCATCATGGGAACTTTGTTTTCACTACCCCTATCATGGAAAGTGATGCTGTGCGTGCCAAACCTGAGGGATGCGAAAGCGATGCCGCTCGTCCTCTTGGACACTTTACTGGGCTTCGTTTTAAAGGTGGATGTTCACCCTCAAGTTTACCCCCCTACGGATGTCATCCAGCACTGAGCAAACTCCTGTCCATGTCACCCAACCCTCATCGAAACGAACTTGTGAAAGACGAATATTCGTTCCCTGTGCGTTTGTCGGAATACTGCGACTTTGAAAATCGTCTTCAATCGTTCAAAGGAAGATGGCCTAAGTATCTGGGAGGACCGACCCCCGAAGAATTAGCCAGAGCCGGATTGTTCTAGTTGGGCGAAGGAGATAAAGTCAGGTGCTTCAGTTGCGGTGTGTCACTTCACTACTGGGAACCACAAGATTCGGCCTACGTAGAACATGCTCGATGATCACCGAATTGTCATTACTTACCCTTAGTGGGGCCGAGACATTGAAGAAACTTACCATAACCTGTGTATGGATACTTTACAAGAGAACATTCGTGCTTTGCCTGTGGAGTTGAGAGAAAGGATTTACCGAGAGCTGGTCATAATACAAGTGAAACGTAAAGAGCAATTGCATCCGTTACGTCACCATATGTTTAATCACTGGTACCTGAATGCTATTCAAGGACTGATTGAGTTGAAAGTGTTCCATTGGAGAGACATTGATCAACGACCCCCTGGTTTTAAAAAGAATTGGTTTGGTATTGATGATTCTATCTACTAGATTGTAAACTTCCAGAGGAAGAGTTAACGAATTACCAACATCTTTTACGCAATGTCGACTTAGTGAAAGAGGAAACTTCTGAACGAATTGTAATGTGTAAATTAGTGACTAAACGATTTAGATTCGACAATGAATTAAAACAATGTCTGTGCAAACAGTCCATTTATTGTGTCAGAAAGAGAATGTAGTATGACCTATTCATGGATACTTTACAAGAGAACATTCGTGCTTTGCCTGTGGGGTTGAGAGAACGCATTTACCGAGAACTGGTCAAAATACAAGTGAAACGTAAAGAACAGTTGCATCCGTTACGTCACCAGATGTTTAACCACTGGTACCTGAATGGTATAAAAGAACTGATTCGTCAGAAATTGTTTCAGTGGTCAGACCTTGTTCAATACTTCCAGGCCCCCGACGATCCACGTATTCATAATTTTGGTTATTTCGAGATTCACCTGGAGCAACGCATTGAGGAAGACAAGTTAAAGGATTACCAACATATTTTACGCGGAATCTACTTAGCGGAAGAGGAAACTTCTAATCGAACTCTGACGTTTCGGTTACAGTATGCAAGATTTAAATTTCCCACTGGAGAACGAAGATCTCTGGCTGGAAAGTACATGTATTGTTTCCGAAACAAAGAGAGTATAAAAACAGGCTGCCATGCCACGAATTTTATCAGATGTAATTGAACAGATTCCGTGGAAGGAACTCAATGACCATATTCAAACCGCGGATCAATACCATCGATTATTACAAGAACTGTATCCATTCAGTTTGGGTCGACAAGTGGTGTGTGTCTTAGTGACTTGTTTTCTAGGATTTCGTTTACCAGCCGATTCCTTGTGGACTGTTTACGATTAGTGTTTACCATCCCAATGGCCTTAAATGGTCACGAAAGACTCCTTTTGTTCAAAGCCTTTCGGTTTCATCTGGATACTTCTCGACCTCTACGGGAAAAAAAGATTCGTCAACTTTTAGCTACCCAAGACGTGTATGACGATGTGTGTGTAGCTTGTGACTTACACCCCACTGGACAGATGTCCGTGCCTGGAAAGAATGGGATTTTGAGGCATGGACCCAAGAAGTGGCCCAGTATGCACGAGAGTTGTTCAAGGAAAAAAGTCACTTTTCAACCTGTGTTAGTGACGGTGCCAAAAAAAAACGACAGGCCTGTCGTGGACATGCCTGAAAGACCCTTTCGGGAGGACACTTGTGTGACCTTACTCCCTATAGAACTGGTCAGAACTTTACCCAAAATATGTTGTACAGACACTTGTTTCTATTCCACGTTGATAATTACGATGTACCTTTTATCGTTGTACTTAAGCCTTTGGCTTTTATGTATTTTTGTCTTTCGTATTCATGTTTAAAACATTCAATAAACGTGTCCTGAAAAAGTATATAAACTCTTGTCTTCTTTGTTTTCGTGTCACAAGTGACATTCCTCACACTATGGCTACTTCTGCTCCCTCTTCCTCTACTATCAAAGTCATCGACGAACACTTAGATCGTGCCAGTTGGGAGGCTTTGTATCTTCGCCATCCCTTTAACATGCTCATTGCTGGACCTAGCGGTTCAGGCAAAACCGAATTCGTCAAACGATTGATCGAACATAAACATAATTTGATCGATCGTCCGCCTCAACGTGTCGTCTGGTGTTACAAAGAGTGGCAATCGGCGTACAGTCTCTTGCGAGAAAGTCAAGGCGAATCCATCGTGTTTGTGGAAGGCATTCCTAAAGAAGACGATGGCATCGTCTCTGACTCCCGTCAAACCCATTTGGTCATTTTCGACGACATGTTAGGAGAAGACGAAGAAGAAATTAAACTGTGGTTCACGCGCAAAGGGCATCACCGTAATGCCAGTGTCGTTTACATCACCCAAAATTTGTTTCAACAAAGTAAAGCCCATCGTACCATCAGTCTCAATGCGCATTACGTGGTCTTGTTTAAAAGCCCTCGAGATAAATCGCAAGTGCAAGTCTTAGCCAAACAGTTAGGAACGCCTTGGCTGACTCAGCGTACGACGATGCCACCCAAATACCACACGCCTATTTACTCGTCGATTTGAAACCTACGAACCCCGATGATTTGCGATTTCGTACCCACTTGTTTCACCACTGGTGCCAAGACGGAGGGCCTGTCCTGTACACGTCTCTGTCCTCGACTTAATTTCACTGCCAAAAAAATCTATAAAATCCTCAGACACTTTTCGTCTGTCTCACACAGTTTGAACATGACGTCCCTTCAGTCGCATCTTCCCGTCAAACTGATTCGTGCCTTGTATGGCATCAGTTGAGAACAAAATCCACAAATACGAGCTCGTGTCTTAGAAGCTAGTCTCAAAGAAGTCTTACGATGGTTCACGGTGACAGCACGTCAATTACTCCAAGGGATCATTCTGATTCCTCATCAAACCAAACGCTTTTTTGATCGAAACAGAGTCGCTTTGACCCAACTGGCCGATCTCCGCATCGACACTCAAACCAAAAAACAAATCATTTTGAAACCTGGAGGGAGCGGTACTCTACGAGGTGTCATCATTCGCTCTCTCCTAAGATGGGATCCTAATGCTCCCAAAGTTCTTCCCAAGAAAAAAGAAGTCAAACGAAGCTCGAAGAAGAAGAAAAAGAGCCACGGTGGCAAGACCAGGTCCCCAAGGAGAAACGTGTCTCCAAGAACTTCTCCAGTGGCGGGACCCTCCTCTTACCAGACACTACCCCGCAAAAAGAAAATCCCCCAGAAAAAGAAACAGAGAAAAAGTCCCCAGAAAAAGAAAAGCCCACAGAAAAAAACTAGTCGCAAGAGAGGCACTTGAAAAAGGACGCAACCTTACACTCGCAAACCACGACCTGTCACGACGGTGACCGCGTCTCCGGTAGCCTCAAGTTCAGTCACTTCTCTGTTGACGACACCAAGAACTGAAAAGTACGTGGAGACGTTGATCACACCAAGAACGTCTCCGTTGATGACCCCAAGAACTTCCCAAGTGGCAGGACCCTCCAATTTAGCGGCAGTGGCTGCTGCTCACAAAGTACCTTCTCCGAAAATCAAAGTCCAAGAGAGATCGGACATGTTACAAAGTTTACTGGATTTGTCCAAGCAAGAACTGGCTCGATTTAGTCCTTTGCGTACCCCTGCACGACGTGTCATGCCTGTCCTCAAGTTGATACGACGTAAAGACAATCAGTGGCGACAGGTTCCAGTATAAAAAAGGTCTGTGACTAAGAAGGGGTATCAGTGTTTTTGGTGCTGAAGACTCAAAGATGTCACCCTCCAGAAAACATCCCTCTTCTAAAACCCAAGGAAAGAAAAGGAAAGGACTGCCTCCTCGTTTAGTCAAACATGGGGACATGTTATCTGTCCTGTCCAAAGCTTCTCCACCCCTACGAAAAAAAAACTCATTCAATCGGCCTCCAAAGAGGTCATCGATACCGTGTGCGAATATTGTTTGAACGCGTTGAAAGGCACGATCCCTTTGTCCAAACACCAGAAACAATGCTTAGGCAAACATCGTCACGTTCTTCCCCAAATGGTTCAAAAGAAAATTCCCCTTCGTCAAAAAAAGAAGATGTTGGTCCAACGTGGAGGCATTTTACCCCTCTTGCTAGGCCCCTTACTGAAAGGAGTCTTGGGAACCATGTTGGGAGGACTGGTGGGAGCAAGATAAAAAGGTCCTCTGAAGTCCCAAGATCTCAGAATCGACCCCTGACGTCCCATGGAAGGACGAAAACTAGCTTTAATGCATTACAAACGATGGATGGAATACCATCGTTGGCAAGAACAACGCACCCCACATTTACCTCCCAATCCCAATTTGAGCTAAATGTCCCAGTTACAACACGAATTGCAGTCCTTGATGGATCGCCAAGATTTGTCCGAAACAGAAAAATCGCAAAAGTACGGTCAACTCTTGCAACGACTGCAACTCTTTCACCAGAAATCTTTAGACGAAACAGTTCTACCCACTCCGAAAGATTTTAAGACCTTGATGAAAAGTCCAGCACCATCACCAGTACCACTACCACCACTACCAGTGACCAAGACAGAAAAAGGAGAAGAAGAAGAAGGGTTTCAAACTCCACCAGAAAAAGTACGCAAGTTAACAACACCATCTACCTCCAGAATTGAATGGATTAAAAAGATGATGACCACCCCTTCTTCATCAGAAGAGAAAAAGAAAGTGAAGACAGAAGTGAAACAAGAAAAAATATCCCCTGTTCAGACATCCTCCTCCTCCTCCTCGACACCTATTGCCGGCCGCACACGCAAAGCATCACAATCCAAGAAAGTACCCCAAGAGAAAAAGAGTAGCATCTTCCAAGAGTGGGTGCCTTATTAACACACAAACCAACAAATGGTAAAAGTCTTAGCCAGCATTTACTACGATCCCTCCCATCCTGCACGTTTCGCAGGAGTTCAGAAATTGTATCGTGCTGCCAAAACGCGACTGAAAAGTCTCCGTTTACCTCAAGTGCAACGATGGTTACAAGAACAAGCTACTTACACTTTACACAAACCCATTCGACGCAAGTGTTCCAGAAGTCGCACCCGAATGGAAGGCATCGATCATCAATGGCAAGCCGATTTAGCCGATGACTCTTATTTGGCCAGCTACAATCGCGGGTACAAATGATTGTTTTGTGTCATCGAAGTCTTTTCCAAATTTGCCTGGGTCGTGCCCTTGACTTCCAAATCGAGCAGCGAGTTAGTGCGAGCCCTGCAACGGGTGTTGAAACAAAGCGGTCGTCACCCTCTTCGATGACAAACGGACAAAGGCACGGAATTTCTGAACCAAGCTTTCCACAAAGAATTAAAGAAACGTGACATTCATTTTTTTACCACCGAGAATCCTGAAACCAAAGCCAGCATCGTGGAACGTTTTCAACGCACTTTGAAAGAACGCATGTGGAAATTATTTATGAATCATCACACTCTGAAGTACATCGACATCTTACCACACCTGGTACAAGCGTACAACCAATCTTACCATCGAAGCATTGGACGTGCCCCGCAAGAAGTGACTCCCGAAAACGAAGTGCTGGTGTTTGAGCGCCTGTTTGGTGCGTCCCCGACGAGGGCTGTCCCAAAGGAAAGTGGAGTGTTGGACGTAGGAGATTGGTTACGCATTGGCAAAACCAAACGCACTTTTGACAAAGGTTACTTACCTAACTGGACCACCGAATTGTTTCGTGTCCCTGGACGAGTGCATGGTCGTCATCCTGCCGTCTATAAATTGGAAGACATGAACGGAGAAGTGCTCAAAGGAACGTTTTATTTGCCCGAGTTACAACGTGTCACCAAGTAGACGACGTGTACGACATCGAAAGCATTCTCGAACGCAGAACCCGTAAAGTGGGCAAACGACGTGTCAAAGAAGTCAAAGTACGTTGGAAAGGATATCCACCCAGTTTTGATTCTTGGATCGACGCTTCGCAAGTCATCGACTATAAAAAGAAGTGACCATCATGCCTTTTCACACAGACGCAGCTAAGTCGACCACTCCTTCACCCAGTTCTTCTCTGCAAGATTTACAGAAACAACCCTTGTGGGTGTGGTGTGGAGAACGTGTGCCTAAAACGCAAATCGTCTTTTTCTGCCAAATCTTCGTGGTATATTGTGTCATCGGGGCAGCCATTGCCAATTTGAGTTTGCAACAAGGAGACAAACAATTGTAGACCATTTTATTGAGCAGTTGCATCGGTTACCTGCTTCCTAATCCCTCTCTGAAATTCACCTCGATCGGGAACCACGGGAACCTTGTGTCCAGTGCCAGTGTCAGTCACCACTCCAATAACAATAATAACCCCATTTTGGGCGGAGACACACCTCTGACGTCCAGTAACCCCTCGGACAGCCACAGAACTCTGGAATTATGAGCAATAACAACCAATTTTACTTAACCTTACCCAGTGACAGTTCCATGGAGGTGTTTCCCAAGAACACGTTGTGCTGTTACACGGCCAAATTACCTCAGGTCATCCCATTAGATCACGAAGCCCATTGGGAAGTGGCTTTAGTGGAAATCATTCACCCGACCCAAGTCCTCAATGTCCTTCCTAATCAAAATTTTTTTACGGTGGAAGTTCATGACGAGCCAATGCAAAAGTACTTGAATACCCATGTCAAACATGATCACAAAACCTATGATGACAAAACTCAAAAGTGGTCCTACCACTTGATCATTCCCCCAGGCTATTATTTTAGTGGTCAACATTTGATCAGCGCCATTACCTCTAGATTTAATGTCGTGTTTCTGAAAGCTTTGGAAAGTGTCAAAAAAGTGTCACCATGGAGTACCACAAAGGAGCTCGTCGCTCCCTGATGAAATTTGACGGGGGTAAAATAGTGTCCATTTTATTTTGTTCTGAATTGTTTGACATGTCGGGCGGAGACATGGACATGAGAATGGCCATGATCAGGAAAAACGAATTACCCATCATTTATGACAACGACTCTTTTAGCAAGTTATTTCGTTCCTCGGTAGAACTGAACCAAGGACTGAATTTGCTGTTCTTGTACTCCGATGTGGTGGAGTATAACGTGGTGGGACACACCTCGTACCGTTACTGCGTGTCATTCCTTTCAAAGTGGATTCTGCCACGACCGCTGACGAGGAAGGTGGAAACACTTATCACGTCCACCGCGAATTTGTACATCCTCACTATTTTCCCGTCAGCAAGTCTTATTTGGACACGGTCAACATTGCTATAAAAGGAGATCTGGGACAAAATATTCCATTCACCAAAGGGAAAGTCACGTAGAAACTCCATTTTCGAATACGGTTCTCTCAGTACTCGTAAGTCATGTATCCAGTGTACCGAGGGGTTGCTCGACAGCGAGGACACGGTTTAGGAGATATGTTAAAATCGGCTTTTCGTTCGGTGGCTCCGGTGTTGAAACCGATAGTGACACGCGGATTGCACGCCTTGAAAGGTGCGGCACTGATACAAGGCAAAGAATTTCTCCAAAATGTCATCATCGACAAACAAAACCCCAAAGAAGCTTTCTTGAGGGCAGGCAAAAATGTCTTGCTGCAAACGGGTAAAGACCTTTTGGGTCGACGAGAAACACCTATAAATGCCCTGCACGCTACCGAGTCAGGCATTCAGCAAGGACAAGGCAGAAAGAGACGACGAAGAAAACACCCTTTCACCAGACTTCACACATCTAAAGCTAGAAAGACAAAGAAAAGAAGCACCGTTCGAGACTTAGACGTTTTCGATTATTAAAATATTGAGATACAGAGAAAAAATGATGCACCGAGAATCTTGCGCTTGTTCCAAGTCGGAACTGGATCTGTTTGCCATGCCACAATTTCATCCCGTCTCCTCTTTGACGGATTCTGCTCCCATCGAGTTTGAGATCAAAGGTCAGCCCGAAGATTACATCGTTCTGAATAGCAGTTACCTGTATTTGAAAGTCAAAGTGATCAAAACGGACAACACCAATCCTGGAGCCAATGATAGGTTAGCGCCCGTCAACAATTTCATGCATTCCTTGTTCAGCGAAGTGGACTTGTACTTGAATAACAAACTGGTCAGCAGCAGAATGGATACTTACCCGTATCGTGCCTACCTGGAAAATCTCTTGACGTACGGAAAAGAAGCCAAGAATGCTCATCTGGATGCTTGCGTGGTATGGAAACCTGACATAAAGGTGATAACACGTATAACGATACAGCCCTTACAGCAGATGACGATCCTCACAGTGTGGGGTTTTAACACACGTAGAAATAAAATTCTGCAAGGACGTAGTTTAGAAGTGATGGATCGTTTGCATTTGGACATGTGGTTACAAGAAAAGTATGTACTGAACAGGGTGGATTTTCGCCTGAGACTGAATCGTAGCAGTACCGCTTTCCATTTGTTGGCCCATGCTAACGAGTACAAAACCATTATTCAAGAAGCCAGGCTGTACGTGCGACGCGTGGAAGTGTTACCCAAAGTGGGAAACGACATCAGTCAAACGTTGAGCAGAACGACCGCCAAGTATCCCATACGACGCGTGGAAGTAAAAACGTTCACCATTCCTGCTGGACAGCGATCCATGATCGAAGATCATTTGTTCCAAGGTCAGTTACCCAAGCGTTTGATCCTTGGTATCGTCAAGAATTCAGCCTTCAACGGAGTCCACAAAGAAAATCCTTTCCTGTTTCATCATTACAACGTAGCCAAGATCTAAGTCAGTCGCGATGGCAAGACACTGTGTACCCGACCGTTTGAGCCTAAGTTTGGTGACAGGAATTACTTGAGGTCGTACTTGTCCCTGTACGAAGCCACGGGACAGTTAGGAACCAACAGCAGTCACGGCATATCGTACGAGGATTATACAGGAGGCTACGGTTTGTGGGCGTTTGATTTCACTCCAGACCAAGGCAGCGATGAGGGACATTTCCACCCTATAAAATCTGGTCAGATTCGTGTGGAACTTCAGTTTACTAATCCTCTACCTGACACAGTGAACGTCCTCCTGTATGCAGAATTTGACAATACCATAGAAATCAACAGTTTAAGAGAAGTCATTCTAGATTATTAGAAGCCATGGAAGACTGTTATCCCTCTTTACCTAGTGGAGAAACTTTGGACATGAAATGTGAGGAGACCGTGGAAGAAGAATCCCAAGACAAAGACGAAGAAGTTATCATGATGAAGTCAAGATGGCCAGAACAAGAAGCCCATTTAGTCTCCTGTTTTGCCAAACACTTGGTTGAAAAAATTACGGAACTGATCAAGAAAGATTGCTATGGATGTCAAAACGACCATCCCAGTCAAATTCAACACGATAAATGCCTGATGCTGAGTCAAGAAGAAAAATTGGACGAGTATCTGGAGGAAGCTTGGAGTCTCATCTCGGACGAAGTCGTGTTGCATCAGTGGTATAAAGACTTGCGTGAACATTCTTGTCCACCATTAACCACTCAAGAGATCCATCGTATCGAAGCTCTCCTGAATCAGAGTGGGGAGACGAAACGAAGAAACGGTTATTTGTCAGACATTTTCAAGCAAAAAGTCAGATCGAATTGATGACTTATTATTACCTGTGAAGAAAAAAAAACACAAAAAAAACCTGGATACCTGGGAACTTTATTACCTTTTGAACCACAGTTCGTACACTGGTTCTTGGATTCCTGTCGTATGTGCTAAAGATGAACTCCTTCATCGCAAACCTCAAGACCATCAAGCTTATATGATAAACACAGACGACAGTCATCTCCCAGGAACCCACTGGGTAGCCGTCTACTTTCCTCAAGAAGGATGTGTGGAATATTTCGATTCGTATGGATTGCCCCCTTTGGAAGACGATATCATTGACTTCATGAGAAGAAATGCTCAGACCACTCGATTCAATAATGTGAAATTACAAGGCACAGATTCCTTGGTGTGTGGACAATATTGCGTGTATTTTCTGCATCATCGCAGCCTGGGCTATTCCTTAGAACATTTAGTAACTCATTTTGATCCTCGTTCTTCTTTTAGAAACGATGTGAAAGTAGATCGATGGTTTTGTGACCAGTATGCTTATCTTTTGTCTCAAGCTAGGAAACGTAGTGTCCATCAATGGCCTAATGACTTCCAACAGTGGAAATCACAATTTCATTCACAACGTTGTCAGCCCTGTCCAAAATAATGTGTGAGTTGAAAAAATATTTGGTATTTGAAAAAAATGTTGGATTATTGTTAAAAATGTTAGAGTTGTTTGTTAGTGTTCAGTGATTTTGAAAAAAATGCCTTTGTGGTTTGTTTGGCTATAAGAATTTTGATTCATGCGCTTTGACTTCTCTCTATATCTCTCATGACACTCATTGAACGTTCCGGCTCGAAAACCGTGTAGGGATGTTTTCCTTCACGTCCGAGCTTTGACTTTAAAACGGGGGCAGTTTCCAGTCTAACCATCCATTGTCGACTCATCCTCCTACGAAGATGTGCTCCAAACTAGCTAAACTAAACGAAGCCTACGTGAATTTGCATAGGGTTAGACACAGTCTGATACCGAAGCCAGAAGAGATAGAGAATGTGAGAATGTTAAAAGTCACTAAAGACCTGATAGAAAAGCTCTTCAGAGAAGAAATGAACAGGGAGAAAGAAGAATGGACAGAAAAGTACAGACTTCAGAAACAGCAGAGAGAGAGCAGCAACAGCAACAACAACAGCAGCAGCAACCTGAACCTGACAGAGGCTTTGTCGATTGTCGTATCGATACCAAAGTGTTCTTCTTCTCTTTCCGAAGAAGCAGACCTATCGTCAGAAAGTCTATCTTTAGAGGACGTCGCATTCTTAGAAACTAAAAGATCACCCTAGCTTCAACTTCACGCAAGCAAAAAAAAAAGCCCTTTTCAGGGCTATCCAAATTTCTGGAAAAGAAATAACAATCGATTTGCCAATGTGTGTATGTAGAGTAGTGTGAATATAACCACTGACTCTTTTCTGGTGTGATTGTATGTGTTTGTGTTTGTAAGCATTCACGTACGTTTGTGTGGATAGTAGATAATGTTTTTTGATGTTTGACTTGTGGTAATAGTGGATTAGAGGTTTGTTTATTGCTGCTCCGCGTATGTGGATAGTATATTATTTTTAATGAAAATTTTTAAAATAGTAATGGGTAGTAAAAAAATTGAGTGAGTGTTTCTTTTAGGTCCGCGCGTTGTTTGGTCATGATCTAGGTAATATAAATTTTGGATGATGGATCCAAAATTACAGAACCACCCAGAACATCAGCAGCTTACGTAATCCCCGAACTGAACATTAAAGTAGGACGAAGACTACCTAACCTCTGCTCCATATACACAGCTGAATTCTGGGCCATACTTGAAGCACTCAAATGGATCAAAGAGAACAGAATACCCCAAGCGGTAATAATAAGTGACTCGCTAAGCGTCATAAACTCAATACTTAATAACAACACCAAATCAAGAGAAAACTATCTTAGGCAAACCAATTTATTGTTAAAAATACTGAACAATAATAACTTACAAGTAGAATTTATGTGGATACCATCCCATATTAACATACCAGGTAAAGATATGGCAGATATAACAGCTAAACAAAAACTAAACGAAACCACTCACATCAACCTAGATTATAGCATATGCGAACTCAATAGCATATCTAAAACCCTCATTGATAATAAATGGCAGGAATTATGGAACACAAGCACTCAAGGCAGGAAACTAAAAACCATCATTAAAGAAGTATGTAGAAATAGGAAACCACCCAAAACAAAAGGCAGTGAACAAAAATTCATAAATAGAATACTCACGGGCAAAACCAAGCTGGCTAACAGTTTCGGACAGTACATAGGACCACAACCACATAACCCTAACTGCTACCACTGCAGGGTCCCAGAAGACATAGAGCATATTTTTAACAACTGCCATACACTTGAAAAAGAAAGGGCTAAGTTTAAAGTTAAACAGCATAATATTGGATCCCCTGCAACATACCCAGAATTCTTGATGAACACAAACCCCAATATTACTCTAACATTCAAAAATATCATAAGTTTTATACACGAATCCAATCTAATCAAAAAAATCTAAGAAAGTAAATCAAAGACCAGTTAAAAATATTACAAATCACTGTTTGGGAATTATGACGGCCGGCTCGGTCTCGTGGGTTCACAGACTGACACAGCCGTTCATAGCCCGAATAATAAAAACCAGTTAAGGACGAATATTACAAAATCACTGTTTGGGAATTATGACGGCCTGCTAGGTCTCATAGGTTCACAAACTGACACAGCCGTTCATAGCCCGAATAATAAATACCAATTAAGGCCACAAAAAATTAAAATAGGAAAATAGGAATTAATTAAAACAGGACTCCATAATAACATACAAACAACCATAAAACAAGTTTTCATTCCAAACCAATAAGATAAGGAATCAAAATAAATAAGGAATTCATGAAGAAAAGAAAAAGAAAAAGAAAAAAAAAATACTCCTAACCGTAACCTTGTCTCTTAAACAACATCTGGCTGAACTTTTAAATCAAGCTTCCACAGCTATTTCTACTAACATACTCAGCCAAATCCAGGCAATGTTGGCAGACGACCCGGAAGAATTTGAAACTTCCACGCTGGCAGCGGCCCTGGAAGTATCATCATCCAGCGGCGATGAAGCTGATGAACCTGCACCACCTAAACAGAGTGGAAAAAAGGAAGGCTCTGTCTACCGGAATATGGGACTGAGAAAGGCAATTGATGATATCAAAAAAGCGGGCCACTTCGTCAATGCCACAAGACCAGGTGTCCTAATGTGACGTCATCGCTGCCGACCAATCGTAGCGGGAGTCACATACTGCTTGGTTTGACACCTGGGGCATTTCAATCCAACTAAGAAACACGAGTGTGTGGTGTGACTATTCCCACTCATGTTTATTAGCCTTTCAGTCAGGTTGTTAAGGACTAGTTAGTCCTACACCTGAGTGGCTAAATTAAAAAGTACTCTTTGAGTACATAAAAGCCTGGGGGATGAGGCTCCTTTTCCTTCCTCCAGGAGTAATTAAAAATCACGCAGTGCGTGAATAAACAAGTGGTACATGTTCAAAAGAACGAAAACCACTATAATCCAACTAACTAACTAACTAAATTTCGTTTTATGGGATGTTTTCCTTCACGTCCGCGCTTTTAATATAAATTGAAAATCGCTCGGCAGTCTAGCTACCCATGTCGATTGATCAAGAGAATGAACACCAGACTAGCAAAACTGCTTGAACTTCATGTACACCTGGAATATGCCAGGTGTAAAGTGAATGAGCTGGCTGCAGAGGCCATCGTAGAAGAGGCAAGGATAAAGAAAGAAGAGGAGGAGAGAAGACAGAGGGAAGAGGAGGAAAAGAAAATAGGAGAGAGGATGACTTACAAGATACCAGAGACAGAGGATTGGGGTGCTGAAGCCAATCATCCCGCCTCTGCACTCCCAAGAAAAAAAGTAAAAGGAGACTAGGGAAGGAGATGTGTGTGTGGTGCCAGGCCTGGAAGGTGCCACCATTAACCAGGTGTCACTGGAGTTCAAAAACAAACAGCCCTTTTCAGGGCTACCCGATACTCTAGAAAAGAAATAGTAATCGATTTGCCAATGTGTGTATGTAGAGTAGTGTGAATATAAACACTGACTCTTTTTTAAAATTGTGTCTGTGTGTGTGTGTTTGTAAGCGCTCATGTACGTTTGTGTGGATAGTAGATTATTGGGTTATGTAAGAGCTTAAGTTGGTTTGTGTGGATAGTAGATTAGGTTTTCATTTTAATGTTTTGCGTGTGTGGATAGTAGATTTGGGGTTTGTTTATTGCTGCTTCACGTATGTGGATAGTAGATAATATGAAATGAGAAAAGTAGGGGATGTTTTCATTCACGTCCTCGCGTTTTAAGTAATGATCTAGGTAATATAAATTTTATTATCTTAGGGGATGTTTTCCTTCACGTCCGCGCTTTAACTATAAGAACCCACAAGGTTTGATGTTCGAACGATTCTACGCAATAAAGACAAGGAAGATGGTAGCTGTAACAGAATTGTTTAACCAGTTGAAGGACATTTGGTATTAGATGGTGGATGAGAGCTTATGTAGTGGAAAGGACTGAACGAGAATGGAAGCATGAAGTTACCCGGGATTTTGTCAGAAGGCAAGTGACCAACCTGAAATTAGCTATGGATCTGGTGAAAGAGATGATAGAAGAAGAAGTAAAAAGACTAAGAGGCTTTATAGATCCAGAGTATGTAAAGATTAGTCACTTAAAGGAAGCCATGGATAATGTGACAGAAGTAAGGTGCTTTTTGGAAGACGTAATGGAATGGACAGAGTGGTCCTTTGTCAAAAACGGCCTGGACCAGCTTAAGAAATCGGAAGAACTTATGAGAAAAGTAATGGAGGAAGAAGTAAAGAAGATCCAAGACAAGTGGAATAAAGAACGAAAGGATAAGGAAAACTTAAAGAAAAAAGAGGCCTTTGACAAACTCAACAACAATTGGATCATAATACAGGAGAAATTCCGAGCAATTGGTCATCCAGAATGGATGCCAGAGAAGGAGAAGAAGAAGAAGAAAGGAATACTGGCAAAAGTGAGAACTTGGTGGAAGATATGGAGGAAATAAAAGAAGAAGATGATGATGAAACCAAAGGCCCTTTTCAAGGCCACTCATGGGTCTCGAAAAGATCTTGACTTTCAATTGCTTAGCCCACTTTTTTATTTTTTTTATTTAAAAAAAAATAGAGACCCCCCTCCCTGTTTCAATTTTTTGCCTGTTCCCTTTCCATAGACCCGTCAGGTCGGGACCGTATTAAAATAGGGTCCCGACCCTGTTCGATTTCCCCTTGTCCGTAGATAGGCCCACACAGTATTCCCATGTTCCATTCCCCTTGTCCCTAGACAGGCCCAAACTCTATTCCCATGTTCATTTCCCCTTGTACCTAGAATGGATATTTTTTTTATCCCATGTTAAATTACATAGTCCCCAGAGTGGATATTTTTTCTCCTATGTTAAATTTTACATAGTCCCCAGAGTGGATATACCCTTTTTAACATGGAAGTCCCCTAGTCCCTAGAGTGTCCCTATTCACTACTCACGTATATAAGTTCTGTTTTTATTTTAAAATCGTTGGTTGTGATGGCATTAAGTGGTTTAAGATGTAAACAATTTTTAAAATTTTATTTCTTAGAGTAAAGTGATTGTGTCTTATGAAGGACATACAGGGGCTACGTGATTTTAATATATGTAAACATGACCACGTGACCCTTATCCGGGGGCTTAAAATTCAAGTTGTAAACCATTAGAAAAGTAAACACAGTGGGGATTTTTCTTTATATTGGAAGGTGTCTATTGTGCTGTTTGGAGTTATTTAAAATTACTTGGATTCAAAAGGATTTTTTTTATATTCCTGGAAAATACGTGTAATCCTGTGAAATTCCTGAACAAAGGTAGATCTTAGAGTGATATTTATTGTTTCTACAAGGAACTCTTGACTTCTACACTACAGGTTATAGCATACGTCGTCGTCTTCCATCTTGGATTCTTCGTCGGGACTCGAACTTGAAATCATTAGAACATTTTATTATTAGGACTTAAAAAGATTATGCGTGGATTATTCTTGAATTATTTATGGATTTGATTCTTAAAACCGTAATTTCATATTTTTTCATTTTTACAGAATTTTTCCTAGGAAATAAATTATTATATTTTTCAAAGTTTGTTGTTTTCACTCGTTCTTGTGTTATTGTTTTTTCGAGCCTAAACACGTATCATAAGAACATATTGTTTGTTAGGTTTTTCTAAAAGTTTTATTTCATCACATGCTATTGTAATGTAACATTGTATGTTGGACTTGACCTTGTCTAAAATCTATTTCATTTCTGTTTGACCCAAATCGACATTTTAAATTCATTGTAACAAACTAATACATAGCTAAATTATTCTCTATAAATATGGGTTTAAAATCAGTAAATATTATTGATAGAAGAAGTAAATATGTTTATTTGGGTCAAAGTTTTGTAATTTTCAAAGTGAATTATACACAAATCAGACTATTGTATTGCAAACAGGAGGATTGTTCTGGAAGGTTCTTTTCCATTAGGTAATGATTTTGTTTAGAAAATGCTAATTGTTACCTGCGGTCAAGTAGAGAACTATATAATCTTATAACTGTGAGGACCTGGTCATTCATGTTTAACGTTTTAGCAGAATCACGCTGTATGTTGTGTCCAGGCTTTTTTAAATTTCGGGCTGGAATCTTTGTCTTCAAATTATTGATTTCAAGTGTTTTATTTTCTCTGGAAATACAAAAGCGCTCTGTTAAAATAGTTGGACAGAGGCAGTCATATGCATTTTTAGTATATTCAAACCTGGAATTACATTTCTGACATTCCTCAAAAGACTGTGGACTCATCAATATTTCTGTGATTCAACAAAAGACTGTTTACACATCAGCACAATATGAGCAATAACAAACAAGTCATCGCCTTCAGTTTCTCGATTTCTTTGGGACTTGTACTGGGTTTTATTCAGGACTTTAATTACTAGGACTTGTGTCTGTAATTCTTGGTTTATGTTGGGAGCTAATTCGCAATAACATAAGTTCTTTTTCTCATTTTCACTTTGTGATCTAGGGAAAAAATATTTGTTAAATTTTACAAAGGTTATTGTCTATCGCTCTTTTCTATTACTTATTTTATGAGCATAGACTTGTAACACTATTTACTTTTGAACTTTGTGCACCCGTGAATTTAGTTATTTTCAGAGAAAGAATATTCACCAAATCTGAGGTAATCATCATATTATCCGTACACATAAAACAAAAAAGAGGAAGGTAGATGAAAAGCTATTGGTATGATTGAAGTTCCTTTAATAATCAACGACATTTTCAGTTCTGCTAATAAGATGATTAAAATGTTTTAAAGAGTAAATTGTAATACAAAAATCTGAGATGTTAGTGAAAAGGCGGAATAACCTAAAAATGGCTTTAAATTGTCGTTTTCAGCAATTGAAATGACTCCAGTAAGGTTAAGTCTTTCAGTGTTGATCAATTAGAAATTATAGTTCCAGAAACAATCTCAAAGCCAGAATTTAGGCCGATTCATTGAAGTTATTATAGATTATCCGTATATTGCTGACCGCGACTATATTCACAATATTCGATCGAGTTACGATAAATCTGTAGTCTGGTACCCTGCCTTTTGTACTACGTTCATAACAGGAAAGGGCAACATACGACTGGTACACATGTAGAGAGTATAGAGAGTAATCTAGTTGTGTTCTTTGGGATTCAGTCGTAGTACCTCCGATCGCTGAAACTCTAAATTAATTCCGAATAAAATGATGGATGTTAACGTGGATTACACGGGCACCCAATTCATAGTCAAAACTCTTAACTACACAGACCGGGTTTGAATCATAATGAACCTAGGGCTAAAGAGCCACACTAGGTATCGGCTTAAATCTAACTCCACTCAGTGTGTAAATATTTGAGATTTATCCTCTATAAATGGTACCGTAACCAGGGCAGTGGACATGATTTATGGGCCCTAGGAAAAAATTCTCCAGTAGATCCCTATGAATTACAAATTGTAACGGCGGTGGACCCCCTGACCGTTGCGGGCCTCTGGAATTTTTTTCCATGTTGTCCTACCCTGTACGTGGCCCTGCCGCAAATAGATTATATTATATATCTTATGCGAAAAGAATACATTCATACATACTATTTGAACAAAACAATCTATTCTTATTATATGTACAAGGTATTTTCAAATTGTGAAGTAGGAACATTTTTGCCACCCTTTTGTAAGATCATACTAATTTAGCAATCGCACGTGGATAACCTACTCAAGATTACATGTGAAAATTCTTGCCGCTTCAACACCAGTAGGAATATCTAGTACATGTGTTGGCCAGTAGTTAAAGCAATATCTAGTACATGTGTAGGCCAATAGAAGAAGGACTATTAAGTACATGGGTAGGCCATCAGTAAAAACACTATATAGTACATGCAAAGGCCAGTAGTTAAAGCAATATCTAGTACATGTGTAGGCCAATGGAAGAAGGACTATTAAGTACATGGGTAGGCCATCAGTAAAAACACTATATAGTACATGCATAGGCCAGTAGTTAAAGCAATATCTAGTACATGTGTAGGCCAATAGATGAAGGACTATTAAGTACATGGGTAGTCCGTCAGTAAACGCACTATCTAGTACATGCATAGGCCAGTAGTTAAAGCAATATCTAGTACATGTGTAGGCCAACAGAAGAAGGACTATTAAGTACATGGGTAGGCCATCAGTAAAAACAGTATATAGTACATGCATAGGCCAGTTGTTAAAGCAATATCTAGTACATGGAGAAGCATTAGTAGAATCAATATCGAGGACATGGGCAGACCATTTCTAGAAACAATAATTAATACATTAATTTGGATTCTCTCTGCAAGACGCCAAGTTTTATAGCTGTTGCACTTTATATAGTATCTTTATACACCTGGCTGAAATGGCCGTAATATACGCTCCTTATCTAACATTCATGGAATAGGTCAAGGGTCAGTGAAAAGACACGTTTCGTTCATTATCTGTAGAAGGTTTAGACATCTCTTCAACGTTTCATTATTTTGTAATAGGTTAAGGGCTGTTTTCAGACAGCTTATTCAAGAATTCTCTGGTGACTTGTTGAACGTAGGAACAATTCAGGTAAATTAATTCAGAAGTAAGTATGAATATGAATGTGAATTGAATTGAATTCTAGTCAGTTAGGATTGTTGCTTTCAATTGGAACATACTTGGTACTATATATTTTGATTTTATGAAGTTTTGTGGAATGCCATATGATTCTGCCAAGTTGCTTCAGAAGCCGGTTGTGGATACTGTCGATACTCATCCAACCGATGAGCCACGTTTCTACGAACTATTGTTCTTGTGGTTGTATTTATGTTGCTGCATATCGATCATCTTTGTGACGTCATTGGGAATGGTCACGTGGGGGTTTCCTAGTCTGTTTGGCAGATATAAGCTTACTCCGTAATTGACGACTAACTGTGATGTTGTCAAAAGAAATATATATCTCCTTTTATCATTTAGTCTGACCCAGATTACATGCTTTGGATCAAAATTGATAAAACTGGTTCTTAAACTGACGATGACGTCTATTTTTGAGTCGTTTAGGTTCCTCAATCAAATTCAATGTTTTATACGTCTGGATCCTAAATTGCTGTCACGTGTACTTCGAATAAATATGTGTTATCAAAGGCAGAATTTAATGCCAGAACTCATGACATCAATAATTATTTGAAAAAGACGGGTTCTTTGGCGTCGAGTACGTTATCTTTTCAAAAAAAATGAAAACAAGAAAATTCTCGACGGGTTTATTTTGGCACAGAAACGTATAAAACCAGATCATGAAATTAATATCACTGTGAAAATACTGATATGCAGATGTGAAAATAATAATCGTATTATATTAAATGGAATATGTGGTGACAGTAAGAGAGTTAGTTTTACAACTTTCCGAAATACATCTTTCATTGATTATTCTATTTTTTTCTAGAACGCTCCGAAAAGATAAGAATTTCTGCGTGCATGTATTAATTTTTAGTATTAGTTTCTACCACAAAATTAAACAAATTGTATCTGCTGCCAATACTATATTATCACAAAATCCGAGGTTGCAGGAAAATTAAAAAGACAGATTTTATTAAACACATTTGACACTTCTAAGCTAGGAGAGGTAGTATATATGATACGGAATGGACTTAACAGAATGTAATCCATATATCACAAAGACACGAGAAATCTATTTTAATCGATCTCATTCTTATTTAATGACACTGCTTTAGAGTGTTTTGTAAATAATAACAATCTAATTTGTAATAAGAACAATAATTTAAGAAAACAATGATGATTTGCAACTGAATGCCAAGGAGCTTGCAGAAAATATCACCATACGAGAAATATACGGGACAATTACCAAACAAATGACGTCCGACAGCAACTCTTCGATCAACTCTTTTGTTTCTACTCATGTACAAACCTTTGTATTATGGAACTTATTAGCTCCAGTTGTTATGAGGCACTGCAGCGTGTATAATTTATTGTCTGATCACCGTAACGGAGAATAGTGCGATCATTTGCATGAGTTTAAGAGGGTATTTACGATTTTAAAATTGTACACAATAGCTTTGTTAATTATTGTCAAAATGCATTATGCTGAATACCGTGTTAATGAAAAGTTTTGGACCGAAATGACACTATATCATTTTCAGCATATAGTTTGCTTTGGCACACGTTGATTGTAGTAAAGATCGTGTGCACCAGATTTAGGATTAGCCTCATGAAAGTCCAAGAGCGTGTATTCGACTTTAATTCAGTTTCATCCATGCTCCTCAGTCTCAAAGAAGAGGTTGCTATCACCATGGCCTATAAGGTTTAAAAATAATTTTGAATCAATTAACTTTATTCAAACAATACTTTAAAATAACCTATATTAAACAACTACCTGTCTTACACAGCAACATTGTACCATAGATCCATAAATTGAGCAAAGGTAGAAAGGAACCTTTATTAAGCTTTATAAAGCTGTAATCGTCCTTGTTTATGACACGTTTGACTCTATATTCCTGATAGTTTTCCTTAAAATCGTTTGTTACATAACAGATGGAAGCTTCCTTGTTCATCGCATTTGTCGGCCTGTTCGCAACGGTTGATGGTTGGGTCAACGCATACGACGGACCCTTTACTTTCGAATGTCCACAACACGAGTACATATCGTACATCGGCAGTATACACGACAATAGCAAAGAGGACAGGATCTGGGATTTCCGATGCTCTTCTCTGAGTACTTTGAATGTTAATCTGGAGTATTTGAGCACGGAAACGTGCTTCTGGAGTGGTGTGTATATACTATATTCTTCGTCACCTCATGATGAAATAAAAATATTAGCTTCTAGATCGTCTTCAGTCCTTGGACCTGGTATCGCAACATAACGAATAAATACATTAAAAAATCTTTCAATTGAAATTCAGATGAAATTCAAAGCAGAATACGTTTAAACTATTCTTGGCACATAGATATAGAACTGATCAAATTCAAATTTCAGCCTTAATGAATGTATTATATTGAACATTTCTTCATAATTAATTAATTTGGCTATATGTTACATTTTGATGTATCACATAAATTTCTACGGTGTTTTTGACAATACACCAGTGAAACAAAAAAGCATCAATGATATGTTCTCCTTTGTCTTTAGCTGATGACAATTGTTGTACTCACATTTTGTTCTTAGAAAAGAAGAAAGTAGAAACATAACTTAAAATCCTAAGAATTTTGTTTTTAAGAAAACAAACGAATACTTTGTGGGTGGAGCTGAAGCTGGTATATTAGTTTCATTTTTGTGTCTGTCTGTCCATCTGTATGTCCGTATGTTTATTAGCCTGTCCCATTCCTTATACATACAACAGCTTTTTAAGCGTTCAAGAAACAGCTGTCAAACGATGCAGCAGAAAATGTCAGTAAGGATTTAAAATTTTGTTCTGACTGGCTGAAGCTTCACGTGACCCTGAGCAGAGTTATATATATATATATATATATATATATATATATATATATATATATATATATATATATATATATATATATATATATATATATATATATATATATATATATATATATATATATATATATATATATATCTTGGCATCCGTCCGTCTACGAGAGACGATGGCATAGCTCCAAAGTACGCTTTTGCTTATCCTTCTTTTTAGCTCTCTTTTCAGCTTGCTTTATTCTTCTCTTTTCCTCTGCGTTTTGAACTCCCTGCCTGACAGCTAGACGCCAGCTGGAACGGTTGTTTGCACAGCTCTCCCAGTCGTTGACATTGATGTTTGCTGTCTTCATATCCTTCTTGCAAACATCTTTGTAGCGCAGATGTGGTCGTCCAGTTGGTCGTGCACCTTCTGCTAACTCCCCATATAACAGGTCCTTGGGAATGCGACCTGGGTCCATTCTCTTGACATGGCCGAGCCAGCGAAGGCGCCTCTCGCTGAGTATGGAGAACATGCTGTTCATGTTGGCGCGTTCTAGAACCTCTGTGTTGGGTACTTTGTCCTGCCACTGGATGTGCAGAATGCGCCGCAGACATCTCAGGTGGAAGCTGTTGAGTTTCCTCTCGTGTCTTGCATAGGTGGTCCATGTTTCGCTGCTGTAGAGAAGTGAGCTGAGCACGCACGCTTGGTAGACACGCAGTTTGGTCTTCTCTGTGAGGTTGGGGTTGTTCCAGACCCTCTGGTTAAGTCTGGCCATCACTGCTGCTGCCTTGGCAATCCTGCCGCCCACCTCAGAATCAATGGAGAGTGAGCTGGAGATGTTAGACCCGAGGTATGTGAAGTTCTCGACAACTTCCAAATTGTACCCATCGATGGAGACAGAGGGAGGGGAGTCTGTGTCCTGTGCCATGACATTTGTTTTCTTCAAACTGATGGTCAGTCCAAATTCCTTACATGCATGGGAGAGGCAGCATACCAGCTGCTGGAGTCCATCTTCCGTGTGTGATGTCAAGGCTGCATCGTCGGCAAAGAGCAATTCACGAATGAGTACCTCTGTGACTTTAGTCTTAGCACGGAGACGGGCGATGTTGAACAGCTTGCCGTCAGCCCTGGTATGGATGTACACTCCCTCGCTGCAGTCCTTGAATGCGTACTGGAGAAGCATGGAGAAGAAGATGGCAAAGAGCGTCGGTGCAAGGACACAGCCTTGTTTGACTCCGCTAACGACTGGGAATGCTTCAGATGTTGCGCCATTGAAGCACACTGTGCTGTGCATGTTCTCGTGGAACGACATAATGACAGCAAGCAGACGTGGGGGGCAGCCGATCTTCTGCAGGAGTCTGAAGAGTCCACTCCGACTAACCATGTCAAACGCCTTCGTCAGGTCTATGAAGGCAATGTAGAGGGGCATCCGCTGCTCGCGACACTTCTCCTGCAGCTGACGTAGTGAGAAGATCATGTCTACAGTTGACCTGCCGGCTCGAAATCCACACTGGGATTCTGGGTAGACGCGGGAGGCTAGGATCTGCAAGCGTGCCAAGGCAACACGGGCGAAGGCCTTTCCGACGATGCTGAGGAGGGAGATGCCCCGATAGTTGTTGCAGTCGCTACGGTCTCCTTTGTTTTTTGTACAAAGTGACGATGTTGGCATCACGCATGTCCTGTGGGATGTATCCCTGTTCCCAGCAAAGGCAGAGGAGTGTGTGTAGGGGCTGGAGCAGTGCTGGTTTTCCGCTCTTGAGGACTTCAGGCGGAATGCCGTCGCTTCCAGGAGCCTTCCCACAGGCAAGGCAATCGATGGCTTTTTCGAGCTCTTCCAGGGTGGGCTGTGTGTCTAGCTCCTCCATGACAGGCAGGTCTGGAATGGCGTCCAGGGCAGTTCCAGTGACATTGTTTTAGGTTGCATATAGCTCAAGATAGTGCTCAACCCATCGCTGCAGTTGTTTCCCCTGGTCTGTGATGACTTCGCCCGTCTTGGACTTGAGGGGGGCGGTCTTGTAGCTGGGGGGGGGGGGGCTGTCGCTTTTTTGATACCCTCATACATTCCTCTTGTATCCCCGGTGTCAGCAGCTGTCTGTATACTGTTGCAAAGGTTCAGCCAGTAGGTGTTGGCACAGCGGCGGGCGGTCTTCTGGGCGTTATTCCTTGCAATCCTGAGGGCTTGTAGTGTTCTGGGGCTAGGTGCAGCCTTGTATGCCAGAAGGGCTTTCCTCTTTGCCTCAGTCACGGGCTCCATCTCCTCCCAGTTTGCCTCATACCAGTCGACATTCTTCCGCTCCCTCTTCCCGTAAGCTGTGATGGCTGATTTGTACACAGAGTCACGGATATGGGACCACTTGGAATCAATGGTGTCATCAGGTATCACTTTGGTGAGGGCTTCCTTCAGTTTGCTGATGAACTGCTGTGTTTTCTCTGGGTTGCTTGCACAGCAGGTGTTGATACGTGGGTGACCCTTCTTCTTGGCGTGGTGCAGCTTCTTGGGTAATATTCGCACCTTGCTGGCCACGAGGGAATGGTCCGTGTCACAATCGGCACTGTGGTAGCTGCGGGTAAGGAGGACACTGGCCAGTTCTGCACGCCTGGTGATGACGAGGTCTAGCTGG
This sequence comes from Sinohyriopsis cumingii, assembly GCA_028554795.2. Taxonomy (NCBI): domain Eukaryota; kingdom Metazoa; phylum Mollusca; class Bivalvia; order Unionida; family Unionidae; genus Sinohyriopsis; species Sinohyriopsis cumingii. The sequence continues at coordinate 42,595,343 of CM068829.1, forward strand.
TGCCAGTGGCGTGAACGTGGGTGTCTCCACGACACCTGGTGGATCTCCTTGCATTTGAAGAAAGTGTTTGTCACACATAGGCTGTGGGAGCAGCACATCTCCAGCAGTCGCTAACCATTCTCGTTGATCTTGCCCCTTCCGTAAAAACCGAGACAGGTGGACCAGGCCTCATGGTCAGCTCCCACTCTAGCATTGAAGTCTCCTAGTAAGTAAAGGCTTTCATTGTTGGGGATACTGGATATTGCCTGATCCAGAGCCTCATAAAACTTATCTTTCTCCTCGTAGGTGGAGTAGAGGGTTGGTGCGTACACACTGAAGATGTTGACCGGGCCTAAGGAAGTTGACAGCCGGAGGGCAAGGAGTCTCTCAGTACCTGATGATGGAGGTTCAATGAAGGCGATTAGCGTGTTCTTGACGGCAAAGCCTACACCATGCTGCCTAGGTTCATCCAAGGGCTTCCCCTGCCAAAAGAATGTGTAATTGGCTTCCCTGATGGTGCCGCTGTCAGCCAGTCGGGTCTCCTGGAGGCAGGCAATGTCGATGTTCAGTCGGGAGAGTTCTCTGTCAATGACGGCAGTCTTCCGTGCATCGTCGATCTGCTGTAGGTCAGTGGTCAATCCAGGGCACATGGTCCTGATGTTCCAGGTTGCAAAACGAAGAGTTGGAGTCTTTTTATTTCTTCTTTTAGTCTTTCCTGGTGCAGAGTTTTCTGGCCCACTTGTCGAGATGGTTCTCTGAGCTCCACGCACCCAGTGAAGCAGGCAGGCCATGGCGGGCAGCACCTTACTGACTGGGGGCTGCCCAGCTTGAGGCGGGCGGTAGCTGTCCAGTGAGACCTGATGATCTCTCCCACCGTCAGAAGTAACCCCTGGCGCCAAGCTCTACGCCAATCGAGCTTTGACTTAGAACCGGTAAACTGCTACTTCTCGTGTTGTGCCGACGCCGTACGACGACGCTGGAGTTTCCTCTCCAGTGGAGCTATGAAGCCTGGGCAGGGTGGTATGGAGAATCAGCTGTTGCCCATGCAGCAGATCCCCCCTCTCCACGCAGCTGGTGTGCCCAAGCGAACGACGAATGCCGATACAGCTTGGCACCAACGGCGTCGCAGGAGCTGCCGGAATGACGTTGAAGTCAATGTCATACCGCCTTAGGGACTCCATCTCCGGATTTTCTGTCGGGGTTTACTCTCTCAGCCTTTCCCATGAGTGGGTATAGCCACAAGGCAGCAGAGGTTTGGAATCGGAGTTTTCCTTCTCCTAGATGAGCTACCATCCAAGGTTTACGAGTCCCATCTACCCGAAGCAACTGGTTTTAAGGCGCCAGTGGGCCGCCTTCACCCCTTCTCCTGTTAGTAGAAAACATGGTCTGCCGGGCTTCAAATCTAAGCCACTCGCGAAGGCCAGGAGCTGGATTTTAGTTGACAGAGGCAGTAGGAGACGCAGGCCGTATGGGGCATTTTGGAGGATTGGAGCGCTTGTCTCCCACTCCCACCCCGGGCAATGTCAACCTTAGACCACATATATATATATATATATATATATATATATATATATATATATATATATATATATATATACATACATACAGACACATACACACGCTTTGCATATGGAGTCATAACTAACATCATGTTAATAAGTTTTGGTTCTTACCCCTTGGTATCTGTTTGGGTGGTGTTGGTGGTGTTGATGGTGAATTGGAGGGATTCGTGGATTTGCGCCAAGGGACCAGATGTGAGAACTTGCAATGGCGAGTCACCGAACTCCATTAATGGAAACTATTTTCGATCCATAGGCGACAAAAGTTGAAGAACACGTTTTTTTGCGATGGTGCACCAACTTTCCCTGGTTATAGTTGACCTTTTCGGTGGGATTTATCTTTTATTGTAAAAGCAATGCTCATATATATATATATATATATATATATATATATATATATATATATATATATATATATATATATATATATATATATATATATATATATATATATATATATAGACCAGTAATTATTAATATATATTTGCTTTCGTTAAAGTCAAAGCAGATTCACCAATTCTATCATGCTTTGTAATATCATCTTATACAAACGAAATCACTGTGACGAGGGAATAATTTAAAAATACATTTTTCAGAGTACGTGAATAATTTTGATGAGCCTGTAATTCATCAGTGTCCACACAGACACTTTCTGGCCGGATTCTCAAGTTACCATGACAACCGTTATGAGGATAGGCGCTGGAAATTCTACTGTTGCGAAATCCAAGGTACGTAATTGATAAAAAAATATCCGAAAATAAGCACTTACAGAGAAGACCGAAAAAAGTTTTCAATCGGAATGTAGCTGAATGTTGATATGTTCATTTGATTAACGTAAAACAAAGACAGGAATCACTGCATGATATGGCACTTACGTGACAAATAATATGTACACATTTACTTACACGCTTAAATTTGTTCAAGCAATGGACTATAATGAATTTCCATCACGTAAGAACATTTGCATTCATTTCAAATTAAACACTGGGAAAAATAACTAGTTTTGCGCTATCGGGAACACTTTTGAACCTTTAGACGTCGACGTCGGGCTCAAAGTTTCCCCTAATGCCCCGGAAAACCTTTTATCTCAACCGGATCTTGAAGTATAGTAGTACTTGTTCATAAAATAAACATGTCGTCATTGGATGACCATATCCACACATTGTTAGATCCGCACATCGATCGCCTGACAATTTAAGAACTTGGTTTATATATAACAGAAAAAGAAGTTATTATTTTTTGGTTAAAATATCTCTTTGGTGTGTGTGTGTGTATGTGTACGTGTGTGTGTGTGTGTGTGTGTGTGTGTGTGTGTTTGTGTGTGCGTGCGTGTGTGTGTGTGTGTGTGTGTGTGTGTGTGTGCGAGAGAGAGAGAGAGAGATTATCGATCATAATGTATTTGTTTTACGACGTAGGTCATCACCTAGAGGACTGTAATTACTCGGGTTATGTGAACTCCCTCGATCATCCCATGACCTACACCATCCCAGCTGGAAAAATTTTGAAGGGAGCGGTCAGCATCCACTACAATGCCGAGGAGTAAGTTTAACTTTGGCCTTCGATCCATTTGAAGTAATAATTGACTCCAGCCTATATTTAAAAGCCTTGGTGACATGAGGATGTAAATTACAGAACAAAATTAAATGAATATTTTACAGTTTTTCAACCAATTGTAACAACATAAAAATCGCACGCAGCCTTAGACAACTTTTTATATCACTGTATTTTGAATGGGAAAAGGACAGAAAAACATATTGTTTCTCAAACTTATTTGACACGTAATTTAAAGACACTAGCTAATGATGAACAATAGTGAATGCCTTTTATATTAACCCAAAATTCAGGGTAGACTGGCTCAGTGGGATAATTTTAGTATCCCACACGCCCCATCGTAGACCTCAAATTGTCAGTTATTTTTATCGACCAGGGGGCTCTAACCTTTCAATCTGACCCTGCACAAGGTCAGTAAATTCCTTCGATTTCACATACAAATGTTTGTTCGAATTTCTTGATAAGCATCGAAAAATATGTTTATTTTTTATATATAAATCTGCATTAAATATGCATATTATTTGTGATGGAGGATTCATCTTGTGTATAGATTATAGAGATTTAAAAAGGTTCATAAGAACAAAAGAAAAGTAAATTTGAAATACGGTATAGTCGCCTCTACCTGAAATTGTTTTATCTAACAATCTCTCTTGTGCGAAAAAATTCTGATTCAAACATCATAATTGTGTACAAAATACAAGAAAGTAACTTAGAATGGATTAGTATTATCCATAAGTCAGGCATATCGAAGGCCTAGCAAGCTGGGTAATCTTAGACTCATCAGTTTATAGTGAAGTCTAGCACTGGGGCATCATGCAGCAGCCATGTAGCACGATGTCCCACCCAGTCACATTATCCTATCACCAGGCCGACCAGTCATAACACTACCCTCTTTGTGCTGACCGTCTAACGAGGCAGCTGTTAGTGCCGTTTAGATCAGTCTCTGGTATGACTCGGTCGGGGTTCGAACCAGCGACCTCCCACATCCCAGGCGGAAGCTTTAACCACTAGGCCACCGGAGTGGTCCTGCTAGAAACGAATTAACGATGCCAGGTATAATGGTAGAAAGGTTGATGATGCATGGAAGATAATGGAATATTTTTTCGCGCGTTTTCAGTTTTTGTCTCATAATCTAAGTAGTTAATAAATCTTACAATGATCTATATTATATTGTCGAAACACATAATTCGAAAATCAATCAACGTTTCCCTTCTGTTCGTTTCTTTTGTAATCCATTGTATTTAAAGAGCTTTTTAACAATGTGACATGTAATACATTTATGGGGAACCATTTGTGTGAGATACAGGATACTAAATTGCATTTAGCACAGCGACAGAGTTGATAGTGTTTTTCCTCAGCTCTTGGCCTTCCTGAAATATTCAGCATCGAGTTGATAAATTTCAGAGAAACTGGTTTGATAGGTCTCTAAATTGCTATTATTGACTTGAGACAAATGCTACAGTAGTTACTATTTTGCATGTAAGATGAGGTACACAATGCAGAGTGTCTATCACACATTGATCAAATGAAGTTCTAGATAGTTTTGATAGGTACATATTGTACTAGATCTGAAACGACGGAAAAGATTGAAATTTTGTATGAAAGCTATTTATAAATAAAACAAATTAGTGAGGTGAAAAGAGAAAATTTATAGAAATGTTAAAAATTAATTAAAAAATATATTTGCACATTTATTCAAGATAGCATGCATGCTTAATGGATATTATCAAAAGATCGTAATTAAATATTTCAAATCAGAAGCCGCTAGAATTTCATGGATAATCAATTGTTAGGCCTGTATAACTTGGCCTTTTATGAGTGATTTTCTAAATACCAAGGCATCTCAGCAGAGGCCTTGCAGTGAGTCTCATATATAGAAAGACAAAACAAATTGTGTTTCTCAGACTCGTGAACATTAGCTTACACTATTATCGGGAACTGTTAGGGATTATTTGAAGGAATTCTGGACAACGCCATCTTGACAACGTCACGGTTCGTGGAGGACAAGTACATTTCCGGTTTTGAAATTTGTATGGAAAGTTTTATTAATTTAGGACCTTCATAGACCTTTATAAGGATTAGTTCGGATTCACTTCTTAAGACTGTAAATTTCTCCAAATATTTTCAATTATAAATTTGATAATTAAATTGTTTGTTAAGCTGAACAAATCTTCTTGCTTTTGTTTTATTGTTACTTAGTTTGTGACCATAGAGTCGTAACAGTTTATTGAAGTATTTATTTGGATCTCTTACAGGGACCGTGTTTGGGAATACGAGGAATGCAACTTTGTCGAGTTTTAAGTTGGGGCGAACTGAATCGTGTCCTTTGTTAAGTATATATGGACGTTAACAAGTACAATAATAAATACATGAAATATACACTGTCTGTCGTTTTTTCTTAAGCATTACTCAATTTGCACGTTATTCTGAGAAAAATGTATATCATTTATTCGTCTACATGAAACGAATAACCGATTTGCTTTCTTCAATAAATGTGATTATTCGCATGAATCATAACTTGGTCAGTGAACACAGTTTGAAATTTACAACACGGACACCCAAATTTCGCGTGCCAGGATTAATTCATTCATTATTACCCCCCACCCCCACCCCAAGAAAGGTGAACATTGTGATGAATTATTACTTGGCCAGTTACGAGAACTTGAAATGTGCTAGACTTAGACACCCATTTTTACGTGCCAAGGTTAATTCATTATTCATTAACAAAACATGAATGTGAGCATTAGTAGAACCAAAACTTGTTCTTTGATTGTTATCTACAGCTCAAGACGATCCATTCGGTAATAACAGGTTTCCAGAATACCAAGTATTTTTATAAATAGAATACCTGAGATCGGTTTGGAAATGAACTTTTTATTATTATGTAGATATTCCATCATACTGCTCATTACATTCCGGCCCCTGAGCAGAGATATTTATTTAGCATCTTTTGATAATTGTTATGTATATTTGTATGCTATGCTTGGGTAGAGATGTAGATGTATTTTGAAATAAATTCCTGTAAATATGATTTTAAAACCCCACTCATTCGCTTTAATTATGCAAAGAAGATTTGAAACTTTCCGTTTCTTTTAGTCGGGTACGATAAAATATTGCTTAAAGGACTTCAACAATTGTTTCGAACTGTAATTAGTTGTTTGATCTGACGTCATACTTGATAGCTAGAATTTTCTTGACATTACAAGTTGTTATGCAGAAATCAACTATATAGCTAAAGTATATATTACTGTTTTAGAGTAGCTGGCCCCTCTGTCAATTAAACTAGAAACTAGTTTTGCCCCATCCGAAGGCTGTCAATAAATATTTCGGTTACGATTGATGTTCAACGGTAACATCTATCACTATTTCGTTTACGTACATTGTAAACCTTTCATACAAGCGATAGGTGATAACTCTCCATATTTATATAATTTATACAGGCCGCAATGAGGAGACATCACGGTCTGGCAGGCAGTACTCTGACCACGGCTTTAGTATGTTTCTCAAAATGTATCCTTAAATCAAGATTTCATTTTCTCTTGCATATGATAGGTCTGACAATCTGGGATGTTGCTGGTAGATGGTAAGGACTGTAGAAATCAAGCATAAAACATATAGTTTTGAAATTTGTGCACATGTAAATCTAGATTTATTTCAAAGAAAGAGTATTAATAAATATGAGCAAACTTGTCATATTATCTGTATACATACAACAAAAAAAAGAAGGTTAATGAAATAACTATTTGTGTGATTGATGTTGCGTTAATGATCAACGACGATCTCATTCGTGCTAATGAAATGATTAACATGTATTGAAGTATAAATTGTAACACAAAAATCTGAGATGTTAGCGTAAAAGCGGCATAACCTAAACACGACTTTAAATTGTCATTTTCAGCCTTTGAGAGGACGCCACAAAAGTTAATGTCTATCAGTGTTGATAACTTGAAATAATAGTTTTCTTATGCCATCTTAAAACTAAAATTTAGATCGATTTGTCGAAGTTATTATAGACTATCCGCATTTTGTTGAACGAGACTATTACGTTCCATTCACAATATTAGACGGAGTTAGGATAAATTTATAGTCTGCTACCCTGCCTTCTGCACTACGTTCATAACGTAGTGAAGAGAGCTGGGTACCAGATGCCTTTGTATCAAAGATACAGTGTAGGCTAGTGGTGTTCTTTAGAACTCGTTGCTAGTATATTTGATCGTTGAAGTTTTAAATTACTTCTGAATAAAATAGTGGATGTTGACGTGGGTTAAACTGGCATCCAATTCATAATCGAAACTCCAATTCATAGTCGAAACTACTAATTGCACAGACCGGGTTTAAATCACAATAAACCTTGGTCTAAAGAGCCACACCAGGTACTGGAAGGCTTAAATAAATCTAACCCCACTTATTGTGTAAGAGCTATCCTCTGGTACAATAAGTCGTCATCACTATCAAGACCCACATGAATTTACAAGTTTTCTTAATTCAAACTGGAAGAAGCACGTCGGTGTAAGTGAAAATCCAACGGTTTGGTTTTGCACAGTGAAACTACTAGCAAGCTAAATGTCTTACAATAATTTTAACTTTGGTCAAACATACCATTCCTGAGTATCGTATATTAAAGAATGATTACATTGCATTGCAGTATATCGGCAATTAAGAGTTTGTCATAGTTGGTCTGACCTAGAGCAGATGTTCAGTTTGTGCTGGTTGAGTTGAGACTTAATATATATATATATATATATATATATATATATATATATATATATATATATATATATATATATATATATATATATATATATATATATATATATATATGGATTGACTGTATCAATGATGCTATCGTTGAACATATGGTGAATTTAAGAGATGATAAAAGTTTTTTCTCATTGTCGTTTCGTGCTCTTGATGTCAAATCAAAACAAAATTGATAAAACAAAACATGGAAATAAATAAATAATAATAATAATTCTTACTTAGATTATTAAAACAAGCAAGCAAACTAAAATTGACTTCGCTTGGGATGTTAAAGAAGAAAGAAGGCATTTTAATCTCTATTACACGGAATTACATTAAAGCTTCTGCTAAACCCCTTACGTACAGACGATGTTACTGGATAGTTGTATATTATTATGGTTCAGAGCAGCATTCCAGATATTATTGCGTTTGGGTACTCCTGCATGGTCATCTCCGCCATAGAAATCACGCATTATGTCTTAGAAATCACGCAGAATATAAAGTCAACATAATAAACATCAAAAGACCGTCAACCTTATCTACTTTGACACCGTAGTGTTCATGTTCATTGTTAATGTTCAAGTCATTTCACTGGACAAATGTTTTGGTACAGTCATAGAATTTATCAGGTGCATAAAAACTGTATCCAGCCTTCACAGTCTCCTGATAACAGTCGCACTTCTTGTTTTTGAAGGAAAACTTCAATGAAAGGTCTCGGTCGAAGTACAGTTATGACGAAGCATTGTGAATTAATCTTTTAATGTTCGTATTGACAAGTTTTGTTTACAGACAACAAACATAAAATTGGACATAATGTAACCGAGGATCACTCAAGAAGATTGAATCTACTGATGGGTAACCATTGTACATACTTCCCAATCCCACACTCTGTCCCTGTAACAGATAAATAAAGTTTCATTATTTTAAATTGCAAATTTAAGTAGAAACAAGCGAGAATTTAAGTAGAAACAAACGAGAATTTAAGTAGAAACAAACGAGAATTTAACGAGATTTCCTTGATTTACATACCATTTATATAAAGAATTTTCACCGCAAACAATATGTGAAAAAAATAACTGGACCATTGATTCATTTCCCTTAAAATGTCTAATTGTCTAATTGATTAAAAATATAAATCATTTATGAAGCAGACTGGCATACACATCATAAATACATCCATTCTTTCAAGCTAGAGAAGTTTTCTTCAACCATGAAAAGCAGGAATTTCGTACCACTTTTTGAGCCTCATGCTGCTAAACATATGAAAAGGATAACATTTATATTCACAAAAATATATCAAACAAAAGTTTCCATTTTTGGTCCAGTTTTGTATCACTAACTAACGATTCGTTCGCTAAATGCATTTACTTTGCCACAAAAATACCCTTTTGCTGTCAGGCACAAACTGTTTGGCCATCTAAAATGCATGCACAAGAGATGGGGATGGAAAGGTGGCTACAATTTTAGCTTGGAATGCCTCTAACAATCTCCATCACCATACCCCGGTGTTTTATGCTGGAAAATGTATTCTGGAATAACGATAATGTCCAAACACGCTACACCCAGTCAAAAACTAAAAGGTCAATGGCTTATCATCTACAATATATATCATGATTAGTGTTCTTTCAGCTGGATTAATAGCTAATTAACAATACTTAGAGGAGACGGTCAAGACTAACTCGCGACTGTTGTCATGTACACTGACAGCTCCTTTCATGACTTTGCCTGTGGGTAAACTGTAAGACATTGGACCATCATACTGGTTAACTTGGCCTGAGTAATCACAATCGTCCAAGTGATATCCTGTAGATAAAGGACAGAATAAATAAACGCTTTAGTGCGGCAAAATTTAATACATGGACATGTCATTAATCAGAAATGTAATGTCATGTGTACAATGCTTAACATATGAAGTCAGTTTTTTGTGGTACTTTTCGTTTTTATTTGGGGAAGGAGTGTTTTTTTGTTTGACGCATATATATATATATATATATATATATATATATATATATATATATATATATATATATATATATATACGTAACATTGTATGCTGGACTTAACCTTGTCAAAAGTCAAATGTATTTTATATTTGACTTGAAATATCGTTGTTTTATGTATTCTGTAAGTAAACAACTAATACATAGCTAAAGCATTCTCTTTGTGTATGGGCTTAATACCAGGATCATTATTAATAGAAGCAAACATGTTTATTTGGGGTCTGGATCTATTTTACTGGGATTCCTAGCGTACCTGACATAGTACAGGTCATTTATTATAATTGTAGTGTGTGTGTGTGTGTGTGTGTGTGTGTGTGTGTGTTTGTTTGTGTTTGTGTGTGTGTGTGTGTGTGTGTAAAGTGTGGTTAAGCTGAATATCAATTATATTTCAGAAAGGACATATTTATAAAACAAATGTGTAGCCATGACATATCTTGGGAACGCACATGTAAACAAACTCATAGATTACCGTACCAGGGATTCTACAACAGTAGAATTTGAAACGCCGATCCTCGTAGCGATTGTCGTGAACACTGTGAACTCCCGACATGTACCCATTGTTTGAACACTCAAAGATTACCGGCTCATCAAAGTTGTTTACGTAACCTGGTAGCACAAAAACGCATTATTTTGATTTGGCTGAAAGTTTCTAGGAAAAATACATCGCAAACTTTCGTCAACAATTGAATTTTTTTTATATACCTCGAAGTAGTTCATATATACATGTACCAAATACAGAAGTAGATCAAAATAGGGAACATTAATGTTGATTTAACAAAGCAGACATAACACATATTCATGTGTACACTTTAATTAGCAGGCATCTTAAAAAAGAAAAAAAGAACACATACACATATATTTATACTAATATAAATAATAACATTTGACCACATGTCAAAATGGAATTAAAACTGCGACTACTTCTCTTCTCCTTTTTTACGCGACATTGACCACAATAATAAATCCTAATAAATTATATATCAAATTAAATATCAAGGACCTTGTCTTTAGACTGATGCTGTGATACCATGAGCTTAAACTTCATTAACCTGTGTTATTCACATGATTGCTTATACATAAGGAATGATGACCAAGCTATTAAATGTACAGGCATCAGCATATGGGGAATGATATTTCTTACTACTAGGAAAGTGTCTAAACGTTAAATTTGTCTAAGTATATATATGTGTGTGTATATATATATATATATATATATATATATATATATATATATATATATATATATATATATATATATATCATGAGGACCATACTTGCTGTCCAATCACATGTTTCTTGCGTAAGTGACGCATCAGCAACTGGAACATCTGTACATCTGAATTCGTACTGGCGGTCTTCGTAGTGGTTGTCATGGTGACCTCCAACGTAGGAGATATACTGGTGTGGTGGACATTGAAAATTCATGTCTCCATCCATCGCGTTGGAAAAAACGAACCCATCGATCCTCTGCTTCACGAAGCTCAAGAAAATTAGTGCCGTAACCTGTAGCAGTTTCTTTTGATAGAAAAGTGAAGAAAAAATAACACTTAATTTAGAACTCATCCAAAACGTGTACAATATTTCCGTAACCTTTTGTACCTTCAAAGCCATATTCGAGGGTTAAAGGTTTTATGATTTATAACTGATACTAATATAGCACTTAAAACGCCAAGAATAATTAATAAGACATAAATTGTTGAAAAATTGTTCCAACTGTATCTGCGTACGAATAATTCAACGAATTCAGCATTAAAGAAAAAATTCCATTCCGTCATGTGTTGCAGACATCACTACACTCTTGACAGAAAAATGTGAAATAAGTCTTCGACAGGAAAATATTTACCTGCCTGGAGTGCATGTTGCATGTCCGTGAAAGTCAGTGCACACCTCGATTTCAAAATTGGGGATGGAGAAAATGTTGATCGTTTATGACAATTATTTATAGGAAATAATGGAGAATTTGCCTGAGAGAGATTTGTCTTTGTGACACAAAGCTAGCACTGCTTATTATTTTCTATTGAAACGGTTTTGCTGAAAGCGAAGTTATTAGTAGGAACATATGGTTGATAACGTGACTTGAGAGAAAATTCAGATCCTTGATCAATTATCTTGCTTATCAACTGGTACTTTGTTATGTATATCTATCTTGTGGCTTCTACTTTTGACCCGTCACTGTAGATTGCATATAATTTTAAAATAGTTGCCTTCATGATTTAAAATTAATATTAATAATGTGCCTGTGTAAACTTTTGGGGTGATTTCCAAATGGATGGGTCAGTCAGGTGGGTTCTGTTACGACGTGATGAATTGTGACATAAAGCTTAATAGAGGTATTGCGACATGGATCGAATTCGAAAATATTGACTTTTAGATACGTATGAGTGTCTAGAAGGACGAGAGTTGGTCAATTAATTCATTTTTATTTACTATGTTCTTGTTTTAATACCAGTCTGCACATGTGTTTAATGTTATGTTTAGTTATAAATCGAGGAGAAACATTTGCTTGGATTATTCGTTGGATTTACAGAGTGCTCATATTACCTTTCGGACTAAAATATTATTCAAGGACTATTGTGAATTTGTGTTGCTTCCTTATGTTACTTAGTTTAAGACCATAGATTCGTAACAACTGAAATATGCGTGCTACCTCTACTTAGTTGGAGAAGGTCAGTGACACAATGCTGTAATGCTGGTGGCAAATTGGCAGAAACTGCACTCTTAGGTAACTTAATTTAACTTAATTTTTGATCTCTTTTAGTGGGATCCTTTCTCTTAAGTAGGATGGTATAGAATGTGAAGAATTTTGTGTAAATATATCAGAGAAAACAAATTACAGGATTTCAAGCATCATGCCATAACGAAGCTAAATTTGGTCTGCTTTAGTTTCACTCGTTTATGTTTGGATTTTAGACCTTTAATTCAGGACCACTTGCCTGGTACGTATCTTCTGTATTAATTTAGTGCGAAAAGGTATATTACAAGTCATTACGATTATGTGAATTATAAGAACTAATGTTACCATTTCTCATCAGTATGTTGGAGAGATCAGATATCAAGGTCAAAGTTTAAGATAATTCTAAAGACGTTTCTTAATGTAAAAGTCTTCAGATTAATGTCAAGATGGATGATACAGTCCCTACTTGACTTTAATCAAAATGAATTAACCTTCAGAATCATTTACCATCTTTGCATGATTGCCTACTGAGTCATTTTTATTGTAGAGAAATCCATTTATATCTTGATGTATCTCCCTTGATGAATCTCCCTTGATGTATCTCCCTTGATGTATCTCCCTTGATGTATCTCTCCCTTGATGTATCTCCCTTGATGTATCTCCCTCATTAGTTTGAATGTTGTCAAGTATACTTGGTTCATGATATATACACATGAGGTCATTTCAAGCGTAGAAACACGTGTTTCCATGCCGGTATTAAAAATAAGCAATACTCATTTTATGCTATTTTTGTTTTTACTTTTTTTGAATATTTTTTTTTTGTCAGTGATGTGGGAAATCTGACCGTCGATGTGCCACGTTTCTCGTAATTAAAGCAATATTTATGACATATTTGTCGCTCCACTTTATCGAATATCATATATCGTAACCTTTATTCCGTACTGATTCTTTGCGGGATTGAAAATTTCGATTTTTGTGGAGCTTTAATGCGTTGATGGTAGATGGGTTGGAATGACTCTAAAATGATGATCACAGAAGAATTAGCTTTGTTTTTGTTCTCTCAATATTTTTAAACATTCATTTTATCCTTACTCCATCAAGTTTGCAAATATATGTGGATGGATTTGTGTTTCTATTTGCATGCCGCTGGTTTCAAAGGTAATACGATCTATGCTCCACATCGACAGAAGCCAAAACGTTGTTACTTGCTGCCTTTACGAGCCTTACGAGTAGGTTGCATGTGTGGGATAAAATAGTTGCAAAAGGCATCATCACTTTGCTTAAAATCATTAAAAATGCATAAAGTGTTATTATTGGAAGCTGCGAAATACTATAATTGCAAGCTGGGCGAAAATGATAATGTTATTTCAATCTCAAGATAATCTTAAGAGAAATGCTTTGTGAGGATTATAATTCTTCTTTCTAGACTTCATTGCATTACATAACAAATCAAAAAGATGCAGCACAGATTCAATCAATGCATGTAAATCACTAAATCCAATAGACCTTACCTTTCACACCACATCACTGTTAACAGTAGATGATGCTACACTTAAACAGTTTGTTTGGAAATGTGATATCTATGAAATTAACATTTGTGCGATATGTTGATGTGTCAAGTTAATGTTTTTTTTTTCTTTCTTGTCTAATCCGAATGACATGTTTATCGGCCCACTACGTTATGTTGTAAATCAACATTCTTCACATCTATGCAACTTTTTGTGGCATGAGAACTCTGCAATTTTAATGGTTGGTTGGCAATGTATATCCATTATGGTGGCGAGGTTCATTTGAACGCTAGTACAAACCTATACATTTAGTACGAGTCTTATAAAAATATGGCTAAGTATTGTCTCGCCATCTTATCTTCTCTTAATGATAATGCAGTTAACATTATCATATTTCATTTGTGTTTTTGTTCTACATGTCCACGACAGGGCCGCAAATGTACAAGGATGAATAACTTCAAACGACCTATTACAATGAACACGCAATGAAATTACATCACAGCTCAAGGTGATGGAGCAGGTGGATTTGTATTATGAAACTTTTCGATTTTCAAATTGCCAACAATTGTCACAAGGGTCGAAACTGCATGGATGGGCAACATCCTCTTGCGACTACACTATATTTAAATAGTGTTCCTTACCAATTATATCAAACAGCCAAGAGGGAATATAACCCTTCATTCATGTTGCTACTTAATGAACATACTCCAGGTAAAAGTTTCGAAAATGAGTCGAGTCATATGAGGCTCACGTAACTTCATCATTGATTTTAAAGTAGCTTTTGCAAATTCAGCATGACGAAATCTGGATGATGTCATTTGAACTCGAAATAAAGCTCTATCTACTACGCTAATTTTGCCTAGCAACATTTTGTTTTTCGGATTCTTTATTTCACAAGCTTTGGTATGATATATATTGTCAACCTTTCTCATGAAATTTTCACAGGGAAACAGCTGACACTGAAATGAATGTTAGGTGAAGTAATCCCCGTAGATTTTGGAGTTTGGTCTGAGATATATTCGCAATGAATACGTCGTTCTAGCAGTGATATAGTCTCTTTAGTGTACGTGCTGTGCAATGCGTGTCACTGATAAAAGTAATTTATGTAATTAAACGACGCAGAGGACGTTATCGCGATTAGTTTTTATTGACATAAACGACATGCCAGATCGTATCAAGATGACATTTCATAGACATAAACGATGTTCCAGATCGTATCGATGTCACTTTAAATAGACATAACTACGTGCGTGCCAGATCGTATAGAGATGACATTTCATGGAGATATACTACGTGCCAGATCCTATCGAGAAGACTTTTCATAGAGATATATCACGTGCCAGATGGTATCTAGATGACGTTTTATAGACATATACGACATGTCCGATCGTATCGAGATGATTTTTCATAGACCTGCCGGATCGCATGGAGATGACTTTTCACAGACATATACCACGTGCCAGATCGTATCGAGATGACCTTTCATAGACATATACGACATGCCAGATCATATCGAGATGATTTTTCATAGACATATACGACATGCCAGATCGTATCGACTTATAAAAATGGTACTAACAGCTGCCTCGCTAAGCGCTCGGCATTAAGAGGTTAGTATTAGGACTGGTCGGCATGGTGTCAGGATAATATGACTGGGTGGGACATCATGCTACATGTCTCTGGCATGATGCCCCAGTGCAATACATCACTATAAACTGCCACACTGCAGACATAGCAGCGATATGACGTAAAAACTGTTAAATCTAGGTTAAAAATCCTAATTACATCCTCTCTCTCTCTCTCTCTCTCTCTCTCTCTCTCTATATATATATATATATATATATATATATATATATATAACACGTATGCGTAATACGTGAAAGACTCACCTTTTCCATTTCAAATGATCTCCAAACTGAAGAGGAATTGACGACAGAGATTAGGGATTTGAAGCGCTATCCTTAGATGTAAATACATTGACATTTAAATACCTTGACATTTCGATGATTAGAAATATCAGCACCTGTTTTCTTACAATAAGTTTCCCATAGTTTCGACGCATAGGTAAACCGAATGTCGATAGGGTTCCGACAAAAGTAAAATATCTTGTTTCTTAATTCATAATTCTAACGCTTCCGTTATTGACCATGGTGGGACGAACTAAAACACCCAGTACGAACCCTGTAAAGTGGTTCGGCGATTATAATTGTATACCATTCATATGCTAATGGATAAAATATCATTATATTTAGAACTTTATGAAACTTCATATTTTTAGGTGCTTATTACTGCAGCACGCGCGAACTTTAAATAGCCAGACATGTATTAGGATTTGTAAATTGTATAACAAAAACTGTACATGCTATTTCTTCACCGAGACCATCTACATTTTTGAAAAATAAAAAATTCTGGTTAAACAATTACAGAACGACATAATTATCATTATTTACTAATATTATCTATTTCATGGGTTTTAAAAACGCTATATAACAAATTTAATGCGAGAGCAAGTAGAGCATTAAACTAATTCGTTCCTCGTGATCCGCAATTCTTTGTCAGATACATGTTTATAGACAAGTTCCTTAAACAGTTTTAAATCTAACCTTGTCTTTGGAAATTTCAATGAAGCCAATTCTTTCTTTCTTTCTTTCTTTTTTTTGTTTGCTTGTTTGCTTTTTCTTTCTTTCTTTGTGTCCCGCCTGCCAAACAAAAGATCGTGCGTTCGAACCTACTGGCGGCATCCCAATTTTTATTTTAAAAAACAAGCCTTTGCTATTTTTATCTTCAAACATTGTTTTTTTAAATCTCGCTCATTCTAATGTTTTATATCTTTTACTTTTTTAATTTTTTTGTTGAATCTTTCGTTTATCATTCCCGCCACAGGACCAAAAGCGTGTTCGAACGTAGCTGTAATGTGAAATATTTCTTCAAGCGATTAAACCAATTTTATCCTCTCATAAAGCTAAGAGATGTATAACCTTTACAAGTGTAAAAATCGACTTGAAAAGCTGAATAAAGACAAGATACATTTACTAACTGGAACAAAAGAGTTTTCTGTATCAGTGAATATGTATGAGATATTGCCTGATTGAATCAAACGAAGAGACTAAAGAGTGCTACGTAATGAGAATACCTAGACTTACAGAAATATGAGAAACTCATGTTGACACGCTGATGATTTTATTTGACTGTAGACTGACATCATTATAGTTTAGTTACTCATTTATAAAGATTAATATTTCAGATTAACAGTTAGATAAAATGAATTTGTGCAAAAATATATTTAAATCATTTGTTTTCAGTGACTCAGTGTGGGGTGACCACAACATTTTAAGTCAACAGTCTAATTATTAAACTATCTTTGACTCTATAACTAACAATGTCGAGTAAAGAAACCCATAAGTGAATTTTTTTATATTTGTTACATGTGAAATAATTTATATTATTATCATGTATTCATTGTGCAACATTTCTTGACGCATCGATCCAGCAAATATTCTTTGATATGTCAGTAAGATACATTTTCAGGACGTAAGTTAATCTTTACAGTCCATAATGTCCTATTACCTCTCAAAAGAAAAAGAGAAACAAAATCGATAAATAATGAAAGATAAATCTAATCACATGCAGTTCACATTTAACATCTCTGGTTTTTGGATACAAATATAAAGATGTGAATTTGTATTGTAACGGAAGGGCTACACAAAGGTTAGCTGTCACCCTCGGGTATTGAACCAAGTTCAACTGTTTTGATGTCGTGTGCATTGTATAGGCTAAAACAAAATGCAATGGCCAGTTATGTTTCCTAGCAAGTTTTTTCATATAAGTGGAATGAGCCCAGAACTGAGAAAGCATGAGATGCACAACACAAGTTATTTATAGATCTTGGTGATACTAAAACAGTTTGTCGGTTTTTCCATTCGGCGTAAATACAAATTTAAGTTTCATCCTTTTGGTTCATGTTCTATTTTTTGTGCTCGTTCTTTGTACGATACTATGTAATGAAACTTTGGTGCAGCTGAAAATTACGATCTCACGACTGGCGTATACTATTTCCTTTACAAATCGGTATCCATGACTTAAAGCAAACGATGGCATGCCTTTCTCGGCGACTTAGTTGAGATACATATTTTCAGGATGGGCACACATATATTCAATATCAGCATCATGCATTGTGAAATAGTTGTTAACAAATGATTTGTGTTCGAAGTGCGTGGATATACCTGTAATAATTCAACAATTACTTTCATTTGCAGTTTTGCTGTTTTTGATTCAAATATGATATCATTTTCTACGGGGAAATGTTCTCCGTCAAAGTGTTGGTTTCCTGAAGTTTCTCTTCACTTCCAAGAGCGCCTAACAACGTTATCTGTGCCATGTGGATCACACCGTCATAATAATTTGAATTTACTGTAAACAAAATTATGTGTTAATCATAAACTTCTGAACTGAAGAAAATTGTAATCGATTTTCTAAGTTATATATATTTGTAGTTAAAAAAGGGGACATATGTTAATCGTATGGAACATAGATTAAACTTGATTAGAAAAAATACTTTCTTGTATATTTCAATTTTCTGTTAATGTTTTGTATATTGAATTTATATGGTGTTCTTGACTTTTGTCTGTGATTGAAGGTAGAGATTGTTCGTACTATATTAATTTTTGTCATGTTCATAAGTGGTTAAAGAACTTTGTATTAAAATTAAAATTCATGGCCTGACCTTGTTAACAAATTAGCGAATTTACCGGTCAAGATGATAAGTTGTCAAGAACATTATATAGCGTCATATGCCAGGTGACAGTTTGTAAATAAATGGAGGTTTTGTAAAAATGACTTGATTCCTGTTTTACGATCAACCTCTGGAATCATTTGTAATCTGAGTGGAATTATTTTATTTAAATTATTAACTGTACTTATAAAGAGCTCATTGACTTTTCAGGGTAAAACTAAACGTTGACATTTTTGAGGACTAATTCAAAGGCATTTTGGATTATATCATTGTGATACATCAAGGTATTCAAGACTATTGGAATTCATTCAAAATATATTGGTCTTGTGAAAAGGCATTTAGGATTATTTGGGTTTAATTCACAATATTTTGCATTATAGGTAAATAAATTGTTTGCTAATTTTCTCCTTTGGTTGGTTTCACTTCCTTTTTTATATATTTGAAGACAAGGGATTCGTAACAGTGACGTGTTTTCGTACATATATTCCTACTTGTATATCCTATTTGACAATATGTACTTGCTTACCGCTGCTATCACAGCAATATAATTTCCAACGTATGTATTCCTATCCGTTCCCATGATAGCCATAAATTCCGACCAAGATGTGTCACTCTAGATATTGGTTTACAGGGTCTTGATCAATGCCATTCGCGTAGTCTGAAATCATACTGACAATATTATTATATAAAACATTTACACGGAAACAACCTACACATTGATTGTGTTAGTGATATATGCAATTAAGATCTAACATGATTACCTCGTATGAATAAACTACAATTGCACGCCACATGATTCATTTACGGCTGGAACAAATTATAACAATGTCATATGTTTGAGCCTTCCTGTGTCATTCATATGAAGTTGATTAATATAATCGTTGGTAAATTCGTATGAAATTGCTGGAAGTAAACACTCTCCATCAGGTTTGGTTTAAAATTTTTAGCTTCTTTTCTTAAAATTCTTGTGTATACTGTACCTTTCATTAACAAAACGAAATTCAGGGTCTTAGCACTTCAGAATAAGTGTTAAGTTAAACTTCTAAAGAAACACAAATTGGGGAAACTTGACATATAAGTCGGTGGCAAACACATCCTAGATTTCATTTTAGTTATAGGAACGTCTATCCCAACGGTCTGATTGAAAACACTCTCAAAAGCTCATAAACATATCTAGGACAAAGCTAAATATGTTCTATCAAACTCTCGTTTTGTACCTTAAGCCAATTTATAACTTATATGGATCAATCATTTGCAGTGTTACCGATTGCATTCACATGTTGTACAGTCGATTCAGTAAGGTTACAACAATTGAGTACGACTAATGCAAATCCAATAGCGAGGATGCATAGAGAAACATTAAATTACCAAACACATGCAATTTAAGGGAGAGAAAGCATTTGAAAACACATTTTGTGAAAGCGATGCAGATTTAATCGCAATTCTGATCGTTAAGTGTGAAAACAAATAACACGTTGGTTGTCCTTAGGGAATGACATACCAGAGTGAGTCGATTTTCTTTTGAGAAATTGTTAAATAAAGACTATAAATAAGTTTTAAAAAAAACATTTTACCAGTAATAATACTTACGTATCATTCATCTTTTAAAGAAACGAAAGAACAGTTTCTTTACACAAAATAACAACATGTAAGGGTTCTATATCAAAATCGTTAAAGTCCACATACATTCACAAATATTCATTTAGTGTGGATTCAGGTTAACCTGTATAAGACGAGAATAGAGCAGCAGGAGCAACGACCGATATATCCTGAACTTAAATGTTATGTTTGATCATGTAGTCTACTTAAAATGTACCCAAGAAATGCAACAAAGCTTATGATATAGAAAGCATATAAAGAGGGTAATGATGGTTATAAATAGATTCTGAAAATACCCTTGGTTAAGAAACTATTTACAAAATGAAGATGCCATACACTAATCTTCTCAAAGAAATATTCAATGATTGAAGAATAAATGCAATTTGATGAAGGAAACGATTGATATGCCCTAAGGGTAAAAAAGTTATTAGGGAAAGAAGCTGTCGAATACTTTTCCACTTATCCAGACGAAATTGACATGTATTGCAAAGGTTTAATTGAACTTTAAGACAAGAAAGCAGAAAGCAGAAATATTGTTCTGCAAATGAAACCTGGAAAGTAAAAACTCTAATAGCAAACCAAATTTATGGATATTCTAAGTCATGTCACATATTTATAGCTATGTCTCCAACTGGAGCCAGCAAGTCGTTGCCAAAGGTATGGATTAATTTAGTTAGCAATCATAGAAAAGATGCATTTGGAACGACCAAATATAAAACAGGTGAGAAAGCTAAGCTATGGTTTTCCTAAATGATAGCTGTATAATTTCACGGTAGAGATTCCTATAATCAGAAAGTGATTGAAGGAGACTATGTACAGTATAAAGTTGGTGAGTTAAATACGGCAAGTTGACTCTTTCTTCATAATGAAATTTTCAAATAATTAAATGGAAAACGCATGTGATATTAAAATAGAAAAGACACGATGAATCTCTTAATAACTCCAACCTGCAAAAAATGTATTTTCGCTCGGTATGTTTTACTTATGCATAATATGCATTATAAAATTTAGTCTATTGGACACTTGAAACGTTGAATTTCAGGCTGCTAAAGGATTAATGGAACTTGTTAATGAACGGGAAGAGTAGGTCCTACATAGATTCAATGGACACCAATAATCCATTATTAGATCCGAGCCAGAATAAATGTGTCGCTCTAAATCTTATACCTTTAGGTTGTTGTTGTTGTTGTTGTTGTAGGGTTTAACGCCATTTTTCAGCACACGATAGGCTATACATGGCGGCCATTATTAATGGTGGAGGAAGAACCCAGGAAAACCCCGGAAAGAACCACCGACCCACGAGAAGCTACTGGCAAGCTTTCTCACATACCCACATTGGCTGAATCCGATACTTTTAGGTAATATGCATTATTAATTATACCTTCTTGCTCTCTCGAAACGTTGAAATACTAATGATGTAAAGGTTGTGAAAGTGCAATGAATTCTGCTTGGTATTATTGTTGAGGAGATAGAAAAAAGAGAATACAACCAATCACAATAGTCATGTACTTTTCACACAAAAAATTAAAAAGGGGTCAGTATTAAATAACCACGTTTGTTGACTGCAAAAAGTACCAAATATATTAAAATCAATTCATTTAATATACTGTACTGTTATGCGAACATCACAAAACGAATATCGTTGTCTAACTGGTTGAGTCAGCGACGATAGCGGTAACAACAGCAGATTGTCCACGGGGTTCTTGTTTTCATACGTTAAAACAGGCCTTGAACTATTGGCTGCTATTTTATAATTTAACAACAACAAAGCAGGCAAAATCAAACAGCATACATTCCTGGTAATTTGTTATGTAATAACCAAGATTAGACTTGAAGTTCATATTTTATTTATATGCCCTTTAGTTATTATTACAAAAGAATTACATTTTGAATGAAAGTGAAACAAGTAATTATTCAAGAAAATCAAAAGACGCATTTAATAAACTTTTAAATGGACACAGTTTGTCCTGGTCATAGTAGACATCATGGACATCATATGACCCTCGCTTAATAAAAGTCAACGGGTAGAAAAAGGATATTGTCAATTACTGAAAGGTCATCTTCACCTTTACACTGAACTCGAAGCAGTAGATGATTTAACTCCGTAACCCATGGTTACACAATGCTTTCACAGAACAAATATCGAACTAATGATCACATATAGATAAAAGTTTGATTTTGGAAATACATTTTTGCCAATTCTACATATTGTTGAATTGAATCCATTATCAGGAAAAAATAGTTAAGAAAGTTGAAAAGCCGTACTAATGTAATAGAATATTTAAATTTCATTAGGAATTATCTTACAGACCATCAACAAAATCCTTCACAAATATGTGCATAGTTGTAACAAATGTCTAATGAATGCATGATTGTTTCAAATATGATCTAATTCTGAGTTTGGCGCGCTCCTCCTTCTCATTTTAGTCAGTTAATATCCTATACAAGAAATATATCGGTCATGGCTTCTTTAGTTAATTTCCTCAGGTGGCGTTCTTTCAAAATAATACACCGCTAATATTTCTCTGTGATTATCGAATGCATATTGAAATCATTATTATTGGAGGCAAATACGTTTACTTGAATCTGTGTCTAGGAAATTAGTCTATGTTACTTTTTTATTTATATTATTCATTGGAATTACAAACTGCTCATTCATATTTATTGGATTAATCACTCAATTAGAATTATAGTGAACTCAACCAAGGTCAAAATTTTAGTATATTATTGTGATGCATCAAAAGATTGTTAACTCATCGACACAGTACAGGTCATTAACCGTTGTTGAATTTTACAACACTCGGTCGTTCACTGTCTATTCATGGAGTCTTCATAATCAAACATTTTTTGTGTTTATCAAATGTTTAATGGTTTGTATTTAGAAATGCAATTGTGTGTGACAAATATACTTTATTTCATTATTTGGTTTGCAATTTAATATACTAACCTTGGGTACAGGACAAATGTCCGATTTGGAGCTTTGTATCCAATGTTTTCATAGTTGGAACAATTTAATGCACAGGATAATTTGTGTTGTAATAAAATATTTTAGGTCTTTATGCTCGCGATCAGAGACATTAGTAAGAATTTTTTATCATCTCTAATGTGGTATTATATCATCTGCAACTGAATTTGTTTGCTGTTTGTAAAAATATATATACAGAATTTGCAATCACTCCAAAGTGAATTTGAAAAAAAATAAATTGAAAAGATAAGACCTCTCTATTCATTAACACCGGATATATTTCATCTAGTGGTACCAAAAACTTGACAGTTTAATTAGTTAACTAGATAACATCTCATGCAAAATTTACGCGGAGTCTAAAAATGCATAGACGTTCTAGAGGAAGCTCCACTTCCCCAAACCTTCCAACGATCATTGGTCATCCGAGGAAACAAATTTATCGAACAGATTCCATGTGAATTTTACTATATTGTTGCAATATGTGACGCAGCGACTGAGCCAACAATGTTATACCGATTGAGGTGACTCAACTTTCAAATGAATGTATGTACTTAACACGTTCAAATACGCTAGTAAAAAAGAAGAGTTTTTCTTGTTTTACTTGGTTCATTTTATCTCCGTTCTCCTTAAATTTGGCTTTGACCTGACTGTCTATCACAATGTTTATCAAGTTACTGCCTTAGCATACGTGAAGCATGTCACATATGTGATTGAAGGATCACAAATATTATATTTGAGTTATTTTTGTCCTAAATAATGCAAACATAATGTTGTTTAAGATAAAAATTGATACAAGATTAATTGTATAGTTTCCGTACATTCGTTAATGACAAAAACTACCGAAATACTAGTACAGTGAAAAGGTACCGTGGTACGTACCACAGGCAATACATATTTGCAATTTATATTATATTCAGCTAAGTGATAGGGTATGAATCCATTGTCAGCATCAAGCCGTGACTAGACTTAGACAGGAATTCGTCTTCAATTATCGGAAAGATATAAGAAATATGACATTCAGATACATTTTACATTTCAGTATTGATACAAAAGGGTTAACTTGAGGTGTTCTAAGATGTAGTAGGATTGGACTTGATGAATTACAAATCTGCAGCAAATCACCACATACAAGCTTTATAATCAACATTTAGCAAGCACCACGACCACAGTCAAAGAGTCAGCTCAACACGACTGGAAGATGCATGCAGAAAGCTAACTGTAATCAAATCATAAAGAAAGAAATGCAAATTGATTCAAGCATTTGCGGCACAAAGAAATGTTATATTTGCTTCTAGAATTGATACTACGACCGATATATTACAGTGTTAATGATGTATTTATCCTTTCGTATATAGACCCCAAAGGTCTAATGTCCTGTCCTTTAGTACATTATAGCTTAACAGACTTACTCCATTTATATATAGGCCCATTTCGTGACGTCCGATGTAACTGCATAGCTATGGATGCAAAATCGTTCACTTGCTGGACCTTATCAACCACTTATTGAATGCCATTACGACAGATGGTACCTTGTTGGTTTATCACTACAGATTACGACGTCGCATTAAGTCTATCATGACACAATAGAAACCAGAAGCTCGTTACATAGTATACATGTGTGTGAAATTTACGCCTACTAGTCATGCATACGATCAAAAAGAGATATATATTCGTTTTATTTTGCGGAAGGCAATTTAAATTAATTATGTCATTATTTCAGCTTAATTTTGGTAGCACTTCGGTTACCATTAATCCAAATTTCAAAATGGATTTGGCTTGAAGAATTAGTAAAGCAATTAGTTCACGTTACTGGAAATAAAATCCATCAAGAAATCATCACCACAAAGCCATAAATTACACAAAATGAAATTGGTTTCATTCCATCAGGCCTGGACATCAATTCTTTGAACTTGCTGCTGCGGTAGAGACAAAACTGAAATTATGTACGCCGGTAATTGTTCTCCTAACAATTGATGATTTGAAAAAAAGAACTGCACTCAAAGCATTCTCGGAAATAACCATGTCCCAGACAATAAATTAAGGAATGACGTAAAACATATATTGTAATATACGGATTAATGATCTTTCATCACAAAAAGTCGAAGTCAATGT
Organism: Sinohyriopsis cumingii; assembly: GCA_028554795.2. Taxonomy (NCBI): domain Eukaryota; kingdom Metazoa; phylum Mollusca; class Bivalvia; order Unionida; family Unionidae; genus Sinohyriopsis; species Sinohyriopsis cumingii. Next base: position 42,620,762 of record CM068829.1, read on the forward strand.
GCTTTTACACTAGGGACATACTGACAACATGGCTGGAACTTAGCAGACTATTTCGCCTTTTTCGACCAATTTAATCAGACAAGACTCCATCTCTCGGGATCGTCTCTACATTGACAGCTCATCACGTATTTGACACAAGAGTGAATATCCATGAATTTTGTCTCCCTGTTTGAGAAAAATGTCTTATCTTACCGTCATACAAAGTTAAATCGGTCTTATTGTCTCATGGCTGGAGAACTGATACGTATGCATGCATGTATGTATGTATGTATGTATGTATGTATGTATGTATGTATGTATGTCTGTCTGTATGTATGTATGTATGTATGATGTTGTATGTATGTCTGTATGTCTGTCTGTCTGTCCGTCGGTATGTATGTATGTATGTATGTATGTATGTATGTATGTATGTATGTATGTATGAATGCATGTATGTATGCCAACCGATCGATCGACAAACAAAAGTTCTATAAAATGATCCGCAGTTGTACGTACTGTACGCTGAACACATCTATCTATCTCTTAGAATGGAATCAAGGTTGACTTAGATAAAATTTTCTGTAATATTCTACAATTATTAGATAGTTTCGTCGTATTAAAGATGGTCGCGATCTCTGGAAGATGATTCACTTTTAAAACATTCTTGTAGCCGTGATGGTGAAAATTGACAAGTATTTTGTTTGCCACCGGCTGACCTCGTTTATAGGCAACCTTGTTCAATTATAACGTCTAAAGGTGTTTTTGGTTTCGTTTTATTGCGACCGGGTTTGTGTTTTGAGTTCTTCGTATAAGTGGAGGAGTCTACTGTCATTCCTTGAATATGCGGCTCACGCACAATGATCGCAGTTGTTGCAAATGGATTTACAATTCTTAATTCTCGCCTTCAGTTTCAATAATTAGTCGCAATTATATGTTGGCGATTGAGATCCTGCAGAGAATGCAAATAGAGGTATTACTGAGTATATCCCCTAAAATCCCAAAGATGTCACCTTTTAGAAGAGTAAATCATGGTTTAAAAAAATCTTTTAATATTTAACGGTATGACGGTTTCTATTATGTCCCAAACAGACTGCCATAGTGCATATATAGAAGGATGATAGATCATTAACGTGTTTTTGTTCAGGTATCCAAAATGAATCATTTCTGTGGAGTAAAATGACAATGAAGGATGTCCGTTTCATATTGATTGTGAGTAAGATGATGCCGCAATTTAATTTCATTACTGTTCATAGCGGAAACCAAGCCATTTTAATTTTGAGCGTCATTTTTTTTCCAAAATGTCTCTACAAATGGAATTTCCTGGCTCAAAAAGCTTTTAAATAATTACGTGAATACCGTACTAATAGTTGATGTAGTTATTGAGCTTGTCGAACCTCTGTACAAGTAACTGTTTCTTTAGAGGAGATAAATTAAAATATGAAAATGTGAGAGTTCGCCTCGATACTAAAAAAGTCTTTATTTAAGATCATTCTCATGGAAAGTCATAGATCACTGTAATTATTATGTCTAATTGATCATGGAATGTGCCTTTTTGTAAAACACAACTTAAAGGTCCGTCTAGGATATTTTCTCTGCAATAAAACGAGCAACAGCCAAGCTATTTTCAACCAAATAGTGGAATAAAAGCAATCTGATAATATTTCTTTCGGATGTGTATGATTTAAACAAGACAGTTGTTAAATATGTATACATATTCACTCGTTGATGCACGCTCACACAGCGTGCAGTTGGGGACCCATTTATCTCGATTTTACCGCTGGCATATTATGTATTTTTGTCCTAGTTCACTTTACTTTTGGATCCTCACAACTACTACATATTATTTCAAGGAGCTGACCTCTTTACGGATCGCTTCCTGATCAAAATAGAAAATCTTTTAGGCCCAGTTTCGTACAGCGGGCTCTGTCCAACCAACCAGATATTGAGAAATACATACACCAATAATCTTTACCGGAGGCTTCCTGAACAAAAAAAGCCTGCCTGGAAAAATATCTTAGAGAGGGCTTTGTCCAAGCAAATTAGGTATTCATTGTATGCTGAAAAAGACATACACTAGGTACTTTTCCGGAAGCAATCTTCAGCTGTAGAGTGGTCAAACTCAGTGGGACTGTGTAACCTGATAATGCGGTCATGACATTGGCTCGATGAACGAGGTATTCGTATGAACTAGGCTGTCGATGATTTGTTCATTATTAATTTGCATTTAAAACAAACGTCACTTCCCACCTGGTTTCATTTTGTTACATATTGGAACATTCTTGAGGATGATCATCTTTTAATTAGTTCAAATATGCAATTAGGCTGACATTTTCCTCTTATTTCTGTAGTATGGTTATCTACTGAGACGACCTTTTATATCTTCATTAAATATTAAATTACAGTTTGCGTTCTTCTTTGCATTTGTATGTCAGATTTGTTGTTTTTTATAAAACAAACTAGATTTTTGATTTTCGTTTCATTAAATTAAAGATAAGACGGTAATTTCGATTTAATTTGCAGTCAGTTTATCGTAAGCTGAAATACGAGCGATTTTAGTTATATTGAAGACCGCTCCGGTGGTCTAAGTGGGTAGAGGGTTTGGTCTCACTAGAGCACATCCCATCTGAGGGCCGCTCAGTGAGGCGCTGAAGGAAACAAAAATTCTCATTAGGGCGCGAAAAAATCTTACTAGAGCGCATTCCCAATAGGGCGCGGAGAAAAAAATTAAGTTCAACAAGATTAAATTGCCATCACGTTTGATGTTATATATATATATATATATATATATATATATATATATATATATATATATATATATATATATATATATATATATATATATATATATATATATATATATATATATATATATCTATATATATATATCTATATATATCTATATATATCTATATATATCTATATATCTATAGATATCTATATATATATATATATATATATATATATATATATATATATATATATATATATATATATATATATATATATCTATATATATCTATATATATATCTATTTATATATATCTATATATATATCAATATATATATATCTATATATATATATCTATATATATCTATATATATATATATATATCTATATATATATCTATATATATATCTATATATATATATATATATATATATATATATATATATATATATATATACATATACGTATATATATATATATATATATATATATATATATATATATATATATATATATATATATATATATATATCTATATATATATATATATAGATATATATATATATATATATATATATCTATATATATCTATATATATATCTATATATATATCTATATATCTATATATATATATCTATATATATATCTATATATATATCTATATATATATATCTATATATCTATATATCTATCTATATCTATATATATATATTTATATATATATATATCTATATATATATCTATATCTATATCTATCTATAAATATCTATATATATATATATATATATATATATATATATATATATATATATATATATATATATATATATATATATATATATATATATATATATATATATATATATATATATATATATATATATATATATATATATATATATATAAGTAGTAAGGTGGGGCACTATACGTACAATGGAAATTAGCATTATGGAGACCCCTGGGTGAATATACGTACAATGGAAATTTAACATGGCGAAAAATCGTGGGTTAATATACGTACAAGGGGAATTAACATGGGAAAAAATTGTGGGCCGATATACGTACAAGGGGAATTTAACATGGGAATGGAGTTTGGGGGTTGTTTAGGGACAAAGGGGATTGAATATGGGATTTTTTTTTTTTTAATTTTTTTTAAAAAAAGGGGTAGGCAATGGAAAGGCTATCTCTTTTCGAGAAATATGGCTGGCCCTGAAAAGGGCCTTTGGGTTTTCTTCTTCTTCTTCTGCTTCTAGTTTCTTCTTTTTCTCCACCAATTTCTTATTTTATCTCCAACGCTCTTTCTCTTCTTTTCTTTCTTTTTTTTCTCCTGCTCTTCTTTCTTCTTCTCTTCCTCCTCTTCTTTCTTCCTCTTTTCATTTTCTTCTTCTTTTTCAATTTTTTCATTCCATGCTCTCATCCTTATCCTTTCCTCTTCATCCTCCTTCTCCTCCTTTATTTCTTTCAACAGATCACTGATGATTACCTTCATTTTTCGTAAATTGTTTATCTCCATCTTCACTCGATGGGGACTATAAGAATAGTGATCCTCGTTTAGGTTAACCAATATTTGCTCTATCATTCCTAAATTGTCGAGGACGTTTTGCAATTTTTCCATTTTGTCCATTTGGTTAGAAGCCATCTTCTTTTTTTATTCTTTGCAGAATGGTTTGAACGACGAATACTGTGGGTTCTTATACGAAAAGCGCGGACGTGAAGGAAAACATCCCCCTACTTTTTCATTTCATATAATAAAACCCTAACTATACTCTCCACATACGCTAAGAAACAATAAACAAAATCCATAATCTACTATCCACACAATCGTACGTGAGCGGTTACAAAACCCAAACTATACTCTCCACATACGCTTAGAAACAATAAACAAAATCCATAATCTACTATCCACACAATCTTACGTGAGCGGTTACAAAACCCAAACTATACTCTCCACATACGCTAAGAAACAATAAACAAAATCCATAATCTACTATCCACACAATCGTACGTGAGCAGTTACAAACACAAACACACAAACACATACCCTCGCACTATGAAAAAAGAGTTAGTGTTTATAATCACATTACTCTACCTACACACACACACACACACACACACACATTGGCAAATCGATAGTTATTTCTTTTCTAGAGTATTGGGTAGCCCTTAAAAGGGCTGTTCTTTTTGAACTCCAGATGCACCTATCTAATGGTTGCACCTTCCTGGCCTGGCGCCACACACGCATCTTCTTCCCCACTCTCCTTTCACCTTTCTTCTGGGGAGCGCAGAGGGAGGATGATTCGCTTCAACACCCCAATCCTCTGTCTCGGGAATATTGTACGACATCCTCTCTTCTAGTTTCTTTTCCTCCTCTTCCCTCTGTCTTCTCTCCTCCTCTTCGTTCTTCATTCTTTCCTCTTCTACTATAGCCTCCGCGGCCAGTTCATTTAACAGGCGCCTGACATATTCCAGATGTATCTGGAGTTCAAGAAGTTTGCTTATTCTGCTATTCATTCTTGTGTTGAACAATCAACAAGGGTAGCTAGACTGCCCAGCGAGTTTCAATTGATAGTGAAAGCGCGGACGTGATGGAAAACATCCCCCTAAAAACATAAAATTGATCTTACCTAGATCATAACCAAAAAACAACAACGCGCGGACCTAAAAGAAACACTCACTCACTTTTTTATGCTACCCATCACTATTTTTAAATTTTTTATAAATCACTTCAATACACTATCCACATACTCAAATCAATCCAATCTAACCCCAAATTTACACCTCAAACACCAAAAGAAAGACATCATGTTAATCTACTATCCATACCAACTTATTTAAGCACTTACAAACACAAACACACAAACACATACCCTCACATTTTTAAAAAAGAGTTAGTGTTTATTTTCACACTACTCTACCTACACACATTGGCAAATCGATCGTTATTTCTTTTCTAGAGTATTGGGTAGCCCTGAAAAGGGCTGTTTTTTTTGTTTGCTATGGCATTCTTTTTTTTTAGTTTCTAAGAATGCGATGTCCTCTGAGGATAGACTTTCTGGCGATAGGTCTGCTTCTTCGAAAAGAGAAGAAGAACTCTTTGGTGTCGATCCGACAATCGACAAAGCCTCTGTCAGCTTCAGGTTGCTGTTGTTGTTGTTGTTGTTGCTGCTGTTGCTGCTGTCTCTGAAGTCTATACTTCTCCGTCCATTCTTCTTTCTCCCTGTTCATTTCTTCTCTGAAGAGCTCTTCTATCAGGTCTTCAGTGATTTTTAACATTCTCACATTCTCTATTTCTTCTGGCTTCGGTATCAGACTGTGTCTGACCCTATGCAAATTCACGTAGGCTTCGTTGAGTTTAGCTAGTTTGGAACACATCTTCTTAGGAGGATGAGTCGACAATGGATGGTTAGACTGGAAACAACCCCGGTTCTTAAAGTCAAAGCGCGGACGTGAAGGAAAACATCCCCCACACGGTTTTTGAGCCGCAACGTTCAGTGAGTGTCATGCGAGGGATAGTAAGAAATGAAAGAGCATCAATCCAACATTCTTATAGCTAAACAAACCACAAAGGCATTTTTTTTCAAAACACAACATTTTTTATTCAAAAATATCTTAACACTAAACAACAACTCTAACATTTTTAACAATAATCCAACATGATAACATCAAACAATTTTTTCAAAACACAACATTTTTTATTCAAAATCACTTAACACTAAACAACAACTCTAACATTTTTAACAATAATCCAACATCATAACATCAAACAATTTTTTTTTTCAAAACACAACATTTTTTCCACAGTCTCCTCACATTCCATCTTTAAAGTTTCTCCACTAGGTAAAGAGGGATAACAGTCTTCCATGGTTTCTAGTAATCTAGGATGACTTCTCTCAAACTGTTGATTTCTATGGTATTATCGAATTCTGCATACAGGATGACGTTCACCGTTTCATCAGGGTCTCGGTCTTTAAACTGAATTTCCACACGAATCTGGCCGGATTTTATAGGGTGGAAATGTCCCTCGTCGCTGCCTTGGTCTGGAGTGAAATCGAAAGCCCACAAAGCGTAGCCCCCTGCATAATCCTCGTACGTAATACCGTGACTGGTATTGGTTCCTAACTGTCCGGTGGCTTCGTACAAGGACAAGTACGATCTCAAGTAATTCTTCTTTTTAAAGTCAGGTTCGAAAGGTCGGGTACACAAGGTCTTGCCATCGCGACTGACTTCGATTTTGGACACGCCAAAGTGTTGAAAGTAGAAAGGATATTTTTCGGCAGCTCCGTTGAAGGCTGTATTCTCGACGATACCAACGATCAAACGTTTGGGTAACTGTCCTTGGAACAGATGATCTTCGATCATGGATCGCTGTCCCTTGGGAATGGTGAAGGTTTTCACTTCCACGCGTCGTATGGGATACTTGGCGGTCGTTCTGCTCAACGTCTGACTGATGTCGTTTCCCACTTTAGGTAACACTTCCACACGGCGTACGTAGAGCCTGGCTTCTAGGATTTTGGTTTTGTAACCGTCACTATCAGCCATCAAATGGAAAGCGGCACTGCTACGATTCAGTCTCAGGCGGACATCCACCCCGTTCAGCAAATACTTTTCTTGCAACCACATGTCCAAATGCAAACGATCCATCAGTTCTAAACTTGTGTCGGCTCCCGTGATTCTCTTTCTTCGTTCTACAAATCCATCATTGTTGTCTTTCTTTTCATCAGTTTCCAATATTTCAAACTTGGTAGGTTCGTCAGCTTCCCATACCACATAGGCATTGAGATGAGTGTTCTTGGCATCTATTCCGTACGTCAAGAGATTTTCCAGGTAGGCACGATAAGGGTAAGTATCCATGCTGCTACTGACCAGTTTGTTATTCAAGTACAAGTCCACTCCACTGAACAAGGAATGCATGAAATTGTTGACGGGAGCTACTGCTTCATCGTCTATAGCACCTCCAGTCTTATCTAGAATTTTGACTTTCAGGTACAAGTAACTGCTATTCAGATCGATGTAATCTTCGGGCTGTCCTTTGATTTCAAACTCGATGGGAGCGGAATCGGTCAGTGAGGAGACGGGGTGAAATTCCACCCACTGGGATTCTTGCATCGTCATCATCGTGGGGGGCATGGCAAACAGATCCAGTTCCGTCTTGGAACAAGCGCAAGATTCTCGGTGCATCATTTTTTTGTCTCTTTTCTCAATAATCGAAAACGTCTAAGTCTCGAACGGTTCTTCTTTTCTTGGCCTTTCTCGCTTGAAGTCTGGTGAAAGGGTGTTTTCTTCGTCGTCTCTTTCTGCCTTGTCCTTGCTGAATGCCTGACTCGGTAGCGTGCAGGGCATTTATAGGTGTTTCTCGTTGGCCTAAAATGTCTTTGACCGTTTGCAGCAAGACATTTTTGCCTGCCCTCATGAAGGCTTCTTTAGGGTTTTGTTTGTCGATGATGACATTTTGGAGAAATTCTTTGCCTTGCGTCAGTCCCGCATCTTTGAAGGCGTGCAATCCGCGTGTCACCATCGGTTTCAACACCGGGGCCACCGAACGAAAGGCCGATTTTAACATATCTCCTAAGCCGTGTCCTCGCTGTCGAGCAACCCCTCGGTACACTGGATACATGACTTACGAATCGTGAGAAAACCGTTTTCGAAAATGGAGTTTCACCGTGACTTTTCGTTTGGTGAATGGAATATTTTGTCCCAAATCTCCTTTTATAGTAATGTTGACCGTGTCCAAATACGACTTACTGACAGGCAAATAGTGAGGATGTACAAATTCGCGGTGGACGTGGTAAGTGTTTCCACCTTCCTCGTCAGTGTTCGTGGCAGAATCCACTTTGAAAGGAATGACACGCAGTAACGGTACGGAGGTGTGTCCCACCACGTTATACTCCACCACATCGGAGTACACAAACATCAAATTCAGTCCTTGGTTCAGTTCTACCGGGGCACGAAATAACTTGCTAAAAGACTCGTTGTCGTAAACGATGGGTAATTCGCTTTTCTTCATCATGCTCATTCTCAGGTTCATGTCTCCGCCCAACATGTCATACAATTCAGGACAAAATAAAATGGATAGGATTTTACTCCGTTCAAATTTCATCAAGAAGCGACGAGCTGTTCTGTGGTACTCCATGGTGACACTTTTGTTAACATGCTCCAAAGCTTTCAGAAACACAGCATTAAACCTGGAGGCTATGGTGCTGACCAAATGTTGACCACTAAAATAATAGCCTGGGGAAATGAACAAGTGATAGGTGGTGTACTTTTGTGTACGGGTTTTCTTGTCATATTTGACATTGCTATCCATCCACTGTTGCAATTGTTCGTCATGAACTTCCACATCAAAAAAATTTTGATTGGGAAGGACATTGAGGACTTGGGTCGGGTGAATCATTTCTACTAAAGCCACTTCCCAATGGGCTTCGTGATCTAAGGGGATGGCTTGAGGTAATTTGGCCGTGTAACAGCACAACGTGTTCTTGGGAAACACCTCCATGGAACTGTCACTGGGTAAGGTTAAGTAAAATTGGTTTTGGTGACTCATAATTCCAGAGTTCTGTGGCTGTCCGAGGGGTTAGTGGACGTCAGAGGCGTGTCTCCGCCCAAAATGGGGTTCTGGTTGTGGTTGGAGTGGTGACTGGCACTGGCACTGGACACAAGGTTCCCGTGGTTCCCGTTGGAGGTGAATTTCAGGGAGGGATTAGGAAGCAGGTAACCGATGCAACTGCTCAATAAAATGGTCCACAATTGTTTGCCTCCTTGTTGCAAACTCAAATTGGCGATGGCTGCCCCGATGACACAATACACCACGAAGATTTGGCAGTAAAAGACGATTTGCGTTTTAGGCACACGTTCTCCACACCACACCCACAAGGGTTGTTTTTGTAAATCTTGCACAGAAGAACTAGGGGAAGGAGGAGTGGTCGACGTAGCTGCGTCTGTGTGAAAAGGCATGATGGTCACTTCTTTTTATAGTCGATGACTTGCGAAGCGTCGATCCAAGAATCAAAACTGGGTGGATATCCTTTCCAACGTACTTTGACTTCTTTGACACGTCGTTTGCCCACTTTACGGGTTCTGCGTTCGAGAATGCTTTCGATGTCGTACACGTCGTCTTCTTTTTTGGTGACACGTTGTAACTCGGGCAAATAAAACGTTCCTTTGAGCACTTCTCCGTTCATGTCTTCCAATTTATAGACGGCAGGATGACGGCCATGCACTCGTCCAGTGACGCGAAACAATTCGGTCGTCCAGTTAGGTAAGTAACCTTTGTCGAAAGTGCGTTTGGTTTTGCCAATGCGCACCCAATCTCCTACGGCCAACACTCCACTTTTCTTGGGGACAGCCCTCGACGGGGACGTACCACACAGACGCTCAAACACCAACACTTCGTTGTCGGGAGTCACGTCTTGCGGGGCACGTCCGATGCTTCGATGGTAAGATTGGTTGTACGCTTGCACCAGGTGCGGTAAGATGTCGATGTACTTCAGAGTGTGGTGATGCGTAAAATATTTCCACATGCGTTCTTTCAAAGTGCGTTGAAAACGTTCCACGATGCTGGCTTTGGTTTCGGGATTCTCGGTGGTAAAAAAATGAATGTCACGTTTCTTTAATTCTTTTTGGAAAGCTTGGTTCAGAAATTCGGTGCCTTTGTCCGTTTGCCATCGAAGAGGGTGACGACCGCTTTGTTTCAGCACCCGTTGAAGGGCTCGCACTAACTCGCTGCTCGATTTGGAAGTCAAGGGCACGACCCAGGCAAATTTGGAAAAGACGTCGATGACACAAAACAAATATTTGTAGCCACGATTGTAGCTGGACAAATGAGAGACATCGGCTAAATCGGCTTGCCATTGATGATCGATGCCTTCCACTCGGGTGCGACTTCTGGCAAACTTGCGTCGAATGGGTTTGTGTAAAGTGTAGGTAGCTTGTTCTTGTAACCATCGTTGCACTTGAGGTAAACGGAGACTTTTCAGTCGAGTTTTGGCAGCACGATACAATTTTTGAACTCCTGCGTAACCTGCAGGATGGGAGCGATCGTAGTAAATGCTGGCTAAGACTTTTTCCATTTTTTTGTGTTGGTTGGTGTGTTAATAAGGCAGCCACTCTTGGAGGATGCTACTCTTTTTCTCTTGGGGTATTTTCTTGGATTGCAATGCTTTGCGTGTGCGACCGGCAATAGGTGTTGAAAAGGAGAAGGATGTCTGAGCGGGGGATATCGGTTCTTGTTTCACTTCTGTCTTCACTTCTGTCTTCACTTTCTTTTTCTCTTGTGATGAAGAAGGGGTGGTCATCATCTTTTTAATCCATCCAATTCTGGAGGTAGGTGGTGTTGTTAACTTGCATACTTTTTCTGGTGGAGTTTGAAACCCTTCTTCTTCTTCTTTTCCTTTTTCTGTCTTGGTCACTGGTACTGGTACTGGTGATGGTGCTGGACTTTTCATCAAGGTCTTAAAATCTTTCAGAGTGGGTAGAGCTGTTTCGTCTAAAGCTTTCTGGTGAAAGAGTTGCAGTCGTAGCAAAAGTTGACCGTACTTTTGCGATTTTTCTGTTTCGGACAAATCTTGGCGATCCATCAAGGACTGCAATTCGTGTTGTAACTGGGACATCTCGCTCAAATTGGGATTGGGAGGTAAATGCGGGGTGCGTTGTTCTTGCCACCGATGGTATTCCATCCATCGTTTGTAAGGCACTAAAGCTAGTTTTCGTCCTTCCATGGGGTTGTCAGCGGTCGATTATGAGATCTTGGGACTTCCGAGGGTCTTTTTATCTTCCTCCCACCAGTCCTCCCAACATGGTTCCCAAGACTCCTTTCAGTATGGGGCCTAACAAGAGAGGTAAAATACCTCCACGTTGCACTAACATCTTCTTTTTTTGACGAATGGGAATTTTCTTTTGAACCATTTGGCGAAGAACGTGACGATGTTTGCCTAAGCATTGTTTCTGGTGTTTGGACAAAGGGATCGTGCCTTTCAAAACGTTCAAACAACATTCGCACACGGTATCGATGACCTCTTTGGAGGCTGTTTGAATGAGTTTTTTTCGTAGGGGCGGAGAAGCTTTGGACAGGACAGATAACATGTCCCCATGTTTGGCTAAACGTTGTGGCAGTCCTTTCCTTTTCTTTCCTTGGGGTTTTCTGGAGGGTGACATCTTTGAGTCTTCAGGAGCACCAAAAAACACTGATACCCGACTTGGTCACAGGCCTTTTTTATACTGGAACGCGTCGCCACTGATTGTCTTTACGTCGTATTAGTTTGAGGACAGGCATGACACGTCGTGCAGGGGTACGTAACGGACTAAATCGAGCCAGTTCTTGCTTGGACAAATCCAGTAAACTTTGTAACATGCCCGATCTTTCTTGAACTTTGATTTTGGTAGAAGGTACTTTGTGAGCAGCAGCCACTGCCACTAAATTGGAAGGTCCTGCCACTGGGGAAGTTCTTTTGGGGGTCATCAACGGAGAAGTTCTTGGTGTGATCAACGTCTCCAAGTACTCTTCAGTTCTTGGTGTCATTAATGAAGAAGTGGACAAACGTGAAGCTGCCGGAGACGCAGTCACCGCCGTGGCAGGTCGTGGTTTGCGAGTGTAAGGTTGCGTCCTGGCCGAAGTGCCTCTCTTGCGACTAGTTTTCTGTGGACTTTTCTTTTTCTGGGGGCTTCTTTTCTTTTTCCGGGGTGGTGGTGGTGTCTGGTCAGAGGAGGGTCCTGCCACTGGAGAAGTTCTCCTTGGGGACCTGGTCTTTTTCTTCTTGGGGCCTCGTTGGACTTTTGTCTTGGGTATAACTTTGGGGGCATTAGGATCCCATCTTAAGAGTGAGCGAATGATGACCCCTCCTAGAGTACCGCTCCCTCCAGGTTTCAAAATGATTTGTTTTTTGGTTTGAGTGTCGATGCGGGGATCGGCCAGTTGGACCAAAGCGACTTTGTTTCGATCGAAAAAGCGTTTGGTTTGATGAGGAATCTGAATGATTCCTTGGAGTAATTGACGTGCCGTCACCGTGAACCATCGTAAGACTTATTTGAGACTAGCTTCTAAGACACGAGCTCGTGTTTGTGGATCTTTTTCTCGACTGATGCCATACAAGGCACGAATCAATTTGACGGGAAGATGCGACTGAAGGGACGTCATGTTCGCACTGAGAGTGAGACAGACGAAAAAGGGTCTGAGGTTTTTATAGATTTTTTTATGGGGAGTGAAATGAAGTCGAGGACGGAGACGTGTACAGGACAGGCCCTCCGTCTTGGCACCAGTGGTGAAACAAGTGGGTACGAAATCGCAAATCCTCGGGAGTCGTAGGTTTCAAATCGACGAGTAAATAGGCGTGTGGAGTTTGAGTGGCATCGTCGTACGCCTGAGTCAGCCAAGGCGTTCCTAACTGTTTGGCTAAGACTTGCACTTGCGATTTATCTCGAGGGCTTTTAAACAAGACCACGTAATGCGCATTGAGACTGATGGTGCGATGGGCTTTACTTTGTTGAAACAAATTTTGGGTGATGTAAACGACACTGGCATTACGGTGATGCCCTTTGCGCGTGAACCACAGTTTAATTTCTTCTTCGTCTTCTCCTAACATGTCGTCGAAAATGACCAAATGGGTTAGACGGGAGTCAGAGACGATGCCATCGTCTTCTTTAGGAATGCCTTCCACAAACACGATGGAATCGCCTTGACTTTCTCGCAAGAGGCTGTACGCCGATTGCCACTCTTTGTAACACCACACGATTCGTTGAGGGGGTCGATCGATCAAATGTTTATGTTCGATCAAACGTTTGACGAATTCGGTTTTGCCTGAACCGCTAGGTCCAGCAATGAGCATGTTAAAGGGATGGCGAAGATACAAAGCCTCCCAACTGGCACGATCTAAGTGTTCGTCGATGACTTTGACAGTAGAGGAAGAGGGAGCAGAGACAGCAGAGGTAGCCATGGTGTGAGAAATGTCACTTGTGACACGAAAAACAAACAAGACAAGAGTTTATATACTTTTTCAGAACACGTTTATTGAATGTTTCAAACATGAATACGAAAGACAAAAATACATAAAAGCCAAAGGCTTAAGTACAAGAATAAAAGGCACATGATAACCATGAACGTGGAATAAACACAAGTGTCTGTACAACATGTTTTGGGTAAAGTTCTAACCAGTTCTATAGTAGGGGTAAGGTCACACAAGTGTCCTCCCGAAAGGGTCTTTCAGGCCTGTCCACGACAGTCCTGTCCTGGGTGACGGGTTCTTCTGGCACCGTCACTAACACAGGTTCAAAAGTAACTTTTTTCCTTGAATAATTCTCGTGCATACTGGGCCACCTCTTGAGTCCAAGCCTCAAAACCCTGGTCTCGGTGATGTCCAACATTTGACTCCTAACCAATCTGGTTTCTTCTTCGTCAACGACATGGTAAGTTACTTCAATGAACAATGAACTATCGATCTTGCCAAGGGTTCCTTTTTATATACAGACCAATACCGACGTGACCGTACGGTAAGGTGAAGTGATTGGGAAGTCGCACTCGCTTCTGGTATACAATTTGATAGACTTTTGCCAAGGGTCGACTGACGATGTGGTGAGTGGGTAAACGTACAATCTTGTTCGGTTGATAGGTGGTCACTTTAAAGTTTCCATCCTCTCCCGATTGCAAGGCTTCTTTCAATACACCAAAGTTGACCACTCGACTGGTACGATGATTCAGAGTCAGTCCTTTCACTTTGCACGTCGTGTGCACTTCTCCTTGTTTGTCCCGGTATTCGTAGCCGTAATTTTTGGGACCACCACTGACGAAACTTAGAATCTTGTCGTCGGGATGCTCGTCTGTCCAGGCTCCTAAACGGTCTCCTTCGATGTCAGGGTGCTGTTGAATCGGGTGATGGATGTAAATGCAACTGTCCGTGTCAAAGTACAGGACGCGTTCTTCTAACAGTTCTAAAGCTTCGTACAATTTTAAGCGAGCATCAGCTGTCACGTAAGCCGCAATGATGACATTTCCAAAAGGGTCGTCTTGTACAAAGTCCAGATCTTCTTCGTAATTGACCAAGATCAAATCCTCTCGAACGACGTCCACGTGTTTCATGTATTTGGTTTTGTCGTGAATCATCTGGAAGTAGCGGGAAGGTTCTGTCAAATATTCCGTCTTGGGTAAACACGGTCGTTGTGCCATTTTACCCCACAAGCAATTTAACATCACTTTGGCAAACGATCGCCTGCCTTTGTTTTTTTCGATGTGGTCTAAAGAGATGCCTTCTTGTGCGTAGTATTTCTCTTTGAATTGTATTTGGTCTTCGGGAGTGTGACACCAGGAAGGATAGCCGCTGGCTTCTTGTTTCAGTTTCAAAAAGGCATCCACGTAGTCGGCGAAAATGCCTTTCTGAGTAGGGTCACCCTTGTGGTACTGTTGTGTCTTGGGAAAGTGGCAAATTTCGTACACTTCTAACAGTTGGTATCCCATGTCCAGAGCTTTGAACAATTCCACGCTGACCCAGGTTCCCGTCAAGGCCCGTTCTTCCTGGCTGTGATGGCAAGGTTGGTCCTGGTTGCACGTTTCGGCACAAGTACGGCACAAGGGAAACATCAGTTTGCCTTGACAATGGTGAGGTAAGACGGGATGGTATAGGTTCGTGGGAGGCAAAACTTTACACTTGATCAAGCCTTCGTATTGTCGAATGTTTTTCAGGTCGATGTGTTCCGTCAACAATTGCGGGTGCCCTACAGGAAAGCGACAATATTTGCACACGTAGGGATACAGCGAACACACGTCCAAGTATTTGATTTCTTCTCCTTTCTCTTCGTCGGCTTGGTACAGCAAACAGGTGGCATTGGTCCTTCCTCCGTACAAACTATCCCTCGGGTTCAGCGGGTCCATGAACTGGTAACTTTCCACGAGGCGTTTAAACTCGGGATCGGTTTTCAAACGGTGATCGTACTCGTGTTCCCACATTTCCACCACTTGGTATCCTTGCTGTTCTAACTTTAGGCGTCGCTGACAAGTGTCCTGGTACAAGTCTTCCATGGTTCGTTGCAAAAACTGATTTTTAGTGTCACGGTCAGGGTAACAGACGGGACATCCGTGAAATAAGCAACCGTTAAACTCGTACACGATCTTGGGGTTTTCTAAGTCCCAGCCATCTACCGAATACGTTCCGATGGTCTTTTCGCCTCCTCCGTTGCGGGCATGCTGAATCCATTTGTCTTCCTTGTCGCACAAGTAATGTAACCAACGTAGGGCTTTGACCGAGTATTGACGCTTGACATAGTGGGTCGTTTGAGGACTGATGACAGCCACGGTGTTTTCAGGCATGAATCGTTGGCGGTACACTAAGGAACACGCTTTGGCAATGGTGTAAGCTTCTTTCAAAGGATCGACCCCTCCGTGTTCCATGAACAGTTCTCGAAATTTTCCACAGCAACGTCGTAAAATGTCCACGTCGGAACGACAATACTTTAACATTTCTTCCTGAAAGTCGAAGGGGTCAGAGGCATGAGCCTGGTACCAAGCGTACAAAACTTCTCGTTGTTCGGTACGCATGTTGTCGGGGTCGTAATAGTGAGCCTCAGGTAAATGGGGTAGAACGGCATGTTGATTGGCTTCCGTATTGTTAAAGTGTGGAAAGTACCCTTTAGCCATTTCTGTCATTCCAAACGTTTTAGGCATTCGACTCAAAGGCATGGCCAAGTAACTCATCGAATCTTTAAACTGTACTTGTCCCACTTGCATGAAAATGATTTTGGCTCCGTTCAAAGTGACTTTAGGACGTTCGGTGCCTTGTTCCGTATAGTATCTGAGAAGAAACTGTCCATTGTATCCGGAGAAATTGTGAGCCATCACCGTGGCATGACGATGACAATCTCCGTAACGTTCGATGTCCTCTTGGCTCCACGTCTTGTCGATGGGGTCTAAGACCCATTGGGCAAAATCGGCTAACGTGTTTGGTCCCGGAAAGATTTTTTCACGTCCTCCAGGAATCTTGCTGCAGTGAGGGCAGTGACTGAAGATAGGTTCTTGAATGCACTTCTCGTACGCTCGATGAGCCACGCAGAAATTAGGGATGTGAATGCCAGTCTCTTGCATGCATTCGAAATCGAAAAAGATGAAATTGCCTTTCTTCTTGTGACCGTCCTCTTTCTCTGGTGGGGGTTGGTATTTTTGCACGTAACATTCGTGTTCCAAGTCCACGATGTGGTGACAAATGTGACATTTTTTCTTTCCTCGACATACGTGTGCCTTGGCATTGTTGGTAAGTATGCCTTCTCCACACGTAGGGCACAATCTCAGGAGTTGACAAGCACATTTCTTCTGTGAACCTTGTGTTTTCAAATGTTGCTGGTAACAGGCAGGGCTGACAAACGTGCGCAGACAAGTTGAACAAGGCACTGGTTCTTCGCTCAGACAGGGTGGAGAGGCCAAACATCCTGGGCATTTCAATCCACAACGCTTGTGTTGCTCTCGATTGTTATAACCATAATCACATTTCTCACAATAATAACTGTATCCCAGGAATCCGGTGATACTGGTAATGGTATCGAAATGGTCATCGTGATAATAAAGGTGAATGTATTTTCCGTCCTTAAAATCCTGGCCTCGAAACAACAGAGACCCGCGCATTTCTTGAGGGTGCACTTTCAAGGTGTAGCGTGGAGCTAGGGCATCTTGCAATTTTTGCATCTCAGGAATGCCACAGGGTGTGTCTTTGGACAGGCCAGCTTGTTGCAACAGGAGTTCTGCTTCGTTTCGTTGTTTGGCTCGATCGGATCGTTGAATAGTGTTCCAGGTTCTTTTCCATTCTGTCGTGTCGTTCTTGTTGGCATAGGTTCGTCCCACCACGATGGCACGGGCTAAACACATCTGGTCATGAGGATTGTGAATTTGGACAAGACTACGCTTAATGCTGCGAAGCTCGTTCACCAATAACATCTTTTTGCGTCCTGTCCCTTGAGGAAGAGAGACGTGGGCCATTTTCAGTGTGGCTTTACCATCGGTGATGTCAAACTGGTCATTAGATTGTTGTACGTGTTGAATCTTGTCCATGATTTTGGAAGGGGTTAGTTCTGCAGGTCTGCTAAACTCGATCCAAACAGGGGATTTCAAACCGTCGTGATCTATGGATAGTGTCAAGCGATCGTCTTCTTTGGGTTGACATTGTCGCTTGAGTGCGGTGAGCAAAGAATCCCACATCTCGGCGATGAACCCTTCTGCTTTCTCCAAGGGTACGTCGGCCTTGAAATCTTTAAACTTCACCGTGTAGGTGTAAGCCGTGGTTCTAAATTTTCTAGAGGAGCGCTTTTCGGTCTCTCGAATGGAATAGTATTTTTCAGGGTTGACTGAGGGTGACGAACTTGGTTTAGAGGTTTCAAATTCTGGTTCACTCATGTCCTCTTCAAAATCACTGGCATGAATTTGTGCCAAGATTTCAGCCCTGGTACGAGGCGATAGATCACGTTTCTGCCTCTTACTTTCTTCTTCTTTCTTCTCGAATGAATGGGATCGTTTCATCTTGAGTGCAAAACGTCAAATGACTCAAGTTTAAACACCATAGACTAATTTATAGTCTTGGCAAACCAGCGTATATAAAAAGGGTGTGTGTCTTGTCCTTTCACTATTCATTTCACTCTCAAGCCGAGCACAACGATGGAAGAGACTACCCAGATGGAACGTTTCGTCAGAGCTTTGCGAGGGGTCATTAGAAAATTCTCTTCAGACCAGCCGACGGACTACTCTCCTTCCTTTCGAGATAAAAGTGAAGATACTTGCTATATCTGTCAGAAGAAAGGGCATTGGTCTTCAGAGTGTCCAGACCGTCAAAAAAAGAACAAAAACTGGGACTAAAAGAGACAAAAGTCAAGATACCTGTTATTATTGTAAAGGAAAAGGACATTGGTCTCCACATTGCCCAAAAAAGAAACAAGAGGAGTCAGAAGAAAAGAAGGATTCTTCAGAAGAAGAGAGGGATTCTTCGGAAGAAGAGAGGGATTCTTCAGAGGAAGAAGAGGAAGAAAGAAGACAATTCTATTTAAAAGAAGCAAAGAAACAGGAGAAGAAAAGAAGAAGGGAAGAAAATGAGGAAAAAACGGTGAAGAAATTCAAAAAACAGAGAGACTAAACAAGGAGAAAGAAGAAGTTAATGAACTTTTAATTAAAGTGTTCTGTGGTGAATTGTGAATTGGATTGTAAAAAAATGGATAAAAGAATACATGAATGATATAAGGTAAGTGTCTTTGAGTTTTGATTTTAAAATAAGAAGCTACACTCACGCACTCATACACAGACACGTACTATAAGGGTAAAATGGGTGGGGTTTATTTTTGAGTTATTGGCAAATTGAAATTGTATTTCTTTTCGAGAAATGTGGGTGGTCCTGAAAAGGGCCTTTTTATTTTGGTGTAGGGGTGAGTTTAACCAATCAACTTTAACTGCCTTAAGCCTTTGCCACGGCCAAGGCCTACTTCTGATGATTGGGTTGAAATCACTAAGGGTGGTATGACAGGCTTAGTCACAGGGTTGGCGTGTTTAGCTCGGGAAGGTCGTATTC
Source organism: Sinohyriopsis cumingii (assembly GCA_028554795.2). NCBI lineage: Eukaryota > Metazoa > Mollusca > Bivalvia > Unionida > Unionidae > Sinohyriopsis > Sinohyriopsis cumingii. The sequence goes on from CM068829.1 coordinate 42,639,986, forward strand.
TCTTCGGTCGTGATAAAGAAGTCTGATACATTTGTTTCAGACTTCTTAACTCCGCTAAAATGTCCAACAGTACCGTAGCCGTTTGATTTTCACCCTCTTGTTTCTTTGCTGCTACTTCTTCTTGCTGTTGTTGGTGTTGTTTTTTTCTTACCTCTTCTTGTTGCTGATGCTGTTGCTGTAGGAGAAAAGCTTGTTCCGCTTCCTTTTGTCGATGCATAAATTTCTCCAATTCTTCTTTCTGTCTCTGTCTAAAATTCTCCACTTGCGGTAATGAAGAAGGTGCGAGGTAAGAAAATCCACAAAATCCCAATGTACCTCTTCTGAAAGTAAGTCCGGGTTCCCTTGGGCAGTCTCCCCTGCTGGTGCACCCCAATGGATCGTTTTCTGAGTTTCCGTCATGTTGAATCACTGTCGCATAGACTGACTGCACACAAGCGCTAACGAATCTATATAGACCACGTGACGTCACAGACTGCTCTCTTCGGATTGGATGCGAGCTGACTGAATTTTGTAACGCGTGTTCGGATTGGTGAATGAATTCAATCCGTTTCAATCCTTCCTGTACCTATAAATAAGCGCAGTTCACTGCATTGATTCACTTGTTCTTGTCGCTTCAAGATGTGGACCGATGTGCAATCTTCTACGCTTGTGTCTTCCATGATGTTCCGGACGGACATGCTCATGTATGTCCGATCCAAGTGGACCGTTGTCCACAGGACAAACACCAGCTTGTGGATACGTAGGATCTACGTTGAAAGACAAGGATGCCTGAAAAGAGTGCTGATTTACGGACCAACAGTGAGACGTAGCCTAAGGACAAGAAGAAGACCAATGCCGTACCATTTATGTTAATGAATACATTAACATAAACCCAAAGGCCCTTTTCAGGGCCAGCCATATTTCTCGAAAAGAGATAGCCTTTCCATTGCCTACCCCTTTTTTAAAAAAATTTTAAAAAAAAAAAAAATCCCATATTCAATTCCCCTTTGTCCCTAAACAACCCCCAAACTCTATTCCCATGTTAAATTCCCCTTGTACGTATATCGGTCCACAATTTTTTCCCATGTTAATTCCCCTTGTACGTATATTAACCCACGATTTTTCGCCATGTTAAATTTCCATTGTACGTATATTCACCCAGGGGTCTCCGTAATGCTAATTTCCATTGTACGTATAGTGCCCCACCTTACTACTTATATATATATATATTATAATATGTACAAAAACGGCCGTCTCGTCACTATTAGAAAATAATTACCTGACAGAAACCAGAGAACCATCAATACACATAATTTTATACAACTATTATACCTTACACCGGTTTATTCATTTTTGTACACAAATAAACAAGTAGATAAAAAAATGTAATGCAAATTAAAATATATGAAGTGGTAATTCCTAGCACAAACACGATATTACACGAATAAAACAATATAGATGCATATATAACACAAGCACAATACTGTAATAAATTGATCCTTGGTCAAGATCACTATAATTTAGAGACCATGTTATATTAACCAGCCGCAAGACCTAGTGTCTGAAGAAGGAAGTAAATGTCATAAAGAAATATACCGGGAAGGAAAACAAAGAAACCAGCTCCAGGGACAGTATGAGTACGACACATCGTAAAATAATAAAATGCAAAGATCAATGATCAACCCCACGAACGAGAATAATAAATACTTTGTTTCTTCAAAATTCTTTTGATTAGTTTGCGCTCTAATGATGCTAGTTCTTCGCGCTCTAGTGGGATGCGCCCTAATAAGATTAGCTCTAGTAGGACAAAAATATTTTTTGCGCTCTAGTGGGATAAGCTCTGATGGTTTGCGCTCCAATGAGACGTTACCAGGTAGAGCGTCAACCTCGGATGCGGGAGGTCGCGGAATCGAACCCCGGCCAAGTCATACCAGATATTTACAAAAATGGTACCAGCAGCTGCTTCGTTTGGCCCTCAGCATTAAGAAGTTTGTGTTAGGGCTGGTCGGTCTGGTGTCATATAATGTGACCAGGTGGGACACGAGTTAAATGTATGCGGCATGATGCCACACTGCAGACATTGCAGCGATATGACTGATCACACATACGGTCATATTAAGATAGGTGTGAGATGTCCGATTCAGAATTTGGAAAGGTGGTAATTCATTTAATATATTGCTCTTGAAAGATTATAATTGACGTATTCTGTTTTGAATTATGTCATATCTTGGTCCAATCTCTTGGTTAGCAGGCGGCGCGTTTTGGTTAAGTCGAGCTGAAAATTACCTTTGTGCCAGTAGCTGTTTTCAATTAACACGCAAACTGGCTGTAGTAATAACAAATTATTCATCGTCGTCGACTGGGAAGAACTCTTGACTAACATAGCCTAAAATATTAATATTATTATTTTGATTTATCTTGGAATTTCGAAGCATATTATTTGGAACAGCAAAAGATTCTTGCTGTCACAATGCGCTTTCAAATCTTATGTCTTCGTTTTTCTTCCGAAAATGAACTGGCATGAGTTATTTGCATACGCTAATCACACAATTCTTAATTTCACCGAAGACATTCTTCTAGCTTCTATCTGTTGTTTTTTTTTCTTCTCCGTCTGTAAGCATGGCTGGATGAATAGATGGTTTGATAAAAGGAACAAATGACCCATGTATTGATTTATGGTTGGTTTGCTTTAATGACACTTTCGGTACCTTTTTGGCGTTGAAATGTGAGAAAAGTGCATCTTTCCAAACGAATACTGAGGCAGCGGACACTTGCTTATCTTGTCTGGTACCGAATCCACGATCTGTGGGTTACGCGTCTTAATCGGTATATGCAATAGGTAAATGCTGCCAATATTGATGTCCCTTGGATACAGCTATATTTGATAATTGGTACTGTATTATTCCATGTGAACAACTTTGTTTTTGCTGGTAGTTTTGCTGTAATTTGTACACAGCTTTATTAGGTGTTCTTTTTCATTACTTTAATGAGGAATTTTTCATGTTCATTTTAAAATTTGCGTCATACCACATTCCTCAGTTTGTATCTGGGACTTGGCATTTTATTTTAGCATTCTTATGTAGATTATATAAAATCACAATTGCAACTGAAAGGAGTCACCGATATGCCGATATTTATTGTTATGTATAATGACTGACCTTTTTCTTATCTTTGATGTTCTATCTATACATATGTAAATCACAAGAGCTTAGTATGTAAATGATATTCTGGCTGTGGACCGACCATTTTTGATTTTCTGTGTAAACGGACAAATTATTGAATTAATGAGACAGTTTTAAAGCTTTCTTCCTGACCACAGTTTAGGCATGAACTACATCTGCTTGAGATAAATTAATCTGGATTGGTTTGCTTGGTTTTCATCCCATTTCCAGTATAATATACCTTGTCGTAACATCAACGTTAATTTAAAATTAGGAAGTTGTACTAAATGAGGGTGTGCTTTTCCTAATGAGTATTCTGGTCGTAACAAAAAAAGTGACAATGCATAGGGAATGTAAATGTCTGTGTGGTTAAATGATATTTAAGAACACTATTAAATTTCTTTCCAGTTGGTTTGCAGCATACAAGATTACGGCACGGGCAGCAACTTAATCGCCTAATTTAACTCGCAAATCATGTGACGTAAACTGCATGAAAAATCGCCAGGTTTAGTTTTCGCTAACGTCGCAAACACCATCAGAAGTGGAGCTTCAAGAACGGAGGTATTATTTGTGAGATTTATCATATATTTAATAGTTTTCAATTTGGTAATCTACTAATCTATACCCTTCATGGGGATGAGGGGCTACTTTGGTTTATTTTCACCGTGGATAAATCTATACCCTTATGGACAAAGAAACCATGGGGTAGGATATTTGACTAATTGAACTGACTAAAGCGCTTGTATTTGTTGTACAGCTGTATATGTGTAACAGATAATTATGAACTTGTAGGCAGGCTTTTATACATTAAGCCAAGCCTTTCATAAAACAGGTATAACAAAACCCGACGTTTACAAAAATACGAATAGTTTTATTAATAAATGCGATCCAATTGTCAGTTATTCCGGGGTCCGGATTGCCACAAACTGATGTAAGCAGACTGATTTTTAATTGACACATTTTATCATAATAACGACTAGTTAGGATTCCAAAAGTATACCATATATAAGTAAGTGAAATTCACAATGGTTTTGTGTTAAAAAGAAAACATTGTACTCAAAATAAAGAAAAGTAGCAATGTCTCTTAACATCTTCCAGCAATGAAAGTTCTTTATCAGTTGTCATACATATGAAATCTTATAATAGAGAAGGAAAATACATTTGAATAATAAGGCTTCAAATTAAACTATTCTGACATGCCAAATCATATTCCAAAAATCCATTAGATCTCCCTTATTGATTACGTGGAATTAACTGAAGAGCTTGAAATAATTACAAACCGAATTTCACAAGTATAAAAGAAGCTACTAGTAGGAAACATTCTTGATCAGCTTAAAAAATCGGCATCAGAACTTATCTTTTCAAATTCCTGCCTACGATCCCAGTGAACGGAAAAACGGACGAAAAACCGATATTTTATTGACGATGGTTATTTAACGTTATGCACAGCTTGCTGAGGGCAGACATTCATGAATATCCAGAGACAGATTTTGAAGGAATCGCCGTTTAAAATGTAAACGATCTATATCAAAACTGCCCACGATGTCAGAATATCACTGAAAGACTAGGCTGTATAATCAAAGAACCATAACGTAACGGCGTGGAATGTTATTATACATTCACCGTCTGACATAAGATTCACTGGATTTGTGAATTAACAACAATTGACTGACAACCGGTGATTTTGTCGATTCATCAACTAGACATTCATAGTCTGGCCATTGCTACGTAATAAGAAAAAGGCCTATAGTGTAAGTATTTCTATGAAGTAACAGGACATATTAAGAATGCTGTCTAGACGCATGTAACGTGGTTCGGAATAAGCTTGTTAAGAATCGGATTTAGTAAATTTGAAGACCCAATTTCTCTTATATAGCAAATAGACATTAGATGAAGTCTTATAAGTTTTTTAGGAATTGGCAAGATAACTAGTCTGATGTCCTGAGCTTTCTTATGTCTCAGATAGATGCCATATAACAAGTTTTAATTGTTTAACTCATATTAACTACTTTAGTACCCTTAAGTGCAGCAAATGTTTTCAACAGCGACGAATTTGATTAAATTCAGTCCGTGTATGACAGTATTGAAGCAGTATTTGTCGGTTAACATGCCGATGAAAAAAATTAACCTGATTTTTGATTGGCTGCCTTACTATATGGTTTTGTTTCAAGAAATGCAGGTCAGAATAATTTTCCCTTATTTTCCAGCCTGAAATACCTGTAATCGTATTGTCTTATCGTATTATTATTATTATTATTATTATTTCGTCATTTGAGCTTTTCAGATAAAGTCATACACCAAGCAAATGACTGTTATTAGACAACTTTTGTCCGCGCTGTGACACACGTCAATAATAAATCCACGTGAGCTAAAGCTTAAATTTCCGTAAGGTCCAAAACTTTAACACTAATTGATTGAATTTTGTTTAAGGTGATGTATGCTAGTTGATTTACCTGGTAAACATTATTCATTACAGATCTAGGTGAGGCATATATCTGGAAACATCTCCAGTTACAAAAGTACGCATGATTGGAATTCGAATAATGCTTTAGATGTTATACAAATTATTTGAGTTTCTACACAAATAATTTTATGCTGGGTATGCCTGCTAATTTATTTTTTATGTCACACATCTTTTCCTGACTCTGAATGTTCTCTTCGCTTGTAAACAAAACCCTTATAATGCCGAGGTTGTTTTTTTTTTTTTTAAGAATAGTTTCTTTTATATACATTTACTGTTGTTAAATTGAGTCTTGTGTCATGGAAATGGAGGAGTCGTATCATAACACCCTTTTTGTTGTTCTCACTTTTCTACCAATATTCAATTATTTCAAATGACATCGGTCGAGAGAGAGAGAGAGAGAGAGAGAGAGAGAGAGAGAGAGACTCCTGAAAGACACATGGAACTTTGAGGATCCTCATAAAATAGTCTAATCATATCCAGTTTAAGGTGAATTGTTATCATTCAATATTCACTGCTGAGAATTAGAAATAAAGCGTTCTCATTTGCGAGAGATGAATGGCGATTTAATTGATTAAGGTTTCGAAACTGAATCAACCTAATGTGACTTACTGCCGGCTTCAGATGCTCATTTAGACTGACTTTTCTTTCATAAGTAATTTAGTCATTTTATGGATGAACATCAATCGCTAATTGAAACACCGCTGTGATGATGCATTTATCTCAATTTGATGTGCCTGAGGAAGATAAATTTGAAAAAGAGACAATTATGTATTTAAATGAAGTTTAAGTATAACACATTTTTAAATATATAATCCATCTTGTTTCTGCTTTATTTCTATTATCATAGTTATAAATCTGAAACTAATTCAGGATTAACATTTTTGAAATAACCTTCCACTATATAAAGAGTCATGAAAACGGGACGTTAATATCTTGTCACATTTATTGCACAATGAATCGCAATTGGATGCTAACACAACATATTCTCAAATGAAGTCCGCTTCTCAAATTGTAATCATTATCATAAAACTTATTGACATTACATTAGATCGAAAACATTTGCAACATTATCAACTTTATAAAAACAGGGATTGCGAGTGCTAGAAATTTTAACTTCAAGGAAAGTCCAGTGAGATCACTTATCAACTACAAATGGAGACTAAATATCTATTTCGGTCGAACGAAAGAAAAAACTGAAAAATTAATGTCACATTATTTCAGTTGCACCTCGCAATTTTTGAATCAATTGGTCGCAACAGGAGACAATTTTATAACAAACTCCGCTCAAAATGTTTTGTGAGCGATTGCAAGTGTAACCTGGCTTGTTTTAACTATTTTAATTTGCAACTTTATTAAACAACGGTTGCTACATCGCTGACTTTAATATAACATACATCGAGGTTGCATATCAGTGTAACATATTTTTACAAATCCTTATAATCTGCAGGTTAAGCAAAATGCAGTTATTACATCGCTGACTTTAGCGTAAAAGGTGTCATGACTGCATGTAGGTGTAACAAATGTAATAATCATTTCAAAATGCAGTTTGATCAAACAGAGGTTGTTGTACCATCGAAGACATTAATGTAATCTGCGTTGTGATTGCGTTCAAGTGTAACACATTGTGTAATAATTATTCGAATTTGCAACTGTATTAAAAGAGTCTGTAGCTTGCAGCCAATTAAAAATGGGGTTGTCACCAATTATTTTTGATACATTTCCCTTGATTTTAAATTCCTGGTATTTATCCAGTTATAAATAAAAGTATCGCTCAGTATTCATGAACAATATTACTAGTCTCTCTCTCAAGATATATATATATATATATATATATATATATATATATATATATATATATATATATATATATATATATATATATAAAGCTGTCGGGCATTTCTGCGCACTTAAGGTTTTCGTCTCCAATATTGAAGCAAAACTCATACCGAATTTGACCAATTGACGAAAATAATATACAGCAATGCTTACCATTTGAAAAGAGACAGTTCTCACGAGAATATTCTGTTCAAAATAATATTAATTTTGGACACAGGGGATACCAACCCCGTGTTTTCCTGACTCGATATAAGTCGGCCTATTATGCTCACAGCATTGAAAAGATGTAATGTTTATTCATCGAGCTAAATACATGAATTACATTACATTGGACTGTTTCTGTCAGCAGTTGAGTCGAGTAATTAGGTCAGGTTTATAGACAGTTTTAAAAAATTCAAGGTAAAAATGCCAATAAATGGCAAGGTATATTAAACAAACTAAACCGACCTTTTAAAAAAATTAGTAAAGTTCAACATTATATATATATATATATATATATATATATATATATATATATATATATATATATATATATATATATATATATATATATATATATATATATATATAATAAGCTATTATGTGGAAGAGAAACAACAATGTGTCTGCAACGTATTGTTGATGGGGATACAATCACTAAAGAATGTCGAAACAGACTATAGCTGGGGAATTTCTTGAGAATTCATGTAGTAGCCGCAAGTTGACACGTTGGGTAGCAGACGATTTTGTAAGTGTGGGAAAACTTCTTGCAAGATTGGAAACTTGTTGCAAGATTTAAAATGCAGCGTTGTTTTAAGGTATACATTTCCCTCTTTTATATAATGTATTTATTTGTATGATTCTTAAAGATACATAGTAAATCGGATTTTCTGGGTTATCGGTTCAAGAAGGGCATGGAGTGGGTATTCATTTTGACAGTTAGAGATCACATTTGCATATGCATTTCGAGTTGAATTACGGCATATTTTTGTACAATTTATGAAGATATATACCTTGCTAAAATTTTGATAATATATAATTACTTCCTCAGACGACCGCTCCGGTGGCCTATTGGTTAGAGCGTCCGCCTCGGATGATGGAGGTCGTGGGTTCGATCCCCGGCCGAATCATACCAAAGACTTACAGAAATGGCGCTCAGCATTAAGAAGTTAGTGTTAGGACTGGACGGCCTTGTATCAGGATAATGTGACTGAGTGGGACATCATGCTACACGTCTGCGGCATGATGCCCCAGTGTCAGATGTCACTATAAACTGTCACACTGTAGACATGGTACCGATATGACTGAAAAATTGTTAAAGCTCCGTTAAAAATCCAAATCACACACACACTTCCTCAGACAGGACGGAAGCTATTTAAATAATCAGACCCATGCATACGTGTCTTAAAGGCTAAAATACATCGATTTGAAAAAAGAGAACAACGGAATGGCTGCAAATCAAAGCCATTAGGTTAACTTTCAATGAAAGTTACTAGACTGAAAAGTCTGGATCCTACTTTCCATGTGATGTTGCTGGCGAAGCTTATACTCTTCTCTTTAATCAGTGGCGTCAATGAGCAGTATTATTAAACGAGTTTGTTACTTAGATATTATCTGAAAATTGTATTATTCTTAATTAAAATTGTGACGATTTTCTATCAGTCTCTACCACTATATGCCAAACGTTAAATTTGGCGATTGGAAGGTTCCATGTAATATACGAAGGGCTGACTGCCAAATATACTGGTAGCTTTTGCTTATTTGAACTAAATAGTTCTCTCTCTCTCTCTCTCTCTCACACACACACATATGTGCGTTAAATAATGCAGATAATAACATCGCATGGTATGCATATTTTATATAAATCAAAACAATCGCATCTCTCAATATGGAAGTCAAATAAAAGACGAACATTTAAAAACCGAAAGATGTATTATTGAAAATTTTAAAATCTAGGTACATGTACTTGATACAAAATACGATCTGAAAACTGGACCGCTGTTTATACGATCCAGTTTTGATAAGGCTGATCTCACTCTCAATTCTAGCTATACTTAGTTTTTACTGACATTATAAACAAAGTTATACTAATGACATTACCATCATAATTCACTATTTTTTCTCCACAAAAGAACAAGAAGAAGTGTAATTTAATTTGAGTTCTTCAATGCTACAGTATAAGTCCCGTTACATCCGTTTATTTAACTCTATCAAATACTTTTTTTCTGACTCATGTGGTTCCATCAAGCTTCATGGCCTTTCAATTGAATTTGTATCGTCTATTTGACATTCGGATTGACTTAGGCATGCGAGAATAAACCGCACTAAAGATGTACTCATCTCCGCTATCACCGTTTCCCGCTTTAATAAGAATCTAATTTTATCTTTAGATACTTGCCTATGTTATGCAGCGAGTAATCGGAGAATAACCGGTTGGAACTGAGAGCAATTTAGTGGCGGATTTATAGTGCAGTACCGATAGCATTGTAATTATGTTCGTCTTGACAGGAACATTCTAGAATTTCCTTCTCATATTCGTTGAGTTTAAACATATATGTTTCCAAAATGATCTTTAATTTCCCAAATAACATGACTCTCGATTTGCTCAATGCCAAAACACAACAATACACATTATATGTTTAGGACTATTGATTACTTAAGCAATAAACACGACTCTGTTCTCTCTCTTTCACACACACACACACACACACACACACACCCACACACACACACACACTTCTCCATCAGTGAACAATACTTTAGTAATTTAAATGAAATGCTGATGTCGCTGAATCATGAGAGACCTTAAGTGGTGGCTCTTTGTAAAACTCAATACATTTCGAAGAATACCAAATCCGTCAAACTTTTTCTTTCTAAAACTTCAGCTCAGTTCAATTTACTTAATTGTTGGGCAGTTACTGAGGCTGTGTGCGTGATATCCGCTAAATCAGAATAAAATGATGTGCCTTAAAAAAGCAATGCCCATTCACCGTACTTCCAACTGTATAAGCGGAGCATGCTCAAGCATCACGGTTGACTCAGTGGTGTCGCTAACATATAGGAAGAGTATGCAAAGCATATTATTCCACACACTGTATTATTACACTATAGATTAGGCAGTGGAGCATCGGTAAGATTTGTATTAGGGCTAGCATATGGACGCAAATATCCTAGATACGCCACTTTATTAAGCGAAGTCCAAACACACATTATCAATTACACAAGGATGAAGGTCGGTAAAAACTGTCTGAATAAGCGAACAAATTATTCAGTTTCTACTTGTAAATGGACTGAATAAACTTTAACTGCCCAATTTGGACACAAGACCATGATCTGATTCAAGCTAGTCGTGGTGTGTGACCACAATGTAGTTATACATAACATGTGACACCAACCAGTTTCAGTCCTTTGTTTGCAGCCTAGGCCTGTACTCGAAACGTTGCATAGTTTTATGCTTTAGTTTCCTTTATTTGCAACCTAGGTCTGTACTCGAAACGTTGCATAGTTTTATGCTTTAGTTACCTTTATTTGTAACCTAGGTCTGTACTCGAAACGTTGCATAGTTTTATGCTTTAGTTACCTTTATTTGCAACCTAGGTCTGTACTCGAAACGTTGCATAGTTTTATGCTTTAGTTTCCTTTATTTGCAACCTAGGTCTGTACTCGAAACGTTGCATAGTTTTATGCTTTAGTTTCCTTTATTTGCAACCTAGGTCTGTACTCGAAACGTTGCATAGTTTTATGCTTTAGTTTCCTTTATTTGCAACCTAGGTCTGTACTCGAAACGTTGCATAGTTTATTGTTTATATACCACGCGTAACCTACGTACATATGACTAAATGTTATTTGGTTTAGAAATACTAGACATCGGCCTTGATAATGTAGATTAAACTTGCTTTGTTTTTAAAAAATATAATAAACCATTAGCACTAGTAGTACTGGGGTGACTGACTAACACATTTGCCAGTAAATCATATTTAATTGAGAGAGAGAGAGAGAGAGAGAGAGAGAGAGAGAGAGCTTATGATGCACTTGTCTCTGGGGTGGGGGAAATTTTTTCTCTCTTCTGGTCTTAGGTGTCCCACCTTTATAATTGCCTCAAAGTGAATATGGTCGCAAATATAAGTTGCAATGTTTCCGTTACAGCGAAATCAATAATGTTTGTATTGGCAAGGGTGTTAAATCAGGTTCCGTTATAATTTGAATCAAAACACTTTTTCTGCATGGTTAGGTTAATGTATTCTTTAATTTAGTCATGTCTGTATGTAATATATCGGAATCAATGGGTTCCGATGCTGACATCGCCTTAAAAGGGACTGTGTCCATATTTTTAATTGCAGATATACATGATGAGCCAGCGGATGCAAGAAGATCAAAATCACCACTGCATTTGAAAGGGCTAGTTGAGCTGTTGTCGCAAAAGGTTCGTCTCTGGGCTCCTCTTTTTGGATACCCTATTATCCCTCTCTCTAGCAGGTCTGAGACACCAGATTACTAACATTAGCTTTCCCCTTGCCGTATCTTGATGGCAATCCTAATACTAGACCAATCCGTCAAAATCGTGTGAAAATGTTGACAGTTAACGGATTAGCGTTCCGCCATCTTGCTTGAAGACCTTTAAAGAGTATTTTAAATTAAAGATAGGCTTACATATATTTATAATTTAAAAAAGAAATTTATCTACTAATAATGCATCAAGAAAGACTGCTACAAAGCAAATTAATATATTAGGTTTATGTCAGTGTCGAGAAATAAACAATCTATCTAAAGTCGTTTGAAATGATTTAATGGATAATGATCAGATAATCCATAATGTGTCGAAAATGAATTTTCAGCACTATAACATCGGATTAAAAGTAAGTGCTCCACGAAGCTTGATTAACCTATTAATCAAATTCAATTCAAGATAAAATCGGAAATTCTCCGCTTATTACCGAGTTAATATATCTCTACTAAGATAGATGTAAAGGTGACACATGCATTATCTTTTAAAACTTATAAATTCATAAAAGTCAACTGAAGAATTAAGATTTTGTTTTATTTGCCCGTGCAATAACGTAAAATACACGTATTCTGCAGCGCCCTTTGTACCTTGTTTCATAAGGGGACGTAATCAACAATTCTTTTCACTTATCGACCACCATATATCCTTCATTTGTTGTTTACAAAGGAATATCAATGCAACCTAATTAGCAATTAACATGCAGTCACTGAGATGAATCAGTTTACTTCCTGTGGATATATTATTTTTTTTCAGATTTGCATGGTGTGTCAAATGTTTTGTTTTGAAATGAGATATATGCGCTCTGTGAAAAAGTCACAAATAGTGGAATTTCTGCATGGATAGCATGTCTATGTAATCATGGATAATATCTGCTATGACACATTAAGCTTAGATTTACACGAAATTATAACATCATTGTGTACTCAATCGAATTTAAGTACAACCATATCTTGTTTTAAAGACAGTTATAATCTCTGCGGGAATCAAAGAGTAAATAAACAAATGCACATCTCCCTTCCCAAAAAGGAAAAAAAAAAATTGATCAGTTGCGGTCAGTGTTGAAAAAGCCGATGACAAGTCAGTGACGTAGCGCTGCTATCTGAAACGGAATTCCGATGTAACTAATGTAGTAAAATGAAAACATTATGTAATTAATGTAGTAAAATGAAAACATTATGTAACAAATGTAGTAAAATGAAAACATTATGTAACTAATGTAGTAAAATGAAAACATCATGTAACTAATGTAGTAAAATGAAAACATTATGTAACTAATGTAGTAAAATGAAAACATTATGTAACTAATGTAGTAAAATGAAAACATTATGTAACTAATGTTATAAAATGAAAACATCATGTATCAGTTTAAATAAAACGTCTTGGCAATAACAAAATAAATAAAAAAATGACAATAAAAAGATAAAAGTAACAACAAAGTGCAAATATTGCAATCTGGACGACTTAAAGTCTTAGAAAACCGCACTCAACCGTATTTAGTTGTTCGAAATCTTGATAAAAATGTGTTTATGCTAGTCAATGAACCATGATCTCTGTCGAATATCTAACTTCAAAATAACCAGTAGCTTGCTTCTCTCCAGTGCATTAAGTTTCTCTCACCGTTGTTATATGAATATGTCTTGACGTGATTGTTTCAAGAATGGGGTACTACTACTACTACTACTACTAATAATAATAATGAGGACTTTGTATAGCGCCAAATCTTAAGAAGCTCTAAGCGCTTGACCACATTAGAAAACACATATAACATAAAAAAACATAAATAATGATATGATTACAAAAACAAACACCATGAAATTAGAAAACATAATAAACATGCTGAAAATATTTAAGATAGGAAACATTATTAGGTCTTTAAGTTTGTTCTTGCAGTCGAAATAAGTGAGTTTTAAGAGATCTCTTGAATGTGATCACTGTGTATTTGTGTCTAAGTTCAGTGGGCAATCCATTCCACGTTGCTGGGCCCTGGTATGCAAAAGAACGTTGTCCATATGACTTTGTTTTCATAGTGGGAATAATGAGTATACGATTGCCAAAAGAGGAGCGTAAATATCTTGCTGGTGTGTACACATGGGTGAGGTCGGATAGGTATGTTGGACTGGAGTCCGTCAGTGAAACGTAGCACAGAGAGCAAATTTTGTGTTTGATTCTGAATCGAATGGATAGCCAGTGTAAGGTACAGAGCAGCGTGGAGGTGTGCTCTGATCGCGGTACTCTAAGTATGATCCGAGCAGCTGTGTTTTTAACTTTTTGAAGTTTCTGGAGTAGATATTGAGATGAACCAGACATAATTTAGTTACAATAGTCCAGTCTTGAAAGTACTAATAAACACACACGTGTTTTAGTGGCATCAGTTGAAAGATATTTGCGAATGGAGCTGATGCGTCTCAGCTCAAGTTGTGCAGCCTTGCATATGTTCATGACATGTTGGTGCAATGTGAGAGTACTGTCCAGAGTAACACCTAGGTTTCGTACTGATTGTGTGAATTTAATGTTGGTGTTGCTGATATTTATTGTTTGAGGTAAAGGATGTGAATGAGAAAGCCTTTGTGTTGTGATCAGATTGGCCTCAGCTTGTCATCATTCATCTGCAGCTTGTTACATGTCATCCATGATTTCACATCAGAAATTCACCTCTCTACACCTTGGACGGTAGCATCAACTTCAGTTGGTTGGCTAGATTTGTATATTTGGGTGTCATCAGCGTATACTTGGTGAGTCACTGGATAATGATTTATGACACGTGAGAGCGGCTGAGTGTATAGAATGAAGAGAACAGGTCCAAGAACAGACCCCTGTGAAACACCACAACATAGATTAACTGGGCTGGAGTGTATTCCATTTGCAGACACAATTTGTGTCCTGTTGACCAAGTAGGACTTGAACCACAGTAAGACTTATTATGAATGCCAAATACATGCTGGAGACGGTGAAGTAATACATCATGGTCTATTGTATCAAATGCTGCAGACAAATCAAGGAGGGTGAGGACTGTAATCTTTCCGCTATCCAAAGCAGAGAGAATGTCATTAACTACTTTTAGAAGAGTAGGTTCAATACTGTGGCAAGGGCGAAATGCAGATTGTACATGGTTAAAAAGACTGTTTGAATGCAGATGAGATACAAGATGAGAAAGAACAACCTTTTCTAAGATTTTTTATATGAATGGGAGACTATAAACTTGGGCGGTAGTTCTTTAAATCGTTATGGTCGAGTGTTGGTTTCTTCAGTAGAGGCTTTACAATGGCAGTTTTGAAAAATGATGGGAATTCCCCAGATGAGAGAGAGGTATTAATAACATCAGTTACTGGAGGCAATACTGGATCTAATCACTCAAGCAGCAGAGATGTTGGAATTAGATCAAGTTCACATGACATTGTTGCTCTCTTCGTCACGATTGTACGTACGAAATCCATAGAGACAGGTTCAAAGCTGCTAATGGTAGGATGATAAACTTCAGTCAACGTTCCTATACAGTTAGACCCGTAATACCGATACTGTGCCATGGATCTGTATCACAAACGGACATATCGCACCCTGAAGTTGCATTGACATTGGCAATATTCGCTGACCAGTCCAGAACACATCACTTTATGCGTCACCTTTGAAAATCGTAAGAAATTTGAGACTGGTTTAGACCAGCTCTTTAGAATGTTGTGTCTTGGATGAAAAGCCAGACCTTTTCAACAGTTTCTTAGGCATTTTTTGCTTTTACTTAATACTCCTTATACAATTTAATTAGGCGAATAGACTTTAATTCATCGATAGATAAGAGCACTATGGCATCGTTACAGCAACACGGTTGAAATTGACTGTTTCGGTCTGACAACGTCAAAATATATTTCCCGTAATACTTACTACACACATCAGTATTTAGTTACATGATAGCCAATATCTTTAAACAAAAGCGCGTAACTCCTACAACTCTAATCAGCATCTTCAGATAACAGGACAAACCTTTGTATAATGGCATTTGTTTGCGCTATTTATTATTAGGCACAGAGGATTCCTCTTTAATCCATAAGTCGGGAAACAAAATTCGCATTTAGACAACACAATTCTAACATCGGTTTTCAACATTTACAAGGAGAAGAAGAAAAAGAAAACAATTCTCGCAGTAACTTGTATGGAGTACGTCTTGCAGTAATCATTTTATACATACAACGTGTTTTACATGTCAAAAGTGAAAAGTGACAAGTAAATTTTGATTATTGATCTAGCAAACAAAACTGTCGTTCATTTAAGGATCTGGATATCGAGTCAATTTTACTGCAAGCCTATTACAACTGACTGCTACGTATTACCAAATGAATATATTAGAGTACTCCAACCCCAACCCCCAAAAAAGAAACAAAGGAAATGGCAAACATAGCAAATGGTAAACTTAACTTAAAGATAATACAAAATTTGTTCTGCAAGTTCACGTGTGCCAAATGAAAGAGTGTTTATAGCGACAGGGATGGGTATTTATTTACTATTAAATATTATATATTTCTTTTAGAATATTGATTGAGAAATATGAAAATATTATGATGTGCACGTTTTGCCTTTACCCCACAGTTGCATAAGGGATTTGCTATCAGCTGATTGTGACCTGTTTTGTAGTCACTACCTTCATGTCTATCGCATTATGAATAATAGCTATGGTAATTGCAATCACCATATATATATATTAAGAAGGAGCGCTATTGTTTAGTGGGGTAATATACTCGTCATTTATTAGGAATATCTTTTCAATTAGGGTATTCAAACTGAAGATAGAGGAATTAAGGAAGAATCATTTTATTATTTCAAGTCTAGTATTTAATATAATTTCATTTAATTTTTGTCAGCTTACGTACCATATTACATGAGGGTGCTGTTCCTAATAATATATACGGATTTACATACAAGCTTTTGAAATTACGTGTTTAAGATTGCAAATCCAACAATAAAACGTATTCATGTAGTTAAGAAATTAAAGTGTTGGTATAAAGCAATTTGATATAACAATACTATTGGTATATCAAACTTTGATCCGCCCATGGCACAATAATACTTATATGTAAATATTCTTGCAACTGTGTGCAGTCGATTCTAGGTCTCAACGATCAATGATGAATTTCCACTCATTAATTATTAGTGAGGTATGAAAATAAAGATAATAATTATTAATAATCCCCACTTTCTGAATGAATTTAATATGATATACAACTTCACAATCATTTCTGTTTTCCATTCCCCCTCCCCTCTCATACATAAAGGAAAAAATACGCAGGATTCTGGAGTGAGAGAAAAGAATTGGGGTTGCATGAAAACCTTGAAACTGAACTTATACCAAGTTACGTACAAGACATGATATGGACGAAAATCCATGAAAAGACGAGTTTAATTGGATTTTCGCTTGTCTATGATCGATGGCAAACGTTGGAGTAAGAATTAGAGAGGTGTTGTTGTTGTTGTGTTGTTTTTTTTAGGGTTTAACGCCATTTTCCAGCACCAGATAGGCTTTACATGGCGGCCAGTATAACTAGTGCAGGAAGATCCCTGGAAAACCCCGGGAAGAACCAGCGACCCTCGAATAGCTGCTGGCGACCGTTTTCACGCAACCACGTTAGCCTAGCCTGAGACTCGAACCCACACAGAGCAGACAGTGGTGAAATGGCAGTGATGTGGATCGGTGAGTACTTTAGACCACTCGGCCACTCGGGCCCTCGATATAGTGAGAGAGATAGAGAACAACTATGATCAGTAGTGATATTAAAAAGATTAGTGACTTAGAATGTTTTAATTACCTCTTGCTGGTTCGTCATTTCGCTTAGTTTCTATTCCACACTAATTCCCATGCGCCGATAAACGAAATGTCAGTGTTCAAGAAGCTAACCGTGTGCTTTTAGCGCTCTACTTTCTTCATTAAAACCATCATTCATGTTTAAATCATAAGTGTCTTATATTGATTTAATCAATGATAATAAAAACAAAGAAACTGAAAAAAGGAAACAATGAACTTTTAAATTTGCAAAGATGATTGTGAATAGCCACAAAAGACACATAACTACATTTTGTAGCGGATACACTTGGCAGGGATGTGAGGAGATCAATCACTCGGTCAATGCACAGTTGCCTGTAGTCAATCTTAACTCAGTTCAAAGGGCAAATACATGTATTTGTATGTGATGTAAATACAATTTATGTATATTATGTACGCTATATCAATGATATACTACTCGTTGTATACATTTTTTATTTAAAGGAAACTTGTCCCTTTTAATATATATATATATATATATATATATATATATATATATATATATATATATATATATATATATATATATATATATATATAATGACTTAAAGATGATCACAAAGGACTGATAGTTTTAAGTTTTTCCAAACAGAAATCAAACTTTTGAGTAATGCATGCCCTAGCCACCAGCTACCATGTCAGGTGTCCCTGTAAATCTAATTATTTTACATCTATTGCCTTCTTACAAATGCTATTGTTTCTATAACTGTTGATAGGATTTGAATGCTTAGTTAGAAAAATAACACAGAAGTTTATTCTAATGTTACGGAAGAGGCATTTCTAGTTGTATAATTTTTTTTATCAAGTTGCATACTAATTCTTATTCTAAAAAGAAAACAAACACAAAACTTTGATATATACCATATCAAAAGTGCTTGGGTTATTTTCGGATTTCTTTGACGAAATAGATCAAAATCAAATTGAGACACTGATTGTATTAGTTACATTCTGCATAAGGTGACATTTGCCAAATCCGCAAATTTTATTTAAAACAAAAATGTGTCCTTAAAAGTCATATAATTCCTCTTTAAGCGTTTCTTATCTCGCGGGAAAGCCTGTCAGTAGCTTCTCGTGGGTCGGTGGTTCTTCCCTGGGTTTTCCAGGGTTCTTCCTCCACATGTTATACTGGCCGCCATGTATAGCCTCTCTTGTGCTTAAAAATGGCGTTAAACCCTAGAACAACATCTTATCTCTCGGGCCTCTATGTCGCGTAATTAACCACTCTAATGCATTACGTCATTATTCTAATTATTTATCGTTCCTTTATTGACATGATAATATTTATCCTAATGTTTAATCCTTCAAGTGAGTGAGATTTGAGAGTAAAGCTCAAGAAGGCTGGCCAACGAACAATATACGTGATGTGTTCCTCCTAACTGTTACTTTGTGTAGCTTGTTTGTTGCTGGATGGCACATAATCCAAAATCAGAATTCGGAGATTAACGAATGAATTACAATAAAGGGAAAATCAATGTAATATGATTCCAGTTATACTGATGAAATATTCTTCTAGGCAAAACAACTGCATTATTCATTGAATTATTTATAGGGTATTACAGAACTCCAGTGCAGATTGCTTCTACATCCTCTCTATTATTTTTCCTCACCGAGAGTAATTATTTTAATGTACCTATATGCACAAAGAAAGCCGTGGAATCAACCAATCAAGGAGTTAGGTCACATATAATGGTCAAAATGTTTCGATTTATGTTCATTATATAGCTGTCTCTAATTTCATTGCGGGGAAAAACCACTCTTGAGTAATCCGGGTTTATTTTCACCTTGAACCGAATATCTGTCTCTGGGTAATCTGAGTTGGTTAATCTCTTTACAACAATCTATTTGAAAGGTATTAGTCATTTTTATACAAATATGGAGAAAACGTTTAATGCAACTACATATGTTTGTGCCGACATAGGTAACAAATTTTGTTTTGTCGGACAAACTATTACCGAGTGTGGACATCCTATGTTGTACCGTAATGGCTTTATTAGACCTCAGTCTGAGGTGTAGCGAACGCCCAAGTAATCCATTAGTAGCATTTAATTTTTATTATTGTGAGCGAGCACTGAAACTAAGATTTATGGGGCTTGAGGTGGTATGTTTTTGTGGATTTAACGTTATTTTTCAGCTCATGTTAGGCTACACATGGCGGACAGTATATTTTGGTTTAGGTGGAACCCAATATTACCCCGGGAAGAACCACTTACCCTCTGGATGCTACTGGCAACGTTTCTCACACATCGGAGTCAACTACCCTGCGAGATGTCTTTATTTTACATGGGTGAAATTACAGAACTAATACTTTGAACAGTTCACCCCATCTTCCTGAGCCAAATGACTCTGAGGTTGCGGTAGCGGTGATAGTGGGAATTCGTCTTGGATAAATATGCTCCTGTTTAAATTTCGGGAGGAAATTCCACTCAAGGCAATAATGGGTCAATGATATCGTTTAAGCGCAATTCATGACTGGTATCTCATTACGAACATAACATAGCAATTTAGAGGGACCATGGTTGTCTTTTACACGAAACAATCTAAAACTTTTACCTTTTTATTTGAATATTCGGCTATTTTTATTCTTTGTTGCGAAATGAAAGAGAGATACTTTGGTTTATAGAAACGTAATGTGCATAAGAACGGTAGATCAGGTAGCATTTTTGAAGCAGGAATTGTCTTTACATGTTGAGCAGATTTAGGATGACGTTAGAGGTGGGGTAGTTTTTTGTTTTGTGCTTATTGGGTGTACTAGGATTCTGAGCTAAGGAAAGCACGATTTCGTGAAATATCAATGCATGGATTTCATTACTTCTCAAAGTGAAATACAGAGACAGACAGATAGAAAGAGACTAACTTAATATGTCACTGACACCACACAATATATTATCCTATAGATGAAGCTGAATGTAATGCGTGCAAAGGTACTTTTAATATCAGTCTTACATATGTAATAAATGGAACTCCAACGGAATAATGAATGGTCTGTCTAACGATTGTACATGATTATACACTGCTACAGTCCACAACTATACGTAATCACTGGGTGTGTATGTTGTCATTGTAACGATGAAAACATTTCCGTTATGATAAGTTGTATAGAATGTTGAAGATATGTAAGGATAAACATTGTTAAATAAGTTCAATTTTTTTTTTACTCAAAAATTGTGTTAATTTTCTGACTAAAAAGGCTTAGCATAGCATGTTGTTGCATGTCATTGAAGTTTTAGTTACCAACGCCTCCACACCCCCAGCCCCCAAAATAATTAAATAAATAAAATAATTCAAAATGCAAAACAAGTGAACAAGTATAACTCCCCATATGATATTATTTACTTATTTGTCAGATTTATTGAATAAAGAAAGCGTGCAGCTGATGCAAGCTCTTTCTTGACATTTGTTTGTTGAATTGAAAATATCATATACTGTTCGTCGTTAACAAGATTTGGGAATATATCAATTACTGTAATAAGTAGTCTTATGACAGAAAGGAATGAACTATTCTGCATATCGAAATTACAGAGATCATTTCTCCATCAATCTCGTATTCAAATGAGAAAACGAAAATCAGATGATATTACTGGTACAAAAGTAACCGAAAAACTTCGGATATATCCAATCATTTTGCGAAATCCCGTAAGTCTACCTGATTTAAGTAGTGTACATAATTAACTACGTGTCAATAACTGGAAATCTGAATAAAGGAGAAGGTTAGATAGTGTTAATGAAAATCTATCCTTGAGTTTTTAACCTTGTTGGCGATCTTTTTTCTTGCTTCAATTCGTATTGCGAAAAAGAAAGAAAGAAAAACTGATTTGGCTTTAAGAATAAGAGAGTACCAAGAGTAAAGTTGGATAACAGAGTACCAAGAGTACAGTTGAATAACAGAGTACCAAGAGTAAAGTTGGATAACAGAGTACCAAGAGTACAGTTGAATAACAGAGTACCAAGAGTAAAGCTGGATTGGACGTTGAGACTTAACGTATTAAAATCTCAGTCCCAAACAAATGATATCCTCCCTTTCAAAGTAGACTTGTTTAAATCAAACATCTGCAATTCAGAATCTGACCTAAATGAGCTTCTGTCAAGTAAATGTAACATCGTTAAATCACTCGGAAGGGAAAGGAAAATATCATTCGTTCTGCGTGACATATTTTCAGCATTCTAATAATATTGTTGAATTGTTATTGTGAATTAGTGCTCCACAGATCAGCGTTACTTTCATTATGACAAAATGACCTACCAGAAACTCTTCGAAATTATATCATGGGAATCAGAAAATATAATAGATCCATGCTACGCCATTTTGATTAAGTAACTTTCTTAAAAGTACATTAACTTTTCTTTAAACATTTAGTGGTTAATGATAATACCCTTTTGAACGTGTTTTCGAATTGTTACACGTCTTCTCCATCGCTGTCCAAGATGGACACTTTAAACATTGAGATATGACTCGCGTCATTGTAGACGAACATCCACTCCTTCCGTGCCGGATCAAACCCTGTATAGGCAGTTGAGATCTTGCGGGCCCCCTCGCAAATCATCTCCTAATACGTTTTTAATTTACCAGCCAACAATTTTAATAAACCAATTTTATTACACAAAACAAATATGAACAATTTTTAATGTTACTAAACTAAACAAATTAACAGTTTATGTTATTAAACCAAAAACTATTAAATAATTATAGTAGCGGGTCCCCCAAAAGGATTCGGGCCCATAGGCGGTGCCTACTCTGCCTATTTGGTAATCCGGCACTGCACTCTTTATAGGATCTCCACATCTCCACGATATCGCTAAAAAAAGTATAAATAATTTACTCTCTCTCTCTCTCTCTCGCTCTCTCTCTCTCTCTGTATATATATATATATATATATATATATATATATATATATATATATATATATATATATATATATATATATGACTGCGACTTCTACGCTTTGATTGGATGTAAACGGTCAAGTGACACTGATCTGGAATTGTTAACACATCGATAAATTCTGCTGACTACTTTTGATTCCCTGTTACCAAATCATTTGATGTGAATTTTTATCTATATCAACGCCTTACACCCTAATAATAACAACAACAAGCTCCCACCAACCCATTCCCGTGATTTCCGATAAAAGATGACAAGCCACAGCTTAAAATCGACATTAGAAGTTAAAACAATGTAATTGCACAGACCTTCCTGCACTCCAACACTCGTCCTTCTTGCTGAAAAAGGCACATCGCATGTTACAGCAGCGGTTATTAAAGGTCAGGGTCATATGTCAGCCAAGGGATGTCACTAAAATGGACACGATTTTGCTTTTGAAAGATCGAAATGCGTAGAAAGTAACAACAACGTTGCTATAACAACACGTGCCATACGCAAACGTAATTGTAAGAAAAAAGAATATTCCTAATTTCACCGCAACAACCATTTTTTATATATTAAAATACTGATCATAACAGTATATCACTGGCATGACCCGTAATGACATTCTACCCCGTATCACTGTAAAAAGAATCGATGAATCTAGGCTAGCGAAGATAGGGTTATGTATTCTACCGCAGTTAAGAGGCTAATGAAAAAAACAAACTTCGATGTACATAAAAGTGAATGTTTAGTTGGTTAAATCTGCTGATCTGATGTTAGAAAGAAAGTAAATTGGAATTAAAAGGATTAAATGATCATGGTTGGGTATTTATCGATGTGTACATTTGACCTAATCATTCACAAAATTTACAAAAAGTCCTTCAGTCTTCAAACTTTATTTACTTTGTGAGTGATTAGGTAAAATTTACACAACGATAAATAGCCAACCAGGATCATTTAATCCTATAATATATATATATATATATATATATATATATATATATATATATATATATATATATATATATATATATATATATATATGTGTGTGTGTGTGTGTGTGTGTATATATATATATATATATGTGTGTGTGTGTATATATATATATATATATATATATGTGTGTGTGTGTGTATATATATATATATATATGTGTGTGTGTATATATATATATATATATATATATATATATATATATATATATATATATATATATATATATATATATATATATATATGTCTGTGTGTGTGTGTGTGTGTGTGTGTGTGTGTGTGTATATATATAATCCTTTAATATGTTGGAGACAGTGGTTAGCTTATCCAAAATTTCTCCTGTACTAGACTATTTGATTTGGTGCCATACACTTTCTGAATCCCTACTTAAGAATTCTCGCAAAAGAACGTGCATGTTTAAATTCTTAGCTACGTGACCATTTCTAAAGTTCTATTTTTTAAATTGTTACATGAAATATTCGTCTCACATTTACTCATCTATTCAAATTCTGAAAGTTATTTGACACAGGTTGTGTTATTGTAAGTCTATAGTTAAGATGCAGTTGGCTATTCATTATGACATATTTAATGTCCCAGTGGAGATAGCTCGATCAAAATTTTAATATAAATGGATGTCTTGTTTTATTTATAAAGTTATGCAGGTAACTGACTATTAATCCCCAATGTGGGTTATGTCATTTCTTTTTCAAGGTAGAATATATTTAAATAGTTTCTAAAAAGCCGAAGAAGAATTTCGCTGAAATATTTTCACATGACGTTTAGTGAACAGTAGCAACAATAGATCACAAAAATGGTTTGAAAGCATTTTAAAAAATGTGTACAGTTGACCTTTCACCTAAACTTTGACCTTTAGAACGATTTGTGTAGCATCACCGGAAATTATGCAATAATAAATCCATTCTACAAATATTTCTTGCAGTACTACGTAAGCAAATGTGAATAATATCATGTAAATAGACATTCTCGATACATATAAGAAACAATAGAAAGTCAATGTTATCGTATTTTGGTTATGAGAGAAACAGCTATTTAGTATTTATATGGTTACCAGTTTGGCTTGTAATTTAAATGGATTTTCGAATCTAATATTTAACCGTGCATGAAAGGCACAAAACGCTTTGAGATTCAACGTTGTAAAATAAGAATAACTTGGATTCAACACACATCCTAACTATTGATGCTACATTATACTATATTCATTATTATTATTATTATTATTATTATTATTATTATTATTGTTGTTGTTGTTGTTGTTGTTGTTGTTATTATTTGTCGATGATAACACACGGTGCCAGTTTGACTATCAACAGTTTGAAGATCAAGAGTTTTACTTTAATTTGTTTACAATTGGCAAGCAGGCGTTTGATCAGCTACCTTCACTTCTTATCTCCTATACACTCTATCATACAGGAAATATATTTTTGTACAAAATATAAACCCTTGCATTATTCTTTATAATAACGCTAAAATTATTCTCCACCAATTTCTCTTTACATATATATTCCTCAGGATAAATTGGACAATAAACAAGCAGATGACTCTAAGACCTGTTCTTTAACCTGCTACCAGATTATCAGACACTGTTTCACATAATTACAGTAGAGTAGCGTCTTGTTTTCCAGCAAAGAAATATCCTTAACCTGAGGGTTACATGGATTCAGACGCCATTACACAAGGCTGTTTTAGTGTTCTGAGGTCAACTGGTTATGGGTACATACAGGTTACAGCACAGATATCAGATCGCAAATATAGTTAGATGAGTTGTTACATTCAATAATTTACATACATTAATAGTATTTATTATTTGTTTCGTGTTTTATTGAATTGTTATTCCACTATCCCAAAACAACATACTTACCAATGTTTGTTAGGTATATATGTATGTCTGTATTCAGTCTTGGATATAGCATTAAACCATCTTTGTCATTTCCCGCACTTAAAGTTGTGTTGCTTCCTCGTGGAAGCGAGTGATTTTAGTTATTGTTCCATCCAATTTCGACCGTTAAACAGATCCTCACGTCACGCGATGGGCAGTTATCTTGAAACGCTTGCCTTTGATGTTAAGAAAACCCAAACCAGCTCCCGTGACCCGCATTCTGTGCTTCAGTGATTTAGAAATAATTCGGTAAATGTATTAAGGACATCTAAGCTGTGTATTATTGCATCTGTTTTGTAAACTAATGCGTTCAGTTACAGAAAAGAAAATAGTTCTAACTTTAATTGACAAAATTAATCACTTTCCAATCAAATTATTCCTGTTTCCCTAATAGATGAACATTAATACATTTCATGTGAAGTTTAATAGAAAAACAAGTAAACCCAGTCATAAGTAATGAGATACAACATTTTCGTTGTTCGTAATTGATCCCCTGTTATACCTATTGTTTAGCACTATTCTGGATAATTTCCTGTATAACTCCTAATCACCATTCGGCTGATTTGTTTAACACCAACAACTATTTCAAGGAGTAATGCTTTGCCTATATTTTCCTTACAGTATTAAATTAGCGAATACTAAATAGCATTAACCTTGAATAATCAAATTTGTTGACAAAGATCTGTGTGTGTTCCGTGAGGACAAAATCGCTACCTACAACATGTGTTTTTAAATAATTTATTGCCATGAAATGATCGATAAGGAAAGCGATGTTGACATAATGTGACCACTTTCGCAAAATATTTGATAATCGGTTTAAAGATCTGGTTTGTCTTACGTACTCATGCGGCTGTCTTGACTAGGGATAAAGTGTTATTAGAAGATCTTTGTCTGACAGTTAAAAATCATACATCATCCTCCGTAATGTTGTAGTCATATTAACTAGACCATAAACACTCATTTTCTTCTTGAACCTTTGAATGGCAACAAAATAATTACAAATGTGCTAAAAGACTAACGCAAAGTAATCGTTTCTTACGAGAGTAAATAATACAATCATTAATAGTGTGATATATCAAATGTTCGGTATATTACTCGTCTACTCGCTGAAATGTGGAGAAATAAAAATTTCACATAATCTTAGGTTTCACAACATCAAGTAAAATCTAACTTTCTCTGCTCTTCTATGTTGAATATGTTCAGTTAGGTTCCTTTTATACAGAACATATTTCTCCATAAAGTTTAAGCTCTAACACGTGACTCATCAAAACTCCAGTAGTGTCTAAGTTTGTTTATGAACTTGTCACATTAGGAAAGGGTTGATTGCCCCCGCTAAGGGAAAGTTTATTTTATGTTGGCTCATCTTATTATTATTGCATATATGCTAAATTTATTGTCTGTATAAATTATTCGTTGACTTTAAGGACTTCTTGTATAAGAAAGTGATCGTATAGTGATTATTTGACTGCACAATTTACGTAGTACTGCAATAATGATCCGAATTTAAATAAGTAGGATTTGTAGGATATTTTTGTTCTCACTATTCCAGCGCAGATTAATTTAGCGCAAACTAAAAAATAGTAAAAGATGATACAAATCAGTGCGATATTAAAATTCAGGCTAAGAGATGACACACAAAATGTGGCATTACGAACATATTCTATCTGAAAGTAAGACAGTAGATAAATTAGTTTTAAGAAGAATGGGAGCTAGGTAAGTGGTAACCATAAAGTACGTAAGTCTATTTATCTATATCCGTATTTATGTTACTGCAACGCATTTATATTGGTACAAATGCCCACAATGTTCCTGATTCTCTAATGAGCAAGGTAAGAAACCGCTATATTCCGTGACAAAGATGGACCTTGCGTTCCTGTTATTTAGCATGACCCGGGAAATAAAACCGAACATTTATATATGAACAGTAGACACACTGACGCGCGCCCGCCCGCCCGTACACACACACACACACACACACACACACACACATTAAAAATAATATGGCATTGGAAGTGCTGGTATAAAGCAACTTGATATACCTATAGTATTGGTATATCAAAGTTGTGATTTACCCATGGCGTATAAAATACACATAATGATCATGTTATTATAGCCATTATACTCTCGAAACATGGATATGAATTTTTTGGAATATTACACTTGAAAAGGAGAAAAGAACAAGAAAATGATTTTCATGTAAAATATTGTTATAGAAACTAACATTTTTATACAAAAAAAAAAAAAACAAAACAAAAAAAAAAAACAGCCATACTCAATCCAGGAAATAAATATTATTAGGCTTCACCCTGTGTCGTCTGCTGTCATCTCTGTCAACACTGCTGTTTGCAGTCTCTCCCACTGGCACAAATCAAACACTGTAACTCTATATACCCACACTCAGTAATGCGATCCTCATTTCTACATCACTAAGAGTAGTTGAAATCATCAGAAAATCCGGATCATTACGATAACAACCCGTGATGTAGCAATCAAGATTCAGTTGCTATGATGATGATGGCTACGTTATATCAGTTTTAGGAAAGAGGCGTATGTAACAACAGTCATTTTCACTTCTACCTCTAGTAAAAACATGCATTCTTTGAGGCATGTGGGCAACTGCGAGGATATGCAAAGTTTGCATCTCGGAAGTTATCACCAGCTGAATAGCTAGGAAAGTTTAAATCAGAAGCCGGCTTTATCTGGCGCGATGTTATGAGAGGTTTACTTGGCACTGGAATGGCTGCATTATTTGGACAGTTATTGACAACTTGGAAATGATTATAAAGTTAATTATTCGAATTTGTTAATGAGGATGCTGCCCATTTCGATTTGCATGGCCGGTAATGCTAAGGCATTGCTATTCACACTTATTCTGTTCAAACCATGGAACTGAGAATATGGCAAAATGGAAACAGAAAACGACAGTATTGTTTTCATACTCTAGCGAAATAGATGGCAAACTCCTGGCTCATTCGTATGCAGAGAATTGTTAGGTGTATAATAAAAGGAAATAGTTTACCCCAGTCTGCATTTATCGTAGTTAAAATTGAGTATTTTGTCCAATTATTGACTGTTTTCAAACAAAAATGAGATTATTATTTTTGTTAACCCATTTATTCCAGTGATTAATACAGCAAGCATTGATGGGATACGGGTTACTGTAAAAAAATACCACATAATGGTCACAAAAGAGTTTGATGGTTGTGAGTTTACGTGCATGGAATTGTTTTCTTTCGTTTGCTAAGTTGTACTTTTAACTATGTCACCCTTGCCGTCTAGTTCTTAAAATGGCGCTGCAACCAAATTTCGATTGTCACTTAATTTCGGTTTGCAAACAAAAGTTTTTAATGCTCGATTTCGGCATAGTTTTTAGAAATGTTTATGACTACTTAACCAGTTTTGTTACGATGTTTAACAGAGTTGTTCCTATAAATTTGTCCGTTTTGTCGTACAGTGGAACACACGCTGTTTTGATGACAGAATGTCACAGTTCATGTTAGTTCAGTCATTAATAATTTGCATGCATTCATGTGGAAAACTAATCAAAAAGTTAACGATTCAAGGCAATCTTATTTTCGTTGAAGTTAATGTTTAAGTTTTTATGGCACCTCCTTTTTGCTTAAAAAATGTAAACTAGAGGGTCTTAAATGGGAGCATGATCTAATTCCAAGTGATATGTGGTGTTATCTCGTTATGAAATATTCAATCATTCATCAATCTCTTAGCAAATCTGACATGAATAATCCATAACGCTAATTTGCCAATTTGCTGTAAATGATAGCTGAAATGTGCCGTCCTTCGTAAAACTTACGCAATGAAATAATTAAATAACAATATACTATGGGTGTCATATTGTATAATACTTGAGAAGATGAGGTAATCAGAAGGGGGTGGGGTGCATTTATAAGCCATCGAATTAATTTGTAAAACAAAGCCGTTATTGCTTACTGCGCTTTATTAGTTTTGCAGTCGTATCACGACCTGAACCGGCCCATATAATGCCACACACTGAAATTAGCATCTAATCCATAAATAATAAGACGGTTGGCATGACAAAGTGCAGAGGCATTGCCATCGGACGATTTGCATGTCACTCATGTTGGACCTTAAACTTCTTTAACGTATGATTGTTCTGTAGACCAAATGGAAATAATATCATGCGATTTTTTTAAGCATAGTCATTTACCAGTGCCCGAAAGAGAATCTGTTTCTAAAATCTTCATTCACTGAGTGCAATGAATTTTAATTTTATTCACGAATATTGGGCATTGCCCAGCTATACAATGGCAGGATCAAAATGCTTTTGGATATATACCTGTCATAAAACAATTGTATTATGTGCATGCACACGGTCTTTAGAGCCTATTAAGAACGCTTCCATTTTAGCTTTTTAATGTTTCGTGGACTGAATGAAGCATTATGTGTCTGTTACTAATTTGTTAATGTTTGAAATGACACTGAAAAATATATGTAAAATGCGAAAGATTTCAATTAAACATAGTTAATTTATGTACTGTTTTTCTCCTATATTTCCCGTGGTAGTATACTTGGCTTCATTCTGAAAATTCCCATACCGGTAGCATCTTCTTAGTGTTTCAGTTATATTTTTATTTTCAGAAAAATTCGCCACTTAAGTAGATTGTTAAGTTCGAGAAATATATCCAATATTTGGGGTTCAGGTAGTAGATAT
This sequence comes from Sinohyriopsis cumingii, assembly GCA_028554795.2. Lineage (NCBI taxonomy): Eukaryota > Metazoa > Mollusca > Bivalvia > Unionida > Unionidae > Sinohyriopsis > Sinohyriopsis cumingii. The sequence goes on from CM068829.1 coordinate 42,670,156, forward strand.
TTGTTTAAAACCTTAGTCATGTAATTAAACGATATAAATATTAATAAGATCGTAATGACGAGGATAACGAAATAAAATGCGAATGTGATAAACTAGTATCGTAATTTATTTAAGAGAACAAAGACAAGTGGTTCTTATTTAGACATATATTTCAGACAAGGTAATGTTGTTTTAAAAAAAGATCTTAGCAATTATTTTCATGATAGTGATTTAACTAAAGACAGGTATTATTAAGCTGAAAACATTCAATGTAATGTTTCCTCCCCTAGCAATAAAAGTTACCCAATACATTGTATCTTTTATGGGAGGATATTTATGATATATTTAGTTCTTGCGTAAATGAAATATATAGGTGGGCCTAAATGTGCATGTCGCAATAGCAAGCTGTGATAACGTCGATGAATTAAATGATTAAGGATAGACACTATTTCAAACAATGGCGCTTTAATTCACAGTTAAATTTCGAAAGATATTCGGCAACAACAGGTAGATACATTGGAGATAATATTAAGGCTATTATGGCATTATTAATATAGCAAAAATAACGAATCCATTACCGACTATGTGGATTGAACCTTCAAGAAACGGAAATTATAGCAATTTTCCCACATTAAAAACGTACATGAAAATATGCATTTAAACTGCATATATTAAAAAAGAGATGCAAATGAAAAATAGTTTGCTTGGAATGGTGAATGAAATAAATTCTTAAAATGTTTAGCTTATCAGTGTCTGCTGGTTGGTCGGATGCGTTGATAGGATTTCTCAAAAAATGTTATATGAATGACAATTAAACAAAGATACATTTCGGTTCCAGTAGAGCTGTATGGATGAGGGTCAAAGAAGAGAAGGAAGCCAAAAGAAAAGGACGAGATAAAGGTAGCTTTCATATATTTACGCATACAAACATATGCAATCTAAAGTGTTGAGCAAGGGAACTTGAAACCAGATCAACGTAATCAACCCATCCAGATACTTGCATAAGTTTATAAAATAAGACTTCAAAAATGTGTATCTTCAGAATGACTAATCTCTCAATTAAATGCAATAGGAGCACTGCTATCAGTAATTTTATTGAGAGCGAGGGAAATGGAGAGAGAACCGTCATTTTCATAAGTGAATGTTTTAATATGAGATTTAGGTTGCGCATTTCACCTTTCACCTTTCGGTACGAGAGGTGTGTCGACCGTAGTAAGCCACTCTGGATAAGGCATGCAGATCGGGAGGGGAGGGATGCAGAGAGAGAGAGAGAGAGAGAGAGAGATGCAATAATTAAGTCTTGTGTTAATACAGAAAGTGGATAATGTAAGTTATAGAACATTCCAAAATGACATAAATTATTATACGAACTCATGTAACTGAAACAGCTAATAAACGCGATGCAGCAAACTACATGCATATGCTACTTACATGTCTTTTAGATGCATTTAACCTAAGAAAGCGAAATGCAGAGCCTGATAATAAAAGATTATGACAAACTCATTTGTCCGTAATATTTTAATAGGGATAGGCTTTCCAGAAAAATCAATAATTTAAATTAAACTTTCTGACATAAAAGGTTCATACGTTTCCTAGAAAAGTTAGACTGACGTTTTGTTTGACCCAATATATGTTTTGCTTTCAGTACAAGACAGTCATCATGACCTTTCTAAATCATAACATTTGGAATATAACTATTTTAATCTGTTTGTTATTGTTCAACTTGTAGCAATCATAAATTATATACCTTTCATTTTGCAATGGATTTCTATAGACTGATATATAACATGAATGAATAATTTGTTTATCAAATCCTTTGTTATATACATTTTTATTTTTAAATACAAAACATTGGTTTCGACTAGAGATTAAAATCGTAAATGTTAATACCCTTTATTAATTACGTACTGTGCAATATCGTTATCTAAGTTCGTTACTTAAGAACCATGCATCACCTATGATATTGGATCCTAAATGAAATCGATCGATTATATTTTATATATAATAACGGACTCTTTTGTAAGAGGTTTTCTGTATCGTATTTGACCAGGTGTGACAACCACGGTGTACAATTTATCTAGAAACATGTATAATTCATATGTTTTAAATCTCGAACTAACTTTATATTGTATCCAGATATTCACTGAATTTACATCGAACAGTCCATTCCGGTCAATAATTAAATTGATCCATTTCCTTGTGATCAAAAACATTGATATTTGTAAATTGATAGTTCCTTTTGGTGCTTAAGTTTTCTATTTCCTAAGTTACTCTTTTCTATTATACATTATTTCAAATGGAATCATTGGATAAAAGTGTACCACTAGAGGTTTTTCAAAAACAACACAACACAGTTTTGTCATGTAATCACGATGAGTTCTTGATTCAACGATATAACCCGCATAAACTATTCATCTGATCGCGATTGTTGATGTGTTATTCCGTGCAAACAACATTTAAATCCATTTTTTTTATAAAAAGGGCAAATATCGTCAGTGAAGTTGATAAATGCTTGTAATTGGTTATCTATGTTCGGCTCGATGGCTACTGAGCTTCTCAAGTTTGATACATCTTGCTTCAATTTAACGATGACAGTTATGACGAAAATACAATTGATATATGAATATTTATTTAGTCAATCAGCTTTATATATCAGAGTTAAACAAAAGCATTACGAGGTACACATTACGTTGTCTAGTTCATGAGCGAACAATATCTTAATCTTTGCAGTCTATTCTACATTTTTAAATTAATCAATCAAATAAACTTTATATAGAAGGATATTTTCATCGACAGTAATGTTTACTTTTCCGAGTGAAATGCGCTCCATATATACCTCTATGCATATATCAAGGTATCTATCATTTTATCTATTTACATACATACATACGAGTAGGTGTTTGTAATTAGCATGGTGTTCAAACAAGCCAAGGTATGAGATCCCCATCTACCCTTCAGTGCACCTGGAACATGAAACCTGTATATGGTTAAAACATTATTTCGAGTAGCCGCTTTAGAGATATAAGGACTGCCAATTCCTCATCTCCTCCACTTCCCTCTTTCACTCTTTCTCTCTCGTCGGCTCAAGTGTTTAGAGCGCATGTAGTTTTCGTCTCAATTATAGCAAAGTATATTTTAGGGATAGTATTTAGCTTGATAATATTTTTAATTTAGAGCTACGCTAAGAAACTGCGTATACACAATAATATCAATTGGGGTAAAATAATTTGCCCCTGGATGTCACAAGAAAGTACTGAGATAAATGTCGATAGTTGTATAAACGAATACTTTAAAGGTTAGTGGTGGAACTTATGATTGTACGGGGCGTGATAATGATATTAATTTGTACACATTCGAATAAAAGAAAACGCATGCCTGCTTGAAGACTTCTACTAACAGTTATTAGCAGCTTTAACCTGCAGAAGAGCAAAAAACAAGCAAGAAACGTTTGTCCAATACTTCTTTGACTCTCTTCACCGTAATGCCGACAAAGGTAAGAAATCGGCGTATGTACTCTTTAGGTGCTCCCAAAGCCATCATATATATATATATATATATATATATATATATATATATATATATATATATATATATATATATATATATTATCTCGCCTATATTTTCATGTCACTTACAGCAATAGCTTTGAATATAATAAAGTTCAGATTATGGTTGGTTGATCTCTTAATCCTAACTAGATAATAAATAAATAACATATACTATTGTTTAAGGTCCCAAGAGTTGCATCGTGTGTAGTGTCACAAAAATGTGATTTTTACCATATGGTGGGTCACTGGTGTGTGTGTGTGGACAGAGATAGCTTAATAAACTCTTTGTTATGACAAACCCGTAGGGTGATATTGTTTTCTCTTACCATGTCCATACATGAGTGTCAGTTTTTTGCAGTGAAAGAGTGCTTTCCAGGAGGTAGCGACACAAATCAGTGTAGGTATCAGTGACAACAGTTATGGCGGCTGTGTTGACGTCATGTACACCCTGATAAGTACTGTTAGTCCATTGTTCGTTAGTCATCCAGAGATCCTTCTAGACAAACCAAACATCGGTAACATCAATGTAGACAAATTTTATTACTTCAAATTTGACAGGGGACCAGGACTTTTGCAATTGTACCTATTGGCGTCCGGCACAGTTGTAGCCACCGCCCGAAGCAATTGTAAATGTCAGCATAGCGGTGCCCAGCACAGAGACATCGTAGCTGGCGAGATATGGAAATAGCGCAAGAAGCTGCTGGTTTTTGGTATATGGTGGTCGAGTTTTAATCATAACATCAGTGCTCGGGGAGCCTTGCGAAGCGAAAAGAGGAAGGGTTATCATGATATGCTATGCAACGCGTGTCTTCGTGTTTGGAATTCGCATTTCCTTTCTTCAGTATAGCCAAATATACAACTGACAAATCTAAAAGTGTTCAAAATATGTCTTGAGGAGGTTCCGACATTGAAATTTAATATTTTGACTCATTTCAGACTGATGAAATGTATGATGACATGTATCACGAGGAACCAACAAAATCGTTTATCGATGAGTCCGAAGATATCGCGCAGCGTTATACTTATCATCAATATATAAGTAAGTCTAATGATCGCCTAACAATCTTTGATAGAAATACCCATGCATAAGTAGCCCACGCAGTTCAGAATTAAATGGCAGACTGTCATGATAATAAACACGTTTATTAACACTCGGGGATGAGGGTGGGTGAAAGTTCTAGTTTTCTTTCCGAATTTGACAGAGGTGGAAACAGTATTCTATCAACATTGAAAGGCAAGGGGTGCAACCATATATGATCGGTTACTTGTACAAAAACAGAAAATTACCAAACCCGAATGGATAATGCAGACATTCTCGTTATGTCAGGATAGGTGAACACAATGATCAAATACATGGCGACAGACAGACGATGCCCTGCCACCACGAGAAACGTCTTTTTATGGACAGTATTATTGAAAGGTTTCCTGGAGCACGTTCAGTGAGCTTGCAAAAATGTCCCAAATTCTAACATATTGCTTTGTAAACTACCAAGAACTAATTACGATAGAATGTGCAAGAATGTAGTAGATACTCTTTCATAGTTAATGGATAAACCCAATAGCCGCCACGAGAGTATATGTATATGAAGATGACAACTTCACAATCCACTTACCGTCACCCGGGAGGCAATTACTAAATTACTCCATGATGATGCAACACTAGTTGTGAGTAGAACGCTACAATTGCCTCATGTTTCACAGCGTTTTCTTTATAGTAAGCACTGTCGTCACAGGCTATACTGGTAAATCATCCTAACCTGTCCCGACCCATAAACCTGACCGCTCATGTCCCGGGAACACATAAGATTGGGCTAAGAGGCAGCTGGAACGGTTGGCCGGGATGCTGAAAACGCTCTCAGAAACGTTTGTTGCGGCACTGCCCGCTATCATAGCACTGTTGTATCATTCCTCCTTAAACAGCTTGCAATGTCATTGATTGAATGGCAGGGATTCTGGTGGTACTTTTCATTACAATAGCGATCATGATCTACTGCTTTGTTTGATGCCTGCAGTTTTTGTGATGCTGCTTCGTGCAGGTACAAACTATAAAGTTGAGACAAAATATGTTTTATCATGGTTTGACGATTGTTCTTTATGTGCTTTGCTAAAGTCAGCGTCCGCATTACTGACAATGTGCTGCTTTGTAGCATTGTTATCGGCATTGGTGCCAAGTGACAAGTTATCGGCTGCTTTTATAACTAAATCTATTATTTATTGATATGGTGGTATCAAGCGAACCGACACCATCTTTATTATTGTCATCATCTTACCAATAAACCACTTCAATATAATAGAGATGTTCGCAGAAAATCTAACCTCACCTTCAAGACAAATATTGTTACTCTATTCAGAATATTCCAAGACCAAAAACAGTTTCGTGTGAAAGTATCTACGAAGTCAAATCCTTCTTTCTGCAGAAACAATAAAGTAACGGGATTGTATAGGGGCAATAGGAATGGAACAGGTGAGGTGACGTGATGGTACTGAAGACTGGTAACAATGTTGCAAGTAGCTGACCTCAATCTGGATAAATAGCGGTAAAAACATAGAACGCTTGGTGGGACATAGACATACATAACACATGCAACATACAATATACAGACATAGATGGATGTACATCAATATATCACAAAAACAACTATACAACCGACTAAAACTGTTCGGCAAAAAAGCAAATATTTTTGAGGCATATGAGTGTTCCCAAAATGGGCTTTTGGATTTTTACTTCTATTTGCTCCAGTTGATCAACCATCTTCTCACTTTCTCAATGATTCATTTATTCTTCTTCTTCTTTTCATCGTCTGGTGTGCAGTCAGGATGTCCGATCAATCTAAATGGTACTCCACCTTCATCCAGTTTTGGTTCATTTTTTTTCAAAGTCCTCGTTATTCTGTATCTTTCCTTTTTAGAATTTCTCTTTATAGCCCAGTTATGTTTAATCTTTTTAACCACTTCTTCAAGCATCTTTCTCATCATTTTTTCTCCTTTTTTAATTGATTTAGCCCCAGTTTACAAAAGATCACTCTGTGAAAGTCAATATGTCTTGTAAAAAGCACCTCACTTTCATCACATTATCAAGGACCTGTTTCATTGTTCCGACTCTCACATACTGAGGATGAATGAAACCTGTTAATTCCTTTTACTAGATCTCTGGCTACTTTCGGGTACCAAAGGTTTTGGTAACTGGATACCTCCATTTATTTTCAAGCCTTTCCACCACATAGGAGGCATTCATCATCCAGAACCAACTGTCTTTCAAGTTATTAAACAAATCCATTTTCGAAAAGTGTTGACTAGTCAATGCTGGGTAGCTAGACCGACGACAGTTATGTTTTATTTACTTCAAGCACGGACGTGAAGGAAAACATCCCTTACATTCACTTCACAGATTATCTACTATCCGCACAAACGTACGTTAACTCATACAAACCCCAGAAAATAGCATCCACACACGGGAAGAAGAAAAACAAAAACCAATAAAAAATCTACTATCCACATACGGGAAGAAGAACAAATATTATATTCTATCCACAAACCCGAAATATACTATCAAAAACCACATAATCTACTATCCACACACGGGAAGAGAAACAAGACCCACAATATCTATTATATCTACAAAAATGTACCCGCACTCATACAAACACATACTCTACTATTAACACAAACGTACGCGAACACATACACGTAGACTCTACTATCAACACAGAAGGGAAAGGAAAATGTAACACACTCTACTATCATACAAACGTACTCAAATTCATACAAACACAATATCAACCATCCACACAAGCGTACGCTGATTCACACAAGCATACACACATATATATCAGGAAAGGAGTGAGTGTTTATAATCACACTACTCCACATACACACGAAGTGGCAAATTGAATAGTCTCTTTTCAAGAGATTTCGTTAGCCCTGAAAAGGGCTGTTTTTCTAACTCCAAATAGATCTGGCTAATGGTTACATCTCCCGGGTCTAGTACCACATACACATTAACTACTCTAATCCTGATTCCAATTGATATGTGTGGCTGGTAACGCAGAGGGGTCGACTGGGTTCACTCTGCCAGTCTTCACTTTCAGGGATAGTGAAGACCTCGCTCTGTCTTTTCCTATGCCACGCGATTTGATGCTCCGGCCTCCTTATTTCGTCTCCCCAGTTTTCAGTCTCTCAAACAATTGATCTAGTATGTCTTTCCAGAGTATTGGGGCAGCCCTAAAAAGGGCTGTTTTTTTGTGGACGTGAGTTATGGCAATCTTTTATTGTCTACGATTGCGTCCCCGTCTGGCTGCTTGCCTTCCCACATGATATGGTCTTCTTCTTCGGATAGAGAAGGATAACTCTTTCTTGTCCTTACGGTATTCGTAGTCTATAAACCCTCTTTCTGGTTCCTGCTGCTAATGATGTTGCTACTGCTCTCTGTCTCTGCTCTCTCTACTTCTGAAGTATTTACATTTCCGTCCACTCTTCTTTCTCCTTCCTAATTTCCTCTTTAAAAAGGTCTTTTATCAGGTTTTTAGGTCACGTTTAACATTCTGACATTCTCTATCTCTTCAAGCTTAGGTGTCCGACTTTGCCGTACACGATGTAAATTTTTCACAAGGTTGACAACGTTGTGAACTGAAGATAGACTTCCACTGATGGAATTCATTGGGTTATTGATGTAAACTATATGTCCTATCTAAAGAAAAAAGATAACCATAATGGTCACAAAACCATCGATCTGCTTTGTCATCGTTTCTAGAAGAGTGACGATCAAAATAAGTCACTAAATATTCCAAAGAATATCCAAGACTGCGTTGGTGAAGAAAATATATGCAATATTGTCCACACATCATGGAATATGTGCTTTGTAATTTCACATTATTGAATCATGTCATCAGGGCATTTCTTCTCCTAAAGTTGATGATGTTGTCTACCAAAGGTGGCAATCCATACAAATCAAAATACTCCACGCAATCTTCTTTAGGAAAGTAGACGGCTGCCCAGAGTGTTCCTGGGAGATGGCTGTCGTCCGTGTTTATGACATACGCTTGATGGTTTTGAGGTTTGCGACGAGGCAGTTCATCTTTACCACAAAAGACATGATTCCAAGAAGCAGTGTACGAACTGTGATTCAAACGGTAATACAGTTCCCAGTATACATTTCGGTTTTGTTTTGTTGCTTTTTTCAGACTTTTTCTTCACTGGTAATGCTAAGTTATCAATTCAATCCTGACATTTGTTTGAAAATGTTAGAAGAGAAACCGTTTGTTCGCTACGTCTCCGCACTCTGAGCCAAGAGATCTTCGATGTGATGGACTTCTAGAGCCATCAATGGAGGAGACGGAATGATCACGCATGTCTTTATACGACTGGTGCAAAATGTCTTCTTCTGAGATGAGACTCAAGCTTCGTCCATATACTCGTCCAATATTTCTTCTTGACCCTGCATCAGACATTTATCGCGTTGAATTTGACTGTGATGATCGTTTTTACATCTATATCAATATTTATTGATCAATTCCGTAACATCTTCTTCCAAGTCTTTGGCAAATCAGAACTTCATCTGGACTTCATCACTATGTCCTCTTTTTCTTTGTCTTGGGTGTCTGCTTCCACGGTATCCTCCCATTCCATTTTCATAGATTCTCCACTATTCAAAGAAGGATTACATACTTCCATAGTTTCTAATAGTCTAGAATGACTTCTCTCAAACCGTTGGTTTTTTATACCAATGATCAAACGTGTGGGTAACAGCCCTTGGAACAGATGATCTTCGATCATGCATTGATATCCAGCGGGAATGGTGAAAGTTTTCACTTCCACTCGTCCTATCGGACACTTGGCGGTCGTTCTACTCAAAGTGTGACTGATGTTGTTTCTCATTTTAGGTAACATTTCCACACGTAGCACGTAGAATCTGGCTTCTTGGATGATGGTTTTGTAATAGACAGCATAACTTATCAAATGAAAAGCGGCACTGCAACGATTTAGTCTCAGGCGGACATCCACTGCGTTCAGCGAATACGACTTTTCCAACCACATGACTAAATGCAAACGATCCATCAGTTCTAAATTTGTGTTGGGTCCTTTGATTTTGTTTCGTCGGGCGTTGAATTCCACACTGTGGTTAGGTTCTTTATCTGTAATCAAATCGGTATCGTCAACCTTGCCTGCCGTGTAAGGTTTCTATACCACGCAAGCATCCAGATGGGTGTTTGTGGCTTCTTTTCAGTACGTCAAGGATAAGGGTAATTGTCTATGATGCTACTGACCAGTTTGTTATTCAGGTACAAATCCACTCTACTGAACAAGGAATGCATGAAAATGTCGACATGGGCTACTTTATCGTCGTCCTTTGTATCGGTACCGTCCACTGATGTATCGATCACTTTCATTTTCAAGTATAAGTAACTGCGATTCATATCGATGTAATGTTTGGGCTGATCCCGAGTCCTTCACAGAGGAGAAGGGATGAAAGTAGACCCATCGGGATGCTTGCATCGTCACCATGGTTGGTGGCAAGGCTAACAGATCGAGTTCCGATTGCAATATGCGCAAGACTCTCGGTGCATCACTTTTTCTCTCTGTGACTTTTTAATAATGAAAAACTTCTAAGTCTCGAGCTGTTCTTCTTTTCTTAGTGCTTCTAGCTTTATGAGTGTGAAGTACTGTGGAGGGTGTCTTCGTCGTCTCTTTCTGCCTTGTCCTTGCTGTGGCGGCAGGGCATTTATACGAGTTTCTCGTCGGCCCAAAATGTCCCTGCCCTTTTGAATCAAGACAGTGTTGCATGCTCTCAAGAAAGCTTCTTTTGGGGTTTTGTTTGTGAATGATGACATTTTGGAGAAATTCTTTACCGGGTGTCAACCCGGTATATTCAATGCGTGCAATCCTTGTGTCATCATTTATTTCTAAACGGGGGCCACCGAACGAAAGGCCGATATGAACATATCTCTATCAACATATCTAATAAACCATGTCCACGCTGTCGAGCGACTCCTCGGTACACTGGATGCATGATTTATAGATGGTTAAATAATCGTTTACGAAAATGGAGTTTCTCCATGACCTTTCCTTTGGAGATTATAATAAGTTGTCCTAGATCTCCTTTTATAGTAATGTTGACAGTTTCAAAATACAACTTACGGACGGGTAAATAGTGAAGATGTTTAAATTCGCGGTGAACGTGATAGGTATTTCCACATTCCTGGTCATTGGCCGTGGTAAAATCAACCTTGAAAGGAACTACACGCAGTGACGGTACGGAGATGTGTCCCCACCACGTTGTGCTCCACCACATCGTAGTAAACAAAGATCAAGTTGAGTCTATCGTTCAGTACTACAGTGGATCCAAAAGCCCTTTAAACCACAGTTTAATTTCTTCTTCGTCGTCTCCTAAGATACCGTCGAAAATGACCAGAATGGTTTGAGTGGGGTCATACACGATTCCGTCGTCTTCGACGGAATCGCCTTGACCTTCTTGCAAGAGGCTGTATCCAAATCGTCACTCTTTGTAACAACACACGATCCTGTTTTACCTCACTATTGCCTAGGAAAGCTGATGTTTCCCTTGTGCCCTACTTGTGCCGAAAAGTGCAGCCAATACCGTCCTTGTCAGCATACCCAGGAAGAATGCGCCTTGACGGGAACGTGTGGCAGCGTGTATTTGCTTAAAACTCTGGACCTGGGATACCAATTGTTAGAAGTGTACGAAATTCTCCACTTCCGAAGACAGAAAAATACCAAAAGGGCGACGAGACTCAGAAAGGTATTTTCGCAGACTACGTGGATGCCTTATTGAAACTGAAACAAGAAGCCAACGGCTATCAATCCTGGTGCCATACTGTCGAAGACCAAAATTCAAAGAGTAATACTGTCAGCAGGAAGGCATCACTTTAGATGAATTGGAGGAATACGAAGGGAGGCGATAGTTTGCCAAAGTGATGTTAAATTGTTTTTCGGGACAAAATGGCACAACGACTTTTTTTACTCGAGATAGAATATTTGACAGAGCCTTCCCACTACTTCCAGATGATTCACGACGAAAACAAATACCTGAAACACGTGGACGTCGTTCGTGAGGATTTGATCCTAGTCAATTGTGAAGAAGAACTGGACTTTGTAGAAGCTGACAAATTTGGAAATTTCATCATTGCGGCTTACCTGACATGCTCGCTTTAAATTGTACTAAGTTTTAGAACTGTCAGGAGATCGTGTCCTGTACTTTGACACGGACAGTTGCATCTCCATCGATCGCATGGGCCAACGTCACACTGACCTCGAAGGAGACCGTTTAGGAGCATGGACGGACGTGCACCCCGACGACCAGATTCTAGGCTTTGCTAGTTGTGGTCCCAAACATTACAGCTACGAATACCGAGACCAACAAGGAGAAGTGCACATGGAGTGTAATGTGAAAGGGTTGATTCTCAATAATCTCACCAGTCAAATGGTGAACTTTGGCGTACTGAAAGCAATCTTGCAGTCTGGACAGGATGACAACTTTAAAGTAACCACCTACGAACCTCACAAGATTTTACGTTTACCCACACACCAAATGGTGAGTCGACCATTGGAAAAACTGTATCAAATCGTGTATCAGAAGCGAGTGCGATTTCCCAACCACATCACGTACGGACACGTCTATATTGGTTAGCATATAAAAAGGGCCAACGTCCAGCCATCCATTAAATATGTTCCGATAGTCTTTTCATCTGATCCATTGCGAGCATGTGGAATCGATTTGTCTTCATTGTCGCACACGTAATTTGCCATCGTAGGGCTTTGTCTGAGTTTTGACGTTTGACAAAGTTCGTCGTTTGAGGGCTGATGACAGCCAGGGTGTTTTTGGGCATGAATCGTTGGCTGTACGCTAAGGAATACTCTTTGGCAATGATGCAGGTTCTTTTTGTTTGTTCAAAGGCTCAATCCCTCCATGTTCTATGAACAGTTCTCGAGATTTTCCACAGCAACGCCGTAAAATGTCCACATCGGAACGACAATACTTTAACATTTCTCCCTGGTTGTCGAAGGGGTCCGAGTCGTGAGCTTGGTACCAAGCGTATAAAGCTTTTCGTTGTTCAGTACCCATGTTTTCGTGGTCGTAGTTGTGAGCCTCAGGTAAATGGGGTAGAAAGACGCGTTGATTGGCTTCAGTATTGAAAAGGTGAGGAAAATAACATTTTGGTCATTTCTGCCGTTCCAAAGATTTTAGGCATTCCACTCAAAGAAATAATGTTAGCTACGTTCAAAATCACTTCAGAACGATCGGTGCTTTCTTCTGTATAGTATCTAAAAAGAAACTGTCCATCGTATCGAGAGAAATTGTGAGCCATGGCGATGACAATCTCCGTAATGTTCGACGTCTTCTTGGCTCGTCTCATCGATGGGGTCTGAGATCCATTGTGCGAAATCGGCTAGCGTGTTCGGTCCCGAAATATTTTTTCACGTCCTTTAGAAATCTTGCGTCAGTGAGGGCAATGACTACAAATAGGCTCTTGGATGCACTTTTCGCACGTTCGATGAGCCACAAAGAAATTAGGAATGTGAATGCATGTCTCTTGAATGCATTCGAAATAAATAAAGATGGAATTCCCTTTCTTCTGGTCATCTTCCTCCTCTTGTTTAGAATGGTAGTTTTGAATGTAGCATTCGTGTTTCAAGTCCACGATTTGGCGACAAATGTGAGATCGTTTCTTTCTTACAAATAGGTATGCCTTGGCTTTATTGGTATGCCTTGTCCACAAGTAGGGCAAAATCTCAGGAGTTGACAAGCACGTTTCTTCTGTGACTCTTGTGTATTCAGATGGTGTTGGCAACATGTTAAACTGACAAAAGTGCTCTGACAAGTTGAGCAATTCACTCGTGGTTGTCCCTCGTCCAGACAGGGTTCAGAGGCTAAACATCCCTCACATTTCGATCCACTATGTTTGTGTTGCTCTCGATTGTTATAACCATAGTCACATTTCTCACAATAATAACCGTATCCATGGAATCCGGTGTTACTGGCAGCATCGAAATGTTCATCGTGATAATAGACTTGTCAAATCATCATGGGCAATTATCCCATCGTTTGGAAAAGACGAATCTATGTGGAGAGACAAGGCTGTTCAAAGAGAGTCATCATCTACGGTTCAGAAGCCAGAAGACGTTTGAGGACGAGAAGAAGACCTATAAGATGTTCTCTGTGTTAACTGAATGATGTTAACATCAAACCAAAAGCCCTTTTCAGATACATTCATATGCCTCGAAAAGATTTTCTTTCGTGCCTAAACATGTTTTAGTCGGTTCTATAGTTGCTTGTGTAATAGATTGATGTTCATCCATCTATGTCTGTATGTTGTATGTTGTATGTATTATATATGACTATGTCCCGCCAAGCATTCTGTTTTTTTTCTCCGCTGTTTGGTCCGATTGAGGTCAGCTCCTTGCAACATTGATACCAATCTTCAGTACCATGACGCCACCTCACTTGTTTCATCCCTATTATCCCTATATAATCCCAATACCTTTTTGTCCCACTATAGTCCCACCCATGTTAAAATTCCCCATGTTAAATTCCCCTTGTCCCCAAACGTCCCCACGACCTTTTCGACTGGATTACCATTATCCCTAATATATTCAAATTAACTACTTACGTTTAAAAGTACGATTTGCCGTTGACCTTGAGGTCTGCATTTATGTAGAATTCGAAATTAATTCTTTGATTCTTTATTGATTAAAATTGTTCTTCTCTAACAGATTCATGGAAGACCCAAAATGGACTATAGCTAGGTCGGCACCAATTTGGCAGATAATTTCATTTTGTGGGACACAAACATATCTGCAATTTACCAAATTCCAACCAATGAAAGTGAGTATCACTGGTGATGTCAATATACAGCCTTTCATAACTGAGTAATACATTTGTCACGTGATTGTTGATAAAGTCTAATTCAGAATTCATTCCATGTCAGCATGTTAGTATCATAATAAATCGGACAGATAACATCCTTCACGGCGTTATCAAATTATAAGGTCACTTTCTTCTTTAGACGTCTATATTAGATATGTATTGTCTGCAAAATCATTGACAACATTAGCTTCGGGCAACTTCCTCTTTTAAACATTGTTAGACGATACTCGTAAAGGACAATAATTGTATTTATACAGAAACAAATTTACTATTGATCACAATTTCACAGATGGCCCTCACACCCTATCTGAATTATTTTGATATTCCCTAATCCAGGCTGTCATCTTAATGACATTAATATTGGCAAACCTTCTGTCACAACAGTCAATTGGAGGAATCAATAACTAATCATCTCTCAAAACAGGTATAAAAGAGGACTTTTACAACGTAACACTCGAACTTTTGATGATATCAATTCGCAAAAATCGGTCATTTATCAGTTCAGCTACATTCGCTTCATGTTTTGTCACGTTCCTTGTGTCGTTATTGGCCTTACTGATTGATGTACGTCGATACCGACAATTTAAACGTATACACGAATCTGTAATAAGAACCGAGAGGTGCATTATTTTGTTTCTGCGAATCAATAGTGCCATTATTTTTTACATTCTGCAATCTGTTTGTGCCGCGAAATCAACCTAAAACTATTCTTGATGATTAGGTGCTATTGTCTGTCATACGCTACACAATTGAGCTGTTTTTCTTGTTATAGTCGTTCCTTTGTAAAATGTTCAAATCTGCGCATTTTAGATAAATGTACTGAATTATTTGTTGTGCAGTTAGGATTATTTGTCTTTTTTAATCAGGGTTCATCAAATTTTACAGTCCTGTTGAAACGTGATGACATCAAATATTTTTTTTTATTTAAAAAATGTATTCTATAGGTTTAAGATATTTTCAGAATCAAAATATATCCTTCCTCACAATGGAAATTGTAATTAACCATGTTCCATCAATACGATTATCGTTTCTAATTTTTAAAGCGTAGCCATTTTTTAATTTCTGCATTGTCAAAAACAAGTCTTTTAAAGAATCGTGCTTCACACTCTAAACCATGTATAAATGTTATAAACAGCAAGAACTTCGCATTGCTGAGTCTCATGTTGAGGCAATGATTAATGTATAATTTGATTAAAAATCTAATAGAGATAACAGTAAATTATAGAGCCAACATTCAACTCTTTCATTACAGTGGTTACCTTTTAAATTGTCTCACATTATAGTACCATCGACATATTTACTTTGATGTCTTCCCAGCGTTAAAATCCGTCTCATTAACAAGCAATACATTTATGTGGTCAAAAAGGTGTTCTCCAAAGAAAGAAATAAGGACATGACATCTGGAAATTATTGAATACAACGCCATACATCGCATATTGTAAAAACGGATTTGCTTCATAAAATAGCGAAGTAAGCATTCTATTTCCAGAAATCTGGACAGGATCTACCTTATATTTCTGATGATTCCAGATTATCTTCGTTATTTATATTAGACGGTAGAATATGACATCAGAACCGTTGCAAGGGTATTTGGTGCCTTAGGCGAACCTTACATTTTGAGAAAGCTTCCCCTGGGGACATATCTTAGTATAAACTGTTCATCAATAATATTGCACGTTAGGCTTGATAATATATTATTTACATTAGTTAGTCTGCATATTTAACAATAGTAAATGAATAATATGGCAGTGTACTAAGTTTTGGTCTACAAATGGCAATATTGGAATTTCTTTTTTAAACAAGAGTTGGGCATGCTTTCTAGAAATCGGTGATATCATTATAGTACATGCTTGCTCTAGTCGTAGAAAATATAACAAATAAGCAGCAAAATGTCGACGATAAAACTGCCATTGTTTGTTGCTAAGGTTCGTTTGTTTTCTTAAGGTCAACGTGATTGTCGGCAATGAAACTATTCATTTTTCTCTTAGAGCTAGATTTTGATTGTGCATTTTGCGCATCCATTAACTTTTGACTCGATAATTGCATAACAAACTAAATAAATATCACGCGCAATACTCATATTTTTGCAATTGTTTAAGTATTATGCATTACGTATCATTGCAGTTCTTATAGGATTAACAACACCTTTCTTCAAATTAATTGGCCAATGCTGTATTATTGTTGACCGATAGTGCTATAAATGTTTAGGTGAAGTATAAAACGCCGTTTGAAGATCAATCAGTTATAATTTTATCGTACGTTAAACACTCAATCGAGGGTAATTACGCCTTTTAAAAGCCGCACATAAAAGTCGCTTCTGTCAATAGTTTTTAATATTTTATTTCATTTAGCAAAGCAACGAAAGTAGAGAAATTAGACGGACCATTTAAAGACACTAGTTTTGATGCGTGAAGCAAAGAATCTAGCATGGATGAAAAACAAACACTAATTCAAAGACGAGCACATCAGAACGGTATTGTCTCATGTTTCCAAATAAGATAGGGGGCACATAAGCTGAGCTGTAAACGTAACGCCATTCTGTTTCAAGAAACATGTTCATTTATAATAATAGTTTATTCAGATTTTATTTTTACAATAATAGTGTGAAAGTATTCTTGACCTTCTATCACAAATACGCCAACTAATATAAATTATATTTGGTCTAAACATTAACCATATGAGATCAGATAGATACAATTTCATATATAAGCAACTATATTTGATTTTCTGCTTGTCATCGCTGCTAAACGATATGTCGGGATGTTGAAGCTCGTGGCGGTATGTCAATTGTTTTAAAATACTCTTTTTGTGCTTGTTTTATTCAAACTTTATTTTAAGCTCGTTCATCCCAATAGTTTTAAATTCTTTTTTGTACACTTTTTTTATTATTCTCCTAAGGACGTGCAGTAACCTAGTTTTGATAATATTAAGTCAGATAAAAAAAACACATATCTCGTTGAATACTATATGCTCCCTGGAAATGTGTATTCTTCCAAACTAACTGAATGTATAACCAATTCATAATATATGTTATTATATGCTCATTGTTTTCTCTGTTAACTTTACATTGTTAGAATCGTTCAGTATTTTACGATATTGCACACCTTCATATTGCACTCACGCACAGGACAATTGTACCCAATAGTGTATTAGGAACTACTTTGTAAACAAATTATGTACTCTCGTGTAGCAGACGCTTTACGTTTTGGTTGATTAAATTTGTTTCTGAATGAACTAAAGCAGATGTTTCGTGGACTGCCACATACCTGCTGCTTTGCTACAATCCGCGTTAACATTTTTAAACAGTGTTTTGGATTTTGGCGATAGACGCCAGATTTCATAAAATTGCTTGGTACCTACAAATAATATGCAATATATAAAGTCATGAACTGTTTCCTTTGGCTGGTAATTAGAATGGCAAAAAGTATACTAACAGTTTTACATTCTAAATGTCCTCAAAATGTACTTTCTTAGAACTGAAAATCCGAATTACATGATCCATGTCATAAGTTCTCAAGCTTGATTACAAATTTCGAAATCGTACTACAATTTCGATTAATTTCCAAGTGCAATTACATCCTCCTTACTGCACTCAAAATAAAATAAGCATTAATTCAAAAGCGTCTTTTGAGAATTGCTATTGAAAGACTTCATAATTTCCCCACATTGTGATTTCAAATAGTGAATGACAGAACAAATACACTTGCAGATGTAAACGCGCTTCTCCCGAGCTGCTTCAATCCGATGTATTTCATGTACAATTTCCACAGATAAATCAAGTCCATAATCACGAAATTTCGTAGAATCGACAAAAATACCAAAATATATTCATTCCAGATCAAATGGAAAACTTGTTGCAATGCGCATTCATACAAGATATGACTCCAATTTTCTATTTTAAATAGACAAAAACGCCATTTTCTTTCGAAACTTATTTCTAGCTCGCGACAAATTCAGATTTATCTGGGTGGAGTTATGTGAGCATTAATAATGTTGTTGTTGTGTAATGATAAATCTGCGCTTGTGTATTTTGTTTGGAATAGGGCATACATTCATTTACGTTGTTTTTTGTAGTGTATTTTGTTTATATATTTAACCCTTTGGTAGAATAAGAGAATGAGCATATAATAAAAAGGTTACTGCATTTGTATGGGAAAATATGAATTCGTTTTGTCGGATGGATATACTGCACTTCCAAGGTCGTGCAGTATTACTCCCGAGGTCGTGCAGTATTCCACCCAAAAAATTCGTTTATTTTTCCCATACAAATGCAGTAGCCTAAAATTATCAACTGGTATCGGTACTCGTGGTGAGCTCTTAAACAGTGTATCAGTTAGAAAGCCTTCTGCTATTAATTTATCTATGTCCTAATTATATAGCCCACTGTTCAATTAAGGATTGGGCTTACATAGTGCATGGATTGGGGAAATGTCTTTGGAATTAAACGACGATTTTCCCAAAATTTGTTTGGAAAGACTTTTCCGTTGAATCAAGTTGAAGGTTTTATTTTGGAGGAATTTTACTGAAGATCCGACAGTTAAGTAGCAATAAATTGTATCCATTAATGACTGAACTCGATTATTTCTCCTAAATATATCACATTATATTAGCTTAGTGTTTAGCACAACTGTAACGAACTAAAAATCATAACAACTAATCTTTTGACTATGTGTTTCTAATTTTTTTTATTTCTCGGTTCAATACCACAATACTAGTCAATAGCCAATGCGATTATATTTCATTCTACAATCTCTCCACATATAACAAATTATACCAGTTGTTATCTATCCGACACTGCCGCTTTCTCGTAAAATGTTTAAAACCTTTCACTATTTGTCCTTTATATTTTGTGCCTGAAAATGTTTTCATGGCGAAGCTATATTCGTTTGTCCTAAAGATTAAGACATATGCATGATGTTCTTCTTTCTTGTAATGGGCATCTAGTTGTATATATGCACAATACTTTGATGAAAACAGATGGTTTTACTCATAAAATCGTGTATTATTTTAGAGAATGTTTAAAGTAAAAGACATACTGTCCCTTGAGAAACGTGTTGTCATGCTAAATAAACCAGTTAGATAAGTGTGTAAATACAAAAAAGCCTACCTGTTTGTTTCCACATCTTGAATATTAACCTTTATGCCCATGCGTAGTGAAAAAAACTTGAATAAATAGATTGAATTCGACGAAACAGACAAATATTTTTAAAATTAATGATTAGGGTTATTTTTTATATTATAATTAATGACAAGTTGTAGAAGCAGGCATTTGTTAAAACATATCACGTACATATGACAAGTAGCGACGGAAAGAATACAATTCAGCATAATTTGCAACTAGTACAATTTATGTGCAGAAGATCAGTAGGAGTTCCTACCTGTATATTTCCGTATATACTATTCGTGTGATTTTCAACCTGAACAATTATTGTATATACTATCAGTTACACAAACACTTCTTATGCTTATTAATTTCAAAACCAATTGACGTATATCAGTTATTTTGCAACGTTTATTAAGCTGTAAAGAATATGTAGTCACTAATAACAGAAGTAAACCTGATTCACAGGAACATGTGCAGTGACCCGAATTTGAGCTTGCACTTTAGTATATCTTATCCTGCATTTATAACTAAATATCAACGTGTACATTAGAACCTTATTTCCCCACCCTAATTTATAAAATCTAGTGCAGTACAAAATAACTTTACTGTTTTAAAGATACGTCCAAAGGATGGTGGCAGAATTTCAGACTTATCGATTTAAATGCCACTTGAATATTTAAGAGTTAAACATTTATTCGCAAGCAGAACATTGGATGATATTTTTATTTAGGTACAAATGACTATTTCTACACTCTAAGTTTTGATTTATTTCTTGGATTTCTATCAATGTATTCCTAATTTTGTTCCGGTCATCATTCTGCACGTAGTTTGATCAGAGATATGATATGCGGACTTTTCCTTTTATTCCTCATTGTTGTACTTTGTAATCTGATAAAAATAAATAATAATCTGTTTTTTCAATAACAACAACAACCACCACCATTCCATAGCGATCATAATGTCAGATTTATAACCATATTAGCAAGATATCGATAAAATTTAGAATCGTATGCCTTTAATGATGAATGTGTAGCCGTACTGGTTAAAATATGTTTGAGGCAAAATTTTCAAACCATATTACTTGAAGCTCATTTCATTTCGAATTTACAACCTTTGGGAAGTAATTATGGTTTTAATGAAACTATTATTCGAGTTTTACTTCAGTTGTTTCCGACTTCTTTTACAAAGGGATTAGTTTCAAATTGCAACATGATTATGAACTCGTCATTATGAAGATACGATTATTTTCCCAAATTACGGAGGAGAAATTAATACAGATCAATTTTGTTAACAGAGGTATTCCTTACAATTCCTTGCACAAATGTTGTTTTTGTTATGAATTCATTTCATACCGGTAACATTAAGAATGCATTATGATTCACAATTAAAAACCGACTTGTTAGCTCACAGAACATAATTAAATTTTGAAATATGATCTCCAAATCATGCCTTAATGGGTCTAACAGCAATGCTCCCCAAAATAACTGAATAAAAATGACAGAAATGCATTATTTGACGTGGCTACTTCAATTAGCTAAATTTGTAAAAGAAATCTTTAAAAATCCAAACTGGTCGGAACAAATCAGAGCAAACCTATTTCAAGAGTCAAATTTTGACTGTATCTGAAATCATAAAACAATTAAGCAAAGTGCCCAAAACACACCATGGTAGCCAATGTGGACTGACCCAGTGTTGTAAGTCAAAAACTTGTCTTTCAGCCCTCAATTAAAAAAAATCACTCAGTCTCCGTTACACTCTGGCCTTTTTGCACTGGAAGCTATATTTTGCTAATTTATTTTTTTTATCACAATGGCCTGTATTTGTGGTTGTTGCGCAGTAATATATCAGTAAATTGTCATAATAAAACTCTGCGAGCGTACTGAACACGTATACCATTTTATGTTCAAATTAAGTTCGCATATTTTGTGGCTTGACTGACATTTAGCCAGCATGTTATGTTCCACAGTCACTTAATAGGCAGCAAGATCGGAAACCAGTCATGATAAAATCAATAGTTTATTAACTTATTATCATAAACATTTATATGCTTAGATAATACATATCGCAAATCCTGCGTGGATATCGAATACTATATTTACAATTTCAAACAGAAACTAAATGGCAAACGTCAAGCGCGGTAAGGAATGGACAAATATCCATAACCTTTGGAATAAATCATTATAGAAATATTGACACATCTCTTAGTTTAAACGCTTTATAACGACATGTCACTAGTGAAGATATGATTTCTTTTTCCTAGACGTTATCAATTGAATGTATGTGTGCATGGCTGGTTTATTTCAGAATACGTTCGAATTAGGTTTACAGGCAAGCTAGTATACAATAGACACACTACAAGAAATGTATATTCATCTTCAATACCCTAGTTGGCACAGAAAAGTTAATGTGTTTACTTCTGCCGATTATATCGCTGTCATATCTCCCATTTTCAAATCTCAGATAATGAGAAAATACATGGAGTTTTGTTAAAGCTGTTCGATGTTTTTATGGTTACACTAGCATTTGAAATTATCTTCGAATCCGAGATCAGTTTTTATGTATTTATTTAGAGACAGTTTGTTAGAATTTTGAAATGTATTTTTCCAGTCGTGTATAAAGCACACTTAACTCTTTCCTTGATATTTGCAATAAAATTATAGTAATTGATAGAATCAAGAAACATGAACACTGTAAAGACAGATAAGCTGTTTAAAGTATCTTTAAGGAGTGTATCCCAAACGCTATTATTGCTTGATTCATTTTCAAAATATAACGGTCTGCAGTGTTCGGTAAAAGATTTGCAGAAATTGTAATTCTGAATGAAATTTCACTAACTTAACCAACCCACACTATTTAAGTGGGACACTTCCGAAGTCAGAAGTAGATATTGTTACATTTAACACATATTTTGAAAGCCTTCATTGTACACATTAAATGGCGTCCGTCTGGTGAAAGTGACACACATGTGATGTGTAATTCAAAACTGAAGCTGTATAAATATATAAATGTATCAAGATAAGGTTGACATTGCCCGGGGTTGGAGTGGGAGACAAGCGCCCCAATCCTTAAAAAAGGCCCCATACGGCTTGCGTCTCTGATTGCCTCTGTCAACTAAAATCCAGCTCCTGGCCTTCGCGAGTGGCTTAGATTTGAAATCCGGCAGACCACGTTTTCCACTAACAGGAGAAGGGGTGAAGGCGGGCCACTGGCGCCTTAAAACCAGCTGCTTCGGGTAGATGGGATTCGTAAACCTTGGATGGTAGCTCATCTAGGAGAAGGAAAACTCCGATTCCAAACCTCTGCTGCCTTGTGGTTATACCCACTCATGGGAAAGGCTAAGGGAGTAAACCCCGACAGAAAATCCGGAGACGGAGTTCCTAAGGCGGTCTGACATTGACTTCATCGTCATTCCGGCAACTCCTGCGACGCCGTTGGTGCCAAGCTGTATCGGCATTCGTCGTTCCCTTGGGCCCACCAGCTGCGTGGACAGTGGTGATCTGCTGCATGGACAACAGCTGATTATCCATACCACCTTGCACAGGCGTCATAGATCCACTGGAGAGGACACTCCAGCGTCGTTGTACGGCATCGGCACAACACGAGAAGTAGCAGTTAACCGATTCTAAGTCAAAGCTCGATTGGCGTAGAGTTTGGCGCCAAAGGTTACTTCTGAAGGTGGGAGAGATCACCAGGTCTCACTGGACAGCTACCGCCCGCCTCAAGCTGGGCAGCCCCCAGTCAGTAAGGTGCTGCCCGCCGTGACCTGCCTGCTTCATTGGGTGCGTGGAGCTTAGAGAACCATGTCGACAAGTGGGCCACAAAACTCCGCACCAGGAAAGACTAAAAGAAGAAATAAGAAGTCTCCAACTCTTCGTTTTGCAACCTGGAACAGCAGGACCATGTGTCCTGGATTGACCGCTGACCTACAGCAGATCGACGACGCACGAATGAACCTAGGCAGCATGGTGTAGGCTTTGCCGAAAAAGAAAACGCTAATCGCCTTCACTGAACCTCCATCATCAGGTACTGAGAGAATCCTTGCCCTCAGGCTGTCAACATCCTTAGGCCCGGCCAACGTCTTCAGTGTGTACTCCCAAACCCTCTGCTCCACCCACGAGGAGAAATACAAGTTTTATGAGGCTCTTGATCAGGCAATATCCGTATCCCCAACAATGAAAGCCTTTACTTACTAGGAGAATTCAGTGCTAGAGTGGGAGCTGACCATGAGGCCTGGTCCACCTGTCTCGGCTTTTACGAAAGGGGCAAAATCAATGAGAATGGTCAGCGACTGCTGGAGATGTGCTGCTCCCACAACCTATTTGTGACAAACACTTTCTTCAAATGAAAGGAGATCCACCAAGTGTCGTGGAGACACTCACGTTCACGCCACTGGAACCAGCTAGACCTCGTCATCACCAGGAGTTCAGAACTGGCCAGTGTCCTTCTCACTCGCAGCTACCACAGTGCCGATTGCGACACGGACCATTCCCTCGTGGCCAGTAAGGTGATAATATTACCCAAGAATCTGCACCACGCCAAGAAGAAGGGTCACCCACGCATCAGCACCTGATGTGCAAGCAACCCAGAAAAAACACAGCAGTTTATCAGCAAACTGAAAGAAGCCCTCACCAAAGTGACACCTGATGACACCATTGACTTCAAGTGGTCCCATATCCGTGACTCTGTATACAATTCAGCCATCACAGCTTACGGGAAGAGGGAGCGAAAGAATGTCGACTGGTATGAGGCAAACTGGGAGGAAATGGAGCCCGTGACTGAGGTAAAGAGGAAAGCCCTCCTGGCATACCAGGCTGCACCTAACCCCAAAACACTACAAGCTCTCAGGATTGCAAGGAACAACGCCCAGAAGACCGCCATACGCTCTGCCAACACCTACTGGCTGAACCTTTACAGCAGTATACAGACAACTGTCGACACCGGGGATGCAAGAGGAATGTATGAGGGTATCAAGAAGGCGACAGCCCACCCCCCACCCCCCGCAGCTACAAGACCGCCCCCTCAAGTCCAAGACGGGCGAAGTAATCAGAGACCAGGGGAAACAACTGCAGCGATGGGTTGAGCACTATCTCGAGCTATATGCAACCCAACACAATGTCACTGGAACTGCCCTGTACGCCGTTTCAGACCTGCCTGTCATGGAGGAGCTAGACACACACCCCACCCTGGAGGAACTTGAAAAGCCATCGATTGCCTTGCCTGTGGGAAGGCTCCTGGAAGCGACGGAATTCCGCCTGAAGTCCTCAAGAGCGGAAAACCTGCACTGCTCCAGCCCCTACACATACAGGGATACATCCCACAGGACATACGTGACGCCAACATCGTCACTTTGTACAAAAACAAAGGAGACCGTATCGACTGCAACAACTACCTGGGCATCTCCCTCCTCAGCATCGTCGGAAAGGCTTTCGCCCGTGTTGCCTTGGCGCGCTTGCAGATCCTACCCAGAGTCCCAGTGTGGATTTCGAGCCGACAGGTCAACTGTAGACATGATCTTCTCACTACGTCAGCTGCAGGAGAAGTGTCGCGAGCAGCAGATGCCCCTCTACATTGCCTTCATAGACCTGACGAAGGCGTTTGACATGGTTAGTAGGAGTGGACTCTTCAGATTCCTGCAGAAGATCGGCTGATCCCCACGTCTGCTTGCTGTCATCATGTCGTTCCACGAGAACATGCACAGCACAGTTTACTTCAATGGTGCAACATCTGAAGCCTTCCCAGTCATCAGCGGAGTCAAACAAGGCTGTGTCCTTGCGCCGACGCTCTTTGCCATCTTCTTCCCCATGCTTCCCCAGTACGTATTCAAGGACTGCAGCGAGGGAGCGTACATCCATACCAGGGCTGACGGCAAGCTGTTCAATATCGCCCGTCTCCGTGCTAAGACTGAAGTCACAGAGGTCCTCATCCGTGAATTGCTCTTCGCCAACGATGCAGCCTTGACATCACACACGGAAGATGGACTTCAGCGGATGGTATGCCGCCTCTCCCATGCATGTAAGAAATTTGGACTGACCATCAGTTAGAAGAAAACGATCGTCTCCCCTCCCTCTGTCACCACTGATGGGTACAACTTGGAAGGTGTCGAGAACTTCACATACTTCGGGTCTAACATCTCTAGCTCACTCTCCATTGACTCTGAGGTGAACGGCAGGATTGCCAAGGCAGTAGCAGTGATGACGGACTTAACCAGAGGGTCTGGAACAACCCCAACCTCACCGAGAAGACCAAACTGCGTGTCTACCAAGTCTGCGTGCTCAGGTCACTTCTCTACAGCAGCGAAACATGTCCATCTATACAAGACACAAGAGGAAACTCAACAGTTTCCACCTGAGATGTCTGCGCCGCATTCTGCACATCCAGTGGCAGGACAAAGTACCCAACACAGAGGTTCTAGAACGCGCCAACATGAACATCATGTTCTCCATTCTCAGGGAGAGGCGCCTTCGCTGGCTTAGCCATGTCAAGAGAATGGACCCAGGCTGCATTCCCAAGGACCTGTTATATGGGGAGTTAGCAGAAGGTGCACGACCAACTGGACGACCACATCTGCGCTACAAAGATGTTTGCAAGAAGGATATGAAGACGGCAAACATCAATGTCAACGACTGGGAGAGCTGTGCAAACAACCGTTCCAGCTGGCGTCTAGCTATCAGGCACGGAATTAAAAACACAGAGGAAGAGAGAAACATAAAACAAGCTGAAACGAGAGCTAGAAAGAAGGATAAACAAAAGCTTACGTAGACGGACGTATGCCAAGGATCAAGCTTTTTATTTGTAATTTAAGATTACCTTCCGAGCTTTATCAGTCAGTGGATGTTGAACTTAGGGGAATATTCCTTTACTCAAGAAAACAAAACCCTAATTTCCTGTATTACCTGCGTCATTAGACTTGAACATATGCACACTTTCTAGTTCGCTCCATCACGTAGGTAAATGACCACTAACAAATATTGCATTACACACACACACACACACAGATATATATATATATATATATATATATATATATATATATATATATATATATATATATATGCGTGTGTGTGTGTGCGTGCGTGTGTGTGTCCACTCTGTTTCTGATATAATCAAAGCCATGTGCTTTTCTAAGTTTCGAGAGTTTGTACCGTTTGTAATGTCTGATCCTCCATTATTAGTTTATCGAGTTCTTCAGAGATCGTTTCTTGATCCAGTAAATCATATTCATATTTATTTCGTATTAAATCAGTTGTTTACTCACATTACAATGGTTCATTTTGATTGTGCAAAGAACTAAAATATTAGAAAAAAGTTTGAGGTGAAACGCTTCCAGCCGAAGTCACATTTTCTGTTTTTCTTAAATTAATTTAAGAATGTCTTGGGATTAGAATATTTCATAATAGAAAGCTCATGTAATAAGTTTTGCTAAATATTTTGCCATTCTTTCAAACAATGTTTGATGAATTGTATGTATTCGAATGATACATAACATATCCATTTATATTTATATAATTCTAATGATGAATGATCAAAATGAGTTGTAATATCAAGGAATCAAACGTTGGAAAATAAGGAGCACTACAATTAAAAAGTAAAACCAGTCTAAAACACTTCGTCCACGTAGTTTTCTTTATTTTATATTTAAAAAGCAAATGGTCCACGTTTTGTTTTTATTCCTTCCCATTCAATGGTTACTTTAATGAACAGCTTACCTGTTTGTACATATTGTTAAAGCCATGTCAAGAAAAGTTTTCCAGACAAGGATATTTCCTATCAGTTTTAGAGCCTGTTTAAGCGTACGAATTCCTGCTGAGGCGTCTGCTGCATATATATTTATAGAACTGGGAATTCTCCATCTGCAATGTAATTGCTACATCAATATCAAACAAAATATTATACCAATGGGTGGCGACCTAAGGCTTTTAACAATCCACAGCGTGGTCTCAATATTTTATCTAAATTGACACGTGATCTCAGTAGAAGTTTAATATTCAAAGCAAAAGATGTATGGTTTTGCTTGAGATACAAATGACTCTTGGATTTGAAGCTATCGTGAGTTCATTGTGACTTGTGAATCTGTGTTGACCGAATTCGTGAGTAACTAATGTTTTTAAATCTAATTTTGTATTGATTAAAAGCCTAGGTTACCTAAAGAGGCTACTTACAAATGCAATTAAGACCTTCGGTAAATATTGTAGTGATGTTGGTCCAATATTCAAACAGTGCAAGATTTCGACAAAACATTTACGATGGGGTTAGAAGCCGATCTCCTACCCACCTCACATCGTAACTATCAAAGTTGGCGTTTTACATTGAAGTACTGTGAATCTAATTTTTATAATGGTAGTCTTTGTACCACCTCCTCCCAATCTCTATATCCATTTACCTATAGTTTGAAATTCATTTGTAACAAGCTGCAGTGACAGTGCTGTAGCCCCAATGTTCATGGCAGATTTTGAGTTTCCTAACTTCGTTTTTAAAATATAGTCAAATAAAGAATTATTTATATTTCGAAAAACAGCATCGGTGTGTTTGTTTTGATTTTGTCGAATCAATTTATTCAGTTTCCTAACAAAATATAAACCTATCGTTTTATTACGTTTTAAAGGCGTGCAGTGTGTATGCCTTCCAGTCCAGTGTTTATGTCAGTTACTTTGAACGTGACTCTATTTATAGACGTTAGTATAAAGTAGTTCTCCGTACGATATTGGGTATAATCACATGATTATGTTCTGACCAATGGAGGCCTTCCGTTCATTTGTCAACTGACACAACTGCAATTATTGCATTATAAACATGGGTCGTACTTTAAATGTAGGTAAAGTATACAAGTATAAGGGTACACTGGTGGATATAAGAGACAGGAATTATATTTGGTTAATCGAATGAAATATTCGTGCACTATATTTTAAACAGGGTAACTCTGGTTAGAACATGGGTCGGGCGACACCTGGATGGAACAGATGCACACATCAATTAACGACATTCTAGCAAATTAGGAAAACCGATTTAACTAGTAAAGTGGTAAATCATTGTATTCTACAGTTAAAATGCTTTAAAGACAGTTTCATCGCGTTATTTGGCAAATGGCTGGAGCCAACGATGTCCCCAATCTGATAATTCCTAGGTAGAAGGCGAAGAAATTAGATTAGGTTATTTATTTGATTTGCCACGAATGACTTTTATCCATGTAAATACTGGTGGTAATCATGCTAAAATGGAATCAACAAAATCTGGATTGAAAAGATACTCTCACTGCAATCGAAATGTACCATATGGCTCTAATGCGATCCATGCTGACCTACGAAAAGTTCTTATAATTAAAGAACATTTTACGATTAGGCCTTAAACAGGTCATTTGCTAATCGTATTTGAAGCATTTTCTCACGATATGTATCAGTTGGAGTCTGGAGTGCTAAAATTGGACAAGGAATTTAATCGAGTATCAGTAGTAGTAGTGGTGGTAGCAGCAGTAGTAGTAGTAGGTGTATGGATTACAGCAAATAGACAAGAAATCTAGTCCAGTAGTTGTAGTATTAGTCTGGATTACCAAAATCAGGCAAATAATTAATATAATAGTTGTAGGAGGAGTCTGGATTAACGAAATCAGACAAGGAATCGAATCTAGGAGTATGGAGTACTGAAATCGGGCAAATAATATAATCTAGTAGTAGTAGGAGTCTGGATCACTAAAATCAGAGAAAGAATCTTAAATAGGAGTCGGGAGCACTGAAATCAGAATGAATCTAATCTATGAGTCGGGAGTACTGAAATCAGAAATTAATCTAGGAGTCCGAGTTACTGAAATCAGTAAGGAATTTAATCTAGTAGTAGAAGGCGGAATCTAGATTACTGAAATCAGATAAGGAAACTAAACTAGGAGTCTGAGTAGTGAAATCAGATAAGGAACCTAATCTAGGAGTCTGGAGTAGTGAAATCAGACAAGGGGTCTAATCTAGGAGTATGGAATACTGAAATCAGAATAGGATCTAATCTATGAGTCAGACAAGATATATGATCTAGTAGTATTATCAGATATGTGGAGTACTGGAATCAGGCAAATAATCTAATCTAGTAGTAGAAGGAGGAGTCTGAATCACAGAAATCAGACAAGGAATCTGATCTAAAAGTCTGGAGTACTGAAATCAGACAAAGAATCTAATCTAGGAGTCTGGATTACATAAATCAGACAAGGAATTTAATCGAATAGTAATAGCAGTAGCAGTATTAGTATGTGTCTGGATTACAGAAAATAAACCAGGAATCAATCAAGTAGTAGTACAAGGAGTCTGTATTACATAAATCAGATAAGGGATCTAATCGAATAGTAGTATTAGCAGTAATAGCTGTAATAGTAAAAGTAGGTGTATGGATTAGAGAAAGTAGACCAGGAACAAAATCTAGTAGTAGTAGTAGTAGTAAGGATTTCTAAAACCATACAAGGAACCTATTTTAGTACTCGTTTACATCTGGATTACTAAGATCAGAAATAAATCTAATATAGTGGTTGTCAGCACTTAATTCCGGATATTAATTACTGAAATCAGACAAGGTATCTAATTTAGTAGTCGAAGGAGCTTTTGATTACTGAAATGGTATACTGTGATAGGTGAAACGGTTATCTCTCACTGAATACCAGTGTGAATAAATACCACAACCGGTAGGCTGAGCTTCAAATCTCAGAAGTCATTACATTGATTGGACAACAAGTCATGATCATTGACGACTTAGTACATTGTCCATTGGT
The DNA here is from genome assembly GCA_028554795.2 of Sinohyriopsis cumingii. Taxonomy (NCBI): domain Eukaryota; kingdom Metazoa; phylum Mollusca; class Bivalvia; order Unionida; family Unionidae; genus Sinohyriopsis; species Sinohyriopsis cumingii. Next base: position 42,700,410 of record CM068829.1, read on the forward strand.
AATATCACTGTACGATAACCTAGCGCTGCCTGAAAACCATCAAGACCGCAGAGCTTATTTCTAGTTCAACTGTACATGTCGTTCAGATGAATGTGTGACATTCATGTGTCGAGGACCAATTTGAAACATTTACTCACCAAGCAATATGGCGGATAAATGGAAAGTAATTTTAAATTGAATCTTATTTAGTTTTCTACTCTGCTTTTTTTAGCTCCAACCCACAACTAGTTCCTAAAAACTCTTCCAACATTTCACGAAAAAGATCTTGTCATCACTTATTTCCGGATATTAATTATGGTGTTGATTTTGTTTACCAATTAAGAACCACAATCGTTCTATCATTTATCTTGCAACAACGACTTAAGTGATATCAAAATTTGGGTCCTGTACATAAATTTAACCCTCTGCAAACTATCAACTAGATATAAGTCGTTCTTAGAATTGCCACATTTTTAGCAATCATTCCTTCTATATTGAATATATAAAGTACGTGTTAAGGTGTTAATAAAAAATTCTAACTTCACTCCTCATCAAATTTTCTTTGTGATAGTGGGAGTGGTGATACTCTCAGTCAGTCTTATGTAACTTGCTCTTGGCATCTCATTCCTCAGAAGTGTATTTTCTAAAGGGGATCACATTGGGAAGCAGACAATACCGATGTCAATCACAAAACGAAATATGTTGATTGTTAATTAAAAGAGCGTCTGCGCTATGTAAGGGAGATGACATTTAGAGAAAAACTCAATCATTCAAAGAGATGAAGAAAGCAAAAACTGACTCCCTAAAATCTAACTCAATGTTAAACTTAAATTATCCAAATTGAATTTGTAATTGGGGATTACAATTTGAATTATGTGGGTCTTTCGGTCATTTACAAATTTGGTACAATACAATGCTGACATCTGCATGTTTAACATGGTCTTCAGGTACATTTGTTCGATAAATGGATTTGCAAGGCAGACACTAGCATTAATTCTGTGTGAACGTGGTTTTGGTCTCTGTAAATCAAAGTCTCTTTAAACTATATTACGCCCATAATAATTAGACGCGTGGCTTAGTGTGTAGTCGTAACCAAATGGGCGATGTTCGTATTTTTCCCAGAGCAGACCCACGGCCCGCTATGGTTTGCCTCTGGGCAGTGCACACTTCTCAGATTGGCTCGGAACTAATATATCATCTCACGTGTTTATGTGTTTTGAAAGACTAAATATTTTGAGCGTGTGGTACAATCCGTTGTTCTTGTTGAACATGAAAGTAACTAACTGCAAACTTTATGTGTACTTTCTTTTGTGTTCACTGTTAAAGCTCCATCTAGCTAGCAAGTATTCTATTTCACAACAATGGAGTTGGTCGTTTTATGTTACCCTTTGTTTTGTAAGGAACAATATGCTTGGCTCATTATTTTTCATCTCCATATGTGAATTCAGTTCATGGGCAAATCCTTCTACAGTTAAAATATTTTTTAAATCAACATATTCGGTATTAGAACATAGTGTCCTGCGCAATGTACGGTGCATATTTCCACTAGAATTGAAGTACTGTTCAGTATCGAGAAAAAGCTGAAAGCGCGAATTTTAGAATGTCCAAAAACTAGGTTCTCTTCATAATTTAGCCTGTCTTAACAGAGACTATGTAGGACAATAATATGAAAAGTTTATATATGCAGTTCCGTAATTATACCAACGTTTTTAATAAGTATATGAAAAATCAGACATACAAGCATTGGCAAGTAAAATTGTGATGTTTGTATAAGGATTCAAAAACTTACTGTATATTTTCTAACCTTACTAATCCAACGCATTTGTCCCAATATCTCCCCAGTTCATGACAAATATCTAAAGCTAATACTGAGGTCTCAGGGGAATTTCTCTAATGCACGAATATTGACCAGGTGCATATGAAAAGTGATTTATTTCAGATTATAGGAGCAACGCAGTGTTTTCTTAGGCCTTCAGTGTTACAAAATTTAGCTATGTTTCAGAAAATCAATGCGTTATAAATAAAGAATTGTGTGTGCTTTTATTGTTTCCGGCTAAATCAGATTTATGCAATTTGTCACTAGATAGACTGTAATTGTGAAACTAGAAGCCAAATAAAATTTGTGAAATGGAAGGATGTTGTACTGATTGGCGTCAATCAATTAAATTTTCTATGGATTCTTTAGGATTTCTACAACAGGTTAATGCCTTAGAGGACATATAACACATAGTTTAAAGTTTAAAAGGATTCAAAAAATGAATTTGAATCATTTAATTCTTTTTTAGACCCGTTTCGTAAAACCAGATGCCTACGTAGTATTAAATATTTTAGATATATCTAACCAGAACACACCTTTTACCCACGAATAAAACCATTTTACGAAATTTAGAGCTAACTATATTTCATTTGCATGTGTATTTTTAAATGCAAGACCCCATCCCATCCCTACCAGACACATATACACACTCCCACCCCCACCCCACCCACACACCGCGATACTTTGCTTTGAATTAAGAGCATACTCGCAGACAGTTCATCTACGATTTCTTTATGAATAAAATGGAATAAATTGCGTTAATAATTTATTTCCGAATAGGTCTTCTGTAATCGAAAATAATAAGACTTATACACCAAACATAACGGAGAGTGTTATCCCTGGATTATACAGAAGAATGATTGATACTAATATTGGAATATGGGTGGGTGCTTACAGGAAAGACGATGGATGCCGTTTACACGTGGACCCGGTTTCGAATCTACGTAGAGTACGAATTAAACATATCTAACCTTTATAATAATGATATGCATAAGCGTTCATCAGTGTCTCTACTGTTCATATATAAATGTTCGGTTTTACTTCTTGGATCATGCTGAATAACAAGAACGCAAGGTCCATCTTTGTCACGGAATAAAGTGGTTTCTTACGTTGCACAAAACCTGAAACCATTACCTGCAATAAGCTTGCTTTATTTAACTGGTGAACGTTAGGAATTTCGATTTTCGAGACCCATTCAATTATTTTGGCATATTAGCTGTGACTTATACGTCTCGGAACTAGATGTCTTTTAAAGCGCATCCTTTAGTAATATTTCACATCTTTGCCCTGAGGATTTACAGATCTTGACATTCTCTTTAAAATTGGCTCTGTTTCAAGTATTGATGATGATTTGATGGCAGCCTTTCTTATCAGACATACCACGCAAGAACCGGACTGAGCTAAAAATTATTCTCATAGATGCGATATGTTGAATACTATCTATGAGAACGAAACCATGTATAAATATTATAGCTTCTACAAAGACATTAAACAAACAAAATGCATTCATTCATCTTCCGCATTTATGCATACTTCTCAGTATGGTTCATGCTAAATGTACTGCATGCCTATTTCCCCAAAATTAGTAAAAACCGATTCTCATTTAATAAATGAAATTTCTTAAAATTATTTGTAACTAAAGATTTTGAAATTCTGATTTCTTGCGAAGCAATAACATTGCATATTCATATTTTCATTTGTATCTTTTGAATCTAAAGAAACGACAAGTCTACTCCCATTTTATTTATTTTTTGTCAGCGAGTAAGTGGTTAAGACGAACAAGCGAATAACATTTACATGATGTGTAGAAATGGTTACAAGGATCATGTTGTCTTTTTATTAATTGCAAAGCGAGACCTTACAAAATCAACATATCACATCTAATGTAACGTATTATGGGCATTGTTTCTGCCCAAAAATTCAATATACGTTACTTAAAGAACGTTATGCGATAACATTACTTTGCTTCGTGATACTGGTAAAATTTTAGAAAATATCATGAACTATTTAGATGCAATTTCTTATTTGAATGTAATCTCCAGATTATTTGTCCAGTAATATTACAGTTGTAAATCCTTTGGGCCGAAAAATGAGAAAGTCAAATGACAGTTACGTTATCTTTAATTTAGGTTTCTAGTTGGAACAAAAGGGTCGTCAGAATTACTACAAACGTAGATAGATTATGTCGCAGCTACAGATGGATAGTGAATATGGCCTGATGTTATTTACAAATCCTGATGCAAAACTATCCTGAAGGATGCGTAACAAACAAAAAACAACCAACAATTAAATAAGATTCGTTTAAATCAGAAGAGAGTGCAACTCGTTTAAATCACTCATATGCTGAGTTAGCGTCCAGCAATTTAAGTGTCTGCTTTAAAGTCCTTACTGGTGTATTTTGTTGTTGATCAAATGAGACTTTGAAGCTTTTCAAGTTTTCGCCACCTGGTATATTTTATAACTGGATGATTTTAAAGTTATGTGTCAGTTATGTATGTATGTATGTATGTATGTATGTATGTATGTATGTATGTATGTATGTATGTATGTATGAATGTATGCATGCATGCATGCATGCATGTATGTATGTATGTATGTATGTATGTATGTATGTATGTATGTATGTATTCATGCACGTACGTATGTACATATGTACGTACGTCTTTGTGCTTCCTTCAATCACGTTTCTATTTAGAACTCTACCATCTCCCAAATCTAATACTCTTAACCCTTGTTCGAATGCAAACTTGAAACACGAAAGTCATGTCGCTTTGGTACGCTAACATAATTCATGAAACGTTTGGATAAATCATGTAGGCATATTTTCCATAATGAGGCAAGTAAAAGCCGCATCAAACATGTGAACTGGCACTTGTTTATCGCGTTGCAATAATATTTTATAGTTTTATCTTTAACTATAGAATAATACTGACACACTGACACAATTGACCGTATACTACCTCGACAGATTAAGGGATTTGTAGATGGTATGTTAAGATTGATGCCTGATGGGTGGACATAACAATAATCATTCGAATACTGTCTAAATAAGGATTCTTTATAGGATTCAACATGACTGCCTTCGCTTCACAGGCTTGGGTCGGCTGCTCTGGATTTGTGTGCCTTTTCTCGTGTCATACGTGTTTGTTGACTGTGTTCGTCTGCATGGTTATGTCATGCATTGGCTATTCTGTTTGAAGTGTGTTTCTTCAATTGAATTGTTTGCTTTTTTCGGCGATGCGGGGAGCTGTTGTTCTTTTAATCGTTTGTTTTGTACAATAACAGTCTTTTGTTTTGAATGTAAAGTCATTATGTTATACTCGCTATGTGATCCGTTTATGCTACGATGGATCGTCATTAATTGCATTAAATGACTCATCCTCTTAGTCGAAAACCCCCAAGGTGACTGGATCTCGCTTTTTGGAGTACCGGTAGCTTCCTAACCTCTTGTTGTCTGGAAATTCGATCGGTGGCAACCTGTTTATTCTTAAGATTTCAGATGTCACTTTGACTGCTCTGAAAATCAATACGCTTCAAAGCCTCATGATTCTAAGCGCATTTTTAGCCACAAACAGTCAGTTAGCCAGCCTACCAATAAACATGGTCACATGTTTGACTGGATTCTTCATAGACCTAAATAAAATATTCAACAGTATTCGCTGGTGTCCCACGAACATACTTCAGATCACCTCTGTGATATGCCATCTAACTGTATAAGTCCTTAACCCTCCATCTCTGTTTGCAACGAAAAGAAACCTCCTGATGATAAATAGAACCCAACTAATGCATGCCATCCAAGCAAACCTAATATTTTCGTTTTTTGTTTGATTTCACTGTGTTTGCTTTTGTAATCTTGTTTTTACATATGTTTTAATGCGTTATCTAATAGTGCAAAGGATTTAGAGCTTCTAAAGACGAGGCGCTCTACTACGTCGGCATTATTATTATTATTATTATTATTAAATTGACCCAACAGGTGGCCTAGTGGTTAGAGAGTCCGCTTCAGATGCAGGAGGTCGCGGGTTCGAACCCCTGCCGAGTCATACCAAAGACTTATAAAAATGGTATTAACAGCTGTCTCGTTAGGCGCTTATCTACTAAGAGGTTAGTGTTAGGGCTGGTCAGTCTTGTGTCAGGACAATGTGACTGGGTGGGACATGATGCTACATGTCTGCGGCATGATGCCCCAGTACTAGATGTCACTTTAAATGCTACATTGCATACATCGTAGCGATGTGACTGAAATATTGTTAAAGCTATGTTACAAATCCAAACACACATACACACATAATATCACACACACACACACACACACACACACACACACACACGCGCGCGCACACACACACACACACTAACTAATTAAATACTTTGATGCGGTGACCATTTGACATCAGTACTGTATGGCAGTAAAATATGCAAAGATAAGTATTTTTTCAGTGTAGAGAAGTGTGAATTGGTTTGTTTCTCACTCCATAGTGCACGTGTAGAAAACTATTGAAAAATAATAATCATTTTTAACGTGATAAAAGTAACACAAATAGTTTCCCATTTTTAACTTGTAACTAACGCTTTCCTAAAAGATTGCCACTATTAAGATTTGAAAGGTCACAGATCTTTCTACATTTAGTTTCCTTTGCATGAAACTTAAGAAACACAGCAAAACAGATTGTTATTGTAGCAGTTGATTACGTTGATTAAGTAGGTGTATGTATTATTTGCTGCGATAATCTCATCTTCTTCAAACTCCTGTCTGTTAATTCCGATATATAATGTCTACTGTGCACGCTTGAAGTCAGATGCTGAAGATGGACATATATAATTGTTTCAGACTGGTAAACTGGTCGATTTGAAATATATTTACCATTCCATTAGTGAATGTAATTGCGTACATACATGTGTAGATTAATAGCTAACATCTTTTAAGAGAGCAATGTGCTGGATATTTCTAATATAACCTCTTACGACACAGTGTCATGCATGTTACAATACATTATATTTATTTAATGGAGAAATATCGTTTTGTTTCTTCTCAAAATATGGTGTTTGTATCACTCCGTTCATCTAAACTTTAATGAAAGCAAAATGTTTATTGAGAAATTCTGAAATGATTAAATAAAACCACTCTTGTAAGAGTCAGGTTCAGCATTACTGTAGCCATAACAACCAAACATATTTTGCATACTTACATTCCAAAGTTAGCATACTGACTGCGCTGCAGATAAAATTTCATTCTGATCGGACTTTGATATTAAAGTGAAGTTTATAGTTGACTGTGACATCGAAGATATATGCACATATGTTTAATGATGTTCACTGTGTTGTTGTCAGAACGATGCAATTTTTTGTATTGGGATTAGAATAAACATAAAAAACATACTAAATTTATCCTTTTTAGCCATGAAATAGATAGGGTGTTATCTTCAGGGCATGCTTTATCTTTGCAGCAAATATATACGTATTACATTGTATCGCTTTTTGGACTAGCTGTCCATTAAGGGTGTAAATTTGCTTCAGAGAGGTTGGATTCCTTAGGTATTTTCATGAAAACATTTTTGCTCGGTCGGTCTATGTGAATATAGTTATAGCGTTTTCGACTACCTTTAGTGCTCGGAATAATATTGAAAGCTATGAAATAGTCTCCTGTTACATTTAAATGTAAGACAAGTATACAATATATCGGTTGTTGTTTCACTTGTGAACGCCTTTAACTACCTGAGCTTATATCCATGATGAGTGTTAAAATTATGCCATGCATTGCCAGAGGCAGTGACATAAAATCTCGTTTATTTATCAAGATCAATAGGAATTGTAAACGTAAACAACTACTTGCCTTTTGTGTTTGCAATCGCGTCTTGCTGCTTGCACAAACATATAAAGATAAAATAGAAGATAAAAGTGTTAATTGCTGAACTAAGTTTGAAATTAGTGGTGTATGGATTGACAATTAAGTCGGGATATTATCTTGCTATTTTTTATTCTTCTTTGGTATCGACCTCTCGTTTCGACGAAATCATGTTTGACTGACGTTTTTGTTTACTCTAATTGTTAGTTTAAAACAGCCAAATCATCACTGAATTAAAAGGTGGGAACCTCACTGGCAGGAGTGTGCCAATTGATGCACAGTTGTGTTTCGGTTATAATTTTATTGTAAAATATCAAAACCAAATGAATCGTTTCCCTTTTCCCATGGTGTTTATACTATCTAGAACGGTTTGGTTGAGGTTTGCTCTCGAGGACGGTTTGGTTGCGGTGTTGTGATTCATTGAATGGTTTGGTTCTGGTATTGTAATATATAGAAGGGTTTGGTTATTGTGTTGAAATATCTAGAACGGTTTGGTTAGTACATGTATATAGTTTCTAAACCTGTATGGTTGGGATGTTGTAATATCTATAAATTTTTGTTTGGGGTGTTGTAATGACAAGAACAGTTTGGTAGGGATGATGTAAAATTTAGATGGTTTTGGTAAAATCGTTGTTGTCCGGAATGGTTGGGTTCTGGTGTGTAAGATCCATAACGGTTTAGTTCCGGTGTTATCAGATCTAGAACGGTTTGGTTGGGATGTAACATATAGAACGGTAAGGTTGGGATGTTGTAATATCTAGAACGGTTTGGTGTTGTCGTTGTTATCCTAGAACGGTTTAGTTCTGGTGTTATTATATCTTGAACGGTTCTGTTCTGGTGTTGTAATATCTAGAACGGTTTAGTTCTGTTGTTATAATATCTAGAACGGTTTAGTTCTGGTGTTATAATATCTAGAACGGTTCAGTTCTGCTGATGTAATATCCAGAACGGTTTAGTTCTGGTGTTGTAATATCTAGAATGGTTCAGTTCTGCTGATGTAATATCCAGAACGGTTTAGTTCTGGTGTCATAATATCCAGAACGGTTTAGTTCTGGTGTTGTAATATCTAGAACGGTTTAGTTCTGATGTAATATCCAGAACGGTTTAGTTCTGGTGTTATAATATCTAGAACGGTTTAGTTCTGGTGCTGTAATATATAAAACGGTTTAGTTCTGATGTTATAATATCCAGAACGGTTTAGTTTTGGTGTTATAATATCTAGAACGGTTTAGTTCTCGTGTTGTAATATCTAGAACGGTTTAGTTCTGCTGATGTAATATCTAGAACGGTTTGGTTGGGATGTAACATCTAGAATTATATGGTTGGGATGTTGCAATATCTAGAACGGTTTAGTTCTGGTGTTGTAATATCTAGAACGGTTTGTTTGGGATGTAAGATCTAGAATGGTATGGTTGGGATGTACCATCTAGAATGGTCTGGTTGGGATGTACCATCTAGAATGGTCTGGTTGGGATGTTGTAATATCGTAATATCTAGAACGTAACATCTAGAACGGTTTAGTTCTAGTGTTGTAATATCTAGAACGGTTTGGTTAGGATTCGTTTTGTTTAATATTCAGAGCCTTCAAAATCTTTTAGTACTAAATGGATTCGTCTCAAATGATGTTGCACAGATCTACGTATTACTCCGGCTTGGCACATACTGGTATCCCAGGAAATCAAGTGCCCAGAACATCTGAGAATGAGTAAGTCGAAATTATGTTTTGAACCTCACAAACCCCACCTCTTCACAAAAGTGTAATCAATATATGTTGATACATTACAATGGTAATTAATGAATCGGACATTGTGGCTTGGACCTATAAGGATAAAATGGTTAATCGTGTTCTGATCAATGAATGTTTCGAGGAAATGTAAGCATATGCATTTGAAGGTATTATTCTGAGACACTGTCTAAGAACAAAAGTGTTTACCTATATTGCAGAATAATATTTTCAAAGAAGCTGTCCAAGAGGAAAACGTTTGACTATATTCGATTCCTTAGCGCGACCTTTAATTATCTGCTAGAGGCATCGCTTTCATTTTTATAATGAAAGGGTCTGAAAAGGAAGTCAATTTATTAGATAAACAACAGACGGTAGATGAAAGGGTCTTTTGGCACAGTCATATAGCTCTAACAAACAAAAGTGATTTATTCATGTTTGCACTGTTTCACACAAGGCTGACACAATGCTTAAATCCAATCTGTCAAGAGCCTACAGAATCGACGATAATCGTTGCTTGCATGAATGAAAGAATTATAACTTAATGAATGATTCAATAATTGAAGAGAAGAAATAGAACTGTTTTCTATAGGAGACACGACCCAAATACAAATAACAAATACAGAATACATATTGAACGTATTTTAACCAAGCACAATCAATATTTAAGTACGGCGATCTCACTGTTAGTAGAGTGTTAATATCAATTACAGACTTTTGGTTTCGATATAGCCTTCTACACCACATTATTTCTTCTCATACGAGTTTGCATCCATACCCGTAAATTATAATCAGTGAAATTTGCCAACAGGCGCTCATGCAAGAGGATAGTCATTTGGCGCAAACGAGTATGAACTATATCATTAAACAACATAATAACGATCGCCACTACACTATGTATATGTTCTATAACAGATTTAGTCTGTTATACTGGCGCATAATATGTCATACTAACCCGCGCAGAAAATATTTTTTGTATTAATCAATTACCACAATGTGTAGAAATACACCCAATTCTGAGATCAATATACTATAACAGGGGTGAGTGTGCAAAGTTATATAACAGGATTAAATCATTAGTTCGTATGAATGGATCATACAGACTTTCTAAATAGGCCCAAAATATATTAAACGTCTTTGCAAACACAAAGCTGGAGAATACGGACGATTCATTTGGTTAGGAAGTATCTTGGAACAGAACGATGTAACGTTTGTAAATCCTGTGAGAAAAAACAACCCTAAAAAATCATGATTTGATATTGTGCAGGACATAATAACGTCACTGAGGTTGATTAGACCACCCAATGCTACCATCATGGTGTTGATGATTATATTAAAATAACAAACGAATATAGTGAACAAAGCGGAGAAAATCACCAAGAATAAATCGGTTATAGAGAGGTTCTTTTATTGACAATATATAAAGACACTATTGTCATTCAAACGCATGAAAAAATAGATATGTCTGTCATGATAAAAAACATAAAAATGATAGATAGCGAGGCTATATATGATACATCATCGGGAAAGTTAATCTGGATTTCGTCCAAAAGTGTTTTCGAGCTTGTCACCATACACCTCTGAAAACAAAAGGAGGGCAAAAAGAATCATGCATGCATTTGTTTGAAATGATTTAATGTATTAATACGCTAACGCTGGTCGTAGTTCTGTATTTCCATGAGGGACATGTAATTCCTGTGGCACAGATGCCCTGCTTTATGTTTAGACCGCAGAGTGGTCTGCAGGCTACACATTGTAAAGTGTTGATTGTCCAAGAAAATCGATTCTGTCTGAAATTATTCTTCTTTTCTTAAAGGTACACGCAGTCATTGTGGATATGCTAGTAGTCCTCGTGTGTATATAAGTTTAATTGCATCTGCTACACTTGACGAATCTTTTGACGTTAACGGTTCCGGTTCCTTGTATCTATTAGCAACGACGGCAATGCTTAACGCGTATTAGTATGCTTGTAGACAGCTTTGACGTCCATGCTGTTGATCGCGTACCTGATCATGTAAAAGAAATTAAAGATGAGACTGATGAACTTCATTATGCGTTTCACATCAAACCAACCAACCAATGAAAATATTTCTTTATGCAGGTATGTAAATATGTCACAACGCTTATTTGGCCAGCTGTTACAAATCTTACACTAATTAATATAATCCACTGAAAACAGTCAGGTTTTGTAAAATTCAACAAAAATATTTAATTGCCTAGAATACAAAGTGAGAGCTTAAAAGTACCTTACTTAATTGTGAATTAAATCCCACATCCCAAATAGTCTTAAATGTTCTATCACAAATATAAAAAAATGAAACGGTAGTCCGAATGAAGTCCAATCGATTTTGTCAATATCCTTTAATAATGTTGATGAGCTAACATTCTTAACGCATCACAAAGATCTAATCCAACAAGTCTTTAAATTAATGCACAGAAATTCCGAAATATTTACGTATTCCTAATGTTTATGAAGACCTTAATTCCAATGAATAACTGATATTAAAAAATGACATCTCTGCTGGTTACTGAACACAACTAAATGACTGTATCCACTATCGATGTTTGAGATAGCAACACTAATTCAGTTACTCACTATCTTATGTAAATCTCACATACGTTTAGAAACAGGAAGAGGGTCAAAAGTTAATTGCCAGATCATTCTAATTCGTAAGCAAGGTCAGGTCCTTCACTGAAATTCTAGCAGTCCACCAATCAGAATTTGGTCGACAGTACAATTCCCAAGCAAACATGTTTAACAAGCCAAATGATGTCATCCCAACGTACCAACCTAAAATGGGAGAAAATGAACAAAAGTAACTATTCAATATGTTGAATACTAAATGATCAATACAATGTTTAATCATAAAAATTAACACATAATGTGGGTATACGTAAGTGAAACATGTTTGAGCAGCCTATAGATAATTTTTGCCGCGCTTGACATTTTTCAAGGCTTATTTTCAAGGCTTATTTCCAATAACCGCGAGGACTGTAATATACTTTCATAAAATCCGCTGATAAACCATTATATCAACATGTTTTACCTCCATGCACAATCTTGGCCTTGATACCCCATTTTGGTGATTCATCTAGTGATTCGTTCTCCAAGTATAGGATTAATTACATATAGGTTATATTATAGCATTGAGAGCGACTCGGCAAAGCTTTGCGCGAACATCGTAATGCTATAGTTGGCCACAAAAGTGTCAAATATATGTTACAGTTAAAAAAAACTGCACGGGAAGACTACCCAGTGTGTATTGGAAACATATGCACCCTTATCAAAACCCACATGTGAAATCGCAGGACAGTGTCAGTGTTAACGGAAAAAGAACTGGATTCAAATCATAAGAAAGCTAAGTGCAGCAAGGATATTAAAAGAACCACAATAAGATTAGATTTTACTATTATACAAACATTTTATGTTGTTTATGTACTTCGATAAATAATTTTCTCCATTTTTTCTATAGGGATTTCGTCTGTTATCAGATGACTATATATATATATATATATATATATATATATATATATATATATATATATATATATATATATATATATATATATATATATATATATATATATATAAATAGCACCAGTACATTATAATACTGCACCCAATCTAGGTCTCATTTTAAGGATTGCCGAAGTTTCGAAACAGTAAGTAATTTAATTGAGGTTGCGCTGGGGAAGTTAAACCTGGGTGAGCACTTTACAGAGGTGGCAGCGGTAAAGATCCTTCCTAGAAGAATGGAAAATAATATGGCGTCCACAGAGGGGTACAGTGGAGACAGCGAACCCGGTGCCGGGTATAATTAAATTCACACAGGCTTTGCGTATACAGCGGAAACAGCAAGTGGGGAAGTGCAATTAAGGATGCTAGCTTCTGATGGTGACCTTGAAATAAAACTGGCATGTCAGATGGAAAACTTTCAAACTTCGGAAGAGATAAGTAAGTAAAGGGAAAACTTACATTATCGATTGGATATGCTACAAAAGTCATATGATGACCTGAGAACCATAATGGTGAGGCAGCGACTTGACTTTCATGAGATACTGTTGTTTGTTGATTATTCGAGGCGAATTTCTGGTGGTGGTCTATGAGAAGTCTTCCAGACTTGGGAACACGTAATTCGAAATGTTATGCTTCAAACCCTGATGTTGGGGCGGGTGCTCAATCACTAATTTGAGTTCTGTGCTTGGCACCACGGGAATATCCAGGGATTTGTAATGTAAAACACGGCAGGGGATCTTTGCGACATATGTATCCTATGCTGTCTGTGAAAAGAAATATCAGTACCAGAAGATGACATTGATGTCAAGGAAGATCGTGTTGGTTCTGTTATGGTTCAACATGGTTGCCCAGAGCATTTAACACATATTCTGGTGGACTGTCAAGCGCAATTGTCATTAAAACGGTTAGAAGATGTTACAAAACTCCTACTGTCATAGGAGGACATTGTTGCTAGAAATAAAGAAGACATTGGGAAGACAAATGTCGTTCACCATATGATTAATATTGCGGATGCGCTTCCAATAAGGCAAGCCCCAAGGCGACTGCCTCTTAGTAAGCGGGAGGAAGCCTAGCAGCGGATCTTGGACTCAGGAATCATCGAGCGCTCAAAGAGTCCCTGGGTTGCTCCAGTGGTTCTCGTTACAAAAAAAAAACAGTTATAGTGAGGGCATATCGACTGTTCGAGCCAAGACCGAATCACTTAAAGCATGGCCTCAACCCCAAAATTTACATGATGTGAGACGTTTTCTTGAAACCTGTTCCTATTACCGCAGATACATCAAAGATTTTGCCGAAGTCGTAATATTATTACACAAACGGACTGAGAAACAGGTAAAGTTTTAGTGGACATCGCAGTGCCAACAATCTTTTTAGACATTAAAGGGCTTCCTCTCCTCAGCCCCATTTCTCACATATCCAGATGTAGAACATTTATTCATTTTGGACACTGATGCAAGTGGATTTGCTATTGGAGCCGTATTATCTCAGACAAAAGATGGTAAGGAAAACGTAAATGTTTAATACAGTACGGCACTCTCCACGGCTGAGAGAAATTATTCTGTTACCCGAAAGGAATTTCTTGCAGTGATACAATCTATCAAACACCTTTTGTTTCACCAGTATTTGTATGGAGTAGAATTCCTTGTTAGCACAGACCATGGAGAGCTTAGCTGGCTCCTTAAGTTCAAGAACCCGGAGGGAAAATGGCTGGAAATTTTAGGAACTTACAAGGTGACCGTACAAAGTCGTCCAGGCCGAAGAAATGGCAATGCTGACGGTTTGTCACGAAGATCATGCTATCCATGTGACTACTGTAAAAGACAAGAAGATAAAGACGATAAAACTTCTTTGACAAAAGTCAGGATGGTTGGCGGAATGCAGTCGGGTAATAGTGACAAATCTAATGAAATGCTCCGCTTAGAAAGTAACTGGATGCAAAGGATGTCTGACGCTGAGATCAGAGAGGCTCAGATGAATGATAACATTTTGTCAGCAGTCATCAAATGGAAGGAGAATTATCAAGAAAGACCAAAGTGGGAGGAAATATCTTTTCAAAAATGTGGACTGCAAAGAATATTGGTCTTAGTGGAATAGACTACAAGTCATACAAAGTGTACTTT
This sequence comes from Sinohyriopsis cumingii, assembly GCA_028554795.2. Classification (NCBI taxonomy): domain Eukaryota; kingdom Metazoa; phylum Mollusca; class Bivalvia; order Unionida; family Unionidae; genus Sinohyriopsis; species Sinohyriopsis cumingii. The sequence continues at coordinate 42,715,410 of CM068829.1, forward strand.
ACAGAGTCTGGTATGGCCCCGCACGAGGACCAATGTATCAGTTAGTATTGCCATCATCATTGCAGAATGAAGTTTTGCAGATGCTTCACGACAACCCTGGTTCTGGACATTTTGGTATATCCAGAACACTTGAAAGAGTAAAAGAACGATTTTATTGGCTAAGATACAAAAACAGTGTATCCGAATGGTGTGCAAGGTGTAAACAATGCCAAATAAGGAAAAACACGCCATGTCAAACCGAGCAAAAATGAAGCAGTACATTGTTGGAGCTCCACTGGAACGAGTGGCTATATATATCTTAGGTCCTCTTCCATAAAATGTTTTTGGAAATAAATAGATATTAGTTGTGACGGATCAATTCACTAGATAAACTGAATGTTATTATATGCCAAATCAAGAGGCTTCAACAGTTCCTAAGTTATTTGTCAAATCGGTTCATTTGCCGTTTTGGTGTGGCACGTCAGTTGCATAGGACCAAGGCCGTCAATATGATTCACAGCTTTTCAGAGTTTGTGCGAAATTCTACTTATTGACAAGACAAGAGCTACACCGTTCAACCTCCAAAGTGATGACATGGTTGAAAGATTTTACAGAACTGTGGATTATATTTTAAGCAAGTACATCTCAGCGGATCAACGCGATTGGGATGCTCATTTACCGGTAAAAACATTGGCATATTTGATATCCGTGCACAAGATCACTGGATACTTTCCAAGCATGATGAAGAAGTGAAGATAAATATAATTACCAGTCGATTTACACACTGGAAAACCACCATACTTGGAAGACACTAAGAACCATTCTGATTGCATAATGTCTCTCAAAGAGAAGATGTGGGAGATACACGAACAAGCAAGGGGAAACATGATTGAACCAAACAATAGACAGAAAAGATGTGACCACAGAGCAAATCATATCAAGATCAAAGTAGGAGAAGCTGTTTGCATCCCAGTTACAACCAAAACGAAAGAAAAACCTCCCAAGCTGCAGGAGAAGTGGGAAGTGGGATGGACCGCACCTTGTCATTGGTCAGATCTCAGATCAGATTTATCAAGTCAGCAGGATGAGCCCGAATGCCAAAGAGAAAATTGTACATCATGACACTCTGAAGGCCTTTCACGGGGACTATTATAATTGGGTCAAACAACAGACTCATGCGCCTGGAGGAGGGGAAAACAAAGACAAGAAATATAAAAAGTATGCAACGACAATTGACAGTCTGATACTAAAAATGAAAAGTAACAAGTTAATTGTAGCTTTGAAATCAGAAGTGCTCGCAGCAGACGTTTACCTAATTGGATGTCAGAGTATACCATATAATCGAATCAGTTGACCTCGAATCTGTTAGGAGTTTGGCAGATGAAGGAAGTTACATTACGTGAAATACCTATGTATCCCCATACTCTTGATATCGGTAATATCGGAGAACATACGGTTGTATACGTAACTGGGTATGATTGTATCGTGTATTATAATCGATTATTAAGCCCTCTGGATAACTAAAGCAACTGCATGAAAGATGATAGAATATATTGTTCTTCTTCAATTTGTTTTTAAAGTACCACTCTGGACGTCATTTAACGCAACCGTCTCACTGATAGGATAAAAGGCAACAATAAAATCAGTATTTTATTGGTAAAGAAACATAGCATAACCACGTTTGTGTTGTCTCTATCATTACAGGTAACAAACAAACAAACAAACAATAACAACAAAATGATGCTGTTCAAATTTAATCAGTGCTGAGCTACTTACACCAGCCATAAAAGTCTGAGGCATCATTGCAGAGACAAGCACGGGGAGCGGTTCAGTTGCCTCTATGACGGTTGCACATACACATGCGCGAAGAGCAGACAACAACACCTGACTTCGCACATGAACAATGGGCACCCCGTGCTTGGCAGGGGATATGCAGCCTGCTCTCCAGTCAGCAGTTGGAGGCTGGATAGGCCAGGGAGAACAAAAACCATCAGGATATTGCAGGAATAGGAGCAGCCTGAGCTGGTCACCAATCCATGTGGGAAGAATGAGCTAGGAGGAGACGAAGATGGATCCTTCAGACAGTGATTCTGAACGATTATCCGTTCTGGCCGGCCGAATTGGCTTGGACTATGGGATGAATGATCTGTCTTCTCCCAAATCCATTGAGCTGGCCGAACCCATTTTGTCGTCTCCGTGAAGAGTTATCCATCAGCTAAGAACAGTCAGCCACACTATGCTGGGGATGAAAATGATACTATAACAAATTTTCCCAGGAAAACAGCTGCTACTGCCAGTTTGGATAGCTTAAAATCAAACGTCAGCTATGTCTCATTGCCTTCATGTACTGCAACAGTCAGCCACCCAGGAGAAGAGAACCCTCTTATTGCGCAAAATGTTCCACGGGTAGCAAAGGAAGAAGTCTTGGCGTTCCTCACTTTTGGTGGCATGTCTCTATATTATCCAGCCATGAGGAAGAGATGACCCTCACAGCCAGCATTGACGGCATATGCCAAGCTAATGATATGGGAGAAAGCTGCCCTAACCATGGAGAAAAAGCTGAATCCAGATGGGCAACCACGTATAAATACTATGCTAGATAAATATAATTTCCTTGCTCAACAGGGGCAGCTCAGCCCAAGAGTGTCGATGGTCAGAACGTTCGTGTCATGCGGTTCCAAAACTTCTGCGCCCTACTAGACATAGTGACCTCAGCTGTAGATCCAAATGTTCTCTTGGAATCATTCCGGAAGGCAGCTGAGATCTGGGATCAATCTACTGACAATGTGATTCGAGGGCTACAGGGCATCCCTGTTTCGATATGAAAAAAGTGGTAATCTTAGGAAATATCAGGAACTGCTGTAAGTTTTTAAATGGATTTACAATAGGGAGTTTTTATTTTATAAAAAGGTCATTTATTTTTTGCAGTAGGAAGTAACATTTCATTTTTTGTATAGATTTTCCATTGCTCCTCGTACTAGTGTAGAATAAAGAATTAGACAAAATAATTTCCTCACATATAAGTAGCTAGTATAAGGAGCCACTAATTCTACAGGGCTTTCGTCTGTTATCCAATGACTCTCTATATACTACCAGTACATTATAATATTGCAACCAATTCAACGTCTCAAATTAAGGATTGCTGGAGATTTGAAACAAAAAGTAAGTTTCTAAATATAAGTGAGTTTCCGCTGGGGAACTTAAACCGTGATGAGCAAGTTACAATATATATATATATATATATATATATATATATATATATATATATATATATATATATATATATATATATGCTCTCTACGATTTACACAATGAAATGCTCAAGCAGAACTGCAGTTTCTTATGGTTCCACTTCCTTCACTTAAATAGTCAAACAAAAGGTGACTTCTTCAATACTTTCAGATTAAATTGATACGAGAGACAGGAAAGAATGGACGCCATGATAAGAACCCACGAAAAGAGTTAGCTATAAAGAAAAAGATAATTCAAGTTAAAAAATATCCCACTATTTGAAATTAATAATAATAATAATAATAATAATAATAATAATAATATAAATTATAATAATTATAATAATAATAGCAATAATAGAAAAATGTAAAACAAATATCTTTTATAAAGATAATTTGCCAAAAAATCATTTTTGCGAAATTCTGTAAATCGTTTTCATTTTTTGTCATTAATTGGAAAGTTAAACAAATTTATATGCATTATCCGTGCTAGATGTGAAAACATTCTTTTGTAAATAGTATTGCGCATTTTCTTGTCATCATTTCTAGGACTCTGATAATAATACATTTTTCCTTTCTTTATCGAGGCATTGCTATCATATCAAAGTTTAACTCACGTAATTTTTAATGTCCATGTTTTGTAAGAATCGTGCATCATGTACTTTATAAATTATCTTTCAAACAGGAATTAATTACCAGGTCAATTACCAGGTTAATTTATATAGGATACAACCATAAATGTTCTCCATTTTGTTTATTCACTTATACTTTTAAGGTCTTTACTAAATATAGAAAGTCGGGTAAACAGAACAAAGACATAATTTGAAGTTTTGATAAAACCGTTTCTGTTGTTATGCATTGCTATATTACACATTGGTTTTAATGATTAAAGGTCTTCATCCGTAGAGTCTGCGTCAAGCCTGTGACTTTGTAACAAAGAGTTGACTGAAATAAATGGGGTGAATCTGGTTTTTGTGACATTGTACCGTTCTTTATCATATTTCTGGTGGCGGGATTTCTAATGAATTATAAGATGTTTTCTGACATATCATTCCACTCCAACAAGCTTATTATGATACGATGTTATATAGTAATCAGCTTGCAAGTATGCCACAGTGTGTGTGACTGAGAGTTTCATCAAAAATATAGATAAGGAAGGTGTTAGTACTTTTCATTACACGTTCTTGAAGTACGTCTTCGAGAAAAGTTTTTCTCACGTTAATGTTCATAATATGTCACTCCTAAATATTAACACAGCGACACCTATTGGGAATTTAATGTAAAAAAGAATGGAACGTTAGAATGCCACTCACATCAAAACAGAGGACACAAATTATAGTTGGATCATGGTGTTTGGATGGACACTAAATATGTATTTGATATTTTACTCTCCAGTATCGGTCTTTAGTGCAGTTATACGGTCCTCAGGGAAACTTCTAATACGATTTTAGCGCCATCTGTATCTTCATTAGTACAATTCAATAGGCATGCACTTCGTGTCCTCGGCATTAATATTATCACGCTAAATGCACGAGTCCATTTTGTCAGTGTTAATACCAAGATTTTGCAGATACAAATCTCGACAAATATGCAATAACAGCATTTGTGAAGGTTTCCTGGAATTTGTCCTGGTTTTCAGTCGTCTGAGCCCTTGACTAAGACGAAATAGGCCTTCCAAATGTTATATTTCTGTCATTTTTATGCCTATATGTATGTGTGGGTGCTTGCTTATGTATATAAGAATGACTTATGTGTATTATATTACTTTAGAACAAACTATTTTGTGACACATTCAATACAAAGGTTCATTTATGTTGGTTATTGTGATAGCTCCTTAACTTTAAAACAAGTTTTGACATTCGAATATTCACTTATAAAGGAGATGTGACGCGTAGCTTTCGAAATGGCACACACCACTAGACTAAATTGAAAGCCATACATAAATAGCGGCATAGGGTAAAGCCCGGCTAGATTAAAACTCAAAGGAACATCAAAGATTTCTTCCTGTATCCGTTGATCGTTTATATCACCTGAAAAATATTTCGATACAAAAATGTTAGTAACTAAAGGAAATCTGTATGAGCCAATGCTGAAGAAATGTATCTATACGCATATAAGAACAGTTACTTATATTCTATAAAACTATTAATACATATTTATAAATTGCTTGCAGTTGTACTGTATGTGTGTCACTGGTTTTATACCTCTACCCTTGTTAAGCTTAAAGATTCTATGTGAAGGTTTGTGAAAGTTGGTACGGATGCTCTCTAGCTGTATGTTGAAATCAGATAAATGTCGCTTTTAGTTCAATTTCTTAAATCACTGTAGCCAATATAAAGATGATAATCCGAAAGGACAGAACTTGTTCTTTACCGTTAGACAAAGAGATTACAGGGCTTCTATAAATCATATCTACCATTAATGCTGAATCGGCCAATCAAAAGCTGCGCATTTTTTGGCCAATAGAGTCATTTTAATTAGTTGAAGTTACCTCTAGAAGACATACAAAAGAAGGAATATAGAAACGAAGAAACAAGCGTGTACTGGTATAAAGATTATAGAGGTTGCCTTAACAAAACTAACTCCATGAAGATGAATGGAAGTGGTTTTCATGCTTCTTTGACAAAGCATTACTTGCCGAAATAAGTCATTTGTTACAGTAGCTCTCAAATAAAAGTCATTGTCCTTATGTGTACGAGTCCAGATTCATGTAGGCCCTTGAAACCTCACATATAAAACGATTTCTTCCTAAGGCGCATCAGAGTTGCCTGGTAGGTCCGAAAATGTATGCAATTTTGGCTCATTTTGAAAATTGAGTCAGCACCGTTTTTGCTCAGAACAGTAGAGCATCCGATAAGGGAGTTTCCAAGCAATTAGCAGAAGTTTTGGTAAGCGTATTGTTACATATAATGATAGTCAGTCCTGAACTAGCCCAATATGAACTCGAAGGCAAAGGGTGTTACATCGTAAACACATAGAACTAATAGTTCCAAATTTGACTGTTAGACAAAAGTAACTTTAGCTAATCTCGCCAATGCTGCTGTTATCTAATTAATGAACATTTCGGTAAGAGACCTGGTCTGATAGGGATGATGCACTCGGGATTCAATAATCTGCTCACTGGGATCTAAATCTCATTGTATTCAGGTGGCACATAATTATACCATACTTAAACTACGTAAGAAAAGAAGAAAAAAACCCAAGAAAGTTATTAAAATTAAAAGAAACAATTTATTTCCCTTTAATACAAAGGGAACATTTAAAAGACAAACTATTGTGAATTTAATCCCAAAAGTTCTATCACGGGCACCAATGTTTAGATTTTTCTGCATGAATTCTTATAATCTTGAATGTATTAATGTACCAATAGTCTTGTTGCATCACAATAATATAATCCTTGATTGACTTTGCATGAATTCAGAATATTCTCGTTAGGGATTTTGTGTCCAAAACTCAATGACCGCTTTGTAATACCAGTGAACAATTTCAACAATTAGTTCCGCTTAAATTATTTCTGAACACAATTAGTAACTTTAATATCTAATTCCCAAAGATTGACACTAACAAGAACAAGGAATTGTTTTGTGAAACCTCTTTTATATACCGTCACATGACTAAATAATCACTGATTCGCAAACAACTTCAGGCCTTGAACTTAAATTTTATTGAATGCTATGTATATTTGATTTAATTTGTATTTGATTTAATTTAATTGAATTTAATTGTTTGTATGTTTTATAATCTTTTTATTTTTAATTTCATTGCATGTCAAAATAATGCAGTTTTAATTACTAAGAACTCAATACCTTTTCAGAAAATAGTTTGAACTTGACTCTTCAGTTGTAAATACATAGCTGACCTAGTTCCGGACATTTATTTAGAAATCAAGTTAGAGAGGCAAATAGCGTTTTATTTTTATCTTATTCTTAGAATTCTGAGAAGTTGACCCTCATTTTCTCCTTCAGGCTTAAAAACACTGGGACATAAAGGTGTTCTTTTGTTGTGTCAGTTTGGAGTTATTTTAATGTTTATTTGAATTATTTGGATTCAAAGGGATTATTTATTTTTCCTGGAATTATATGAGAACTCATACAGACAAAGACATTTTATTAATTCAAACACCGGATTATCATTTGTGAATAACACAGAACTGTGGACATTCCGACTGCACAAAGAATACAGTATACGTCATCGCTTTCCATCTTGGATTCTTCGTCGGGACTCAAACTTGAATTCATTAGAACATTTTATTATTAGGATTTCAAAAATTTAATTTGTGGATTACTCTTGGATTTTTTGGGATTTGATTATTAAAACCGAACGTTCTTAATTATTTATTTTTACAGTATTGTTCCAGGGAAATAAATTATTTGGTAATTTTTTCAAAGCTTGTTGTTTGGCTCTTTCTTGTGTTACTGTTTATTCGAGCCTAAACACGTAACATAAGAAGTGGGCGCTCGTCCTCGTATAATTTTGAATTTTGGCTAAAATATTTCAGAAACCTCTGTTTTAAAAAATTTGAATTCCCCATATTTTTGAAATCTTAAGTTAAATCAGCACTCTTTTTCCAAAATATCAAAAGTAGATAATGTTTTGAATTTTACTCAGGAGTGGTTGGAAATTTCGAAAATGGAAATACATACTAAAAAGTTAGAGTTAGAGATAAGACAGGTTCAGTATCAGATCCAAAAGATACAAATGGAAAGAGAGATGGAAGTAAGACGAATGGAATTGCAAGAAAAGAGTGAGGAGAAAGAAAAAGAAATGCAGTTACAGAAAGAGCAAATGCGTTTACAATCAGCGAAAGATGAAAGAGAATTTCAAACTCGGTCAAAGGAATTAGAGCAGGCAAAGGGTAAACATTGCCCCCACTTTTGATGTTTTAAGAAATATCACGTTATTACCTCCTTTTCTTGAAGAAAAGGTAGACTGATATTTTCTTTATTTTTAAAGATTGCTGAGAGTTTGAAGTGGCAAAGAGAGTACTGGACTCAATGTGTAAAAACTTGTAGAGCTCCTGATATTTATATTTCACTGTCACTAGAGCAGAGTGCTGACTATGATGTAGTTAAAGTCTATATCTTGATGGGGTATGAATAGGTCCCTGAAGCTTATCGGCAAAAATTCAGAAACTGTTGAAAAAAGAAGCTGGCCAGTTTCGTGTCGAATTCGCCAAACAAAGAATCCGTTATTTGATAGATGGTGCTTCGCCAAGAAAGTTGAATAAGATTATGAAAGTCTCCAACAACTTGTATCACTTCAAGTGTTGAAGAACTGTGTCCATAGAGACATTAAGACTTGTCTTGACGAGCATCAGATCCAAACCTTGGAAAATGCTGCTCATGCTGCTGATGAGTATTCTTTAACTCATAAAGTTCCTTTTATAAATAAGATTTCCACTCAACAGTCTTCTGGCAGAAAAGCATTTCAACCTAATACAAGCCCTTCTACATCTCAAACTGGCACAACTTCTAAAAATCAAGCTTCAGATAAGCTTGATTCAGGATCCTTGTCTCCGCCTACGTGTACCTGTTGTAAGAAGAAAGGATACGTTATTTCTGATTGCTACATATTGAAAAATAGGCATATAAATCAAGACACACCTCATCCAAATGCTCTTATTTCTAAGAGGTTACGGTCACGGTTATGATTGAAAGCAGTACATTTGTTGGATTTAATAAATCCCAATGTAATTTTAATATGGAGAATTATGAACCATTCATATCGAAGGGTTCTATATCACTCCTGCGTGATTCCTCCAATCCTATCCCTATTACAATTTTAAGGGACACATGATCTTCTCAGAGTCTTTTATTTGTCAGGTACTTTGCCTTTTTCTGAGAAGTCTTCTTCTAAAGAGAGTGTACCTATTCAGGGAGTATAGTTCGGCTTTGTTAATGTTCCTCTCCATTGTGTTAATTTGTCATCAGACTTAGTCTCAGGACCCGTGACAGTCGATGCAGTATCTGTTTTACTCGTTGATGGCATTCATTTATTACTAGGCAACGACCTAGCGGGAGACAAGGTTGTATTTAATCCACTTGTAACTGACCAGCGTTTTTTTTTTTTCGGATCAGAAAGTCGATCCGATTGAAACAGAAATCAATGATTTATTTCCAGCTTTAGAAGGCAAACAAAGCTCTTGAGGATGATTTTGTTAAGAAAATTTTTCTTTTAGCTGACACATGTATTGGTCAGGCTTTTGATGAGGTCATTTTCACACCCTGTTTGGATCAATCTGAAGGTAGTGATCACAGTGATTCTCTTGTATCTACGAATTCTCTTTATTATAATAGGGTTATAAACGACAATCACTTGTCGTCAAACAGGAAAGTGATCCTGAGATCTCCTGTTTGTTTCAAAGGGCCATTAGTGAAACTGAAGCTACTGAAGTTCCTATGTGTTATTATATAAAAATGTAATTCTTAAGATAAAATGGAGACTTCCCGAAGTACCTGATGGTGATGAATGGCCAGTGAACTATCAAATTGTTGTTCCAAAATCTTACAGACAGCAAATACTCACTAATATTGGCCAAAAATCAAAAGTAAAGCTGGTAAATGCTGAAGATCTTTTCATACTTGTCAAATAGTAAGACATCCAAATCAGTAAAACCATAAAGCTCATCTAAAACCTGTTCCTGCCTTTGACAAACCATTTCGTAGAATTATGGTAGATTATGTTTGCCCCTTACCTAAGACCAAGTCAGGTAACCAATACCTGTGTGCATCAACAAGGTTTCCAGAGGCAATTCCTTTGAGGAAAATCAAAACTTTGATAAAGTTGTTTTTTTATATATAAAAAATCAATTTGGCATTTCCAAATCTGTCCAATGGGATCAAGGGTCAATGTTTAGGTCTAGAACTTTCCAGACTATTATGCTCGAATTTGGCATTCAGCAGTTGAAGCCAAAAGTGAAAATACGGTTTGACAGAACCACAATGGAAATAATTTTTGAGTCTTGTAATAGAGTTTTATCTCTTTTGCTCATTCGTAAAAAATTTCTCCAGATTAGATATTAAGACCCTTACAAAGTTAAGAAGAAAACGAATGAGTTAAAGTATAATATTAACGCTTGTGATCTAAATAAATTAAAGGAGTACCAGTATATTGAGAGAGATCACCAGGTTAATCATGCAATTATATTATTTGTACCTGTCCCACTCAGTGAAGATTTAAATGTAGGAATGTCATCGGATTATACTGATATTGGAGTGACAAATCTTCTGAATACAGAAAATATGAAAGCTCTGTACCATAAACTTGGAGCTGTAAGAACTGGCTTACTTTTCAGTATGGATTTCATCCCAAACGGCATTACTTTATACTGATAAAGTCCATTTGGAGTCACGAATTCAGAACCTTCCTTTGCTCTTTCTGGTAGTGGAAGTTGCCAAAATCCTTTCAGAAGGTCAAATTTGGTGACATACTTGGCTTTTCCGATCCTATCGTTCACATTTGCAAGAGTAATAAAGAACTGATCTTATACAGTTATTAATTGAATATGAACACTTATTTCCAGATGTTCCTACAAGAACAAACAACATTTTCCAGCACGATGAAATTGTAAATTCCAAACCTGTGAAACAACACCCATACAGGATAAACCCTCTCAAAAAAGCATACATGAAAACGGAAATTCAGTATTTACTGGATAATGATTTTATAGAGCCCAGTAAATGTAATTGGAGTTTACTATGCATACTTGTTCCGAAATCAGATAAAACTTTCCGTACGTGCACTGATTATAGGAAGGTGAATAGTGTGACAGAAAATATTCATTTCCATGGCCAGGAATCGATGACTGTATTGGCAAATTCCACTAACGGAAAGAGCAAATGAAGTTTCTGAATTCGTGACTCCAAATGGACGTTATCAGTATAAAGAAATGCCGTTTGGGATAAAAGCCATACTTAAAGGTGCGCCAGTTCTTACAGCTCCAAGTTTCAATCAATCATTTATATTGACTGTTGATGCAAGTGATGTTGTGGTTGGAGCAGTTATGATTGAAGAAGACGAAAATGGTATTGATCATCCAGTGTGCTATTTTTCTACGAAATTATATAAGCAACAAATAAATTATTCAACAATCTAGAAGAGATATTTGAATTTGATATTGGCGTTACAACACTTGAAGTTTACATTAGTTCAGCTCCTTCTTCGATTATTGTGTTTAGTGACCACAGCCCCCTTACTTTCATCGACAAGATAAAAAAAAATCGAAGAATACTAAGGTGGGGTTTGCTAACAAGAATATGATATTGACATCAGGCACATCAAGGGGAAAGATAATATAATAGTAGATACACTTTCCCGTGTATGACAATGTATTATTTCATGTACACTGTGTGTAATTTATAAGGGCTATTTTGAACCTCTTCTTAATTAATCTATGGTATAACGAAAACTTTATCATATAAATCACTCTTTTTCTTTATGGAGTGAAGTGTGTCGTATATTTGATTTAATTTATATTTGATTTAATTAAATTGTTTGTAAGTTTTAAAATCATTTTGTTTTTAATTTCAGTACATATCAAATTAATGTAGTTCTGTTTACTAGGAAATTTTTTTTGTCTTATTCTTAGAGTAAAATTATTGTTTTGTTTTGTCAATCTCATACTGTGACTACGTGTTTTTATACGTAAATACTTCTCGATGGTTCTTGAAAGTCGACCGACATCCGGGAATTCGTGTTGCGTTTCGAGTTACTGTATAATTATTGTTTATAGAGATTTTTCTCAGTCGGGCTTAAAAACATTGGGACGTAAAGGTGTTATTTTTTGTGTCAGTTTGTAAATATTTTAATGTTTATTCGAATTATTTGGATTCAAAAGGATTATTTCTTTTTCCTGGACATAAATTAGTGCTCACACAGAATTCTTCGTCAAAGACATTTCATTAATTCAAACACCGGATTATTGTTTGTGAATAACACAGAAGTGTAGACATTCCAATACCACAAAGGATACAGTATACGTCATCGCCTTCCATCTTTGAATCTTCGTCATGACTCAAAACTTGAATCAATTAGAACATTTCCTTTTAAGGATTTCTAAAATTTAATTCGTAGATTATTCTTGGATTTTTTAAAATTTGATTCTTGAAACCGTAAGTTGTTTTTTCTCTTCATTTTTACAGTAGTTTTCTAGGGAAATAAATTGTTACATTTTTCAAAGCTTGTTGTTTGGCTCTTTCTTGTGTTCCTGTTTATTCGAGCCTAAGCACGTAAATAAGATCGGAAATTTTGATTACCACTTATAATGACGACATTATGTGACAATTATAGGGTAGGCAAAAACTCTGTCTTCGATCACAGAGAAAATTAAGCATACAATACAATGTACATTTACATACAAATACAATAAGGAACATAATTTTCCAGAGATATATGCATTTCGCGTTATAGCCCAATCTGTTTTACTGTGTATCATTCTTCTGCGACCCATACTGATGACAGAAAGAAGACATATGAAATATTACATAGACATTGAAATGCAACCATTTGTTCACCTTTACATCAACATGCTATATTAAAGTGCAGGTGTTTTCTGATACAAACATAGAATAAATTTTAGTAGCTGAGTATATATTATGAAAACTAACGCAATGATTTCGATACTCCTTATTACGTTCACTCCTGTTCTTATATGTTATTGAATGTACTCCACATTATTGCTAACACATTTCATTATGTTACCAATAAGGCATAAATATGAATGCATTGAAACTGTTGCTACCTTGCCGAAAATTTAAAATATTCTACATTAATCTAATATCTATTTTGAGCGCCCGTGCGTTTACATTTCCCTTCTAGAATTTTAACATCACAACAGGTAACGAATGATAGTGATGGGATAGTGGGAGCATTGGAATGGGATGGTTCGTTTGTGAGCTTTTTAATACAACTGACCATTGATATTCATAAAAACACAATTTGTTATAATATCCACTATGTGCTACACAACGATATATTTAGAGAACAATATATGGTGCACACTTTGACCATTTACTAATATAAATGTTTATCTGCATTCATATTTTAAACTTTAGCCGTCGTCTCACCTTGCTTTTCTTTAACGTTATATACAGACCGACTTGTGTGTGAGAACTAAGCGTGTAACGTCTTATATCATGGCAGAACGTACAGTGTTACATAACGATGACGAAAAGCGTGTTTGGAATCCCAAATTGTCATAATCCTGCATCAGCAGCTACGAAATCAAATAAAAATTATACAAGTAACTTTTCAACATTATTACACTGTGTTGTGTCGTCTCATACCAATCGTCTCCTATCAATCGAATATTGACTGTTTGGGGCCTGGTCTCTGAACCGGACAAGATTAAATAAATTCCCCTAGGACTAAATGCGAATCGGTGTCTAACTACTAACGTCTAACTAAAGATTCACTCTTATAATTAATTGTCTCATATTTTAATTTCACCTTTACTTCCGAAAAGATGGACATCCATATAAATCTATTCATCCCTAACATCTGCTGAAAGTTGTAGAAATAGACCAATCAGTGCCTAAAGGGCAATCTACATAGCATGTTTACTTCGTCATTCTCCTTTCGGAAGCCTAAACTCCTGGTTGATAACTCTCCACAGGGTACGAAAATAACGGAATGACGTGCAACCAATCGTAAACGCGATCGATAGCTTTGAAAACGTTGACTTCAGTTCAGTTTAGAAATGATTCCATTGATGAGGACCACTCATTGATAACTTATTTAGATGTTTATGTTTGCATAAATCTAAAAGAAATCATTTAATCATGCATTTATGTTCAATGTACATTTATTGTACCTAATTTACTTCACTCAGTACCTTCTGTTATACATGTACCTAATTTATGTAGTATTTAGAACTTCGTCATGAATTATGGAACAAAATCCACTTAGTCACAGTCGTATTAATCGTGCCATGGTATAAATTTCTGAAAATGTACACACTTTTCTTTCTTGTCGTTTTTATCATGCCTGGAATTTAAGACTTCCGATTTAAATCCAAAATATAGGTATATTTCCTTGCCGAATTTCCAGGTCTTTTTTAACATAAATAAGTAGAACTTTGAGACGTTAGCAAATCCCTGATACGGACAATGACTTAATAGTGTTAATGAATGCTAATAGTAGACTATATTTGATGAATGACAAGGACGTCAATGAGTATGTATGTATGCATGTATGTATAACGTATAGTACCTATGCACATCAAACATTTGAAACCGGAACAGAACATGAATGACATACTTTACGGTGATGAGAAATGGATCCGACTAATGTCATCTAAGCTCACCTCCACATGCGAGGAACAAAACAGTAGCCAATCATTTGGTTCTGTTGGAAATCAAACACTAGTTGAACTTGACTCTTTCCGCTTCATACTAATTATCTTCTATAAACTAAAATATAAAATTAATTACTTGTTAATATAAGTGGATTTAAGCGTTGTCGGTCTGCGAATGATTCGATTAGTCCGGTATGCACTTTGTGTTTCTAACGTTCCAATTAGTTTACCTCTGGCAACCTGTGGTCTATTGATGGATGTTCGGTTTTAGATTTGTGTAGACTGAATCTGAAATCTGTACACCGTTATTGTATGTTGTCATTTCGTGAGATCATGGACAACCGCTTTTAAGTGTCACCTCTCTCCGTTCGTTATTATTAGGTATATTTGTGGTATGGAGTACTCTGTTACATATACAATATGCATAAAGTGTATGTTTTATTGGCTGTTTAGAAGACACACAGATTGTCTGGGAAGGTATCCTAGCATGAACCTAGCATTAATATATATATATATATATATATATATATATATATATATATATATATATATATATATATATATATATATATATATATATATATATATATATATATATATATATATAGTTGGTAACATATATTATCAAAGGTTTCTGAAAGTCATTTGTTCAATATTGTTCTCGACATTCAATACTGTATTAGATACTTCGCTTCATTAGTTGTATCCGCGGTTACTTCCGTATTAGACAATGCATGTCTTGTATTAAAATCATTTTACGATGTGCTTGGAGCTACTGTTTTAACGTCAAATGCACCTCTTCTGCAAAAGCGAGCAATAAACCACAAAACATTGCATCTTTTTAATCACAGATCAATCGCAACTTTCTCGTTGCATCATGTGCTGAAATCTGCATGACTTATGGTAGTGTCAAAAAGGGAAAGAGCAATCAAGCTTTTAACGGAAATTATTACAAGGATCTTTCTTTCAAACCTTTGTAGAATAATGGAGTTGTGGATCAAAAAATAGATTTTATATAAATTCAGATTGTGGGCGACACGACGAACGTGATAAGGCCATATTGGAATAATACAAAACAGATGTCTTCAAGATAATGGATTTCATTCATAATTAGCCTTGAAGCGTTTTTCTGTCGGTTACCGTTCCGAATCATCTCATCAGTATGCAATGGTTGTGACCAAATACATCTTGTTCAAGAGCAAAACAATTTATGTGAGTCTTACGCAATTGCCAGTAATTATTAATTTTGCATAGACTGGATTATTAAAAACTTATATGACTTAGGGTATCGTTGAAGATATAATTTGCATTTTTTTCTCAGCATATGCAAGTAAAATGGAGGTTGATCTAGCTAATGTGCTCAAGTCTGGGTTTGAGTGATATCATTTCCATTTTTTGCTTGTGATGAGAGTATAAAGCACAAGAAAGCGATGTCTGATTAGTCCAAGATGTCTGAATAAGTGCATTGTACTTTTACAGCATCTTCCAGAAAATTAACTTCAATTGGTGCGAACTAACATCTGTAATTATTCATTCTCATTTTACATTATATTTCCGAAACTAAAAATAAAAATATGCGAATTATCAACTAAATGTTACCATGACCAAGTTCAAAAACTCCTAATGACCACTTTTCAGACCATTGGAAAGTTTGTATAAATTGTGATTTCGGTTTGATTACTGTCTGTCATGGAATGAGTTTAGAGACAAGTGTTATTACAGATTAGACAGTCGAACATAATAACGTAATGTCTTCGGTTATAGAGGTAATGCGCCACAATCTGTAACATCGGTATCTCATCGATATTTGGTACAGAAAACTACGAGCAAATTAAGAAAACTGAGTGGCTTCAGTTAACTTGCTGATGGAATGTTTGACTGGTTGCGTACGAACAGCAGTTATGTTCCATTCAGATACGAGTCGATATATAATATTCATAGAAGCATAAAATGCGAGAGTTTCATTCAAAGATCTATATTGTAAAGAAATTAGGTTCATGATGTTTCCTATTTGAAAGATATTTGCTGGTTCTATCTAGATCCCTGTAAAACCACTGGAAACAATGACACAGAACACAAAATGCAACGCAAGTCATTCACACTGGTTACAGTTAAAAATATTAAAATACATCGAAACCTGACATTGAAATAAATCCATGATATTTGAACAATAAATGTTACATTTTTGAAATATGTTAGGACTTCTACACTCGAAATAGCATGGTTAATCAGAGTTATATTGCAAAAAATACAATTTATCTACATGTTAATCTTTAGCGCACCATGCATTAAATAGAGATATCATTAAATTTGCAAGGTGCATATATTCATGATTACTATAAGATTTATTTTGACCAAAACTATTTTGTGATCAATGTTTTGAGTCGAACAAATAACACTCAGTCAAAATAATCTGTAACTGTATTGTCAGAATCCATAAAATCATACCAAAATGTATCACCCTTTATGCGATCATTCTCGGTCGATTTTTCTGTTATTAAAATCTTCAAACAAAAAATATTAGCATGTGATGTACTCATATATGTGCTTTCTGCGTCGAACGTTGCGATATTATCATCAGTTTAAACGTTTAATTTACAGGATGTAAATAAATGTCAGCTAAAGTGATATATTTGACATCATGAGCAATTTACTTTGATTATGTAGGCTACATAATGTGGTCATTTGATGAATGTATGTGCGTAATTGTACCAAAAGGTCCATGTTTTATAACGCTTCAAATAATACCTGACTATGTAACATGTTTTGTCTTCTGTTTTCCTAACTAAACATATAACCTGATAAAGAAATCACGTCTAAATCATTATGTTTGGTTTCACGTACAAACGAATGTCAGAATTTTGAACAAGTGCATAAATGCAATCCCCTTTTCAATCCACACACTTCGGGGAAATACAATCACCTTTTAAATCCAGAGTTCACGAAATGCAATCGTCGTTTCACTCTACGAACATTCGAGCAAGCAAGATTAAAATATATTGAATTTTCGGAACGGTTAATATCCTGGATTTCATTTTCTGTATTAAGAGTTATACACCTATTCCACTGGATATCACTGTCTGTACTGTCAGTTCTGTATCTATTCGACTGGATATCACTGTCTGTACTGTCAGTTCTGTATCTATTTGACTGGATTTCATTTTTTGTATTAAGCGACCTAAACGTATTCGACTGGATATCACTGTACTGTCAGTTCTGTATCTATTTGACTGGATTTCATTTTTTGTATTAAGCGACCTAAACGTATTCGACTGGATATCACTGTACTGTCAGTTCTGTATCTATTCGACTGGATATCACTGTCTGTACTGTCAGTTCTGTATCTATTTGACTGGATTTCATTTTTTGTATTAAGCGACCTAAACGTATTCGACTGGATATCACTGTACTGTCAGTTCTGTATCTATTCGACTGGATATCACTGTCTGTACTGTCAGTTCTGTATCTATTTGACTGGATTTCATTTTCTGTGTTAAGCGACCTAAACGTATTCGACTGGATATCATTGTCTGTATTGTCAGTTCTGTATCTATTTGACTGGATTTCGTTTTCCGTATTAAGCGACCTAAACGTATTCGACTGGATATCATTGTCTGTACTCTCAGTTCTGTATCTATTTGACTGGATTTCATTTTTTGTATTAAGCGACCTAAACGTATTCGACTGGATATCATTGTCTGTACTGTCAGTTCTGTATCTATTTGACTGGATTTCATTTTCTGTATTAAGCGACCTAAACGTATTCAACTGGATATCATTGTCTGTACTGTCAGTTCTGTATCTATTTGACTGGATTTCATTTTTTGTATTAAGCGACCTAATTATTCGACTGGATATCATTGTCTGTACTGTCAGTTCTGTATCTATTTGACTGGATTTCATTTTTTGTATTAAGCGATTCCTAAACGTATTCGACTGGATATCATTGTCTGTACTGTCAGTTCTGTATCTATTTGACTGGATTTCATTTTTTGTATTAAGCGACCTAAACGTATTCGACTGGATATCATTGTCTGTACTGTCAGTTCTGTATCTATTTGACTGGATTTCATTTTTTGTATTAAGCGACCTAAACGTATTCGACTGGATATCATTGTCTGTACTGTCAGTTCTGTATCTATTTGACTGGATTTCATTTTTTGTATTAAGCGACCTAAACGTATTCGACTGGATATCATTGTCTGTACTGTCAGTTCTGTATCTATTTGACTGGATTTCATTTTTTGTATTAAGCGACCTAAACGTATTCGACTGGATATCATTGTCTGTACTGTCAGTTCTGTATCTATTTGACTGGATTTCATTTTTTGTATTAAGCGACCTAAACGTATTCGACTGGATATCATTGTCTGTACTGTCAGTTCTGTATCTATTTGACTGGATTTCGTTTTCCGTATTAAGCGACCTAAACGTATTCGACTGGATATCATTTATATACTATCAGTTCTGTATCTTTTTGACTGGATATCATTTTCAATATTAAGAGTTATATGCCTATTCTACTGGGTATCATTTTCTGCTATCAGTTCTATACGTATTTGACTGGTTATCATTTTATGTGCTATCAATTCTATACGTATTTGACTGGTTATCATTTTCTTTATTCTTTACATATTCAACACTGTGCCGATAAGTATGTTTTTTGTTCATATCTTACGTTCCAACCGAACCCAGATTGGACAGGTTTGCTTTGTTATATTGTTATTATCATCCTGACACACCTGCAACGCATAACTGTAACCACATCTATATCAATAAACAAATAAAATTAATCCGACAGTGTCATAATTGGTTGTTCTCCTTGAGCTTGAAATACGTATAATTGACATTGAGATTAATGAGGTGTCGCTGTCTTGGTCAAGGTACTCAAAAGACGCCCAAAAATCTTTCATTAATGCAGTGAATCAACAACAAGCCTGCCATACACAAGTTCGTTTGCGCATAAAGAAATTAGAATGTTGCTGATATCCTTTAAGTATTAGACAATAGTTATTCAGTCATAAACAATGCTTTCATCTTCACAATATCGGATACGTTTCGCATCGTCCTTGCGTAATTATCAGCAACGAGTTGTGGCTTACCATTCAGTCATGTATAATAAATAATAACGATGAAAACGATGACAAGTAGTGCATCCTTTTGGCAGCGATGTATATGGAATTCAAGTCAAGTCTTCTATAAAATCGCATATTTAATACTAATACGTAAACGTATTTCCAAAATAAAGAAATGGATAATGATGACGACCAACGTAATAGTTAAGATCATTATTAAAGTATAAGTTTGTAATAATTGTACAGTATATTCAAAATACTCGAAGTCTCAAAACATTGTTAAAAATGGGAATATGCCTATTGACTCCTGCTGTATAACCTATATTGGCAAACTGTACGGAAATTGCACGAGACTGACTGTCTAATAACATGAATTAATAATCTTGAGTTGGATAATACGTCGTAGACAGACCTCCAGACCTCCAGCAGACCATTCCAAGACCTAAAGTAGCAATCACAGAGGCCATTGTGAAGATAGTGAATTTACTGCATGATAAGAAATGCTTCGTTTATAGATGCACATAAAATGATACTTTAAAATATCTACACTTACTTGCAAATCGAAGAAGTAATTAAACGAATTATGCAGAGAATGTTTGTGGATATGTGGTTAAGACTGTTGGGGTGAGTACTGAAATACAATTTACAATGAGCAGCTGGTGATTTTCGCTGTTGATAATTATACGACCAGCATCTGTCAAAGAGGGTGAGAATATAGGTGTTACACACACACACAGATATATATATATATATATATATATATATATATATATATATATATATATATATATATATATATATATATATATACATAATTATGCACACACCATAATTTCCATGCCGGGAGCCCCGAGTGGCCGAGTGGTCTAAAGCGCTCTCCGTTACGGATCACTGCCATCTCAACTCTGCGTGGGTTCGAGTCTCGGATTCAGCCAATGTGGGTACGTGAGAAAGCTTGCCAGTAGCTTCTCGTGGGTAGGTGGTTCTTCCCTGGTTTTTCACGGGTTCTTCCTCCACCATTAATACTGGCCGCCATGTATAGCCTATCGTGTGCTGAAAGAAAGGCGTTAAAACCTACAACAACAACATAATTTCCATGCTAGTTTATTTTCCTGACCTAAGTCCTGTTAAATCGTGAAAGCACGTTCAAAAATACTGAAAATGCCTATAAAAGCACATCTAGCGGAGAACGCATCGATTGGAGAGCATTACTCTGTATGCATCAAATACCTTAGCACCGAGCTGAAGTAGAAGAGAGTGTGGTAAATGTAGACACGTAGATCTGAAATACAATTTATTAACGAACATGCTATTTTACAGCATTCAGGAAGACACGATGCTTGAAAATTAATTACACAAAATATCACAGGGTGCATGAATAGATAATTAGTTCACATCTAGTTTTCATTTCTGCGTTAGCATTTTAACTAAACTTACACAGTTTTGTCTTAATTTTAATAACATCATAAATACTTGAATATACAAGTATAGCTTCATTATCCAGTAGCAATTAATTCATACGTACGATATTCTAATGTTGTGTGGGTAAGTGGTTAGTTTTGGCAGATCTTTAATGCCCATATTCTACACAGCTATGCTCATTTTCTATCCTTTCCTTGCTTATAAAATGGTACTGTCAAATGCCTCGCTAGACGCAGCATTACGAGGTTAGTGTTAGGACTGGTAGACCTGGTGTAAGGATAATGTGACTGCCTGGGACACGATGCTATATATCTGCGACATGAAGCCTCAGTGTTAGACATCAAAATAAACTACCACACTGCAGACATCATAACGATACGACTGGAAAATAATCAAAGCTACGTTATAATCCAAATCACACACACACACACACACACTATCTTTACTTTTATTTAAGTTTTCGCCATCTTCCAAAACACTTACCGTTTTCAAAAATGCATGCATGTTGAAAGGTTCAGGTTCCCGTTCAGTTTGACTGATTGGTTCTTTATACGAAATTGTAATGATACTAAATGAAACAAAATTATAAATGTCCACCACCTTTCAAAAAATGTGTATCAAGTTGCACTTGGTTTTGGTACAGTTAACCTAAATAGCTTCACACATGTATGTTGACTTGTGATGTGGATGTGTCCTTCACGGCTTGATCTTGGGTAAAAGACGTACTCACATAAAACAAGCCACTTTTGGAAACAGGTATGCAACTCTTAATTTGATTATAAGTCGTTTTAAAAAGTTTCTGAAACATATTCCGAGTACACTAACAAAGCAGCGAATGGAAGGGCAAATGGAAGGGCAAAGCACATTGTCCCAAAATATCAAAGAGACATGTTACATATATATGTATCTAGAGAGCACAAAACGGTCATTGGTAACCTAATCCATTGTGAATGTTATAAACACTGTAGTTTGCATGATAGAAGATTACTACACAACATTGCTGGATCGAAGGAGATAGAGCTATTTGCAATCAAAGATGTCAATCGTGAGTTTTACAAGCGGTACACAAAGTAATAGCTATTCATACCTACCTTGAAATTAGTTGTTGCTTACATCAACATATTGCACAAGACCCCCTACAAAAATAGTACAAGGAGTATTATGTCTGATCAGAAAACGCAAAATAATATCAAAAATGAATATTGCAATGTCGACAAGTCCGTGTCAAACAGTGTTTCCAAATGACCATGTGTACCGATGCCATTGAAAATGGCCACATAAATGTATTCACTATGAATATTGGAATATGTCTTGTCAGGATTATTTGACTTTTGTAATGTAGGTAGTAACGATGATTTGGCTATTATAATGTGCCTTGTCAGGATGATTTGGCTATTGTAATGTAAACTATTCGGATGTTTAGGTTATTATGGTGTGTTGCCAGGATGATTTGGCTATTGTAATGTACATTGTCAGGATAATTCGGCTTTAGTAACGTGTCTTGCGAGGATGGTTTGGCTATTGTAATGTACGTTGTCACGATGTTTAGACTATTATAATGTGTGTTATCATGATAATTTGGCTATCGTAATGTACTATGGCAGGATGTTTAGGCTATTATAATCTGTGTTGGCATGATGATTCGGCTATTGTAATGTATGTTGTGTTACAAATTTGGCTATTGTAATGTATGTTGTCAAGACAAATTTGGCTATTGTAATGTATGTTGTCAACACAAATTTGGCTATTGTAATGTATGTTGTCAAGACAATTTGGCTATTGCATTGTATGTTTTCAGGATGATTTGGTTATTGAAATTTATTTTTTAGATTTTTTCTGTACTGTCTTTGTTCCTAGAATTGTTAAAATGCAACATGATATGTTGATCTTTCATATAATTGTACACATGTAATTGGATGCATTGATGGTAGTTGAGAAGGTTAGATGAGTTTACATGTAAATGCAAAGAAAATAATCAACCACCACAATAGAATATAAAAATTACAAAACTAAAACTGTACCAGTTAGAAGGATTTTCGTGTAATATCACTGTTGTTCATCATTATTCCTCATTTCAAAGGAAGAGAACACCGATCAGTGCATACCATTTCACGCTAATGGTTACAATCGATCAAGCAATCAAGAAACCAATCAGCAAAAATTACTATTACATGCTCGTGCCATGTATTCATTGACATAAATTTAATCAAACCCAATCTATGTTTATATTGCTTTCACTTTGGAGTTTTAAAAGGGAAGGAAAGTATAAAAGTAAAAATTCCATTACTTTCTTCTCACGTGGTCGAGTCCTTACATTGGTTTATAGCAAAGTTAGGGATATTTGAATGGTACATTGTAGGATGAAATCTCAAGCAAAACCATTCCCGAGAAGGTTGATTACAAGGAAATTGGAGGTGCAGAAAAAACATGTTTTTGAATTTATATATAGTACTTTACCCTTATCGTTCAATAATCTGCACTGCAGATGCATTTATTTTAATTAAGCAATGTTTCCCTGGAGATGCAGATGCCAAAGTGCTATTGGCTGATTTCAAGATAAACAATTGTATTCAACTGCAACAGGATGAAGCTGAAATGGTGCGCTAATAAATTTCGTCCCGAAGGTTAAAACGTTTTACATTGTGACACAATAAAATGCAAATGTGATAATCAGTTCAGACAAAAGTGGCATGTATTTCGTTTTAAATTGTTCAGATTTTCTAGTGAATTTCCTTGAGATGAAATGTTATAACATAAATATTTACAACTTGTACAAACTGATGCAAATTTAAGTCTTATACGTTTATTTAGCAAACACTCCCAGCTAAATCGCAGCAATAGGTAATAACAAACTATAAATATGCAACGTACTCTTGCATCATGTACTTTTTATAGCCCTCTTATGTTCGCATGAACCGAGAAAAAGAACAAAGACTCATCTCAAGATATGCAGATTGGCTTGTAAAATGGAGATGCCGCGATTTGATAGTTTGGCCAGAAGAGCACTAAATTAACGCGAAGTCGTACAAAATACGATGATATTTACCACTACTGCCTATACTAATACTTGAGAATGCAGGACAGGCAGCTGGCCTATTCTGTTGTGGAGGCAGACAGTTGATTCGGTTCTAAAAGTGAATGTTACAATAGAATGAGTGTGATAATAATCAAAAGCAGTGAGAAAGTTAACTTTAAGTATTCAAGTAAAGAATCAATGCAAAACACAGTAAAGCTATATTTACATACTGAAGTGGGCTTTTTTCTTCTTTTCTTCCCGAAAAGCAAAAGTGCTTTAAACATTGTTGTCCTCTATTACGGATCTTGCTAAGTTCAACGTGCATATGAAATATTACAATTAGCCGTTCAGTGTACAAATGGCGATGTATACATGAAAACAAACGCAAGCCAATATTGGTATTAATACTTACGGTGATATCAACTAATGCCCGTTCTTGAGATGGCTTGCGTCATTCACCAGACATAGATGACTTGGACGGGAATTTATTTTTCTATAGTTATCGACACTGTAATTGGTCCACTCAGCGTTTATACTAGAATCATGTTGTAGTCCTTAAAAACACATATATGTCGCATTAAATAGATATGACCAGTGCAATCTAAACAGAAAACTAAATGTTTATTGAATTCATCATCTCGAAATTGCGTAGGACGAATATTGAAACACGAGTGATTCTACTGTTTCCAGAGGTCATTTGCACTACTTTGCCAGTTATTTCATTCAAACAGAAATCGCAACATAACCTATCCTGGATTGTTTATATGTTGCGTTCATATCAGTGTTTGAGATAAGGTGGCATTGATGAATCTAAACTCATAATTACTTAAGTATAAATTTAGCAAAAATAGGAAAATATAGAAGGAACTAATTTAGCATAGAAATACATTAACGAAGTTTGCCTTAATTTCAAAACAAATAAACTGTTGCATCGTGTTTAGGTGATGAAAATGAATTGTACGTGATGTATTTACATGCTGAGATAACAAAAAAAATGATATAGCTACATCAGTATTCAAGAGGACAGAAATAGCCAGGTTCTTGTGCAATTAAAGGAAATAAAATCTGTTGGACGTTTGCTTATGCAGACTAGGTTAGTCGATCAATTTTTATATCTAGTGCCTAGGCGGCAGTCAGTCGCGTAAACATTACTAAATTGTATTGCTCTACTTTAAAAATACTTCTACTTTTGTTTGGTAATGGAACATTGTATATCTACATATGGTCCTGATTATGAATCACGTAGGCACAAACTGTACTGAATCAGGAAAATATATGTTCGACAATTATTACCATTTCAAACACGATATAGCCATATTATGGGAGAATTAAATCCTTTCATTGTTTAGGAACATATTTGCATGCTAGCTGATTATCATTTTTTTCAATTTACTTGGACAGCAATAGACTTGATATTAATTTGATTATCATTGTTTTCGTTTTTTTAAAACCCAATATGATAAATTTGATACTTAACAAAAGTGTACCAAAAAACTTAAAAATCGAATTTCAGTTTAGTGAAAATAAATAAATAAATAAATAAAGTCATTGAAAGTTTTTTAATGATATTCGAACAGTGTCTAACACGGAACCTGCGTAAAAATGTACCAGTTAATGTATATGAGACTTGAATTACATATAGCGTACAAGGACTGATCTCAAAATGCTTTCGGTGCGGGAGAAGCACATTTTACAGAAATGGATTCCGTCCCTTACTTACCGACCCATACCCATTTATCCCAACCACATGTACATGGACAGTTTGGCAATAGCTTTGTTGTGTTCTTTATCGTACCAACACGTGTACAATTCCATCATGGGAGAGGCAAGACACATACATATCTTTGAAAGTACTATGGAGCCACTTATGTGTTCGAATGATACTACAACAACGTTGCTCTGTTTCTTGTAGTAATCTCGTGGGATATATGTAATGTGCAACGGGTGCCGTTACTAGCGGAGAGGGCTGAAATCCTGTTTCTAACGAATAATAGCTCTCTAACATGTTTCATTATATATGTGTCATTCTTTGCACACTATGACAAAACGGACTGACGGACAAATGGACTGATAAATGAAACCACCAATTCATTCGATACCTATATACAGCTAGATGGACTGACGAATTGGTAAATTGTACTTTATAGCATGAGACGATATAATACATAACATTGTTTAAACACATTTATTTTTGAATGAACAACTATTATACAGATATTAAACAGTATATAGTTATATATCTTTTTTATTCCCATTGTCCTACTCCTGCTGAGTGATGCTGGTGCGGTAAGATATTAGAGAACGATACTGTATATATGAGGCGAAATCGTCGATATGACTGAATAACATTATTCTCAGTGCAATCAATATCTGAGGCGGACTCGCAATTGCGATTGACTGGCTTATATAAATGTTCATTCAAAATTGATTCTGTAATGAGACAACGTCACCATAACTTGTTATGTCTGTAGGTTGTGCGGATTGGAGATGTAATGCCCAAACACCGCTGTATACCGAGATGGGCAGCAGAGAGCCTAAATGAACGGACTTGGATGAGAGAAGCAGTACCCGCAGTTGTGTTAATATTAGCACGACAATGATTAACATAAAAGCAAACTAGGAAACAAGAAGCAGTGCTACATCAAGGTAATAGCATGAGCAATTACGAATCGTGGAAAATTATATAAATATAAAAACACTTGCCATGATATTCACCGAGTATTCACTGTTCAGGGGCCATGCCTAATGCATAGCATTTGCAAGTGAATAAGTGAAAACAGGTCCATAAATATGTCAGTTGCAGGCAATGGTCTGCACGAAAGTCATACATGAAATAAACACGTTCAGAACTGTACATGATACTCACAGTATGTTCCATATTTGGGGTCTATTCCCCATAAGACATATTTGGTAGGCGAAAAGAAAACTGTAAACACTGTATAGTTCTACACCAGTTAACGGCAAGGATGTGAAACTATAACATTTGCACGATAGCCACAACATGTGCCACTAACCAGCCAGCTTTAACGTTGACTGAGTAAAATAAATAATGCAGATAGGTAAGAAACAGGACCTACAGTGCACGAAGTTAGTAGAATAATTGAGTCATACAAGGCAATATGAAGAACGAGTGCTCACAAGAAAATAAAAAACATCATGTAAACGCGTGGTAAACATAATAGTGGTACCTAATACATACACCGCACAGTGAAAACAATTCTGATGATCCAGCTCCATAGAAAGATATGTTGAATTTACAATACAACGAACACACACGATACACTAGCATTGATGAGAGCTATTGAAGGTTTGGTCTGGATTTTATCAGCTGTAATCTCTGAAGAAACACTTGTGTAGAAAGAGGATTAATACCGTCTGCAGTAAATAGAGGATAGGTTGGTCTAAGATAACCCACCCTGACCCGGACAGCTAGATGATTTCTAAGAGCCCTTAAGGGGCAAGTACACAGTTATCCACTGGAAAAATCTAATCTTCACCCATATCGAAATGGGCCGTGCTTCAGTGCCCTCAGAAGTAAACTTCCACTTATCTGCAGCAATCGTGACGTCTCGGAGAGGCAAGCACTCCATATCAATGTTGACATAAGAGCGAGCAAACATATCTAATGGTGATGCAGCATACCATCTTTCAATGGCCCGATGAAACCTAGTTCTAGCACGGTACAAACTATGTTGAATGTGATGAGGAAGCATTACTTTGAGATTTCTTTACAACCCTCAATATTATTTGCAGTCTAGGACATCGTACATAAGAGGCAACATCAAGGGGATATTATATATGCCCAGTCTGATAAATATTTCACACTGCACAATGCATACAGCGTGATAGATGCATATAAAATATGAATGATCGTAAACTGATTTGCCTCAGACTAAATAAGATCATATTTATATCAGTGGAAACAGAAAGATTATCACACTAGAGACCGATGCGGCCCAATATGTCCAAAAATTGTCTGCATGCTTTCCAACCCGACAAATAGACTGTGCAAGTGGGCTTTATTCAGCTTGCAGTAACTGATCCTCAGTTGTGTTTAATAAAGTGTCAGCTCCTCTTGGTCCGGGTACTGATGACAGGTTCTCTCTGTTATTGAAATCAGATGCCAGACGTTTACCATCTGAACACGAGAGGAACCATTTGCAATTAAGATATTGTTTCTTTAACATATTCGGCTTGCAAATTCCAATAATTTTGAGCAGACATCCCCGTTAAATGCCGGCAAATATTCATATCATGGGATCCTTACATCTGCGTTTCATAAGTATCCTAACTATGCTAATCTTGACGTAATGGAATAAATCAATTGTCGCTGAAATATGTGACCCTGAAAACGGGCAGCTACTATAATGGGGTAGATTTTTATTAGAGTCAAAGACAACTTGTCAGTACCACTTATGTGAAACTTGTAAGGCCACGATTCATGGAACCACTGACCGTGGTAAAACACACAGAGCTGTTAGTTTATGCTGCATCAGTGAAGAGATTAAACCCTCTAGGAAACATTACATCAAAATTTAGGAAAAAGGAAAATCCATTCCATTGAGCCCGAATTTCACACCACATCGTGAGATAGAGTCTACGTTCGCTATTAAATTTAAATAGTGATATAATTTAGTGATGGCTGTATGGAAATATATCAGATACGATGCAAAAGAGACGCCAGGGGCTATCACTCGACATGCGAAATGCAAATGGTCCAGACGAGGTAGGAATTTTCTGTTCGTGAATGATTTACTTTGCTGAATGGTTTGTATCGGTACAGCCAACCTGTCAAACTTATCATGTGGCAAGTTAGCTTCCTTTCTTTACTGAAGCATTATATCCAAATATTCCATAACCGGTGATGGTCCAGATTCTTGTGAGGAGCAATTAGATTAGATAATCTATTGAATGTCGCCGTAAATAATTTCATTTTCTTTCAGCTGCAAAGTCAGACTCATCAATGTGCAGAACTCATCCAGTAAATATGAGAATTGTGAATGCCTAAATTGATTTGAACTATCCAAGAAATCGTTCTGGATAGTGTAGCAAACCTCATCTCATCCATATCCATAATTAATTTTTTGTTGCTACTAATAATTTCTTTTAGTGGTAGTAGCCCAACAGACTATGGGAGAGGAAAAGGAATTCCAATTGTCGGCGGCTGCGTGTTAACTTGACTGGTTCTCGATGATGTACGTGGGGATACATCCAAGTGCCTATCCTCAGAGGATATTTACCGCGTTCTTGCTGATGTCTGACAGGACGAAATACCTAGTATAACCTCATGTATGTTAGGGGCGTTAGGTTGGGGGCGTCTGTGTGTAATGATGTCATCTCTAGATAATGGATACACTAAACTGCCGCTGGATTGGGGATCTTTGAGAGTCCCAATCCAGTGTGATAAAGGCTTGTGTCCAGCCCACATCTTGTATTCGCTAATAATTGTATTCTTAAATCTTAACATGTTGAGCTTTAGGTAAAGAATGAACACAATAATATAAATCTTACGAATTTCTGTAAACAGTTTTCCTACTGACAATTTTTGGGGCGGGTGATCATCTTATGGTTGTCTGGTACTGGCTGATGTAGGACTGTGATAATTGCGAGAAGTGGAAAGTGATGGAGTTTATCCAAGAGATTAAAACAGCAAAACAAAACATCTAGCCTTGGAGTCGCACATCACCAGAAGAACATCAGACAAAATAAGACAACATAAATCCATATGATAGAATCAGGCCAATTACTCCTGTTGAATTGTTCAGTAATAATCTAGATGAATCTAAGTTACACCGCCATGACATGGCGATTCAGAACTATAACAACATGGTACAAGTACAAGACTGTAAAGCTTCAACAAATCAGATTGAAGAAAGGATGAAAGGACACTAAACAAATAAAACCTGTCCATTTTTCCAACTTGTAAATGAATGACTGTTAACTGGATAACTCAACAAGTACCCATCTCCAACCCACGATGTTGATTGGCCGATAATTGATCGAGCTTGAAGGGCGTGTCTTTGTGTAAACATCAGTTAATTATACTAAATACATATATATAATTCTTTCACACGTAGTTACGGCGATTAATGTCGCTAATCGCATCGTGTGTTCAATTCCTGCTCAGAAAGAATCATAATGTTAAAGTAAGTTCTCACGCACAGTGAGCAACTCCATATGAGTCCATTCACTTATAATTGGCATAATGTTAAAACCTTTACGGCTTCAGATATTCTTCTCGTACATCAATTTTCGAAACATCCACATCATTAACTAGACATTCATGATCAACATTTGCTTGCATATATGATTATGGCTTCCGAACAAATAACGATGTTTCTTCCAAAATCTATGACTTGCTTAATGCAGATATTCCATTTGGTTTTGATACATTAGACACCAGTTTACTGATTCAAAATAAAAGTATTGCGATGACATCCATTTTGCCCTTGATCATGCTCTCAAAGCATACCATTTGTTCTGCAAAATTGCAGCAAAAAATCCCTTATTTCCCTAAATGTGTAATTAATTACGTTTGCGAAACAAATATTTTAATTAATACGTGTTTCGTGTTGATCATCTTTCTGTTTTAAGGGAAGACAGAGAGATGAGTTTTCCTCAAATTTATAACAATGGAATTTTTAAACTTGATAATTTGTAGAACAATATGGTTCAGAAATTGGAATAGATTATATATTGACATTTACATAGAGGATATGCATCCTTAATATGATAAATATATAAAAACACTTTAATTACTAAGAGTTGAATTTCCAAAATGTGATGCGTTTTTAGTTCTTTTAAAGGTCACGGTCGGCCACCTTAAAACCTCTACCCCATCAACTTGTATGAACATTAATAAAATATAATTCAGGATTGTTTAATATTTCTAGGTATAACAAGTCGATCATCATGATTTGGAACACATACGTTATTATGAGTAAGTCTATATCCTGTTTTGATATATCTGATTTTATTTTATTATCAATAGTTTTTGTTGTTGGTTCAATGCATTATGAATTAACATTATTATTCAGTACGATGAGGTAGGTAAATATAAATTCTCTTACTCTGATCCCTCCTCCCCGAAGAATCGTACCGTATATACTCGCTTAGAAGATGGATACAACTGCGAGCTGCAAATATCCATGTCTGATGGCTCATTATGCGATCAAGGAAAGGACCTTCTGCCTACAGTTTTGATAAATAGTACCTACAATTGACTGAACAAAATGGTTCAAAATCTCAGCTTGGAAACATGCACACCATCTTTATGAAATCTACCTTTGCCAGAATAAACATTACCTGACAGGTCGAAAACCTTCCTATCGCATTCTTTTAAAAATGATGAATTTTTGGTCAGAATCTTCATAATAATTATTATGAACGAAATAAATCCATTGCATATCCTCATAAGATTTATCTTTTCTCCTTGAATGCTATATCGTCAGCAGATTTGATCATTAAAAGTGTTGCCTTCAAACCTTTGATTCTTACATGCGTTTTGCAATCCATTTAGTCATACGCTACCTGATGCATGACAATCCTATTTGATTCCTAAATGACTATGATTTTCTGTCAAAAGGTCGACGAGATTGGTCGATTGATGCATTATTCACATTTAGAATATCAAAGCGACACAAATGGTACGACAATACGCTTCTAAACAGGAAATAAAGACATTAGATCAATCAGCCGAGTTGTATGAATATCGTCCCATTCGACACCCTAATTACCGATGTTAGAGACATATGACCCGTTTCAAGAGCTCGCTGATCTAATTCAAAATCAACGGTTTCGTTAAAGTGTATGTCAACATTTTCGCCCACCTCCGCCAACCTGCAAAAATAAGCGATCAATATTAAACACAAATTAAGATACATTTGTGAATTTCAATCCTGAGCTTACTATCTAATTCAAAATCAACGGTTTCGTTAAAGCGTATGTCCATATTATAGTCCACGAAATAACAGCTTTATGAGGATATTCTAGATATTTTGTCGCCCCTCCCCTACGCCATTTTGGAAACATAAGCTATCAATATTAAACACAAATTAAGATACAACATTTGTGAATTTCAATCCTCGGGCAACCATTAAATGCAAGAAGTCAGATTTTCAATGGGTCAAGAGTGTTCTCCCGAAACTTTTACTACTAATTCAAACATAGATATAGATGAAAGGGAATTTTAAATGTTTTGAATCGATGGATAATTATCATGGAATACATATGTAAACAAGAACGAAGCATCTTCCGAATTTTCAAGTTTTATTTAGCAAAGTAATTTTACTCAGGAACTCTCAAATTATGTTGGTATGTCGTTTTCGGTGATGGAAAGTTTCTTTCAAAATCGCGAATTATCAGTCCTAGACTCATTTGATACTCTCAGCAAATCATATTAGCTGTAGGAACAGTTTTCCAGATTGATTATTTGGTGCTGTATAGAATACGCCTTGAATAAGCAGCCCTCTAATTTTATTCCTAAACTTAGTTTTCTCCAGATCAAGTTTCCTTACATCTTCTTGACTGAAAGGCACGATTGATCATGAACCCTGCTTTGCACTATAATACCATTTGAACCATAAAGTTATCAAATTACTGAAATTGATAAAATAATCGAGAATGGCTTCTACTTTTTCATTATTGAATTAAGTGGCAAAAAGGAAATAATATGTGTCCAATTGTTTATTGGCTGATGTTTGCGGAACATGTTCTTGGTGGCAGTTAGGTTTTATAACCACGTGCAAAAAAGGAATTCTTACTATTTGATTGTCGCCCGTAATTTGTTAAATACGGATATGAGCATCACTGCAAATCTGCACGTGGTTATTTTATCTCACTCGCCACCACTGAATCTCCGTTATTCATATACACGTGGTTATTTTATCTCTCTCGCCACCACTGAATCTCCGTTATTCATATACACGTGTTGATGTCGAGGATGTTTAATTTAAAGTTGATTTGCGTAGAGGGCAAAGGCGAATCGGGTCGAAGAGAAGTTAATAAATATTAGTGACCGTCAGGTATACAACGGTGACCGTCTGAGATATAACGCTGACCGTCAGATATACAACAGTGACTGTCAGTTATACAACGGTGACCATCACATATATAACGGTGACCGTCAGATATACAACGGTGACCGTCATATATACAATGGTGACCGTCACACATATAACGGTGACCGTCAGATATACAACGGTGACCGTCAGATATACAACTGTGACCGTCACATATATAACGGTGACTGTCAGATATACAACGGTGACAGTCAGATATACAACAGTGACCGTCACATATATAACGGTGACCGTCAGATATACAACGGTGACCGTCAGATATACAAAGGATCATACTGAACATTTTCAAAATACGTATATACTGTAGATTTCTATTTATAGATAAATGCATGCATAGGTCCAGGAATAACGCCCAGATTAGTGATTTAAAGGTTTCTTTCAAAAAATATTTAATTAATTCCACACAATTTAAACAATATACCATACCTTTAAATTATCTATGGAAGCATATAGAGTGATCTCTAAGAAGAGGAATGTGGTTAAAAGACATAACGAATTGTTTGTCGTTTTCATATTCCTTCTCTATCTTCTTCACGTAAATCAGAAACGAAACTACATTTCCGTTTACAACTCCACATGAATTATGAATTTTGAACCCAACCTGTCAATAAAGTTACAAATCTTTATCGAGGGACAACATACGAATTTTAAATAATTGCTTACAAACTGTAGACCATACTTGTGAGCTTTGGGACTAATATAGAATTCAATATGTTCTCAAAACGGATGAAAATTTGCATTAAGCCACAAATCATATAAATAAATCAGACAGGAGAACATGAACACAACAATGTTACAAACGATGTTCTACTCAGATGCGTGGCTCTGGGGTTTTGGTTTTGTTTTATTATATATATTTAATTCAATTTATTTGCTTAAGGTTTGTCCATGGTTTTGAGTTAGATCATGCAAACATCCTGCTTATTGTTAATTTCTGTCTAGGATATTATTTGATAAATAGGTTTTTTATAAACATCATATTATAGAAACAAATTTGTTTACAATTTGAGTAGAATGTCCCATTATAATGATTCATATTTAGGTATGTGAAAATCTGTATAAATAGTGACTTGTGAAACAAATAATTCAAATCAGATTGCATCATCAGTCTGTGGCGATCCCCTAAAATTGTTTTTTGATTTGAGAAAACTTATTTATTCCACTTATTCATCGAAATTCTTAAGAGCTTGTTGTCCTAGAAATAACACATAATTTTGGAGCTTTTGTAAACTCCTTTAGAACCGTTTTGGATTGCACAACTGTGATACGTTCAAACCTCAAGGCTATTGGAATTTAATTAGGAACATTCCATATTTTGGAAAGGTGATGACATTTGTGAGTAGTATGATTTAATTCAAAATACTGTAAGTGTTCATTAATGTTTCAGATCTTAATAAGGGCTTCTTTATTTTTCATATATAATTCTTCTTTTCGATAGCTATTCTAATTACGACTGATCAGAAGTTCTTATCTTTTCCTGTGTGTACTTATTGCCAGACGAAAGGCCACCTTATTCCTGATTGCCACAAATAGAATAAAAATAAACAGAATCAAGACCGATCGATCATAGATGTACTTATTTCAAGGAGGTCAAGGTCACGGTCATGTATTGAATGCAATATATTTGTTGGGTCTAAAACCCCAAGTCTGATTTTAGTATGGAGAATTATGAACGATTCATATCGAAAGGTTCTATATCACTCATTAGTGATTATGCCAATCATATCTCTAGTAAAGTCGTAAGGGACACAGGAGCTTCTCGGATTCTCAGAGTTTTTATTATCAGGTACTTTACATTTTTCTGAGAAATCTTCTTCTGCTGGACGTTTTCTTATTCAGGAAGTAGAGTGCGGCTTTGCTAATGTTCCTCTCCAGGATGTAACTTTGTCATCAGAGTCTCAGTACCAGTAACACTCGGAATAGTGTAGTCTTTACCCATCGTGGGTATGCATTTATTACTAGGCATTGACCTAACTGGAGATCAGGTTGTGGTTAACCCACTTGTAACTGACAAGCCTTGTTTGGACCAGAACGTAGACAGAGCTTGTGCAGTTACAACAGTTCGAGCTATGGCAAAGAAAGCTCTTGAGAATGGTGTTGATTTCCTTAAATGACACATGTATTGGGCAGGTATTTGATGAGGTCACTTGCGCTCCGCATTTGGGCCAGTCAAAATGTATTGATTACATTGATCCTCTTGAACTTCTCACTCTTTATTCTAACCATGGTGACAAAGGACAATCACTTGTCTTCGGAGAGGAAAAGGTTCCTGAGATATCCTGTTTGTTACAGACTGTCATTAGTGAAACTGAAGCCACAGAAGTACATGTTTGTTATTTTGTTCAAAATAGGGTCCTTGTGAGACGATAGAGACAATCAGAGGTACCAATCGATGATGAGTTTTCAGTGAACTATCAAACTGTTTTTCCAAAATCTGACAGACGGAAAAGACGTATTGTTCGTGACATTCATCCTAGTGCCTTATAATATTGAACGGATAAAGAATTTGTAGACAATACTAATTTAATGCTTGTCATATGGTAGAAACAGTAGCCATATTTATCGATGTAAAAGCTCATTAGTGCAAGTTTCAAAATGCTCCCATCTTAGTATAGTCCTTGGTATGAAGACCATTTTTTGCCCAATGTGGTACAATTCTGTTCAGCAGTTTTTGAAATAGAATATTTTAACGGCTATATACTTTATATCGTCTTCATTTATCGTTATTTTAGCACCACATGACTCCATCGCAGTACATAGATGGAAAAGAGAGAACCATCACCTTGTTTTTTATTTTCTAAATGTGATCGTTTAATTAGGTTAGCCGTTGTCTACCCTAGAAAAGTGTTGTTGCATACAAAATTAAAAAAATGTACCGCTTCCTAGTCATCTTTCTCCGAGCACGATGCATATTAGAATCACGAATCAGCTCGCCTTCGGTCGTTACCACGTGACCTATAACGTTACTCGACGAACCTATTCCTAACTGGACCATCACATTCTCAATACGGGGATACTTATAAAAAAAAACGATCGACTTATAATGCAAGGGAAAATCGCTACAATAGCTATTGTCGGAATAAGACTGACACATGGCGGATAACTCAAGATTCACAACTCTCGACGCGCTGCTCACGATGGATAAATCTCCATAACATTAGCTCACGTGGCTTTCATGGTACGTACACTATAATAAGGGAATTGTTTGTAAATGAAGTTTCTATGGACGGGATGGTAGTCCACTCTCTCCTGAAAGCTTGTAAATCCAATCACTGAAATATTGAAAAGGAAACTGTGATGTTGGCGTCAGAATTGCAAACGATTATAGCCAAATGCTTTAATTTTTTTTGTTTAATTTCATATTTATAATTCTGCTTAAATAGAAAGTCTTTTATTTTTATGTAAAGTTGTGTTCTTTACATATTTCCGTTTCTACTTTCTTTTTTGTTTCCTTTCTATTGCATTTGGTTCCTTGATCCGTATATAGTGATATAATACAGGTGGTAGCATTATTGAACATGGGATATAAAGGTAATACCAATCATGTATGACATACAATTTTGTATCATGTAACTCATATATGTCAGACAAGGGTGAAAAATATCATTTCTATGACATACCCATAATTATTTACATAGGACTACGCACATCCTCCCTATATAAATAATAGTGGTTGGTCCAATCATAAATTTATGCTGTCCCGACGGTTATTACGAATTGGCAGATATAGAACCTAACTGCATTTAGTGTTCACTACAAAATGTATAAGAAAATAACTAATTATATATATATATATATATATATATATATATATATATATATATATATATATATATATATATATATATATATATATATATATATATATATTGATATGTATATACAGAGAGAGGGGGAGAGATAAATATATAGATAGATATAATGATATTTAGTTGGATAGATAGATAGATAAATAGAGAGATAGATAGATAAAGAGAGAGAGAGAGAGGGATACACTCCTTTCTTTTGTCTTTTAGGCACGTATGCAGCTATGTTGCTTAGTATGCAGTTGTACAAAATGATCTGATTATACAACACATATTTCCAAGATCGTCTCGACTGCCTGTACTAAATGGTATTCAATGATATAATGGTTAATCTCATCCCTGGCAACCAAGTAAAGCGCTAATACATTTAAAGAGAATTAAGAAGGAGATCAGAAACATGGAAATAATCTCCTTCTAAGTTACATTTTCTTTAAACTGTGATCTTACACAGACAAATATGCTGAAACATGATAACGTGCTAAGAAAAGTTGGAATTGGTTGAAAAGGTACGTGACAAGCAATTCGTACCTAGTTCATATTTCAAAGGTTCTCACAAGAATAAAAACTGACTTCCATCCAAGCTTTACAAGTTATATATATCGCATTTTTTACTACTGCGTACATTATTATATTGTAAGAAGTTCTTCATTTTTTGCATTCAGGTGATTTTTTACATTTGTTTCCTAGCAGTGATTTTGGAAATAATAAAACGTTTCAACCCACACATAGAACATTCCCATGAAGCGGTCTTTAATACAGTTTTATATTCTGCTGTGGTAATTGCATACAACGTTCTCTAGTCCAAATTTGTAGAAGCCTTTATTGTTATTGTTGGCGAAGCATTAGCTCAAAAACAAAGTTTATATAAATTTAGAAAATCTCCGTGTAGCCACCTATTACTGCACTACACGGCATTCGTTATTCAATCGCCAGTATGTCTTATTATCAAGCTTTTCTGGATTAAGTTGTTATGTTGGTGTAATGAATTTTCCTGGAAAGCGCCGATAGGTATGCCTCCAGCAATGCGTTATGTCAATCAGTATGAATACATAATCATGTACAGTGACAAAAAAATGTAAAGCAACTTTGCAGTTTTCTTCTACTCAATCAGTGGCTGCCTTAGAGTAATAATTGTTGAGGTCCTGAATTTGGCTTCTGCGGAAATATTACTGATTTAATTTTATCTCCTCGTAATATTGAAGTCATAATTGCAAACGGGTATGTCCAAAGGCTACAAAAGTTTGCCTATCTAATTCCGTTTCCAGCTATAAACTTTAATTTAAATAAAATTCTTCCAGTTTTTTGTATTTTCTCTCTTCAACTTCTTTCTTTTTTTTTCATTATTTTGTATTGGTTTATGTTTATTTATGAAGTTTTCATACATTTATACCAACTGTTTTACCCATATACCTACCTACCTACATACATACATAATACATACATACATACATACATACATACATACATACATACATACATACATACAATATAAGCGTACCTTCCATATTATATAATATTTGTGTTTCTATGATCGGAGTAAATACCTGCCAAGTGAGACGTTATGATGTTTCATCAACAAAAGGACTGCGTCAACTACAGAAAGGTAAGACCAAACTATACTTCAAACAAATCGATATCCTTTTCCTTTCCACGTTGTCTGCACGAAAATCCCAATCGATAGAGCTTGATAACTTTAAGCTCTTCTCTTACTTTGTCATTGTGTGACATAAATGTTTTATTTTCAGGCATCATTCTGATGATTCCTTATCTAAGTAGATACTCCGCACGCAATTCATTAAAGAAATAGAATGACTAGGGCAGGAAAAAGTCAACCAAAATTCTTTTTTCCGGTTAAGTTTGTCTTTCTTTGACTTAACTGTAGATGACTACTAAAAATACAAGGAACAAAATCAAGGCTATACAAGTCGGAGTATCCCTGAATTACACTATATTCGTAGTTTAAAATGGAACTGAATTGAAAGGTTTACATAGAAAGTACCTACTGAGCTACAGATTGAACCAAAAATGGGAAGATGTTACTTGAATGCTGTATTTACTCTGATTTGGACATAAGCACCATGGATGCCCAAGGTATGTCATCGTTTGAATTTTGTCCCTTTTAGTCCGTTTTCTCTGGTCATTCGCATTCGATTGGGTTTTATACCGTTGGGTCTGTTATTGACATGTTGGTTTATTTTCACTAATGGAATATACCTTTAGGCATAATTCTACACAAATACATAGGTCGATAGGAATCCAAGGGGAGAATAAAATAAAAAGCTGCACTGAAAGGATTTCTTCAGGCTTAAGGGTATGCCTGAAAAGACGACGTTTCTATATTTGAGTAAAAACAATATTATTTATTGTAGAGTAAGAGTATTTAAGTTTGTTCTTTTTTATATGATCTCATAATGAAAATATTAGGCTAACACAAACACAATACGATTTATTGGAATTTAATATGCATATCACTGCTATCATATGATCTACGGATATGAAGTGTTTAATGTGAATGTTGGACTTAATTGCAAACGTTTGCTGCATTTGGTTCTGATTTGTGTACATTCTTTGAATTATTAAATTGCATATAACATAAACGGTTAAATAAAACTTAAAAAATACTGCTCTTTACGAGAGGTCATTTTTATTTATCCCCATCCATTCTTAAACATGACATGCTTTTTAAACATCATGAACTAGTTTAGAAAACACCTTACGTTGATGGGCTGACAAAAATGTTAGAAAATGTTCTGGGTAGTTTTGAATATATCAGACAAATCTCTCCACACAGAAGCATTGATCTTTAATATAAATCAGAATGATCAAACGTTAAAGAAAGCACATAAATTATTCTAGTATGCTATTATTTTTTTAGGCTTGATTTATTGTAATGTCATAAATAAAATAAATATGGGACCTCATAGGAAATCTGATCTACAGGGACAACTTTCAGTGCCATTTTACAGACTTCCTTAAATCATTAGGCCTATGGGAGATTTAAACTGGTGTGATAGTTTGTTATATTTACATTGGTTTTGCTACAAGATATATCGAATAAGATGGGTTTATGGGCACATAGTGCTGAATCGTTAGCCAGATTATATAATCGGCCCTCAATTTAATTATGTGTTTGTAATAAGTCGGCCATATAATAAGACACAGATGCAATGCACGTGGCGATTTTATGATACTATGTTTACGTGAGCCAAAAATATAAAGTTATCAATGAACAACCCCTGTCGCTTTATTTCTGAGGTCTAAAATTATATATCAAGATATACGTTGGGGCTTGATATCGCTTTTGTAATCGATAAATTGTGTTGATGCACCTCATTCAATTCGTCTAGGGTTTTATGAATATACTGTGAAAATATTCAACTATTTAAATGGAAAGATTATTTACTCACATGTTGTTTATACTGCCTTTTGCTTTAGGAATTAAGTTCTTCTTCATTCTGTTGTGCAAAACCACTTTTTTATATAGTCATTACGAAGAAACCATGAAAATGTTCACACGAAAATGTAATCTTTTTGAAAAATATTCCAGATGTAAAGATTGAATTGGTCAAATAGCGTTTGTGTTTAAATTGCTATAATTCGATTTTGAAAACAACGCAAATAGAGTAACGTGGTCATGCCATTCGAAAAGGTTTGCTCAACTTCATTCGTTAAAGCGTGCTTCTAGTTCTTGACATTGTTCCTGGTGCCAAATAATAGGCAACGTAATGAGAGGCTGAACATTTCCAGATGTTAAAATGTTTGTCTAGATTTAGATTTGTAGTACAAATTTGAAATTCCCTCATTACAGGGTCCTTTGGTCGAATAAGGTCAAAATTCAGTTATGTTCGTTTAAATTGCTTGGCCTATTTTAGTAACAAAGGATATATTGGATGGCAGAGCAGTTTCTTTCGCAAACCAAAGTGCATTATATAAAGAGCGTTTTTGTCAAAGTTAAAAAAGTCCTGTCCAGCAGTTTTTTAAAAATAAAACTGTTTAAAAGTTTCAGTATGATAAATATGATAGTTTTTGAAAATGAAATGGATAGGCATAAGTGCTACAACACTATCTTTTGTTATGTGCATTAATATTTTTTTGTGTAATTTGTATTGATGACTGTAAGTGGTAGTGATTATCTATATTTGAAATTTGGGACGTGCATAGGTTATATTTTAACATCTTAAAGAACTTAAAGTTGCATAGGATTTATAAAGAGATGCTTATGTACGTGCTGACAATTACTAATGATAATATTAGTGATAAACATGATAAGATTCAAGGTGTTTCCCATTCGGACCGGCTCAAGACAAGGGCTTCTTTGAAGAATTAAGTTATTTCCCATTGTAAGGTCTAGTTCAAAGGAAAAGATCGTTTGCAATATTGAGTAGTTAGATCTTCGACTTGAGTATATTACGATATATAGTCATAATGGAGTCCTAAAAGAATAGACTAGGAGCGTGTGTGTGTGTGTGTGTGTGTGTGTGTGTGTGTGTGTGTGTGTGTGTGATTTGGAGTTTTATCGCAGCTTTAACAATTTGTCCATCATATGGCTGCGATGTCCTCAGTGTGGTAGTTTATAGTGATGCCTAGCACTGCAGCATCATGTCGCAGTCATGTAGCATGATGTCCCACCCAGTCACATTATCCTGACACCAGGCCGAGCAGTCATAACACTAACCTCTTATGCTGAGCACCAAGCAAGCAACTGTTAGTACCATTTTTGTTAGTCTTTCGTATGACTCGGCCGGGTATCGAACCCACGACCTCCCGCATCCGTAGACAATGAGAGAAATGATCAATGAGATTCATACCTATTTTGGACTCTTTTCAGATTCTTTTTTATTTATTGTTTCTTTGTTGTAACATCAAGTAAGCAGACGTATTTTATACTGTATATAAATAGTATTTGAGAGGAAATGCATTCGTTTGGATTATTTAAATGAAATAGAAAGTGCTCATTGGACTATAATGAAATTCTGAAAATATTCGGTATTATTCAAAAGAGTTCTAGACATCACATTTCTGACAAAGTCACAATTATTGGCGTACCAATACATTTCTGGATCTGAAATATATACCTTACATTTGATTCTTTTAGATTTTACCAGAACGTTTTAATGATTATTTTGGATTAAATTCATAATGCAGTAACTTCCTCTGGAATTTTCATTTTATAACATTGACAATGAAATCGTGTGTTAAGTTTTGCAAAAATTGATCTTTTGCTTCTTTCTGTTTCTTTGATTATGACCGTAATATCGTAACAATGTATATTTGATTTATATTGTATGCTTGACTTTTGTCAAGATTGACGGTTGTTGGCATGTATGTTATACATGAATTTTGTCATGATTGTTAAATTGTAAACAAGATATTTACTAAAGATTTATTTTCGTAGAATATACTGTCGCGTTGTAGTTCAAGTAAAAAATATATAAATATTGGCTTTGTAAACCAATTTTCATCCGACGATAGTCTCTGGGAGGCATTTGTTTTCATAGCTTATAGTTGCTCTCAGATATAATTATAGAATATTATTTGTTTAAATCATTCATTGCAATTGCAAAGTGTCTCATTGACTGTGGATTAACATATTACTCTGAAATTGTTTCAACTTCAATTAAATACATTTGGACTGAGTCATTGGTACATTGGTATACCAGGATAGTCAACTTTATTGATTCATTGTGTCATTCAAGACTATTGGAGTTCGTGTAGAACGTTCTATGAATTTGCACGTATTGGACATTAATGATATTTTGGAATTTAATTCACAATACTGTGTATTTTGCATTTTTAACTTGTATTCTAAGGAAATATAAAGTTTGATGAATTTTATTTATATTGCTGGTTTCACTTCCTGCTCTTATAAATTTTAGGACCCACGGTCATAACACCTGGACATAGGCTATTATGATTAAATTATGTTCATCGGGTTTTGAAAAGAGACCAGGGAAATATTTTATATAGTCTAGTAATAGCGGCCCTATTTTAAAACTTGATCGGTATCATATGTACAAACTGAACGCCTTTCTTGGTAAAGGGTTTCATGCACAACTTAATACAATTCTGTTCAGCGGTATTTATGTAGAGATCTGTTACAAGCTTTCCGACTTTAGTAACTGAGGTCATATTTAATGACGATGAACACCATTTAAATAAAACTGAATGGTCTTTATCCTAGAATGTTCTACACCAAGTTTGGTAGAAGTTGGTTAGTAAGTCTTTGCGAAGAAGGTGAAAATAGCACTTGTCCGAAACGACGAACATATGGTGGATAACGAAAGATGCACGACTCATGGCTCACGACGGACAAATTGCTATAACATTACCTCACATGGCTTTTCTTGCACATGAATCTTAATAGAGGAAAAAACTGTAGCTTAGGAAATGAAATGTCTATGTTATTGCACTATCCCCGGGAAAGCTGGTATATCCATTCACTGAGATATGGAAACGGAAAAAGTCGTGATGATATTATTATTCAAAACCATTATGCCCCACAAACGTTTTGTTTTTAATCCAATGCAAAGATTAATTTTTCATTTACATCATTTCCTTCTTTGTTATTGATTATATGGTTTTGTTCTTTATTTATAATACATATTGAAATGAATGCATA
Source organism: Sinohyriopsis cumingii (assembly GCA_028554795.2). Lineage (NCBI taxonomy): Eukaryota > Metazoa > Mollusca > Bivalvia > Unionida > Unionidae > Sinohyriopsis > Sinohyriopsis cumingii. The sequence goes on from CM068829.1 coordinate 42,758,930, forward strand.
CATCCAGTGGCACAATACAGGTGTCCACATATTTTGCATATAAAGTACTATCCTGCACGTAAATAATGTTATACAAATTTATAAGATTTTCTTTAGTGCAGTATGAATATTACAATAGCCACCCATTATTGTACTTCATGGTTTCAAGTATTTCATCGGGACTGTATAAAACATTTCTGGATAAATTGGAATATTGAATCTGGCCAGGAAAGTGTCACCTAGTATGCCTCTGTCAATACAATATGTCTATCTGTATGAATAATTAATCACAGCCACAAAAGAAGGTGAAGAAACACTACAGTTTTCTTCAATCCAATTATTTGTTTCCGCAGAATGACATGGTGATCATGGTTTTCGTTTTTGTGGAAATTTTCTTGATTGAGTTTTATTTCTGCCATAGATAGTGCAATAAAGCCACACCAGCGAAGAAGTGACAACCTTTGGAAGTGAGGATCAGAGTTATGTGAAACACGAATATGGTCATTTGGTATATGCATAACAATATCACACTGGCTGATTGTTATTATAAGCCTAGAAGCTTTAAAGGTGTTTAGTGTTTCTTTATTCAAACGCAATGTACAGATGAGCGAAAATATGAACATCGGAATCAGGTAGCAAACGTTGGTGTCATTTGCGATTGTATGCAATTTGGATTTCATACATTTTCCTTGTGCTTTCTTTCTTATTTTCGCAATAATGATTACACGTGAAAACTTTCCAATGTCTCAGCAAGTGATTAACATATTCATATTATTTGACTGATTAGAGCTACCAGGGTCTGTTTTTGGTGCAAGAAAACGACAACTATTCCTGCACTCTTCTGACATTAAGTTGCATGACATTAAATATATCGTCGAACCTTTTACATGCTTTCCAACTAGTTATTACCCTAAGTAATTGTTGCAGTATGAAACAAATACTCAATATTATTCACGACATTATTGTTTGTAACAATCTTCAGTTTAAGTCAACACAATATAGTTCGAACAAGTGACCAGAAAACAAGTACCAGAACAAAGAGAAAATTTAAATGTTGCTCATTTGAGATACTCAGAGAGGTACCCTAATTTAAATCGTTTAATGTGGGTCAGAAATAATCCGCATTTGAAACGTTCACAACTATCATCTCTGCAACGTCAAAAAAGCGCGGTACATTTGAAAAACTATCAAATTAAAATGTTCAGTTAGTCTCAATTTTGTATTATCTTACTTAAGTACATTCCTACGATCTTTCTCTTTGGTTTCTTTCAGAGATTTTCTTCCTATAGCGTGATTTTAAAGATCTAGAGACTACATTATGTGTATACATACATACATACATACATACATATATATATATATATATATATATATATATATATATATATATATATATATATATATATATAGAGAGAGAGAGAGAGAGAGAGAGAGAGAGAGAGAGAGAGAGAGAGAGAGAGAGATACGACTATGCATTGACGTGCTTTTGAAAGCTAACACAGAGTTTAAAATGACTTAATTTGAAATTGATACATAATCTAATTGTGCAAGTAACTATTATCGACCGTATGCTTGACCTTCCAAAGAAATGCAAAGGTGCTTGTGAGAAGCAACGTGATAGCAAATGAAGTAGAAACCGCTTTTCGCCATTCAGAGCTGACAAAATCTTTTCCTTTTATCTTGCATGTTTGTTATAAACCATATCTTGAAAGTCATTTGCTTTGTAATTTATTTGTTCTTTGTATTCAGATCCTAACTGATTAGCAAACAATTATATTTTATACCAATGTCTTCTTTTTGCCGAGAAAAGATGCAGAATTCAATGCCGCACAACTGTTGGTATGTAGTATTTGAATATATCCATGCAAGAACATGATATGACACCACACAGCTGCTTGTAGGTACTGATCGAACATATCCGTATATGGATATTATATAATGGCACAGGTACTGTAGTTTTCACACGAATAGTGTTCTTATTAGAGACCTTATAATAATTTCACCTTGTTTGTTGTTAAGTAGCTGAATTTTATACAAAAGTGTAGGATTCAAAATAGTTGCCTTTGGAGACAGTGCTCTCGCTATCATCATCAAGTCGTAAGAACTGAGTTATCAAATGAACATGCATAGTGACGGATTAATTAATATGCATTAAAACAATGTAAAATAAAACGAAATTTACCGAGTGCCAACTATTTCGCGTTAATATTCGGCACACGTCGGCCTCTATTGCAACATTAATAGCTTACGTTCAAATAGATGAGTTTGGAGTGCATTTCCGTGAAGAGCAAAAGTGTAAATGTATTTATACTGAGTAGAGTAATTTTATTTAAAAGCGAGAACGAAGAGATATATCATCGTTTGAAAACCAACCGAGAGGCTTTTAGATTTCGTGAAAGTTTCTTATACCACCTATGGCGTACGCTTTTGTTAAATAAGAAAATGAAAAACAAAAGATGAGCAATAACACAATAGCTCATAAATTTGCGTCCAATTTTAAGCGAATGCCTCATCATAAGTGATTTTCGTCGAACGTCATTGGGCTTCTTTCTCAATTCAGTTGTCGACAAGATGTCGATTTTGTGTCTTCTGTGTACTTTTCTGCATAATATGATGATAATTATTAAGTTTGCTAAAGGCCTACTCCGGTGCATATTGGTTATTGATTATTCTCTTTCTACTATATTTGCTATGGAGTTTATTGTTAGTGTTGCCATTGTATGATACGTACACGAAACGACACCTTTCTTACCTGTCTTCCAAGGATCATTTCATTCTGATGTTCGTTCTCTATCCTGTTGCTATGTAGTCCCATATGTCTCACCCGATTCGAAATGTCTTTCTCATAGTTGGATTATTCCTTTGCTCTGAACTCCCCTTAAAGGAGAGATAAATACAGATATTGAAATTTACCAAGACAAAACTCATCCAGGCAGTTATGTTTCTGGTATAAAAATGTATGGACCAGTGATTTTAAAGCAGGTTTTAAAAACGATCCTAAACAGGTTGAATTTTTATACCCAAATCAATTTTAAAATTAGGGTTGGGATTATGAATTTCTCTGAATTAAAAACGTAGGAAATATACAATTTTACCATTCGTATCAAAATAATTCATTCTAGTTTGTAACATTTTCAGCTCTAATTGTACAAGGCAGTTTCAGCGGGAATGGAGTTTCCGGAAAGCAATATATACGATTCTATCATATGTATACGTAATCTTGTATAGTGAACACAAACAAGATCAACAAACTATAGCCATTTGTCTCATCTGTCTCTAGTATCTTGACGTTCAGAGATGCACAGTTCATTGTGTACGCAATAAATGTTGATTTGGTCAAAAGGCCGACAAGCTGGGACGCATATAATTAAAGCCGGACGACAGTAATGAAAGCTTCTTACTGATCTTGATGAATATGCCACTTCCACTAGTATGTTTACCAACGGCCGTATTAGAGGCTATCTAAAGGAAGAGCAAAGATCTGTCTAAAAAAAAAACAGTCTACCATTTAGAGCAACACAATAGCATACGCTGCAGCGCAAACAAACCTTCCCCATCGGACAACCAACAGCTAACAGAGGTAATTGTCCATTGAGAGATTGGTAGTACACAATTAGATGCCATTGTCTACCCTAGCCATAGAGAACATACATTGCACAGACAAAGGAAGGTAAAGATCGCTAAGAGCGTATACAATGATGTGCTGGATACTGTACAAGTAGCCTGAACTAGACAACTGGCCGCAGGTATAGTGTCGCTAACGCCAGACCCAGGACAGCTGAATTCAGCACCTTTGCAGAAACCCATACAGACTCAATGGCAGATACACATACTAGCCCAGGGCTGTCCAATGCCTTCAAACAACTGATCATGCCTCGGGCTCAAAGGCAGTATAGGCGCCTCCCCTAATCCTAATCCTAATCCATGCTGAACGATACATAACACCAGCCTCAAGGCGGCTAAAGCCAGCAACGTTGCATCCATCCATGTAGGCTCCGTGGTAGATACACATACCAGCCTCAAGACTATCCAGTGCGCTAAAACAACGGGCCAATCACCCAATTTCAAAGTAGCGCAGGCATCTCCTCGGGTCTGTGCTAAACGATAACCTCTACCGACTCTCGTAGCAAAAACGATCCGTTGGCGAAAGTGTAAAATTTTATGTGGTCACTCCCTAATAATGATCCATTTCGAAGTAGTCAGTGGCATGGCAAATTGCCTGATCAACATTCTCACACAAGAGATCGAAAAAAAAGACGGTAGGCTTGAGCTTAGCTTTAAGGCTTATTTAGAAGAAGAAAATAATCTACAGTAGAAATAGAAACAATCTTCATCTAACGGCAAGCGGAGCTGATACGGCGCTGATGGCAATAACCTTGATAAGCTGATCCATAAGGACAAAGCTAAGATAGAGGGGTAGATGGAAATTTTTGCTAGCAAGGAATAAAGCTGAGGGCTATTTCGGACTATTAATACACCCATAAAGTATGACATACCTTTGACTTTAAGACCGTGGGAGCAATCACGTTGGCATATAGATTGACGTTCTGCTTCTGTCCGGTAATTTAGAAATCATCCATGTAAAGTCCATGAAGACTTATGTCATCTACCCTAACCACTACTTTAGCACCATCGGGATGAGCGTGGACTAACGTATAAAACTACAGGCAAATAGTTCGGGCTACTCATCGACATTGACTGTGACGTTTGCACGTATTGGGGTGGGGTTCTTCCAATATAATTTAATTAAATTATGATGAAAGTTCCACCCTAATACGTGCAAACCTCACAGTGGGCGCTTCGTCCGGGATTTGAATAGACATAAATATTATTTTACGACCTAAAGTTTATTTGTTAGGAAGTATTAGTGAACAGTGTGAGATATTTTCCATCCTGTGTATTTTGAATTTTTATGATTTTCTCATCTTGTATTTGTTATATTTGATATTTGCATGCTTGGTAGATCTTTAATTACTTGCAGTAATTGTGAAGCAAATATCGAGCAAATATCTTACCTGAACGAAATTAGTTGCTGTCGACAGGTAGGTATTTGGCTGGGAACTTGTAATATCTGTCCATTGTTAGTAAGGTCGAGACAAAGTATTACTTCCTATTAGTATAACAATATGGCTACAGAAAGGCAAATGATAAAGGAGTACCGTGCCATGGGCTCGGAAGATCTCGGATACGAGGGAGATCGACTGGCAGCATTTATTGAAGAAAAAATCAAGGGATGGAAGGCAGAAAAATCAGCGGAGAAGGCGCTGGCCAAGATAGCAGCGGACCGAGAGCAAGAGCTGGCCAAAATAGCAACGAACAGAGAGCTGGAGCTGGCCAGGATAACCGCCGAAAGAGAAACACAGAAAGAGCTAGAGCTGGCCAGACTGGCTCACACTCTCGAAATGGAGAAGGTCAGGTTAGCGGCTAGGGACAATGATAGGGACGACGTCAGCACAAGTTCTGGAGGGACCGGACGACCTTTCATCGACCACCGAATGGTCCAGATAAGTATGCCGCGGTTCAGCGATAAGGAGGATTCTATCGATGATTTTCTTGTTCAGTTTGAGAAACTCGCTCACGCTCATAAAATTCCTGAGCAACATTGGGAGATTAATGTCTCAGCTTTTGTGCAAGGTGCAGCTCGTGAAGTCTACCACGGTTTAGCTGCAGACGATGCTGACGACTATAATGCGCTCAAAAAGGCCCTTCTCTGCCATTATCGGCTGACCGCCGAAACATACCGTAAACTTTTTCGGGACTCGACGAAAAAGGCAACGGAGACCCACTCTCAATTCCACACCCGTGTTCGAGGGTTATTTGAGAAGTGGATGAAGATGGCCGAAGTCAAACGATCGTACGACGGACTACGCGAGGTTATACTCAAGGAACATGTCCTGAGTACTTACCGTCGCGAGTTGACAGTCTTCCTAGCAGAAAGAGAGCACCGGACGCTCGGAGAGATCGCTAGCATGGCGGAGCGATACGAGCAGGCACACTCGAAAAGTGGAGGTTCCGGGGGTGCGGACCGACGCCAACCCACTGAGTCGCACCGTGTGGTTGATGTAGAGCCGGCTGTCCGTAACCGTCAGGGCGACGGGAGGGTCGGAGGGGGATCTACAGGTAAGGATGCCAACCATAGACCTGGACAGGCCTCACCCACGAAAGCGGGACTTGCAGGTCGGCGAGGGCCGCCGATGTGTTACAGCTGCAAGCGCCCGGGGCATATTGCCAGGGACTGTCCCAAGGGCAGGCAGACCCAGGTGAATGCCGTCGCTAGGAAGGAGCGCGAACCGGAGGCAAGCTGTAACCCATCAAACCTTGCGTCTGCTACTGTCAACGGAGAAGGTGCAACCATCTTGTATGACACTGGGTGTAGCGTCCCAGCCCTTGTCGACAAGAAGTACGTTAAGCCCGAGGATTACACAGGGGCGGTAATCGAAGTTCAGTACGCGAACAGCGCGCGTGACTCATTGCCAGTGGCTGTCATTGACCTCGATTCAAAGTACGTGAAGGGGAAAATTGAAGCCGCGTGCTTGGATGGTTTATCACATGACGTCATGCTGGGATGTCGTTATGTGTTGACACAACCGAACCCCGAAACCTGCACACCGATGCCGGTGAGTGCTGTGGAAACGAGGTCCAAGAGTCGACAGACGAAAGCGAAGCCGATGGAAGTTACATCGACACCGGTGAGTAACGTTCTTCCGGCCGAGCTGAGGAAGCTGCAACAGGAAGACGCAACTCTGGCACAGTTGCACAAACACGCTGCAGCAGGAACGGAGAGAGAAACTCCGAATGGCGGGGTGAAGTTCGCATACAAGAAGGGGATCTTCTATCGCTATGCCAGGAATGGTAACGAACACTTTAAGCAAGTCGTCGTGCCAAAGGAGAAGCGAGGTGAAGTGTTGAAACTCGCGCACGAGAGTCTCATGGGTGGACACATGGGAATTGCCAAGACGCGTGACCGTCTTTTCAAAGAATTCTATTGACCAGGGGTCCAGGGAGACCTCAAACGGTTCTGTCTCTCCTGTGACAAGTGTCAGAGAATGGCACCGAAAACGGATCATCGACCCGTCCCCTTGGGGAGTACACCCCTTATTGATGAACCGTTTAGACACGTCGCGATGGACTTGATCGGACCGATAAAACCCGCGTCGTCGCACGGAAATCGGTATATCTTAACGGTCGTAGATTACGCTACACGCTATCCGGAGGCCGTCGCGCTGCGTAATATTGATTCGGAAACCGTCGAGGAAGCGCTGTTTGGGATTTGGTCGAGAGTCGGAGTGCCCGACGAGATCCTGACCGATCAAGGGACACAATTCATGAGTCGTGTGATGGCGGAGGTGAACCGACTGATGTCAATTAAGCACCTCACGACTACACCGTATCACCCTCAATGTAACGGACTGGTCGAACGGTTTAACGGGACCCTAAATAACACGCTAAAGAAGCTGTGCGAAGGCCGCCGAAAGGATTGGGATCGGTATATTCCTGCCATGCTTTTCGCATACCGGGAAGTACCTCAAGCGAGTTTAGGGTTCTCTCCCTTTGAACTCTTGTACGAGAGGACTATACGTGGCCCAATCGCCGTACTGAGACAACTGTGGACGGACGATCACGCTGTGGAGGAGGTACGCACTACCTACCAGTACGTTGCGGACTTGCGCAACAAACTGGAGGCAGTTTGTTCCCTCGCACAGGAGAACCTCAAGCGAGTGAAGGAGGTCAAACATATCGGATACGGCTACCAACGAAGGAGAAATTGTACCATGCCAATCTCCTTAAGAGATACCAGGAAAGAGAGACCGGCAGCGATTTTGTTATCGCCACGATAGTCACCGAGGACACCGAAGGCGATACGGAAGGTTCCAACACTGTCCCGAGCTGTCCGTTAACGAGGGCTGAGACACCCTCGGACGTGGAGTGCGACCCCCTGTTGACTGCGGTACAGCGGAAAGAGATTGATACGTTGCTGGCCGGGTATTCTGATGGGCTTACGGAAATACCCGGGCGAACGTCGCTTGTCGAGTTCGGGTTAAAGCTGGTGGACAACCGGCCAGTCCAGCGGAAACCCTACCCCTTGCCCCACGCAAAACGACAAGTCGTAAGGGAGGAGATTGAGCAGATGATTGCTTTGGGAGTAATCGAACCCGCCGACTCTCCGTACAGCTCTCCGGTAGTCCTAGTGCAGAAGAAGGACGGCACCCATCGGTTTTGTGTCGACTACCGGAAGCTGAATCAGGTGACAAAATTTCAAGTCGAAATGCTACCTGACCCGGAACATATTTTCGCTTCTGTCTCGAAAGCGAAATATTTCTCCAAGCTGGATTTGTCCAAGGGCTATTGGCAAATTCCGGTAAGGGAGGAGGATAGGGCAAAGCTCGCTTTTGCTACTCCCGACGGGACCTACCAATGGTTGGTCATGCCGTTCGGGGTACAGAACACGCTCAGCGTCTTTACTAGGATGATGCGGAAGTTGTTGAAACCCTTGCGCGATAGATGTGTCCACAACTTCATGGATGACCTCTTGTTAGCCACAGAGACGTGCGATGAACACCTCACTCTTTTAGCTGACGTTTTGGAGCGGCTACGGCAGGCGGGATTGACAGCTCGCCCTTTAAAATGTCACCTTGGGTTCCGGACATTGGACTATCTGGGACATACCCTGAGCCAAGGTACGCTGTTCCCAGAGAAGTCGAAGGTGGAGCAGCTGAGAAACGCCGCACGGCCCACCACGAAAACTGAGATGACGTCATTCCTGGGATTGGCCGGGTATTACCGGAGGTATGTGGCCAATTTCAGCGCGATTGCGGGGCCGTTGTCTGACCTAACCAAGAAACGTGCACCGACTAAGGTTATTTGGACAGCTGCGTGTGAGCATGCTTTCCAAACGCTGAAGGATAGACTTACATCCGACGCAGTTGTCCGTCTACCGGATCTGGCAAAAGACTTCGTTCTTCGCACCGACGCATGTGACACGGGACTGGGAGCAGTACTACTGCAGGAGTAAGATGAGACGCTTCTTCCTGTCGCGTACGGCAGCCGGAAACTGTCTGCTGCCGAGAAGAACTACTCCGTATCGGAGAGAGAATGCCTCGGAATGGTGTTCGGGATATCACGGTTCGAGCGGTACTTATACGGGCGGAAGTTCATATTGGAGACCGACCACCAATACTCGCGTATCTCGCGCAGGCGAAATTGTCGAATGGACGATTGATGCGATGGTCGCTGTTCTTACAGCAGTACCAGATGCAGATCAGATACGTGAAAGGAACTGAGAACGTAGGCGCCGATTTCTTGAGCAGGAGCGCTGAAATGGTATAGATCGCTGTGTATATATATATATATATATATATATATATATATATATATATATATATATATATATATATATATATATATATATATATATATATATATATATATATATATTCATGTTCGTACTCAGTGTGTAGAGTCGCGATACTTTTGTTCTTTATTTCGTGTATTAATGCCATTGCATTTGAAATAATTTTGAGGGAATAAAATCCCGATTTTATTCTCAAGCGTGGGGGTGGGGTGTCATGTTTATCCCGACCCAGAGTAGCCCAGTTTGAATCATGTATAATCAAGGTAATTCTGACAGGCCATTGTTTGATGTCAAACATTGCCGAAGGCTAGCACTAATCCGTTACGTAAGATTGTTGTGGCTAGAATTGAAGAACCGGACATAGGAGTTGCGAGGCCGCCCGATAGCCAATTATCACCTAGGTGTCGAAATGTTTCCAAGATCAAAAGAAGTTGCCTGAAGAAGTGGGAGTGTCTTAACTTCTTTCCCTGCAAACAGACAGACAGGTTGAACTGGCCGCTAAGACGATTGGACAGGGTCACAACGCCACCCAATCAGAATCGAGATAGGGGAGAGACCTTGATGTGGGTAGAAATATATCCCCGCGTCTTCCGGAAAGAGTTAGTTCGCTGAGAGAAATTACCCAGAGTGGAGGTTAGCGTAACTCCGAATAGCCATTCGTTATTGGCGGGAAAATCTTAGAGCGGGAAATTCTAAGTACAGAAAGCTTCAAATAAGGTCAGTAGGATATTTGTTCGGTCTTTATGGAATGCGACTGCAATTTAATTGTATGTCGTATGTATACTTTATTATTACTAGAATCGTAGTACGAAGAATTACTTTGTTTTTTTAAATATGTTTGTATATTTTGAAGAAATGAGTTGATATTTGTAAAGAATTATATAGCTTGCTAGCCGTCGTAAGAGTTAATATTGTACTTTGCTATGTGGGTATTTTATAGTAGACTAACACATCTGTTCATATGATTATAGATTTTGCCATTGTTGAATATTTGTAATGTACAGACATGCGTCTGATTGTTGTCAGACTGTAGTACGATGAGATTAAATATATATGTGTATATACTGACGTGACGCAATGTATTGATGTCTGTATAACAATTTGTTGATACCGTGTTATTACGCCATTGTTTACCCTGCAAGAAGTGTGTGGGAATTTCGATGTGTATGCATGCGTGACCGAAACAGTGATAGCTATCTGATGATTAATTGTCGATATAGTGTAAGGTGAGATTCGAAAAAACATATGTTAACGCCTTGTGGTTTTTCACAGGAAGCTTTGAGGGACAGACCAGTTACAGTTTGGTCCCGTAGTCTCAGATAGAGAGACGGAGGAAAAGAGAAGAAAGGAGAGAACTCAGGACAAGTTGAAGTCTAGGAGCGAATTGGAGGAGGAGATAGTAGAGACGGAGGAAAGGAGAAGAAAGGAGAGAAGTCAGGACAAGTTGAAGTCTGGGAGCGAAATTGTAGGAGGAGATAGTAGAAAGGGAAACGGAGACGAAGGAGGAGTTAGAGGAACGGAAAGAAGGAAGGAATCAGCGGGAAAGAAATAGATGAGTAGATGCAAGGACAGGGAGAAAATCGAACTCACACTGTAAATCACGGGATGAATTAGGCTGTCACTTGGTCGAGGGAAAGACGAGTGATTGGAAGTTATCGTTTTAAATTATCACATTTATTAAATTGTTATTGATTGAATTTCATCTTAGTGTTCTCTATAATTTAACCGTCGGCATTGCTGACTGGGGGCTCAGAGCTGTAAAATTACCTCGTCACTAATTTAACTTTCCAACCTCACGAGCCAGGGTGGAACTTTCATCATAATTTAATTAAATTATATTGGAAGAACCCCACCCCAATACGTGCAAACCTCACATTGACATGCAACTCTTTGTGAAGCGATGCCTTCGATGAGGTTCCTCAAAGGTTAATAAGCCTTACGTGAGGGCTAACACCACAAAGTGCCTTGGTTATGATCCCTCTACGTGGATAATTCGACCTTAGTCAAGTCCATCTTTAAGGCTCGGAGATGATACAGAGCCTTCCAACAGGAAATGATAGAATCCAGTAGTATAACACCAGGCGTCTGTCCCTATTGGAAATTTTCCTGAGGTTGGCATGGACACGCCCAAAGTGTTTCACGATGCCCACATTAATGTTCCAATAACCACTGACACATTGCCCATCCCAGAGCCGTTGACCTCCACTTTTTAAACAGACCTCATGCCCAACGTCGCTACTCAGGATGTAAGAAGCTGGTACTCAACGTATACAGAGGGGAGCTGCTTTGTCCACAAATGAGTGCTGAAACTTTTTACAGGCCTTGGTATGCATATCACCAAGATCATCCGCTAGCGTTTAACCAGAACACGCGTATGGTGTAATACATTCAAAATTAACAAAGACAGGTTGGATAGGTAATGAATGGGTTTGATAAGGACTACTACATTAAGCTGCTTAATAATGTTATCTTTGCCGAGACCATGGAACAGCCGAGGAAGCGATTCTGAATGGATCTGGTCAGATCTGAATGTCAAGTGGACAAGGTAAGAGACCAAATTGCAGGCCCATGAGAGCGAACAGCGTAGAGTTATAAAATGACCAACAGCAACGGTCGGGATTGACTAGGACATTATTTATACCTCAAGAATCTCATGCAGATAAGGAGTTTGCCACTCAAACTTAGGCATATGTATCAAAATCCACCATATAGGTGGTATAGCATGACAAAGACCAGCCTATCCGCACTGGACATAACAAATATTGGACCATGTGGTATCTACTGGCTGTAATCTACAAGGAGAGTGACCATAAATTCCATGTGAAGAAGATTGATGATGTTGAGGCTCAATTCAATGCGAATATTGAGCAGCGGCATTCCATCTGCAAAAGGTATTGGCATGAAGTTAATGTTCTCGACGTTATGGTGGCGGCGTCTAACACGTAGCCATATGCGTCGGAATTTGAATTGGCTGGACACACTGGCGAATGATTCTCTCATTTTATGGTTGGAAGGCTTATCACTCGTGTGAATAATTCTCGCCTGCTGGAAAGTTTACTTTTTAAACGCCTCCGTGTCAAAACTCAAAGCACGATCAGATTTTATTGACTCCATGGCGGCATTAGTCTCACGAGTCCTCTGCAATGCTTCTATGTCTAATGATTAGTATATTTTAGACTTGATGAACAATAATTATACGACCCTCGAAAACGATATATGAGAGGTTGCCAGAATTGCCACTCTCGCGATACCCATCAATGATGCAAAAAAGGCGCTATAGGCTCAGGGATGATCAGAGGGAGCGCAGATTTTATCATGCATTGAGGCGAAGGTGCAGCCTATGCTATGTGATCCACTCCTCTAGCCTGCCTAACCTCTCAGAGGTCATTCCGAGCGCTCCGCATGGCTATGGACCTTAGCTGTCCAGGTCGACGCCCAGTTCGTAACGGTCCCCGAAGATATCTATATGCTCCATAAATTATGCATATGCGATAAGAAAAAAATCACGCATAGGTAGCTATGAAGGAGCGATGTAACATCCACGCCATACAAGGTTTGGGCCTTGGGTCCAGTTACATTGAGTAAGGTATGTGAGTCCTAGGCAAGCTAGATAATTGTTGTTATCAATATGAAACAAGCTCCCAAAGGTCCTTGGTCAGCAACGAGGTCGATCTTGTTTGAACGAAAAAGATGGATATGCATAATTGTGAGATATATTGGTGGATTTTAATCACCAGACAGTACAGGTTGTATCTTGCTCATCAAAGTTTAACTTAGTATTCATTGTTTGCTTTTAGTGGTTGATTCTGTACGTAATTTACGAACAAACGACCTCGCGCGGCATGTGTATATCATGGCGGTGCACAGGTGTGTATGCATGACTTTCAAGTGAAGCATCTTAAATAAAAACATACATATATAGTTTTTATCTTCAAACTCGGATCATTGATAATTTAGATATCTCACCAGCATGGACTTGATATAATGTATATCCTAGACGATAATAAATCGTTCTTGAAATCGTGTGCGTGGGCTTCACATTTAATCGATTTTGATCATAGCCGTAATATAAACAGTCAGATTACCAAGACAAAAAATAAAACGCTTCTAGAAACAATAACAGCGAGGGTTGCAAGGTGTCGGATGTTAGCATTCTTAGAAAAGGATTAAAAACTACAGCACAAAAAGAGAGAAGCTATGGGCAGAGCATATTATCAAGGGTACCGGATCAAACCCTATTCACACCAAAACAAACGTCTATACGTCAATTGGTAAGAAACTAGCTCCATTCAGACGATAAGAGCGAGCAGAGAAAGAAAGATACAATCGAGGAAACGTTGGACGCCCTCGCTAAGGTTATGGAAAGACTTTCTACGAAAGAGTACATTTGAGCAAAATTTGCTGAAGTTTTGAATATGCTTGAGAGAGAGTATTGAACACATTTTACAGGGAGAGCTAAGATAAGTTATGCACCATAATCTGAGCTGCGATTTTTGCCTCTTTCATAGCTCCTATTTTGCCTTTAATTTGCAATTAGCAGCTGACAGCAGGTACATGGACAGAATACTTTTAAGACGAGAATCAAGAGATAGCAGACACTGGGCATGTTCAAATAGCCAACCTTCTTTTCAAAAATTACATTTCAACATGTTGAGGGTTTCTTCGTCGGGTGTCGGTCATCGATCAACTGTCTCATTTGCTTGGTCTTTTACTGTGGTTTTGAGTTTTAATTTTATACAACAAAGTTACAGTCTGATACAAATTTTGGGGTTTAAACTAACCATGATAGAAAAGCTGCTTTAAAGAATCCTCTTTATTTCAAGCAAGAAATGACGTCACGAACATAAATTATCACACAAATCAGAAATAAAAATTTAAACATACCTACGTGCATTTTTGCTCCTCTTGTTTACTTTGTATGAATCAAGCCTGACTTCTATTTTTGCCATTTTACTAGTCGGATTTAGTAGATTATAACATTCTTCATTATGTTCGAGATTTCTTTCCGTTGTACGTACTGGGAGGCATCTGATATAATTAATTCGTTTTAGATGGCCGTTTAATAGATCAAGCCTTCTTTGCACATTGAAAATGCAATCGACATGAAAATACAAGCCTGGCTCGATGTGGACAATTTTGAATATACATATCAGTGACAAATCTACTTACCAATAAATGTAACGTAAATTATTAACTTTCGGATGATAGTAAATGTCTTAAAATATTTGACCTATACAAAGTTGGAATGCTGGCTTAAACACGAAGGGAGAGTTTTATACCGAGATAGAAAGTAGTGTCCCTGGACACCGTTAAATATGAGCACGTAGCAAAATATGTACGAAATAGAGAAAATGAGCATTATGTGTAAAATATATAAGAGCTACACCTTACATATCATAGTAAATTATAAACATGGAGCTATTAACAAGGTACCTAAAACAAAGTATTAGTACAAAAGCAACATCGACTCTCGGTTTTCATATATGACTTTGTTGTTTGAGTAGAACTGACGTTAAAAATAAAGTCTAACAAGATGTAACCGGTCTGGTTATATAAATGTTATCACTTAATGCAGAGAACTATAAAATGGTGTGTGTGTGTGTGTGTGTGTGTGTGATTTTTAACGTAGCTTTAAAATTTTTCAATCATATCGCTACGATGTCTGCAGTGTGGCAGTTTATAGTGATGCCTAGCACTGGGGCATCATGTCACAGACATGTAGCGTGATGTCCCATCTAGTCACATTATCCTGACACCAGGACGACCGATCCTGACACTAACCTCGTAATGCTGAGCACAAAGCGAGGAAACTGTTTGTACCATTTTGGGGTATCGAACCCACGACCTCCCGCATCCCAGGCGGACGCTCTAACCACTAGGCCACCGGAGCGGTGAATTATAAAATGGAACACGCTCTTATGTTTCCGCCAATTTTTTAAAGGACACCGCGGAAATGAATAATTTAGTCGTCATTGCATATCCATGTATGTTGAATGACATCAAATCACACACCATCATATTATTCATTACGGGCGACTCAACTTAGCTTTCGTATTCTCTGCAAAATCATTTTCAAGGTTATTGTTTTGCATTAACGTGCTAGAGAAACTTCATTTATTAAAGTTGTGTAGATAGTTCCGCAAAGCTAGCATAAAATATTTGATGTGATTCTAACATCACATGCTTACTTAAATGTGTGACTGGAGAACATATATGCGATGTTTCATTTGGATCGTAAAATGGACAATATTTACATTTCGATATATAACAAGACTATGTCATTGTGTTTATTTTCCGACTTTGCTTGTAATTGAAGGCATAATTCCTTGTACAATCCTGATTCTATTTTGATGTTTTATTAAACGTTGTATTCAACGATGTTATAAAATTACTAAATGGATACTAAATGACATATAAAGGTTGCATTCTCTGCTGTCGATTGTACTTGCACGTTGTTTAGCATTGCCCGAATTAGTATTCTTTTTGTAGCTCATTCAAAACTTTTATGCACTCAACACTAACTGACTCGTTTTGCGCAGGTCTTTTCCTTGGTGTCGAAATAATGGGGTTACATAGCAACCCTACTGATGTACTACATAAAGTAATAACCCATCTGTGTGATTAATTCTTATACATACCGTTTGGTTTTGATCAGATTCGCCGTTATGGATTTTTCATGCAAAGATATATTGATTCTTTTTTTGTAACGATACATAATTACTTAAAATAAATGAATGTATTGAGGGGGCATTGTCATGTTTGTCTCGCAATAATTAAATTCCGCAACATTAAGGAAGGCAAATATTAACGATGGTCTTGAAATAGTTTGTCTTTTCAGGACCAGCTTTTGTGTTAGATTTACCATTCCAAAGACTGTTAGCAATAATACTAGCAGTTGCCTCCCATGGCGCTCAGCATTAAGAGGTTATTGTTAGGACTAGTCAGCCTGGTGTCAGCATTAAGAGGTTATTGTTAGGACTAGTCAACCTGGTGTCAGCATTAAGAGGTTATTGTTAGGACTAGTCAGCCTGGTGTCAGCATTAAGAGGTTATTGTTAGGACTAGTCAGCCTGGTGTCAGCATTAAGAGGTTATTGTTAGGACTAGTCAGCCTGGTGTCAGCATTAAGAGGTTATTGTTAGGACTAGTCAGCCTGGTGTCAGCATTAAGAGGTTATTGTTAGGACTAGTCAGCCTGGTGTCAGCATTAAGAGGTTATTGTTAGGACTAGTCAGCCTGGTGTCAGCATTAAGAGGTTATTGTTAGGACTAGTCAACCTGGTGTCGGGATAATGTGACTGTCTGAGAAATGATGTTACATGTCTGCGGCGTGATTCACCAGTGCTAGACATCAATATAAACTCGCACACTGAAGACATCGTAGCGTTACGACTGAAAGTTTTTAAAGCTACATTAAAAATCCGAAACGCATTCACACACACACACACATTGATAATCTGAAATCTGACAATTGTATTCCTTCTAAACTTATATTGATCTCCTTAAAAGCAATTTTTAAAAATAACACAACAATGAACTGCACTGAATTCCTAATGGCTCCAGGTAATCTGTAACTGAAGTAGTGATTACAATGGGATCATATCCTCGAATTCCGTATATCATGCACTATGCCTCCAGACATTCTACCTCGGGTTTGATTCAAAGGAATCTTTTATTGCATAGATACAAAGAAGGCTACCGGAGCTCTGTACTGTCCAAATATACGAAATCCTAAAAGGGCACTTAATCATTATACATCTAGACTCTTACTAAATGACTTTAGAAAAATTATATACCTAATTTCCTATTAAATGATCTTCAATAACTATATACCTAAACCTTCCTTAAAGTCGTTTGGATACGCATATACATAAACTACAAATAAATGACCGTATATAATTATATACCTAAACTCCAATTTAAGCACCACAAAGAATTATATGCCTAAAATTCCCATGTAATGGTATACTTAAACTCATAATTAAAGATCTTAAATACTTATGTATCTAAACTCTCATTACAATGACCTTGAGTAGCTAAACAGTTATTATTGGAACTTCAATAATCATAAAGCCGAACATCTATCAAAGAACTTTAAATAATCATATACATAAACTCCCATTAAATGAACTTATATAATTATATACCTCAATTCCCGTTTAAGTACATTATATAATTATTTTTCCAAAAGGAACTTAACTATGTACTTAAGCTCCCATTAAAAGACCTAAAAAAATATACCTAAACACCAAAAAAGGACATTAAATATATATTTAGCTAAGCTCCCATTAAAAAACCTAAAAATATACCTAAACACCTAAAAAAGGACATTAAATATATATTTAGCTAAGCTCCCATTAAAAGACCTAAAAAAATATACCTAAACACCTAAAAAGGACATTAAATATATATTTAGCTAAGCTCCCATTAAATGACCTCAAATAATTATATAGCTAAACACCCATAATGGACCTTAAATGATTATACATCTCGACTCCTATTAAAGGAACTTGAATAATATAAACCTAAACTCCCCTAAAACGTTAATAGGACCTTGAAATTATATGTCTAGACCCACATTAAAGGACCTTATATAACTATGTACACAAATTCCCATTAAATGACCTTAAACAGTTATAATCCTAAACTTCCGTGAATGTACCATAAATTATTATGTACCTAAACTCCCTTTTAGGTACCTGAAATCATTATATATTTAACCTCACATTAAAGAACCTTGCAAAATTATATACCGAAATTCTCATTTAAGCAGTTCAAAAAATATATACCTAAATTCCCATCAAAATACCTTTAATAATTACATATCTAAATTCCCATTAAAAGACCTAAAACAAATATAAACTAAATTCATTTAAGCACCCTGAATCATTATACACCTAAATCCCCATTTAAATACGTTAAATAACTAGAGGCTAAAAATCCACATTTAAATACCTTAAATAATTATATACCTAAACTCTCTTTGAATGACCTTAAATAGTTACATAAATAAATTCCTAATAAGGGACATTTAATTGCATACATCAACTCTAATTAAAGGATCTTAACTAATTATATACTTATACTCCCATTAAATGTACTTAAATCTTTATATGCCTAATTTCTAATAAACGACCTTAAACACGTATTTAGCTAGACCCTCAGTAACTGACCTTAAATAACAATTTAAGTAAATTCCTATTTAATTACCTTAAATAATTGTGCAGCTAAACTTCCATTTAAGGATCTTAAATTATTATATAACTGAAATCCTACCAAAGGATCTTGAATAATTACTTACCTTTACGCTCCTTAATGAACAGCAAATTAGTTATCTACCTAAACTCCCACAAAAGGAAATTATATAAGTATATACCGAAACTCTGATAAAAGGACATTTTAGAATTACATATCTAAACGTAAAACCATAAATAAATACACAGAATGTGTGGTTAACAACATACTTTTCTTCCTCATCATACGGTTATCGTCCTACAATAGATTTAAACATATTTTTAAATTCGTGTTCTGTCATAAAGAAATTCAGATCTTTTGATTTGCTCCATATTTACAGAAAGACACTAGGTAATTCACAGAACAAATTGGATGTACAGATCTAAATAATTCACTCAAATGCTTTTCAATGGGCCAAATGCATGTAAGGAAATAGTAGAAAACGGATAAAGTATCGCCTAAAGTGATTATGCATGAAGGAGCCGTAATTGTATATTAATATATTCATATGTTTTCATAAGGACGACTATTTCAGAGGTTAATGGTGATTTTAAACTATGTACCTAGTATGTCTTATAATCAGTGGGATTGTAACCTAATTTGCAGTCTTGTATACATGATTAGATTAAGTTCCTATTAATATCGTCCGCTGCATTCCAAAACGAAAGTGTACCATTAAGTAAGACAAGATGGTATCAATATTATATGGTATGATTTCAAAATAAATTGTTGCAAGACCTGTGGATATGTAACTCTTTGAGGAATTTATTTTTTACAAACGATCTCACACAGCAAAATTCTAGGTTCGTTTAAATTAAAAATTATTTAATTGTTGGTGGCATGTAGCTAAAGGTTGGATATATGAGTATACTGTATTCGCTGCTAACAGAGCAACCCTCATTCCACGCAGCTTCCTGGTATCAAAGAATGGAAATATGGCTTGGAATGCGACAGTGGCGTCACTCGGGTTGGTGTCACCCAGTGCGGTAGCTCATGGTGTCACCTCCATGGTCCTCCTTCCGTAACAGACCATACAGAATCCTTAGTAATGTCATTTTGGTGTCACCCCCTCTGATGGTGTCACCCGGTGCAGTCCGCACCCTCCGCATCTCCCTAGCGACGCCACTGCTGTGCCTCCTAGTCATGTATTTAACTATGATCGGTTATCCGCTTATGAAATCCGACTAGACCGAGCAGTGTGTGCTCTGTAAAATTTGCAATTTTTCATTTTGCTGTCACCCATCTGAGATGGTGTCACCTGATGCGGTCCGCACCCCCCGCACCCCCCGCACCCCCCTAGCGACGCCACTGGAATGCGAATGACTTACCTTGTTAAAGCAGATCTAGGTTGCGGAAAGATTTAGCTTCGCCAATAACAGCTGGTATAATTAGGTTTGCATATCAATTTTCGCGTTGTTATTGTTTCTTTGATAGAATATGCAAATAAATTATATCCTAACGTAAAGACAAAGCATTCTTTTTTAAAATATATTGTTTTTAAAATTGTTTTGTTACTGATCAAAACGCGTAACCCAATAATCATAAATGTACAATATATTTCTTCAATGAATGTCTCCCATTCGAGCGTTCTTTTATGTTCAACAAAATGATTTAATGTGACTACGTTTACTTTGCTTTTTATTTATCTGTTGTTAGTTCATAAAGAAAACTGACAAGATTCACGGATTTCTTCGATATCGCACATTATTTTTCTTTGTTGCTCTTTTTCTGTTGATAACATGGCCATTAATAGGTCCTGGGGCGCCAACAGTAGCGGGGGACGCATCGTCAAGTCAATATATACATATGGACGGTTGAATGGGCAGCATATAAAGCTTCGGCTGTGGATCCGTGTAAAATAATTCAATGTTAATAACGCAATAGCTGACGTCGTATGACTGGGTTAAGCACATAACTGCCCACCCACCACGTTTCGCATGGCTAAACAACCAACTACACAGAATTGTATCTTGTACACGAAATCTATCCTAAACAATTTACTATAAAAATAATATATATACTTGCTAGAAAAAGTAATGACCAAGAAGTTCCGAATACATCAAAGAATGTTTTTTGCTTTCTTACCGAAATCTTTTTTAGTCGATCCAACAGTCAAACCAATCGTTGAAATAGTAGTGATGGGGAAAACTTTCCGTTGAACAATATGTACGATTTTTCTACAAATTACTGCAACGACATATATCTGAGACAAATATTTATATAAAGCGATTATTTCTTTCACTCATTATGCATTTCTTATGAACAAAAATCCAGATAACTGTAGTAATGATAACGTAAAAATAAATATACTTGGTTACAGAAAGTAATGGACTACTCTACAACACAATTTGTATCGATTCCCATCATCGCAATGACTGTTCAAATAAAGAAGAACGAAACTCGTTTTCTTGGAGCTCGAATCTGTTTGCATAGTTCCAAGTTGCTAACAATTCATCACTTACATGAAAGGAATATGTCATCTTTTGATAACCTCCATGGATTAATCATGGACGGAAAAACATTCAATCAGACAAGACCTTTATGTACTATACGCCCTTTCTTTTTCTTATGGCTAAACCATTTAGCAATAAACAAAGTCAGAACCACTTAACTTTGTGAATCTATCGCAGCTCGTTTACTACATTGTTTATTGCCTTGTGCATGGAGGTTATTATATGTCACAGAGCAGACATGAGCCTCTAAAGAGAAAGCAGTGACGTGAACAGCGCGCACAAAACTAAGAATTGCTACATTTTTTCTGATGTTGGTCTATTTGCTGCGAATGATGATTCATTACTAACGAAAACGGGGATTCATTTTCTGCAGTAATGTGGATTTGGATTCGATGTGAGGGGTAGTGACGATGTTTTAAGTGCCTATAATCGCACTCCTTATGGAATATGGTACATGTTGTGCTTTTAATCGTCTAGAATGCAAAACCATATGAGCGAATGTTTGCATTTGATGACATTCACAATGTAGTGGGTTTGAAATGATTATGTTATTTATTTGTTTGTTTTTATGGATAGTGGGTGCTAGAATTAATGTGCTTTTCTACGCCTTGGGTTTTATTGGCATTCTGTGATTAAGAGATCACTTGTCAATGCGCAGATGGCTTAGATACAAAGGCTAAGGAATAGTCTTTTGACGTGTAAGATACAGGTTAATTCAAACAAGCTCAGCAGACACGACTGGTATCTAGTTTCTGATAAGAGACTGTCCTATAAATGTTATCAATGTAACACATATATGATCCCATAGTTTGGTTTTAGCTATTCATTGATACAGCGTAGGACTTAATTGTCTTGTTGCCATACACATATGTTTTTATTTCAACTTTCATGATGTGATTTATTCATTACAGAGGTAAAGGGCTTGTTTTGATGGATCTGTATAATCCTAGTCGGCTATTGCCGATTTAAATATAATACACGGAATGTTTTATTTCAACTTTATCAAATAATGATTTTTTAATATATATCAGAATCACGATTTCATTATTTTCTAACAACCTTTCTAGGAATTGCATTAATTTGTTTAATCTGGTCATTGACATCAGGCATAATTGAATACATCCCATTAACTTTCTTAGTCTGGTAGTTGCCATGAAGCATAATCGAATACCTATTTTAAGGATTCATCCAACCAATTGATGTAGTGGCTTTGAATTGCTTGCATCTTTAAATTTCAGTTAGACTTTTGTATTAACCACATCATACAACCGTATGTATTGCGAAACGATCCGTGTCAGTCTGGTTCACTAATAATTCTTTCTGGTTGTGCTAAACTAGTCTATGATTTTGCAATATTCAAGGACTCGTCATCATTGTATTTCATTTTGCACAGAAACACACAACCGAGTATCGTCTGGTACTGTTTTCGTTAGTGACCTCACGAGTATGTTAAAGGAATTTTCGGATAACTTCTGTCTTTAAGGATGAGTCATAATTAAATCGTTAGTTCAACAATATCAAACTATGGTCATAATATCCGAATAGTTTTTGACGCCTCCATATGGATATTTGTTTTCTTTGTGCATCTGATGTAACGGAATTAAACAATTAACTTAAAAGATATTTATTATTGTCTCCTAATCATCAACAAAGCATTGAGGGATTCATGTTGGTCTTCGATTAAGCGAAAGTTGTCCTTTAAAACAAACGTAAATTTGACCTCCGTGTGACAGTCTTACCTAGAAAATCACGCTTCTGGTGTTGTTGGTTTTTTTTTATCTCTTTGATGTAATTGTCCAAGATGAAATTGATAATAATCTATGTGATACTGCGTCATCGTCTTCCGCCAAAAATTCAAAACTACACGTGAAACTAACGTTATTGGTAGAGCTTTTTGAGTTCACGTGACAACTATTTGTATATAAACCGACTAAGATTGAAATAGTGTACCACTGGATATGTGTATAACGATATCTGTTCCGTGTAAATCATTCATATAACAAAGTCAAGAACAAAAATATGTGTCAAACCAAACGAAACAGAGACACAATGGGTAACTTGCGTGCTCATAATTTTATATTGAATAAACCCAATAAAGTAAATAAAGGCAAAAGTGTCATACATTTTAAAACACTGAAATGGGTAATGTACTTCACGTTCTCCAGTAAACTCATCTTCCAGTATACCTGTCAAAATTCCTGATGCTTCAACTTAGCCACGAATAAAAATATCCGGCAGAAAGGTCTTTTCCTTATATTTAGGCGTCTAAATACTTTTCCCAGTATTACAAATTCAAATTCATTTGCTGTTTCTCAGACAACACGATCAATTGAGAGTAAAATGTGAACTGCTTAGCTTAATTTGGCTGGAAGTTTCTACATGTTAATGCGTGTAAAGCCTTTTCTCGGGAGCTTACGAAATCTAAGCATACATGTTAGACGTATCTGCTTCACGTTTGACCTCGCCTTAATTTGGGGTGGGATAATATATGCTTCAGGGCTATGGGTAATGCGATATGATTGGTGGGTGTGGTAAAGCCACGTCCGTTTCCACAAGTGTGTGAGAAGGCATTCCCAAAAAGCAAGAGTGCGATTCAAATAAAGAAATAAACAAAGTTTCAACAATTTTACCATCTGATCAGGTAAGACATAGGAGCATTTACATATTATAGAAAGTATAGAATGTTCCGAACAAATTGCAATAGTCTTGAATGTCTTAATGTTCCACAATAATATAATCCAAAATGCATATGGATGAGTCCTCAATAATCCCAAAGTAATGTGTTAATGTAGGCAATAAGCACTTTATTAATTCCAATGTCGGATTGACATAATGCCTCCAGAATTATATCTGAACACAACTAAAAACTATGAACAATTGATTTTCAAAGACTTAAATGAAATAGAAATTAGTAATTGTTCCACTTGACCTATGACCAATAGCATTTTCTGGAAAGCTAATGATTTCTAATGGAGAAATAAACTAATTTGTAAACAAGGTCAGGCCTTCAACTTAAATTTTAGTAAACATCCTGTTTATCGCTGATAACCATGACAAAATGAGGCAGACATTACATGACAGTAGTCAGGTAGGCCAAAACTATACCCGCATTCATAGACAAAATCCAAGCACACAATACAAATTATATATATATATATATATATATATATATATATATATATATATATATATATATATATATATATATATATATATATATATATATATATATCTCCAAAGGCGTGTCTACAGGGGATTCTACAGTGTGCAGAATAGGCCATGGGGGTGGCACCATGAGTTACCGCATTGGGGGACAACAACCCTAGTAACGCCAGAGAGAGAAAGAGAGAGACAGACAGACAGATACAGAGAGACAGAGGGAGACAGAGAGAGATAGAGCAGTCATCACTAGGAGGGTGCGGAAAGCACAGGGTTACACCATTAGAGGGTGACACCAAAATGACTGTCTTGAATTTTTGTGCAGAACAAAGGTCCATGTGGGTGACGCCATGAGTTACCGCATTGGGTGACACCAACCCTAGTAACACGAGAGAGAGAGAGAGAGAGAGAGAGAGAGAGAGAGAGAGAGAATTTTATAATCTTTAGAAATGTTAATAAAACTAGAATAATGACTTAGATGAACTGGCAATTATTCCACACTAATTTCCATACGCCAGTACGTGAATGCCTGACAGTTCAGGTTCAGTGTACAAGAAGCTCACGGAGTTTGTAGCGCACTACTTTCTTCATAAACAAAACATATTTCATGTTTAAATCATGAGTGTGTCGAATACTGATTTAATAAATCTGAAATTGTTTTAGAAACTCTAAAAGAAAACAACCAACTTGTCAATTTGCATATGTGATTGTGAACAACAAGAAAAATCGTGGAACTATATTTTTTAGCTGACACACTCGCATATCTTCCTAAAATAAATTCCAAACTGATAAAACTAGCATGTTTGTTTTTGCTTCTGTTTAAATCGAGTTGTCTTACCACGGTAATACACCTGTTAAATATATTTAATCTTTCGGAAAGCTTGGTATAGCGTAAAAAAAAACAAAGAAACATTGATAGTAATCAATGACGTGGCAGTTGTTGGAAACGAAGCTTTCTTTCTTACAGCCCCGAATACTGTAAACGTCATTAATGTTCATAATGACTGTTTTGGTGTTTTGAACCATCACAGTTTTATGACGATAAGTTACCAGAACTAGAAAAGAAGAAAAGAAAAGATCATATTAAGGCCACTGATATATGGCATATGAGTCAAGAGTCATCAACGTTATAGTATATAAGAAGTTAGCTTTTGTTATAAACGAGAGAGAGAGAGAGTACCCAAGCATTATATGTCGTACGAGTCCTTAGGACCGACCCTAGAATGTGTGGGACCAAAGACAGTATGCAGGGCCCAAGGCAGCAAGCGATGAGCTCAGGACCCCAAGCAAAAAATTGCATTGCGGAGTTGATTTCCTGAAAGCGCGGGGCCCATGGCGGTTGCATCGTTCGCCTTGCGCTAGGGCCGGGCCTAGGAGTCCTGCAAAAAATGGTGCTGACCTTAATCTTTCAATATGTCATTGTGATTTCTGTTAAAGAAGACAAAGGAAAAACAAAAACAAATAAACCCCCAAAACTAGCATCAATAAGATATATGAAACCTTTTTTGATTTATTTCCGTTAATAAATTTAAGGATCCCGATCGATTGAAATGTGAAATATATCGAGGCCTATTGCCAGTTTGCACATAATTTGGCTTACTGTGCATCTTGTTGCTGGTAGACCTACCAAGTTCACCGGTAATGCAAGTGCGATTAATGAGCAAGGTTTTCCTGTGCACGCCGTTGACCTACAAGCACTTGAAAAACACACAAATGTTACTGGTAACTGGTTTAGCTAGAAGTTATATTTAGCTTTGAATGTTGAACATGAATTGCATGTGAACATGGCCGAATGGCTATAAGAACTACTTCTAACTTCCTAAAGGTCATATGGAGGTGCTTGGATCTGAAATCAAGCATTATGTATTTATTTTATTTATTTATTAATCTGTCTATAACATTTGGGTCGTTTGATAGATGTTAAGTGCACGTTTAGATATGGAAATATGTTCCACTTAAATATGATTTCTAGCATTATTTACGCTGTATTTTTATTATTGGAATACATCTCATTTTCATCGCATCATCGCATACTGGATCATTTCTCATGGTCAGGGAAGAATTGCATGACTATTATGTTGCGTGAAAAATTAAATTCAGGTTTCTATGCACACACGTATGAATGGCTAATTGGCTATATATATTTAAGGTAAGGCGATTATTTATCATTGTAGTCTTTCTGTTAAATGTTAAAGGCTTTTATGTTGATTCAAATGTGACTTCTAATGTTAATTACAAGATGTGTATTATCTTTTATTTTAGGCTATTGCGCGAATTAGTGAAATTTCCAAGATCAATTGACATCAATACTATTAAAAGTAAGAAATTTGATCGGCCATATTATCACGTACTTGCTATCATATTTAGCACGGCCTCCTATCAGGCAGGTGTACCTAGGTTTTATCCTGCAATGTGCTTATGTTTTTTTTTACAAATTAGTATATGTACTCTTTTGCTTTGAATTATGAAATATACTTATGGCAGGCTTTTTGAAAATCTCCAGGGCCTCCTAAGACCTTCATTCGAGCTGGACTACTGGTACTTTTGTGTAATTTTACACAATAGACACCAGAACGTATACGGTAAACGCTTGTCCTAATCGTGCTAGCTACTGTAAGAAGTCTGCTACTTGACTAAGTTATATATATATATATATATATTGATATCCAATACGTTTGAGCCATACATTAAGGAGAAACTTTGCCGAATTTTTCACCCACTCGATGAAATATACCCGTTATTCACTCGATACAAGCAAATATTCTTTGCTTCTTCAAGACGTTTATACGTTATATTTTCTACGAAAAAGTGCGATAAGCATTAATGGTAATTTTTTGTAGCTTAAAGAAGCTTGTAAGTTTTACTTTGTAGTATAATCGGTCAGCAAAGGAACCGGTGTGCAAACATGCCAATCGTCTTATATTTACAGCGACACATGGGCAGTATGAGCACGTGCTCAACGCTTTACTTTGTCCACTCTTGTTTTGGTAATCGGTGAGGTGATTCCTTATATACACTTTGATAAATTGTTGTTGAAGGTGCAACGGTGCGCCTTCTTGGATGGTGAACACATCTTCCAAACATTGTGTTTAAAGAAGAACGTAATGCAAAGTGTGTATGTGCGTGCGTGCGCGTGTGTATGTGTGTGTGTTTTGTTGTGCATCAATTGCTGTACATTGATTGTTCAGTTTAACTTTTAAAATAAAATATTTCATCCGGTTGATGTGTTACTATAGTGATACAATCCTCACGTACTGCACAATAATGGTATAAGGTAACCCGTTTAAGAGCCGAAGAAGGACATTATTTGTATGAAATAATCAGTTGAATAGCCGATGAGGGACATTATTTGTATGAGGTAACCCGTTGAAAAGCCGATGAAGGACATTATTTGTATGAGGTAACCCGTTGAATAGCCGATGAAGGACATTATTTGTATGCGGTAACCCGTTGAAAAGCCGATGAGGGACATTATTTGTATGAGGTAATCAGTTGAATAGCCGATGAAGGACATTATTTGTATGAGGTAACCCGTTGAAAAGCCGATGAGGGACATTATTTGTATGAGGTAACCCGTTGAATAGCCGAAGAAGGACATTATTTGTATGAAATAATCAGTTGAATAGCCGATGAGGGACATTATTTGTATGAGGTAACCCGTTGAAAAGCCGATGAAGGACATTATTTGTATGAGGTAACCCGTTGAAAAGCCGATGAGGGACATTATTTGTATGAGGTAACCCGTTGAAAAGCCGATGAAGGACATTATTTGTATGAGGTAACCCGTTGAATAGCCGATGAAGGACATTATTTGTATGAGGTAACCCGTTGAAAAGCCGATGAGGGACATTATTTGTATGAGGTAACCCGTTGAAAAGCCGATGAGGGACATTATTTGTATGAGGTAACCCGTTGAAAAGCCGATGAAGGACATTATTTGTATGAGGTAACCCGTTGAATAGCCGATGAAGGACATTATTTGTATGAGGTAACCCGTTGAAAAGCCGATGAGGGACATTATTTGTATGAGGTAACCCGTTGAAAAGCCGATGAGGGACATTATTTGTATGAGGTAACCCGTTGAAAAGCCGATGAAGGACATTATTTGTATGAGGTAACCCGTTGAATAGCCGATGAAGGACATTATTTGTATGAGGTAACCCGTTGAAAAGCCGATGAGGGACATTATTTGTATGAGGTAACCCGTTGAAAAGCCGATGAGGGACATTATTTGTATGAGGTAACCCGTTGAAAAGCCGATGAAGGACATTATTTGTATGAGGTAACCCGTTGAATAGCCGATGAGGGACATTATTTGTATGAGGTAACCCGTTGAAAAGCCGATGAGGGACATTATTTGTATGAGGTAACCCGTTGAAAAGCCGATGAGGGACATTATTTGTATGAGGTAACCCGTTGAAAAGCCGATGAGGGACATTATTTGTATGAGGTAACCCGTTGAATAGCCGAAGAAGGACATTATTTGTATGAAATAATCAGTTGAATAGCCGATGAGGGACATTATTTGTATGAGGTAACCCGTTGAAAAGCCGATGAAGGACATTATTTGTATGAGGTAACCCGTTGAAAAGCCGATGAGGGACATTATTTGTATGAGGTAACCCGTTGAAAAGCCGATGAAGGACATTATTTGTATGAGGTAACCCGTTGAATAGCCGATGAAGGACATTATTTGTATGAGGTAACCCGTTGAAAAGCCGATGAGGGACATTATTTGTATGAGGTAACCCGTTGAAAAGCCGATGAGGGACATTATTTGTATGAGGTAACCCGTTGAAAAGCCGATGAAGGACATTATTTGTATGAGGTAACCCGTTGAATAGCCGATGAAGGACATTATTTGTATGAGGTAACCCGTTGAAAAGCCGATGAGGGACATTATTTGTATGAGGTAACCCGTTGAAAAGCCGATGAGGGACATTATTTGTATGAGGTAACCCGTTGAAAAGCCGATGAAGGACATTATTTGTATGAGGTAACCCGTTGAATAGCCGATGAAGGACATTATTTGTATGAGGTAACCCGTTGAAAAGCCGATGAGGGACATTATTTGTATGAGGTAACCCGTTGAAAAGCCGATGAGGGACATTATTTGTATGAGGTAACCCGTTGAAAAGCCGATGAAGGACATGTCTCCCACAATAAATGTATAACCCAAGGTTCTACCGCTGAAGAAATTTTTACATGTTCCTGTTCGCAAGACAGAAAGCCTTAACAGGCAAAATTGTCCATGATATGCAACAATAAGCCCATGTTCCACAAATTGAACTCAACAAGGCCCCCAGCGGGGACTCGGATATTGACATCAGAGATTTGCTTGTACACGTAAACTAAAAGCTTGACAAACAAATGACGTTTTACTTTCTAAAACAGAATGTATGGCTTCCCGAATTTAATAAGTTGTTCAAAGATCTTAAGGCAGAGTTGTATGATGTCAGGATCTCTTGCATATGGAGGTAGAACAAGTGACGCTGAGAATGCAGGAACTGTGCCCGTATGCAGTTTTTTTTATAAAGGAGTTTAAGCCCTAAGAACTGCAGAAAATGGAGGCACACAGAGAATCATTAAATGTAATTGTGCTAAAGACTCTAAGCGAAGAAGGTAAACATGTAAAGGATCTGGAAATTTTTTATTTTTTATTTTTGAAAGCACCCATGAAAGACGTATCTACTTTTCTAGTACCTAGTCAAGAAAGTCCGGAATAGGTGTGCCAAGTTACTGGACGTTTCCTTAAAGAGAGAGTCGGACTGTGTCCATAACGTGCAGTAAACATGCGATTAGCTGATGTACACAGGCTTCCCTATCTGGACCAAAAACAATATCGTACGATTTATGCTTTTTTGAGGATGGAGATGTGGTGTTGCATATGGTAATCGGTTACCAAAGGGCTTAAGGATCGCATCAGATTTACTCCTAGCCATGACGAATAAGAGGAGTTGTTTACAAGGTACGGCACGTCTATAAGCCAGACGATAAACCTAAATCTAAGACTAGAGAGTCTGCAATGTCACTTTTATTGGATGTTTGACTAGATTTGCGATATGTATTATAATATAAATTCCTACTGTAATTATCATCTTACCTCTGACAGAGTGGCGTCATAGTGCAAATGCCCTGCATTATTTATTTATTAACTCTGATAGATTTACATTCATGTACAAAATATCTTCACTAATTATTGTATAAATTCTGAGAGATTTGCATTATTGTACAAAATGTCTTCAATAATTATTGTATTAACTATGGATTATTTGTATTATTTCACAAAATGTCTTCACTAATTATTGTATTAACTCTAACAGATTTTAATTATTGTACAAAGTGCCTTCACTAATTATTGTATTAACTCTAATGGATTTGAATTATTGTACAAAATTAATTCACTAATTATTGTATTAATTCGAACATATTTTCAATATTGTACAAAATGCTTTCACTAATTATTGTAAGAACTCTAACAGATTTCAATTATTGTACAAAATTCCTTCACTTATTTTTTTTATTAACTCGAACAGATTTTCATTATTGTACAAAATGCCTTCACTAATTATTGTATTAACTGTAACAGACTTTCATTATTGTCCAAAATTTCTTCACTAATTATTTTATTAACTCTGACACATTGGTATTATTATACAAATGCCCAGTGCCAACTATTTTATTAACGCTGGCAAATTTGTCCGTGGATTAAATCCGGCTGATTGAAGTTGAATATGAAGCCATAATAACTTGAACAGGGAAGTAAAAAGAACGAATTTTGTAAAAATAAAATTGAGATTGTCATTTTATTTCATAGTAACTGTCTTTTTAGATACAATTTACTAACTGCGGATAAGTATAAACTTCCGATGTTAATATTTTTCTTAGATAATACCATTACATTTATCATCTAAATGCCTGCCCAGTTTTATAAAGACTCCTTTTTATTTTTAAGGCCATTACCATAGATTTTCCAGATAAAGATAAATGCTCTTTACATTTAGCCTTTTTCTGCAACCCTCCCCCCAACGTTTTTCGTAACTCATCCTTCTATATCTTTATCCCCAATAGGCCTCCATGTATTTTTTTTAAAATTTGCATTGGATCTATATTGTATACTTATATCACCATTTTGTATTTACTCTATGTTTGGTATTTTTGATTGGCTTGCAGAAGCAGATAGTTCAGATTATTTTTGGTGCCGATTTAGCTACTTACCTGTAGTAATCAGTATATTCAGAATTCGTCTCAGGCAATACCGGGATTAGCTCCCTTTAAACATACACGCTGTTTATTAATAGACGGTAGAAGTGTTGGTAAGCTAGGTGTTTCAATAACGGTGTGCGTGTGTGTGTGATTACTCCTTGTCGGTATGAAAGCTGCTTTTAAGCAACTGTATACTTCTTGTATGTTACATTTTGCCTCTTTTTTTCTAGCATACAAGCTCTGTTTCGCTTCATTAGTCTTTCTTTTCTGTGTGAATTTCGGGAGAACACCCTTTCTGTGCTAGAGAGATATCGTAAATATTAAATATAGAGTTTTCATGCACAAACTTTCAACATATCGAACCCAAAATGAAGCGGTTCCAATTAAATCAACATAGAACATTGTATTTTCCTTTTAAAACTTCCTGATCGCAGCAATATTATGATCGGAAAAATAACGTTTCCTTGCAACTTTACTTTTGAAAATGGTAGCTCAATAATATCAGTCAATGGTCAAAATTACCGTGGCCACCTAAAACGAAATTAAGTCAAGAAAGCATTCTATATATTTTATTTTTACAAGATACACATTTCCAAATGAAAGAGGAGAACATCATTCATGCCATCTGGTGATGCTAATGTTTCATGTACTTCTTCTTTTACCTCTCCGGTGGCCTAGTTGTTAGAGCGTACGCCTCAAATCCGGGATGTCGCGGATTCGAATCCCTGGTCGAGTCATACCAAAGACTTTTAAAAAAATGGTACTATCAGCTGCCTCGCTAGGCGCTCAGCATTAAGAGTAGTGTTTGGAGTGGTCGGCCTGGTCTGTGGATAATGTGACTGGGTGGGACATGATATTGCATGTCTGATGTCCCAGTGCTAGACACGCTTGGTGCTTGTTCACGATTTTGAAGTGTATCTTTCTTCCAAAGCTGGCGATACATACGCCCGTAAAACATGTCCTCGATTGCCCGGTGGAAAACTTGTAGAGAGATCGTTGAATTAGCAAATGTATAAACTAAGTGATTTGGAAGGTGAACCGTGAGAGTATTGTTCAATTGAAGTATATTCTTGTTCATTCATGGCGCCAAAACAATAAAACATGATAAATTGTTTATAAAAAGGTATCAGAAAATTGTCCCTATCCACTAACTCTACACACACATGTACTCTCATAGAACTCTGTAGTTCACTGTTGGAATTACTAAACTTTATATTTATTTAGGAGGTTTCAATGCAGTTAATGCCTTAAAAATAGACAAGTTGTCGTCGTCGTCGTCGTTGTTGTTGTTATTGTTGTTTTTCGCATATAATGATTCTTTGTGTTGAGGTTGAGATAAAACGCTATACAGATTACAACATAAATAATGTTGCATGCATCATCGATTTATTCAGCCAAAATGACTTGAAAAATACAAAGTCTCCGTGAAATACACAGTATGGTTAACACAAACATTCTTCCTATTTTCAACCTTAAATCTGCACATGCCTGAGAGAGAGAGAGAGAGACAGAGAGAGAGAGACAGAGAGAGAGAGAATTCATACGCGTATTATGCAGTTTTGTCAAAAAGCTAATAGTCATTACCGATAAGGCAAGTTTCCTGCCATAAATGCTCAAATACAGCCAGATGGTATGATCTCCAAAGCGGTGGATTAGTCCGAAGTGTGTCATGTCGTACTTAATTCTAATTACAAGACATTCAGTCAGTCAATAAATTGATGTCAGTTAATAACAACAAGATAAAGATTCAAATAGTAATGTATAAGTCCTAAATAATAGTTGTAGGCGAAACACTTGTGGAGATTACAGTTACTCTGAATTTGATTTAAACGTAGCTTTAACAATATTTCAATCATATCGCTATGATGACTGCAGTGTGACAGTTTATATTGATATCTAGCATTGGGGCATCATGTCGCAGACATGTAGCATGATGTCCCACCCAGTCACATTATTCCGACACCAGGCCAGCCAGTCCTAACACTAACCTCTTAATGCTGAGCGCCTAGCGAGGCAGCTGTTAGTACTATTTTTTTAAGTCTTTGGTATGACTCGGCCAGTGTTCGAACCCGCGACCTACCGCCTTCGAACAGGACGCTCTATCCCCTAGGCCACCGGAGCGATCAATACTGGTATGTATTATGCAGCATCCGTATCTACCACAGTGTTTCATTTCGTTAGCTTCCTATGACGAAGTTAGTCATATAGTTATCGTACATGAGACTCCTATCCAAATCTTGACATGTAATATTTAATACAGGTCGAGCAAAACTACTTTTGCAGTACTGTAAGAGTATCCGTTTTCTGTATCTTTGTCTAACATAGCAGTGTATTACGTTCCCATAATTAAATCTTTACTTCTAATTTTTTAAATAACTTTATCAATTATAAAATTTCCTGATATTCATGCAGAATGTTGGTGTCAGTTTGGATTTCAGATCTTGTCAGTTACACTACAATGGGTACAGTACATTGTGGATTTCGCTAAAAACGAAAGGAAAATTAAAAAAGGTGCAAATCGACCAGCTGTATAAAATAATGAGAGCGAGACGATTCAGAAAATGCATTAATACTATTGCACTACTAAATTCAAGAGTTTACCTTCTTTTTTATATGTATTGCCGGTACACTGATGTTGTGAAAGCACTATATAGCTAGTATTTACTCCATTCATAGCCATTACATAATTCTGAACGAAGACCCAACACAGTTTATGCATGTTAGGTATTTTACTACAAAGCAAGCTAAGTAAGTTACATAGTGCCGACGGTAAATCGCTTTGCCCGGGGACACACTAGTGGTAGAGAGTGCGGAGAGCTAACCAGTGGGCCCCTGCGACTCCTAAATTCGACCCGTTTATTTATTTATTTACAAAATGCCAGTTATCTTCAAAATGAAACTCATATCACTTCCTACAGTATCAGTTTCTTTTAAAATGTGCGTGTAAAACGACAGTTTTACTTTATCGTTCACAAAACGTTTTTAAGCATTGGTAACTAAACGCTGTCCCAACTAATAGTTCTTACTAAAAACTTGGTCTTAATTTTCCTGTAGAAATGTATAATGTAGCTTTCCTGCCTGACGCATGATCAACAAAATACAATACAAAAAAAACATAATAACACTGTTTTTACAATACTACGATTAGAGTTTCTTTTATTTCATTTTTATTCTCTTGACATACTTGTAATATTAGTATGGAAGGTATAAGTATAGAACGAATCATACTTAACAATGAATATTGGGCTCGAGAATTTATGATTCTATGTTAATAAGTCGCATATTTTTAATTATCCATACACGAGTAAAACAGAAACTTTGGTCTGAAAATGTAATAGTACAAGATTTTTTCCCCTTCATTTTACACAAGTGGTTTTTTTTCCCCATTCTTCTTGTACAATTCTCTCAGCTCTGAACATTAGATAAATGGCAGACTCAATTATATAACATTGATGAGTGAGTTTAGCATTAATCCAAGCTTTCCATGCTGATCAAGAGTGCCTGGAAGGAACGTTTCCATAGCTACGTCCATACAAAATGAATCTCCATGTAAAGTTAGTAAAAGGTGAAAGAGAGGTCAAGCTTGTCGGCATTTTACAGGTCATACTGGTGTATCAGGCAAAATTAAGTATTGACTTTGCCGATGACTGCTAGGACAGGACAGAATGAAGTAATTTGTTTTAAAGCTAAGTGGTTTTTTATATAAATAAAACAGTATAATGGACTGTAAACAATTACATAAGTTACAGTGGGTGGAGGTTCTTACACGAGTGTCTATGTAAAATGTAATGTATGGAACGAATTGAATTACTAAAGACACTTAAACCGTTTAAGATCTTCTCAAATTTAACATGTAAATACCAATACTACTCAAAAAGGACAGTACAAAATAATATAAAGAATTGATTTTAAATTACATTCCCTAACAATGTATATTGTCATGCCATAATTCGTTATATCATTGGGGTGGGTGGGTGTTATTAAGCAAGTGTAATATTGAAATATATATATATATATATATATATATATATATATATATATATATATATATATATATATATATATATATATATATATATATATATATATATATATAATAAAATAAATTATAAAATAAACAATGCCAACACGTAGAATGTGTGACCGGTTTCGCTTTAATGCTTCATCAGACTGAATTCAAATTGAATTCAATTTCACTGCTTATTATATGCTCATTTTCCCCTGTTAAATTTACATTGTCAGAATCATTCAATATTACACGATACTGAACTCGCGCGACAATACACATATAGCATTCACGTGCATAAATGAACTACTTTCTATTGTAAACAAACAATGGACGCAGACGCCAGCACTTTTGATTTGTACACAAATCATGTACACTCGAATAAGAGGCTGTTTAGGTTGTGGTTGTTTAAATTGGTTTCTGAATAACTAAAACATATTTCGTGGGCTGCCAAAAAAAAAAACCAGCTGTTTTGGCACATTCCGCGTTGATACAATGTTACGGATTTAGTCTAGCTAATTTATATAGCAGACGGAAGATAAGGTCCTTACAAATAACATACAAGAGACAAGTCATGTACTCTCTTCTTTAGCTGGTGATAAGAATGGAAAAATAAAATATACTTACAGTTTTACATCCTGAATTTCCTCAAAATATGTTTTCTTAATTCTGCAAATCCGAATTACATGAGACATGTCATAGGTTTTCAATCTGGATTACACATTTCGAAATTCTGCTGTAATTTCGATGATAAGTGCAATTGCATCCGCCTTATTGCACTCAAAATGAAATAAGCATTAAATTCCATAGCACCTTTTTGATAATTGCAATTGAAAGACTTCATTTTTTTCCCACATTATGATTTCAAACATTCAATGACAGAAACAGAAACACATTTGCAGATATAAACACGCTTCTCCCGCACCACTTCAATCCGATGTATTTCATGTATAATTTGCACAGATCAATCCAGTCCAAAATCACAAACTTTCGTCGAATCGAAAATAAATACCAAAATATATTCATTCCAGATCAAATGGAAAAGTTGTTGCAATGCGCATTCATTCACAATATGACTGCAAATTTCAATTTTAACTAGACACGCCATTTTCTTTAGAAAGTTATGTCGAGCGCGCGACTAAGTTCAAATTTATCTGGGCGGAGTTATGTGCGTATTAAGAATGATGTCATTGTGTATTTAGTTTGGAATACGGCATTCATTCATTTACGTTGTTTCTTGTAGTGTGTTTTGTTTATATAATTAAACCTTAGGTAGAATAAAAAAATGAGCATATAATACAAAGGTTACTGCATTTTTATGGGAAAATATGAACGAGTTTTTTCGGAAGGATATACTGCACTCACAAGTTCGTGCAGAATTCCATCCCAAAACTCGTTCATATTTTCCCATACAAATGCAGTAACCTATAATTATGTCATTAAATATGTTGTTTTTAAGTGATCAATGAAATAAACAATATGACATAAACAAGATGACGTCATAGCTTACATTTTAACGTAATTATCTTATACTTTAGCGAATAATTTACATAGAGATGTGCATATACAACAAAGATTAATGATATCTTAATACATAAAAATATGTAAAACTGGATCTTAAAGATACATATATCTCTACTGATAACTATATACAAAATGTATTACTAAATAGAGATACAGTTTTATCAATATTTGTATTATGTATAAGGAACACTTATTGAAGATATAGAAAATAAATAAATAAATAAAAGAATAAAATAAAATATCTAAAAAATATATCTTGATATAATCTTGACAAATGTTAAATAGGGTATCAGAACTCAATTTATATAATAAAAATATACGGTGTACATAACGCTTACTATCAAGTATTTTATAAATAATTAATCATATTATATTGAGAATTAATTTATAAATCAAATTTCACTTTTAAATAATTAGTTAAACTTATTTTGATGATATTAGAGTATACTTTTACCAATTAAATTTTTCTGCAAAGTAAAATAATATGAAAATATTCTTATCAAATTGTAAACAGGGGACATCGTTCAGAAAAAAAATTATACAGAAAAACAGAATGAATGAATTTCATATAGTGTTTTTGAATTTAGACCTTTTGGATATACCGTATTCAGACGGTGAATCCAATAGGTTTCCTTTAGCAGACGTTCCATTTCAGAATCAGCTTTAACAATAGGTCGGAAGGAGAAATCTTACAATATATATATATATATATATATATATATATATATATATATATATATATATATATATATATATATATATATATATATATATATATATATATATATATATATATATATATATATATATATATATATATATATATATCACATCAGCCAAATGATAGATTCATATACTTAAAGCAGATTACACACATAAATGAAACAACGAAAGTATTTGCATAGACTTTGTAATTATATTTTTCGACAACAGACGCTTTCTTTCAAGCGTCAATATGTGACGTCATGAGTTCAAAATTGACGAAACAGATCACAGGTGCGGATCCACGTCATGACTTGATCCCACTTCATTTTAAATTAATTTCAAATCGAAGTTTAATGTAAATGCCATTATTGATAAAAATGATATACCATATGATTCGCCCGTTGTTAACGATAATTTTTTAGCTTAAATACAGTTCACACTATTCATTACAAACACTTTAGTAGCATCATTGTAATAGTCGTTTATATCAAACTAACGTATAACTGGAAACTATGAAGCACCAGTGTTCCATTTATGTTCTATTTGAGAGAAAACATTTATTATTG
Organism: Sinohyriopsis cumingii; assembly: GCA_028554795.2. NCBI lineage: Eukaryota > Metazoa > Mollusca > Bivalvia > Unionida > Unionidae > Sinohyriopsis > Sinohyriopsis cumingii. The sequence goes on from CM068829.1 coordinate 42,797,110, forward strand.
TGTTTATCGCCATTTATAGAAATAAAAATGGATTGAAACTCATTTATTCTGCCATTGATTTAAGTTTCCTTTTCGATTTTTTATTCGCCACACTCTAACGTTAATTACATACAAAAATAGGAATAATAAAGCTGCCCTCTTCTAGCGATCAGCTAATCCTCAGAATCGTTTCACCTTCGCCCGACCCCAACTCCCGGTTGACTTAGCATGTGTCTTAAAACGCCTACGAACCGTACTAAAGAACCTTTACGTCAACCTGAGGCAAGAACATATTTATCAGAAACCAAGAGTTCCACCAGTTAAAAGCTAATACTTCATACTCAGTGACTTCTACATGAATTGTCGACGTCCAGGAAAGCAGCTCTAGGTTAGTTGGTAGGTTCTTTTTGTTTTAAATAAAGATACTAATGTTAAAATATTAGTGTGAATCTTTTCCCCACTGTGATATCAATGTTTCCCAGTTTTGTCGATCCTTCAAGGAGTGTGTTGTTTCCACATATCATAACAGTTACCAAATTGTGTATCAGATATACATTGAAATTACATGTCTGTGTAATCTACTCGTTTGTCGATCCCATGCGAACGTTCTTAGTGGCAATCGTCATGCAAAATACAGTTTGAGCAAACCAAGCATCCTCTTTTTTCTCTAACTAATATGTCCCCTGTATTTCTGGTGACTAACTTACGAGTTCTGAGTGTCTCAAACTTACGACTCGCAAACTCCATGGATGAATGGACTCCAATTTGTATGGTTAGTCTCACAACTTTATGAGCACATAAGAAATATGGATGCTACCAAATTTAAAAAAACACACGCAATGCCAGCTTTGACGATATTAGAGATTTTGCTTCCATGATCATAAAATATTTCAGAGTGTTTCATAAAGCAGTGTCGCCCATCTTGCAAGAAACTGCTATTTAATGCGAGTTCTTCTCTATATTAGCACATGGTGAATGCGATGTACCCATATGTAAAAGGATGTTTGTAACTTGCATTTCTGTTGATTTAGAACAGTGGAAATAAACGTTTCTTTATTTATTCATTTAGTATATGAAGATGCACACTACACAAAACAGAGTTCATTTCAAAGACTTGAAATCAGTTACAGAGTACAGTTAGTGTTTGAATTTTGAACTGGTATGTGTATCTGGGTATTATTAAATTGCCGTTACCGTTAACTATGAAAGAAATGCACTTCTAAAAAGTATATATCTGCCCATAATAATGTGGATTTCCTCAGTTTATACATTTGATTGTCATGGGGTATATTGTCTTCATATATTGGTCTATATATTCAAAGTTTTGGTCCACTACGGAATCCACGAACAATGGCACCAGGCTAACAATACTCAATTCATTAAAAAATGTCCCACCAGGTATTACGTAAGCTTTTAGTATTTGCCATGGCTTCCCTGATATGCTACAAACTATTTATAGCCCTGTGGTGCATGGATTCAATTTTGGAAAAGAGAGAGAGGCAGACAGACAGAGAGACAGAGGGAGACACAGAGAGAGAGAGAGAGAGAGAGAGAGAGGGAGAGGGAGAGAGAATGTATGTGGTATAATATGGTTAGACGTAAGGAATTCGATGATGTTCGTACAAATAGTTTCAGAGGAACATGAATTACGCTTCTTTCTTCACACATCCCATACATGTATAATGATTTCAAAGGTCCCTCGTCTTTATGTAAATTCATCATCGTGACTGTGCGTTGCTGAGGTGAAAAGATGCAGGTTGAAACGATAGTGTTCGTCCCAATCCATGTATAAACAACATGTGGCAACATCGAAAGGAAATATTTTGTATTTTTACTGACCAACACAAGCTCTTTTATAACAACAGCACAACATTTACAGATAACATAGCTTGCCTCTGCAATGTTTTCCATAGTCTCCAGCGGCCAAAATGATTGGGACCTACAAAATGTTGGATCTTGCAACAGGCATAAAATACATAGAACACCAATAAACATTCCTTTTGTGGTAAGAACGCATAGGTACCATAATGAGTTGATGAAAACCAAAGTTTTCTTCGTTTTCTTCTTCTCGAAATCATTGGTAATAAAAACCGATATTCAGGTTCTGACTCAGACAGCAAATTCTCAGTAGCAAACACGCATGCTTCAGTATATGTTGTTTCTACAATTGCATTGACATTCCTTGTGATGTTACTTTTACCTGGAATATGATGGAAAATAACGTGTATACACGTCAATTTAAGAGTTTCTTATGTACAACGATGTGTACAGGATTTTAAAAGATGTGCGATAATATTAGATATGAATTATATTTATATAGCTGACTCATTGTTCTCATCGACACGCTGGTTTGTCAACGATCAGAAAGGACCACGTTTATAAATTAAAGACACGAGTTTTCAAACGAAATACTCATCGTACAAAAATGTGACTAAACAAGAGCTTGTTCGTTGGAACAAGAGTTGACAATACTACATAGAATGTTAAAAAGTTTGAAAAAGCTGTGTAGCAGACAATAACGTAGACAGAGAGACGGATATCATCCCCATCTCTATTAAAAAAACAAACATTGATATAACATGTTTCCAAAAAAGAAAACTTTGGGATGGTTTGATCGCATAGCCCCAGCTAAACAAGTAGACAATTGGAGTACCATACCTGCTCAAAGACGCACCACTCCAGCTAATTCACCGGTCAGATTCGAACCTGCACCATTTCGGGCACAAGTCCAGCGCTCTAATTACTTAGCTACCGCAGCCCTCGCCTCCATCAGTCGCCTCTTTCGACATACTGGAGGGCAGACTGGGCAAACTCTACATCCCCAAGTCAAAAGGGAGAAGCTAATATCACTGCTAAGGCCCCCAAAAATAATGTTTGTGTTTCCTATTACACTGCACTTAGTATACATTACATATCAATTTACGTACTAGACTAAACCAGCTCAGTTAGATGCACATATCGATTTTTATGGGTTGGGCGGCGGGGGGGGGGGGGGAGGGTTCGTTTCTTTTTAATCCCGAAGGGAAAATAGTGTTATGGTTGGCAACGAAGAGCATGGTCGGCCGACTTGTGTTTTTGCCTATGATAGAAATACACAATACATGTTCGTGATTAATCATTAATACTATTTGGGAACACAATATTACACTTAAAGAGCATAAAGTAATCCTATTAAATAATGACCAGTGCAAAAATAACCAAGAAAAGGGGAGTAGACATAAAATCCGCCTAAGATGAAAACCAGTAGAACAAAATTCAATCGATCTTTATGCACGTTATTCACATTTCGATCAAGTATGGAATGCACTATACTATTATGTAGATTTCATATATTCTCATCTAAAACAATTAATTTGTCCATAGTTCCCGCAGTACTGTATAAAATGACCAGTTAGGTAGTAAATGTCCATAATGTAAATGGCCAAAAGAAATGGAAAGAAAATCAACTATCAATTAATTAGTTGTAACAGTCATTGTAGTCAAGAATAGTATATTTGTATTCTCTGCCATTTTGTTCATATTAGATACCATACGTGTCTTCCTGTGCAATTTGTTTTGGAGATGAAATATTAATACCATAATTGAAGCTGGTTCTCAGATCCTTATTCAAAAGAATTAGGCGCACGCTGTGTTGGTGTATGTAAAACGATATTCTTCTAGTGCTTTTTCATATGAGTTTTATAAGGTGGAAACCAAATTACACTTGTGATTAATTGGAAACTTCACGGTGTATGTAGTTTGAATTTTGTGACTTGTGTGGTCTTTTTAAAATAACTATTTTGTAATATATTGTTAGCAGCCTGAGTCATATCTCTACGATGTCTACATTGTGGCATTTTATAGTGATGTCTAGCACTGGGGAATCGTGCCACAGACATATGGCATTACGTCCCACTATGTCATATTATCCAGACACAAGGCCGACCAATCCTAACACTAACCTCTTAATGCTGAGCGCCACGCTAGACAGCTGCTAGTACCATATTTATAAGTTTTTGTTATGATTTGGCCGATGTTCGAACCCGCGACCCCCTGCATCCGAGGCGGACGCGCTAATCACATAGTCCACAGAAGTTTGAATTCTGATTGCTGTCTTATTTTCATCCATGTTTTCGTTTTCCAGAAGGTGGAATACTACTTTGAATGGCCTTCTTTAAGCTTCATTCCTCATTAATGTCACTTGAAATCTGTCACAGCTGTTAGTTCTTAAAACCATTTTATATCAAAATGGAAAATTTGAAGTTTCTTAACATAGGAAAAAAACCAACCCCAAAACAGCTGGATGTGGAATTTACGTTCTCTGCAAGTGTACTCTGCAATTTAGTGAAACCCCTTTCCTTCTGTTTCATTTTACTAATTTCTGTTTATGTGAGAAAAGTTTCCTAAGTAGTCAATGCTTTTAATATTATAAGTGGTTAGGCAGAAACTCTAACCATTTACACTTAGGACACCGGATCCAGATATAGTACCCTTTGTGGAAACATAATGATGATATGAGATGTGTTTTAGTTGCTACAAGCATCGGTACATTATTATATTTTGTACTGTTAATATATTTTTAAAATTTTATATTTTTATTGTTTTTATATTACAGAGGCATTTGCACATTTCAATGGAAATTATAATATTAGTGTTTCTCAAAATTAGTGGGCTGGTAAAATTAATTTCCAGATTTGGTAGCCTGTTATATTTTCAATGCAGTCATTTTTTATGCAGCCTAGACAAAATTAAAATAAAATAAAATAAACACGAAATAAAATAAAATATATCTTTTGTACAGTCTAAGACGATATTTTCAATACATGAGCATTGTTCGATACTTCGCTTACCATGGGCATGGAGCCAGTGTTATCGTTTTTGACAGCAAGAGAAACCCTCCGGCATTCATAAATGTATCTCCTTTATTCTGCAGAACAGCTATAATACATTATTAGCTAATTAAAACCTATAATCAGACAATTGCTACATCTAATTCTATATATAAAAAGCAGCAAATATGTTTAACTTTGATCTTCCTTATTGTATTTCTGTTATGTATAAGTAAGACAAGGCCCTGGCTTCTAAACGTAGTCAGTGGTTAAAGCGTCCGCCTCGGATGCGGGAGGTCGTGGGTTCGATCCCCGGCCGAGTCATACCAGAGACTTAAAAAAATAGTACTAACAGCTGCCTCGCTTTGCGTTCAGCATTAAGTGGTTAGTGTTAGAACTGGTCGGCCTAGTGTCAGGATAATGTGACTGGGTGGGGCATCATGCTACATGTCTGCGGCATGATGCCCCAGGGCTAGACATCACTATAAACTGCCACAATGCAGACATCGTAGCGATATGACTGAAACATTGTTAAAGCTACGTTAAAAATAAAAATCACATCACATAACTAAACGTAGTCTATTTATACACTGTATCGATATATGCATGAAACCACTGAGTCAATTTGAGCAGAGAATATAATGCTTTGATCACATAGCAAGTGACAAAATGTCCCATTTTAATTTATGAGTTCATTCCAGTCTGATTAAAATAAGATCTCCGCTGTCATACGTGAAGATCTGACGACGACCGCTCAGGGGTCATGTTCTGGTGACCTTTGAATAAGCCTATGGAAATACAACTGTAAAAAAAATCTGAAAGTGAATCAAATCGTTCAGTACACATTCATGCTCTTCATTCACACTACTCAGTATTCGTCGACAGGCGGATAAAATTAGCGATTATCGTAATAACATAGGTTACCAGAGCATGACCCCCCAGGGGTCGGTATTAGAACTTTACTACTACTTTGGATTAAAGTCGCGTGCACCATTTGGTATGTGCGACTGGTTAATTTGTGCACGTTGGTGTACTATTTGATTTTTAAGATTCACCGCTATTAGTACAGTGACTCCCAAAGCAAACAACCGGAAGCAGAGGCCCCCGTTGCAGCGACATCCTCCCTCGTTGTCTTCCGGTGGCGGTATGCATCCCCGTCCTCTCTCATTCCAGGCTGTCACCAAGTATACTAGCAGCAGTGTTTTTTTTTTTTTAAATTTATGTTTCAAATTAATGCCCAGTTCCCTATTTTTATTGGGCTGTTACTATACTATTTTGCCAAATATGTGATTGTCACATTCGAATCAGATATTTCTGGGCTGTGAATTTTCCTATCTTATGTTAGTTCGTTTAATTTCGTGTACTTCAATTTTCCGAAAAGTTTGTCACATCGTGTAGGCTTCAGTAGACTTTTTTCTTTCTTTTGAGATCTCAATCTTAGTAAATATTTCTCAGGTGGGGATTGAAACCAATCAGTGTTTCCAGGGCCAGCGGGTTGTAGGTCTAAAGAGGGCTTTCGTGGGTCGGAATCAAAGCCATATGTTGTAAACTTGTGTGTGTGCTATAATTTTTTAATTCTTTTTTGTGGTGTGTGTGAATAGGTTGGCGTGTGTGCTATATTTTGTGTGGAGGCTATATATATGTATGATCATGTTTCTGATAGTTTTTACATACATTTTGACAACACACATTTTCACGTACACTTTCTCGCATACATGTGTGGGTTGTGTTGAGGGGGGTGGGGGTGTTGGTATTGGCCTTGTTTTTCTTTCGGGATGGCAATTCTTTTCAGACTGGGCTGGGTGTTTTTTTTGTGTGTGTGATTATTTTGTGGTAGAATGGCCGCGTTAGTTGTTGGATATGTTTTACGTAGGTTAATGTCATTAGTATTGCCATGAATTCTACAGTGTAAATTGCACACTGGTCTGGTAGCCTTTATCCAAAGGTGATATCTAATTTTGGAATAACTATCCCTGCTGCCGTTTTATTTGGATGTTTGGTTTTTGATCCGTCAGTGAAAATTCGCGTGTATGTCTCGTATTTGTTGTCTATGTACGTTAATATTGACGCCTTTAGTCCTATCGGGTCGCTTTGTTTGCTTCATAATTTACGTAGGCTAAGGTCGATTTGTGGTGTGGGGCAAGTCCACGGGGGATCTGGGTAGTACCGTATTTTTTCTGGGTTGACATTCGAGATTTGAAGTTTTCTTGTTAGATCTATAATTATTTTTCCACTAGGTATTTTTTATTTTTCCCTTTTGTTTCTAATGGTTTGTCACATGCTATGAGGGCTTCGGCTGTAAGATGGTTAGATTGGTGTATTGATATTCGGGTCGGGTATCTCAACGTCATTTCCGTCCGCCTCAGTTCTAGCGGGTGTTCTCCTGTTATTATAAAGATATCTTTTGTGGGGGTACTATTTAGGACTCCGGTGCATACCCTTAGAGTTTTTGATTGGACTGTGTCCAGTTTCCTGAGAAATGTGGCACTCGCCGATAGGTAGACCTGGCAGCCGTAATCCAATTTAGCCCTTATGAGCGCTCTGTAAAGAGTTACGAGTGTTTTTTGGTCAGTCCTCCAGTTCACACCTCTGAGGTTTCGGAGGAGGTGGATGACTCGGTTGCACTTTGTTACAAGTTCTTGAATGTGGACTACCCATGTGAGTTCGTCATCGAATACCATGCCTAGGAAAGTTGCTTGTTTTTCGAATTTCATGGGTACCCCATTTAGGGATAATTTGGGAGGTGGTGGGAGGCGGCCACCTCCCGAGTTGAAGATTATGCCTACTGCTTTTAGAGGTGACAGCTTAAATCCCCATTTATCTGCTCAATTTCTTATATCGTTTAACCCATGTTCGTTTCTCTGCTTGTTGGGTTGCCAGTTTTCCATATGGCGCTTTCATCAGCGAATTGGGATAGGTCAAGGTGGTTGGGGTTGACCGATTGTTCCAGATCGTTTATCATTATATTAAATAATGTTGGACTGATTATGCTTCCCTGTGGCGTGCCATTTTCCAGCATGTATTGTTCGGAGTAGTCTTGTCCTATTCTGTCTTGTATCTTCCTATCGGTTAGGAAGTTAGCAAAAAAATTGTATACATTGCCAGTTAGTTTTTGTAGTTTATATATCAGTCCTTTAGTCCACATCAGATTATACGCTTTTTCCATGTCTAAAAAAATGGCTGTAACATATCTTGATTTTCTGTATTTTTCTCTAGAGGCTAGTCTAACAGCGGTTTCTAATCTGATTAGTTGACCAATTGTGCTTCGGTTGTTGCGGAAACCGCTTTGTGTATTGGCTATTAGTCCTTTGCTTTCTAAATGGTATTTCAGTCTGTTATTGGCCATCGTTTCCATTACTTTACACATATTGTCCATTTGTGATATGGGCCTATATGAAGCTACATCGTTTGTGGGTTTTCCGGGTTTAGGAATCGGGATCACTACTGCTTTTTTCCATCCTTTAGGTATGATACCCGTTTCCCATATTTTATTAATGAGGGTAAGTATAATTGTGACAATTTTCTTGGATAGATTCTTGTAAATTTCATAACCCATCGTATCTTCTCCGGGGTATATGTTGTTTATTTTACCGACGAAGGCCGTGGTCCATGCGGCCTCTGTAAATGGAATATTTAGTGGGCCGCCGTTGTTCCGTGCTTCATTTATGTTGTCAGAGTTGCTTTCTTCAAATTGTTTTTTATGATCTTTAAACTTATCATCTAAGTTGGTATTGCTGCTCATGGTGGTGAAATAGTTTACAAATAATTCTGCTTTAATTTTGCTGTTTTGTCCAGGTACATTGGGGGTTATTGATTTGTTTTTGCCTCTCATTGTTTTAATTCTTTGCCACACTTCCTTCGATTTTGTGTTGATATCTAGTTTTTAGCAGAACTCTCTCCACGAGTTTTGTTTAGCTGTCATAGTAATTTGTTTGGCTGCTTTGTCCTTTTCCTTGTAATGTATAAAATCCCTATTGTTTTTAATTCTTTTGAATTTGCTTAGAACTTTTTTCTTTTCCTTGACAGCTCTCTTACACGCATTATTCCACTAAGGCACCGTGGGTTTGGATGCTAACCCTTTAGTTTTAGGAATTGTTGCCTGTGCAATTGCGTTCAAAGTTATCAATGTTATGGTGGTATATGGTTGCTGGATCGATTGATTCACCTAACTGTTTAAACCTGATCCTGTTGGCTTTTTCGTATTTCCACTTTGGTGGAAATGACGTATTAATCTGAGGAATTTTAATTTGTAATTCTATATTTATAGGGTAGTGGTCGCTCCCATAGAGTCACTTTCGTCGACTTGCCAATCAGAAATGCCTGCTATTCTTGGGGTGCATAGAGATAGATCTATTGCTGATGTCTGGCCTGTTCTGTCATCTATCCGGGTGTGTGATCCGTTATTGAGGAAGACTAAGTTACATTTGTGTGCCCATTTTTCTACGAGTTTGACTTTGAGGTCCATCTTGTGACTCCCCCATAGTTCGTTGTGAGCATGGAAGTCCCTGCATATTATTCACCACAGCCCTTAATCAGTTTAGTGGTTTCCTCGGTGTCTAATTCAGTGGAATTTAGTCCTTTATATAGTCCCAATTAAAATCATTTAGTTGCCTAGAGACTAGAGATGGATGTTGTAGCATCAATCTTCTTATTGGCATCAGGTACCGGAAAATACGTGTTGTCCTATTGAATATGAAAAACAAGTTTTCAATGACCTGTTAGACATTAAATACGCTTTCGTACGGATAATTAGCTGATATAACAAAAGTTTTAAATTCAATCTTTTGCCCATTTGATCAAGGCTGAGAAACAAATTGGAATGTATTTATTAGCTGGGGTTACATTTAAAAGGTCCGGTAAAAACTTTTAACTCTACTAAAATTGAGATTGATATCTTTGTAATCGCAAAGGATTAGTGGATCTACGTATACCCTATAGAGTTCTGACGGTAACTTTGAAATAGGGGAAGTAATAAGTGATTCTTTTTAATGACATTATCCACCAGCATACTATTAATTATTATTGTTATTATTGACCGCTCAGGTAGCTTGTGGTTAAAACGCACGCCTTGGATGCAGGAGGTTGTTCAACCCCGGCCGAGCCATAGCAAAGACCAAAAAATGGTACTAACAGCTGCCTCTCTAGGCACTCATCTATAGAGGTTAGTGCTAGGACTGGTCGACCTAGTGTCAGGATAATGTGACTGGGTGGGACATGATACTACGTGTCTGCGGCACGATGCCCCAGTGCTTGACATCGCTATAAACTGCTACACTGCAGACATCGTAGCGATATGACTGATATATTGTTAAAACTATTTTAAAAATCCAGATCACACACACATTATTATTATTATTATTATTATTATTATTATTACTTTTACTGAGCAGCTTGTAATTATTTTGGGAACGGAACATGTCATTTGAAATATAATTGTAATATTGTTATATTCATATACTCTATTCTAAAGCGTACTGCGTTAATCTATTATTTTTTCACAGGAAAAGAGAGCATATAGTTCATCGATCTCAAAATCAGGATCTTAAGTGATTGTTCATTGAAATGTTATTCATGAAACGGTCAAATAATTTCTATCTTTATCGAGCGTCAGCGAGCAAAACATTCCAATTATTGGACGATTTTCATTAATTTAATTTCAAATGAGTACCAATGTGAGATTATATATATCGCATGACGAAAACACTGATTTTATTCCACCAAGCTCGAGAACAGTGTAGTGACTATACATTAAAATACACTAAAAATTAGGTCGTTACATCTTTCCTTTGCAAAATGTTATGACGTTATTTATGACGTCTTATTATACGTGTTTCATGTATGAAAAATAGGACAGAGAGGGTATCAGCATTAAACGAGAGAAAAACGAATATGCTTTATCTCGTGTGTTAAAAATGAGTGCTTTCAAGAGGGGCGAAGCCACGTGTAAAATTACTTAAGTTTTTCACTAACGAGATGAAATATATGGTTTATTAGATAGCACATACACACACACACACACACACACACACATATATATATATATATATATATATATATATATATATATATATATATATATATATATATATATATATATATATATATGTGTGTGTGTGTGTGTGTGTGTGCGTGTGTGCGTGTGTGTGTGTGTATGGTGTGTGTGTGTGTGTGTGTGTGCACAGAAAATATGAGAAACATAACTTTCATTCCTAAATCAAAGCAGGACAGCACAGTAGAAAATTTGAAGACAAACATGTATACATACTATTGGATTAGAGCTTAGTTCGTCTGCTTGTAGGCGGCCATACTTGCCACCAGACCACGCAACCTACCTAAAATAGCTCAGATTTCTTGGTCACAATGTTATCGACGCTGCAAAGAAAATATTAATCTCGTTCACTTCAGTGAACTATCACACATATTTCACTTTTATAAAATCCAGTAATCCACGTGCTAGAAAAAAAGTGATATGTGTATTAACATAAATAACACTCTTGTTATAAATACATATAGCATACCGATACATTTCACCATCTCTCTTTATCGTAAATAGGAAGCGGTTTCTGAAGATACCGGTGTTTCCTGGTAACTCGGTTACATGAGTGTCGGATACGCAATCTAAGGTTCACAGATTCAATATCTGCCTCAGCCAGCCATTCAAAACCTTCCAACAACATGATTATAATTGAACAACACTACCACTACCACAACCGATACTACTACTACTATTGCTACTACTACTGCTACTACTACTACTACCAACGTTACTAATGCTGCTCATATTTCTTATATTACTACTAAAACTAGGTATCACTTCCTAATTCCACTTGTGAATACTCCTTGTCCGCCTCTTAATACCAGTGCTAACACTGCTGCTGTTGCTACTACTACTACTAATGCTACTACTACTACTATTACTACTGATGCTGTTGCTACTACTACTACTACTATGGCTTTTTGTGTCATGATAAACCAATATTTTACTTCGATCTGTATCAAGTTAAGCCCTACCACGAGATGTTTCTGCTTGTTTGAATCTTTAATGTTCAATTGGTCGATACCAAGTTCAGAAATCAAATGTTTTTTTTTAAATTTATTTATCTCATGAAAATGTAGATTTGCTTTTCGTTGCTAAGCTATTTAAAAGCGACACACTCCTTGAAGCTTATCATCACAATATGGCGTCTGACATGCAACATAATCACTCTGTTATCTAACGTTCTTGATGCAAATTAAACCTTCAAAATTACCAACCTCGTGAACTTCAAATATTCAACATTTTCCATCAACAACAAGAATGCTTTAAATGAATTGTAGTAAAAAAAATATGATATGACCGTAACAAAAATAATTGAAAATATATAATAATCGACAAATATTGATGTCAAACGCATGATCATCTGCTGGGATTACGTATGTTAAATATTCTTGACGTTCGCTAGTTACGTTTCTTAAACCTGTTTGTAAGCATTCTTTTCATTAGTTCGGAAAGGTCTGACTTTCCAGGAATTATAATCTTAGTATAGAAAAAAATCAATACTAGCTGACATATAGGGACAGAGATATAACTTCTTCTTCTTCTTCCCACTCCGGTTACTTAGTAGTTAGAGCGTCCTCCGCGGACCTCAGATGCGAGAGGTCGCATGTTCTAACTCGGGCCGAGTCATACCGAAGACTTATAAAAATGGTACTTCACAGCTACCTCGCTAGGCTTTCAGCAGTAAGACGTTGTGTTAAGACATGGTCGGCCGGGTGTCAGGATAATGTGACTGGGTGGGACATAATGCTACATGCCTGCGGCATGACGCCCCAGGGCTAGACAACACTATAAACTGCGACAGTGAAGATCACACACACACACACATCGTACCAGTATAAATAACAAGTCCGGGTAACTGAGTGGCCAGTTTAGGATCGTTCACTGTTATTATTATTATTATTATTATTATTATTGTTGTTGTTGTTATTGTTGTTGACGTTGTCAGTATTACTATTATTATTAGCAGTAGTAGTGGTAGTAGCAATATCATTTTGTTGTTGTTGTTATTGCTAACTGTGTCGTTGCTGTTCTTTCTTTGTCGTCTTCCTTATCTAGATGTCTCAGCTTAACTACAGCAACATCCCCCATGCATTTTGTTTGGACATCATAATTTCCATTTTCAAAAATTATCGTTACTCTGTTTATAAAGTAACAAGGACTCGAAAAAGCAAAAACTCGACCAAAATTCATAAAACCCTGTTTAAAGCAAAAAATCAAATTTTATCGGCGGGGGAGAAGTGTGTGCGGGCATCAGCAAAGGTGGAATCATGGCCTGAATAATTTTTGCCTCTTTAAGCAAATCCCTTGCTTATGGTTTTTGTTATTGTTATTTTCATTGTTACTGTTTTGATGTTGTTGTTGTTGATGATGATGATGATGATGATGATGATGATGATGATGATTGTTGCCTCATAATGTTGTGAACTATCTCTCAGGTATTTGCAAAATATATTTGAAAGTAAAGAAATCGATTACTTGTTTGTACCTTTTGCTTGGCGAAATTAGCAACTCTTTCACAAATTTATTCGCACTATGAAAATATAAACAGAGTTCATAGTTTATTAGTCCAAAAACCGTTTCATTCTTCTTCTTCTTCTTCTTCTTCTTCTTCTATGCAATTTAGGTAATTAGGATTTGTGCACAGTACATTATATGTCTAAACGTTTTGAAAGACCTGATCATACAGGTTAAATTATTATTTTAATGAAAATTAGTACTTTGCTACTTATGATCGAGGGATTGAAACTTCGAATATATATCGACATTAAAAATCAGAATTAATATAAAGCAAAATAACCAAACAGGCAGAGTACGCACCGGCCTATGGGCCCCACGCCTTTTAGGGACCCCGCGATAACGGATCAAAATAATATTGATAAAACGTATTAGGAGATAATTTGCGGGAGGGGGGCAAGAGATCGACTGCCTAATGGCCTCCACAGGGCGCTTAATCCGGCACTGATGAAGCAAAATGCATTTCACAAAAGACTCTGTCTTTAAATGAAGCAAAATGCAATTCTCAAAGGAGCTTAGACGATAAATGAAACAAAATACAGTCCACAAAGTTGGTTGTATGAAATTATTCTTAAGATTACGTGCCATGAAAGTATAGCAGTGGACGATACGATTGTAGAATAAACAGAAATTAAACATAGCATTAACTCAGCAAGCAAATGCGACTGACATTCAATAACTGAAGCAAACAAGTTACTCATAAAGGCTACACATACATTAAGAAAGATAAATGGCAAGCGCACAGTTAGTTTATTATGATTACACTTTTCCAAACCAGGTTTCTGCCAAATTTGCAGAGGAAAACAAATTGATAACATTGGGTCGTCTTCGGTATGTCGAGAATCGTAGCCGAAATACCATTCCTCAACTTTACGAAATCATTACTGAGTATGACGTAATACTCATGTAAACATTAAATTCGGTGGCTAGGAGTTCGTAGATTGAATGGTTTACTTTGAGCCTAACAGTCGTAAACATAGTTTTTCTTTTGGTTGTAATTTTCTAAGTGTGTATTAGTTTGCATCTACAAAAGAACAATTTGCTAACTATCAATAGTGGCAATGGCGGCGTCGCACCCCCATCCCTTGCAAATGAGCGCGAGGCAAACAAGGCTTTCACGAGATTAAGTTCTCTTTACGGTTAAGTTTTAAATGCGGGAGCTACCCGGGGCTTCGTCACCAGTGACTACATCCTACGTATGCATTGACTAATGTTTTACGCTCTCACTGGACCATAGACCGTGATCCGTCCCATGTTATCGATACTAATCATGTCAAAGTAACAAGCTTTCACCAAATCGCTAAATAATTCTCTTCATTTTCTCTTTATTTTGTGAATTTCATCCATGTAGTTTCTAAGAAGTACAGTCTATTTTTATACAGTTCGTAATTTCATTTGTACCCACTTTGGTACGTATTAAAATTATCTAGGAAATTGAAACTCGGATCTTTGAAAGTTCTTTGGATTTAGAATAGATTGTATTAATTCTTTCTTAAATTGTATCTCGCATTTAAAAAACTAACGCTCGCCGTCCTATAAACCATGCAGCTACAGGGCATATCTTATGCTACGTGTTTACGCTCGAATAAACAGTAACAAATGAAAGAGTGAAAACAACAAGCTTTGAAAAATTTAACAAATAATTTATTTCCCTGGAAAATACTGTAAAAATGAAAGAAAAAAAGAACTTATGGTTGTAAGAATCCAATCCAAAAATAATCCAAGAATAATCCAAAATTAAATTTTAGAAGTACTAATAATGAAATGTCATAATGAAACGTTCTAATGAATTCAAGCGTGAATCTCGACGAAGAATCCAAGATTAAAGGCGATGACGTATAATGTACCCTTTGTGGTGTTGTAAGGTCTACAGTTCTGTGTTATTGTTTGAATTAATGAAATTTCTTTGTCCAAGAATTCTGTATGAGCACTC
Source organism: Sinohyriopsis cumingii (assembly GCA_028554795.2). Lineage (NCBI taxonomy): Eukaryota > Metazoa > Mollusca > Bivalvia > Unionida > Unionidae > Sinohyriopsis > Sinohyriopsis cumingii. The sequence goes on from CM068829.1 coordinate 42,812,384, forward strand.
ATATCATTCCAGAAAAAAGAATTATACTTTAGGAGGCAAATAATTTGAATAAAATATCTATATAAACAATGATTATACCGTAACTCGAAACGCAAAACAAATTCCCGGATGAGGGTCATCTTTCCAGAACCTTCGAGAAGTGTTTACGTATAAAAGCACGTAGTCCCAGTATGACCTTGACAAGAACCAATCATTTTGCTCTAAGAATAGGATAAAAATTAAAAGTTGTTCACTTCTCTAGCTGATTTCTGAATTAAGGTCGGGAACCAGGTCAACTTTAGGTGTTTACAAATGAAGAGTCAAGGTCAAACTATTTTCTGGACAAGTATCGAGTTCCTAGTAAATACAAATACATTATTTTGATATATAATGAAATTAAAAATAAAAAGATTTTAAAACTTACAAACAATTAAACTAAATCAAATATAAATTAAATCCAAAATACGTAACACATAACAAAAACGAAATCTTGTGCACGTACCTTATTTTCTTCAAAGAAACATTTGTGTAGCTGGCATCGGTTGTTCGGTTGGGATTTACCGCCATTTTCATCACTGTACTGGCTTTTCACGCCAAGGAAATGGAAGCTAGTGCCTACGAGCTACGGGTCGAACCATTTACCATCATAATACGAGTCTGATGCCCTTCCGAATGAACAAACGCGGGTTCCGTAAGCATCAACATCAATTTATGCGTTTTCCCACGAGTGTGTGTATATATATATATATATATATATATATATATATATATATATATATATATATATATATATATATATATATTGGAGCATTTGTTGCCAATCAAAGACGATAACAACAGTGCATTGTTATAAAAACCAAGGGTGCTACGCAATGTTAAATATCTATTTGAAAGTGTCTTACCAATTGTCATTGAAAAGAACAGCTGAACGAATACTTGCAATTCCTAGAATGTATACCTGTTAAATTTCATATACTCCTCTTATCAATTACAGAAAAGAAACATATATTGTTGAGATACTTGTTTTCATTATGACACACTTATTCAAATGACGTTGGTTTTCCATAACAGAAAGCCATCACGGCCGATTTGAGGCAGGTTGTAATCCCCCAAAAGATTTCTTTGTCATTATTAATTAAGATACAAAAGATGCAAACATTTCAGTTTTCGTTTAATCTTTCGTAAAGCTGATAGTCTCAAGTCACAGTTATTACTTCCGCTTCAGTAAGACTGTAGTCCCAGTCTATTTTAGAGTATATATTCTTCCTCTCTCATTTCGGTGATGATATACGGGTTAGATTTATGCGTTCATAGTATTGATTGAAAAGAAACTGTTTCTTTAGTATAAAAGAGTTATGGTGTCGTTATCAGTGGGATTTTGGCGACAGTGCACAGTGAGTAATGATACATTGTCTCTGGTCTAGAAGTGAAATATGTGACCATTTATACGTTGTTTATATTCAAAAGCCAGCCTCTCCAAAAATGCCAACTCTTTATTTGCCATTTTTACGTTCGATATAAGCTACTGAGACAGACAATACTTTAGTGTGGAAATCTGGTTTGCTTGATTCCGTAATCGTTATTGTATTTTTTATTTACAATTGTTAACCTTACAGGTATAAATTAAGCCTTAACAAAATCAACCACGTTATATGGAGATGGGATCATTTTATATTTTTTTAGCCTCCCAATTAGAGCATATGGAAATGTTTACGTTGCTTTGCAGAAATCAGGTACAGTCTTTGTCGCATTTTGTCGCCGCGATTAAACAGTACAATAGTCTGAACAGTTATCACGAGTCTTTTTATATAGAATTGAAATCTCGGATTGATATGCATAGTAATCCATATTCCTGTGGCTTTATATGACCGATAGACTATTTCATTTGTACTTCCAACGGTAGCTGGATCAATACCTGCAGCATATTTGGACCAGTCTTGCTCGCCTATGTGAAAGTAAGTTCAATTTATTGATATTGCAACTCATACTAGCTTAAATATAGATCATAGAGAAATATACAAACTTACTTAGCGCACGAGACCGTTTCTCTTGGAAGACAGCAAAATTGGTGCAGCGTATTCATGGGTCTCGTTGGGATTATCTTAATACAGCCATTGAACGTGGATCTTTACGAAATAAATAGTAATCAAAAGACCGTAATTTACACACCGTAAGTGTGTGTGCATTCTGTGGTATAAAACGAAACTAGTTCTTTATTACTTTCAACATTCAATTATGAAGTCATGACAACAGGAAAACTGGATATTTCATTCTATTTGATTGGTAGATAAAGTCTCGGATTGGCATCACGTGATACTCGAGAGGATCTGTCAAGTCGACTTTCATATACAGTCGTTTCAAGGTTTAGCCGAGGCTAGAGACGTTTTGTGGAATAACAGATTTAGCAGTTATGCTGATCCCGAAGAGAGACTAAAACAAGGGATTTTAAAACGCATTTCCAGATAATAATAAGTGAAAGCTGATACAACTCAGGGTATCAGATTTAAGTGAAGTTTATATACTCTTAGAAAAAAATCGTTTTTGCATAAAGGAGTATCTTTCCAGGAGTACGTCATTAGATTTTTCAAAATGATTTTTAAATAATGGAATAATCCAGAAAATCAGAGAAATAACAATCATTAAGAAGCCTCGATTACAAGGAATTTACCCAGTTATGGAATATCTTGGTAAGTTTCTTCTTTCATTTTCCTTATATGTTTTAGTTTTATAATTTCTTCCAGCATTGAAATTGTTTTGGGTAAAAGCATTTTCCGCAACGTTCCAATTGTAAAAATTGCCTTAGAGACTGTCGGCCACTCTAGATCGTCATTTCCTAACTGCAGTAAGACAGCTAGAAGGAGGCAACGAATGCCACCATCCATCCATCATTGTATAATGTGTAGTCCAATTACCAGAAAGTATGAAACATCAGCCAATGATCGAATAAATTCGGTGTCACTACACAAGAAGGCGAGATAATTGTATTGGATCACACAAGTACCCAACCTTAAATATATTTATTCTTCTTTATTTTCATTCTTGTTCACTTCTTTCTTTAATCTTTCCTTTCGATTTCTTTTAACCTAATCCACAACAAACGTAAAACACATAATGTTTCTTTGTCAGTAATAACGTCTGTATGTATTAGCTCTCTATGCTATTTTTGAGGCATCTACGTTATGAGGAATCGTCTATTCTTTTGTATCCAAAGCTGCGAAATTTATATTTAAAGGCCTTAAAAAACTTATCAAAGTAGAATTGAGAGGAATCACAAGAGTCAGTATCCAGGTGAATGTATCATATTAAACTAAAATAGGCATCGTTTCCACAAATCTCTCGATTTAAAAAAATAATCACATTAAACGTTTCTTTATATTACAAAATTCCATGCAATGTTCCTAACATGTGTTTTTAAATGTTGTGTAAAAATAATTGCAGTGGAACTAACCCAGACGAACTATCCTTTGACACGTGGTTTTAACATATTTATAACAGTTCATTATCCTCACGTACATTCTTGAAGCATTTATTTTTGCAAAACTACAGACACTATCTGGCCCACAGCCATGTCTTTCAAACAATTTTTATGTTGTTCATTATAATGAGAACTTGGGGGAGGTTCATTACTAGTTTAATGTAATTTTCTTTCCTAATATTGGACTTGAACCTGTAGCATTTCTGAGACACTTTGATGTCTCCTTGGAATTGTTTTGTCAAGCCTCAGACGTTTGCTTGTGAGACCGTAGACATGTACTTGTCAAGGAAGAACTGAATGGAACTTTATTTCCATCTCCGGTCTAATGTTAGTCAAACGACTTCAGGTGAGAAAACATCTAATATATTATTTTACAATGTGTTATCGTGTACCTTTGACGTGATATATGGCTTTTAAATGCCACTCTCGAATTTGTATTCAGAATAGACCAGAAAATCAGACAACAAACCGTCATTTTAATGTGTTTGCTCTCTCGAGAACTCAAATACTGCAAATGGCTCTGTTGCGTGTACTGGTGTTTACAAGCCATTATCAATGAGTCGTTTTGGTTGATAGCTTGGTTATAAGCTTACCATGTTTGCAGCTTGAAACGAAATGAAATTTTAGCTCCTTATAGCAATAAAGATACCTGTAGCGGCATTAATTATTTGCATGCAACAGTTTGGATTTGGATCTTGATTTCCATTTTAGCTAAAATTGGCCCTTATCAAATATATGCGCATATAATTGAATTGTTTTCTTTTATATGACGTTGGCACATTAGAGAAAAAATAATGTCAGATTATAATAATAATAATAATAATAATAATAATAATAATGATAATAATAATAATAAGTTTTAAAAAAGATAATAAAGGACCAAATTTTTAATTCCGCCTGTTTTAAAATGTTTACAGTTATTTTATAATAAAAATCACTTGTAAAACATGTTTTTTATTCCACGCAGTTTTGAAAGGGATATGTAAAACAAAATAACATATATTATACGCAGGTATAACTATTTCATTATTTCTGCAGTTACAAACACTTGTGCACAATAAAATATACACGCACTCATCTTTTGAATGCACACTCATACATAATGATAATCGTACATATACATATATTCTTTTCGCCTGCAAACTTATACACTCTCAAACAGCTCATGAAGGAATTTTGTACATTACAATTTCAATGAAGCAAAGCAATTTGAATTACGAATCGTCACGGGTAGAGAACTCCTGAAGGTTGGTATTGATACAGTAAATTAGGTTTTAAAATGATTAATTGCTCTTATTCCGAATGCGAAGTTCAGTATTAGTCTTAGATCTAGATTTATCAGATTTAAATAGATACAATAAATACGAAAATGTACACTACGCACCAATTTTTCTCGGGAGTAGACGCAAAAGGGAGTTATAATTATAACAGGTATTCAGAATAGGATTTTTATTGTTGTTGTAGGGTTTAACGCCATTTTTCAGCACACGATAGGCTATACATGGCGGCCAGTATTAATGGTGGAGGAAGAATCCGGGAAAACCCCGGAAAGATCCAACGACTCACGAGAAGCTACTGGCAAGCTTTCTCACATACCCACATTAGCCGAATCCAAGACTCGAACCCACGCAGACAGAGGTGAGCTGGCAGTGATCCATAACGGAGAGCGCTTCAGACTACTCGGCCACTCGGGGCCTTTCAGAATAGGAAACATCAGTATCACACGAACATTGTACAGGTATTCAAAATTATATTCCAAGCAATGTCATAAGCACACCATACAGGTATTCAAAATTATATTACAAGCTGTGTCACACGAACATTGCACTGGTATTTTAAATTATATCCCAACCAGTATCACACGAACGTCGTACAGGTATTTAAAATTATATTCCAATCAGTTACACATGAACATTGTACGGGTGTTCCAAATTCTATTCAAGCATGTCATAAGAACATTATACAGGTATTCAAAATGATATTGCAAGCAGTATCACACGAACATTGTACAGGTATTCAAAAATTATATTCCAAGCAATGTTACAAGAACAGTATACAGGTGTGGACAAAATCTAGTCGAAGCAGTATCACACGAACATTTTACAGGTATTCAAAAATTATATTCCAAACAGTGTCACAAGAACAGTATATAGCAAAGTTGACAGATACATGTAAGAAACAACAAAATTTCAGCCCTAAAAATTGATATATAATATCACATGTATATGTATTGTCAGCCCCAATAAATCTTAAACATACTATCACGAGTTTTCCCCAATTCATCCCCAATAAATCATATAAACCTAAGCCCCAGTAAGTCATAGATAATATCTATGTTGTTTATCAATTCAACCTAAACAAATGAGATATAGTATAACATATAGGTATCAACACAGCCCCAATAAATGGAATAAAGTAATATTATACGTCACTCAATCATGAAAGATGAGAAAACTATATTTCTGTACAACCTGATTTTATACATGGTCGAACCCTCCCAAAACTATTCGTTTGCTCTGGGGATGTGAATTGACTTTCTCAGTTAACAGAGGTAATTGGATATTATCCTGTTTTAGAGTGCTTTGTTCTGCCGTTTGTTAATGTGCCTGTAATATGGGTTCTAACATCGCCGCTAATACATAATAATTTTTCTTTGTTTGTGGAAGAATAGTCGTTTCAAATGCACTTATTGCAAGAAAAGAAACCATTGCACCACATCCCTTTTCTTTTCAACATACTGATTAACCATATCATCAATATTTTTTATAATTGGAATCCATATAATTGTTTTCATTTTATGTTTTACATTTTCGATTTCTGGCATTAAATCTGGAATTCACACTTTTCAACTCAACGCGAGAGGTAGCTTGTCGGTGCCTGTGAAAACTTAAAATCTGACAAAAAGGGATAGAGAAATGTGCAATAACGGCAAAAATGATGGTCAAATTGAAATTGTTTACAACTAAAATTAACACTTTGTTTCATTATTTTGTATATACTTTGATTTATTTCTTTCGATGTTCATCTCAATAAGCTACAGGGTACTTTCAACGCTTCCAAAATCCCTGTTATTAAAAGGATCAATCAGAAGTGCTCTCTTTCATCCCTACTCTTTACATTTCATTATACATTATGCTACCACCGTTAATAAATTTTATTTGTACTTAATCGCATTTATATTTCTCAATATAATAATGTAAAAATACATGAAAATTTTTATAAATCGGAATAAAAAAAGTGGTATAATTTGTGAATACATTTGTGATTCCTAGGCTTTTACTTTAATCTGTGCACCTTCACATATCTGAACCTGTCGACCAGTACGTGTCGTTTTGCAACACTTAAGGATGTACGTATTATGATCAACTGTTTTAATGACGCTCTCGCTGATGATATTCCCACATATGTCTGAATCACAGACCCAAGGGCATTTCCTTACTATTTCGATGTGCACGATGGAAATGAATACATGTTAATAGACAACCCAACCCCGATGACAAGTAAAGTGTTCCATCCATTTCGAATTAAATCCTGGCTTCTGCGTGATTATTTCATGTGTTGAAATCTAAGCTGGTATACAACACAGATTCGGCATTTGATTTATCCAGATGGATATAGTACACCTTGTTTAATGTGCTTTAAATTGTTAAATTCATCACTGTCTCGATTTATCTTCTGCTTGAAAGGGATCCTGAAAGCATTTGCGAACAAAATGTATTACGTAAAGAATACCAGACATTATTTAACGATATTTTAAAACACGCTAATTAGCATACACAAGTTTTTGCTTTTACTTTGCGAATAGAAAATTGTAAAATATTTCATTAATTCTTGGCTTGTTTATTACTCAAACAAAACCACGTGAACGAATCTTGCTGAAAAAACGTGCCAGTATTAGCATGCAAAAGAGTCATCCGTTTTCTTCTCTCAGGAAAAATAATAGCGAAAAAAAATTGTTTCGGTGGTACAAGAGCATAACTTACAACAATTTTCAATGTTCTAGCTTACTTCGTATTTCATTTGATATTGAAGCAAAGAAAGCGAAATGATAATGAGAAAAAATATCAACATGTTAGGAAACGCGTTTCGTATTTTTCACTTCTATATAACAGCCAGTTGTGTTTACGAGACAGGATCACATTGGTGGAATTCGATTTTCAGTTATTTTTTTTAAAAAAAGATATTGTTAAATATTTTTCAACTATTTGGAAATACCATTTTGCCTAGAACATTGTTATGACAATTTATTAAAGAACACTTGAGTGTTAATTGGTATAATTGGTATATTTTATTGATAATGTAGATGACCTTATTAAATCTTAAGGTCTTTATATATATATCATTAATATTTTAACAAATTTTAAAAAAATTTTAAAACAAATTATGTATGTACAATTTAGATAAAATCACGCGCGGTATGTGTATATAGACGAACTAATTTGTATTTAATACCGTTATGATATTTATCAGTTGTTTACATTTTTTTTATTTGATATGTTTTTATGTGAACTTGAGCATTTCTTTTCTGCATTGTTTGCAGTGTGGTATGCTTATTTTATAAGCACAAATCTTGCTTAATGTGCGTTTACTGCTAGACATTTATAATTCTTTTGCAAGAATTTTGCTAATTCTCTTATTTCAGAATGAAGGAATTGGATGGTGATATCTTGTATCTACATAATGCCTCAGAACGACATGTAACATAACATGTGCAAAAATTAAGAGATACCTTTAACGAAGTGTGTGTGTGTGTGTGTGTGTGTGTGTGTGTGTGTGTTGTATTTTTAACGTAGCATTATCACTTGTTCAGCTATATCGCTACGATATGTGCAGTGTGATAGGTTATAGTGATGTCTAGCACTGGGGCATCATGGGAATCATGCCGCAAACATATAGCATAATGTCCCACCCAGTCACTTTATGCATAAACCAGGTAAACAGGTCCTAACACTAATTCGCTGCACCTAGTACCATTTTTACGTCTTTGGTATGACACTGCCGAGGTTTGAACCCGCGAACTCCCGCACCTGAGGCGGACACTCTAACCACGAGACCATCGGAGCGGTCCTTTAACGATGAAAGTTTTAAAAAATGCCTGTCACAACAAAGCATGATTTATATTACACATTATTGATTTGTATGATTGTCCATTAATCGCGTGCAATGTTGGAGGTTTTGTTTTTGGTATACATTTAGTCACCTTTCGTACAGGTTTCGGCAAGTTCTTCTGATAGCTTGGGAATCTGAACGTTGTTATTGAAGAATACCTGGTACTACATGAACGGCTAATGACAAACCAGCATTTGGTCTGAGACTATAAGTATGGCGTCAATACATGTATTCGTCAAACCATTCTGAACATCCACGGACTTCACATTAAGGATATTTAGCACAGCTGTTGCCTGTTAGCTATGGCCGGAAAACGAATTTTAGCTAGTTTGAAATTTACTTTTGACTTTTAGAAAGCAAATAATAGTCGTGACCTGGTCAGAACTACCATCATTATTTTTTAATTTTTTTTTATCTAGGTAAGTATGTCTGCATAAATACCCGAACACAAGGTATTGCGTCGAAAGGAATTATAATCTATCGAATTCCACATGACTTATCTAATACATTTCATAATAATATGAAACATGGGTCATTCGAATAGAGCTTGGAAAGTCACACTAGCTTACATAATCTCAATGGAGAAGCTAATACAATATTGGGTTCCTTTAGTATATAAAAAATGCTATATACTATAGAGATACATTATTCAAGGAGAAGAATACGTAATTAAGCATGTTTTAGAGGTTAGCGATGCTCGACGTAATTTTCTATTGCAAAATTAAAGATTATGAACCCTGTTTTCATTTTCCAGGGATATCGTCTCTAGACTGTGTTGTGAGTTCCTCAAATGCTGCTAATCACACACACACAAACACACGCACTCTCTGTCTCTCTCATTAGATGTGTCATTCCATGTTCTCTTTAGACTGTCTTGTGAGATCTTCAAATGATGTTAATGCTTGTAAAGGAATAACTTACATTTCATTAGATGTGAAACGCTCTGGTGGCCTAATGGTTAGGGCGTCCGCCTCGAATGCGTGAGGTCGCCGGTTCAAATCCCGGCCAAGTCATATCAAAAACGTATATGAAATGGTACTAGCAGCTCTCTCGCTAGGCGTTCAGCATGAAGAGGTTAGTGTTATGGCTGGTCGTCTTGGTGTCAGCATAATGTGACCAGGTGGGACATGATTCTACATGTCTGCAGCATGAAACGCTAGACATCACTAAAAACTGTCACACTGAAGACAACGTAGCGATATGACTGAACAAAATGTTAAAGATACGTTAAAAATTCAAATTTCTCTCTCTCTCTCCCTCTCTCTCACACACACATACACACACACACACTCACACAAATCACTCATTAGATATGTCAAACCAGATTCTCTCTAGACTGTCTTGTGAGATCCTCAAATGATGCTAAATGTTAGTCAAGATATAACTTAACATTTCATTAGATGTGTCAAACCAGGATATAATAAATCGATTTCAGCCATCCTCATCAGTAAAATCATCAGCTAGTAAATTCTGTGTTGCCATGGTAACGAAAAGCCAGGTAACATCAAAAGCATTTTATGATCAATGTCCTCTAATTATGCTACCTTGCTATTAGCAATGAACAGATTTTCGCAATCTTTCGTCCCCACAGTGATAAATACCAAAATGGAACTAACGCCTAATTACCTCGAGATAGAGATATGTTGTTTCACAGGAACACTTTTAACACCAGAAAGGTTTTCGATAAATAAATATGTTGCCATAGAAACTGACAAATTGACATTATTCATAATCTCAAGAGTGAATTCTAGAGTTCACTAGGAAAAATTAATGGGTTAGTAAAATTCGATGACAAGAATTGTATTAGCTGGGGATACAACACTGAAAGGTCGTACACCCCATTCAGATATACCTAAGCTTATTTTGAATACAATTTCCAAGCATCGAGTAAGCTTTATAATATTGCCACCAAAAATACATAATTGATTATCCTAGTTAGGCATTACATATTGATGCATGAGATTAGTAACGTTTATTTATTCCGAAATCCATAATGATCAGACCGGTATAACGGTATCGAACGTGACATTTGGAGTACTGAATGGGCAATCTTCTGCTCACCTTATTAGAAAGCCATATTTGAAATGTTCCGAATATATTTTTTTTACCTTTGCTTTGAACCTGTACTAATTCTTCATGACGATCGTTAGACAAAATAAATTATATAAAATGATCTGCAGCTGCAGGTAGAGAATGTCAGACACCTGTATATATGTATATGCGTATGAAGTAACATATGTAAATGACATCGGGTCATATCAAGACCGGGCTGAGTAAAGTTTACCGTTTAAATTCTCTGTCATGTAGTAAATTGTTGATGTGGTTTCATCCTTTTAAAGATGGTCGTGAATCCATGGAAGATGACCCGTGTCCTGGAAGAAAGCTGTCTGCTATTGGTCAGCGGGAAGTGACTGCTGTCGAAGGGGCAGTTGATGAAGATGCTATACTAGCAGTTGATAATATTTATGTGAACGCGGGCAATAATTTGTCAGCTATATTTAACATTTTAAAGAGTCATTTGAAAATCAGGAATAGTTGTGCAAGAGTTTCTCTTCATTCACTGATAACTGATCAAACGCAGACTCAAACTGAATTCGCCAAAGAGATCTTCGCCAAATGTGAAACAAGTGACCCGAAAAGTTTGATTGAGACAGTCACAAGAGGGGAAACATGAATTTACGTTTCTGAACCGGACCGAAGAGAGTATAAATAACGTTTGGATCAGTAAATCGTCTGGATGGCTGGTTGGTTGATTGTGGATCTTACAGCACACCAGCTCTGCAAGGCAAAATAGCACCGAACATTTTTACATGATAAAAATGTATGTATCGGCAAGGTTTACTACCATTCGGCGTTAAGTATAAAAACGATGAGACAGTGAGGATAACTTATGAAGGTCCCTGATCAACATGGGGTGTAAAAGGTGTTTATAAAGGACAATTAGATAATAAATGACTAATTGATGTGGTTAACAGTATCCGGTTTGGTTAAAAATACTAAAAGGAATGAGGGCTGCACACGAGCTAAATTTTAACTTCTTTAAAATTTTGATACCAGGTTTACGGTCATCATCATCATCATCATCATTATCATCATCATCCACATCATCCACATTATCATCATCGTCGTCATCATCATCATCATCATCATCATCATCATTATCATCATCATCCACATCATCCACATTATCATCATCGTCGTCATCATCATCATCATCATCATCATTAATCCCTTCACCCAAAAGGTCGTTCGGGCACCACAGTTGAATTTACAATCAATTATCTACATCTTTCCCTGTTCTCTACTACCCTTTTGGAATATTCAAATCCAATGTCAGTCCACTTCTTAATGTTGTCTTTCAACTCCTTTTCTGTATGCCTCTTCTTCTGCATCCTCACAATGTGCCTTGCAAGATTGTTTTTGCCAGTGCAGATGATATTGAAACATGACCGTACCACTTCTGTTTGCGCTTTTTAGAGTGGCAAAGAGGTCTTCATAGGATCCGATGGCACGCTGGATCCTGTTGTGGACTTTTTCGTTGGTTACATGTTCAATGTATGAGATGCCCAGGATCTTGCAGTATCATCTCATTTCGAAGGTTTGAATCATTCTTTGTAGATCCATGTTTCACAAGCATACAGAAAGATGAATACAACAATCGAACGCATCAGCCTTATTTTGGAACCAAAATCAATGTTGGTATCTTTCCATATTGATCTCCACCTTGCTATTGCTGCTGTAGTCTGGGCAATCCTGCAACGTAGTTCTGGCTTGGAGCCCTCATCTGTGATAATTGATCCCAAGTACTTGAAGTATCTAGCTCTTTCCAGCTTCTGTCCACTTACCTTTATTTCTGCACTGATGCCATTGGTGTTGTTTGTCATCATTTTGGTTTTATCGGCGCTAATCTCCATACCGTATGCTGTGGAGGTTGTGTCGATGCGCTCAACCATGTCAGTCAGTTCTTTTTTCATCTCCTGCTAAACCATCAACGTTATCTGCGAAGCGAAGTTTGGATATTATTCTTCCTCCGGTGCTGACAGTGCCCTTGTCGTCATGCAAGGCATCCTCCATGATCATTTCCAGTAAAAGTTTGAAGAGTCTAGATGACAGAATACATCCATGCCTGACTCCAACTGTTGTTCGAAACCAATCTCCTATGTCGCCATTGACGAGGTCTATTGCGCCCTGGTTCCTGCAGAGAATGTAGAGGCACCATCTGTCAGCAAAGTTCTAAAGTTTGATCCAACTAATGAAGGCTGCATCATCCTCTTCGCCATCCTTTGAGCCAAAACGTGTAAATTATTAGATTAGTATTAAATTTGGAGAAATGTTCCTAATAAGAATTATGAAACATGGAATGAGTTTTTTTCTCCATGCAGCGTAATCATTACGTTTGTTTATTTCGGAAGTCAGGGAAATGTTATAATATAAACGACTATTGGGGTTTGAAAGGTCAAGTTTGGTATTCTCAAGGCTGGAAGATATTTTAATACCAAAGGTAATGAAGATATTTGGCTTATTTCGGAATAAAGGTTTGTAATTGGGTTCGAAAACAAACTTAAAAGCGGGATTTAAACGGTTTTATCTTAATTTTAGTTCATATTGTGACGTTGGTGTTTCTCACCTCTACGATGTGATAGTGATGGCTCATTCGCTTCAGCCATAAGCGTTTCACATGGGAATATCTTGAAAGATTCTCAAAGCGACTCATGCTGCTTGATGGTAAATTGTGTCAAGCATCAGCAAATATGACTTTCTGGCCAAACCAACAACAACACAACTAGAATCCAGTTTCGCTTAAAAAAGTTTCTATATAGGTTAAGAATATCCTTTCTGTCAGAGCCCGAGTCAGTGTTCGCTATCACTTTAGCATTTAGCTCTCGAGTTCTTAATTAGTGGAATGCAGGTTATTTGTCTGTCGAAAACAGTACCTAAAACCTTTGTTTCCTGAACAACCGGTATAGGCGTTCCGACCAGAAAAGCTGAGAGAGATGCATGCATACTGGGTCTTTGATTATTAATATTTGTAACCATTGGCAGTGTCCCATTTTTTTAGTCTTGTTTATATTATGTAGCAATTTTCGTTCAATTGTACAGATGTATTTTGGTCTGTAACATATTAGAAATCACCAACATGTAGGTAGCAATTCAGACCTGGAGTAATACAGCTTTGATATTGAAAAGCGTAACAGATACAATACTACCCTGAGGTACACCCGTTTGATTCGTACAGATCAGAGAGGATGGAGTCCACTCGTTCCATGAATTCCCCTCCGAGACAACGTTGGATATAAATGTAGGTCGACGGCCTTTTGAACCCAGATCGTGCAGGTTATTAGTTATTCCATACTTCTATGTTGTATCTTAGGCTTTTTCCAAGTCGAAAAAGCAGCTTGTTAGTGTTCTTTCATGATAAAAAGAAAACATCGCGAATGAACTCTTTTAGTCTAGCCAAATGATCGTTGGTACTACGGTCATATCGGAAGCGGCATTGGAAATAAAACGTTAAATTGTTAGTCTCTGAATATCAAACAAGACTTGTGTTTCTGAAGCTTTGTGCTACTAATTCGTCCCGTCGTCTAACTGATACAGCTCTTCAAGCAATGGTTCGGTTATTGGTTGGATCTGTGGTATCCTTAACTAGTTTGGGAACAAGTATTACCGTATTGTCTTTCAGGTGTTAGGAAAATTTACAGTGATCCATAAATCACTGAACATTTCCAAGTGAGAAATTAATGAGGGTGTTCAAAAACTAATGATGTATTTCGTGAGGCATTACTCGCATTGTTTAAAGCATCCATAAGTTCCAAAAGTAACACGCTTGATTATAACTTCCTGAATGATGTGATGCGAATTTTAAATGAATCTTCTCTTTTTGACTTTTCAGTCTTCGAAAATCTGCAAAATATTTAGACGACGATGAATTGTTAGATAAAATAAAATATCAACAAGTGCATTTGCTGTCATGTTTAGAGCTGAAGTTTGTATGATTTAATTCTAGGTGTCGGAAAGAGTTGTTGATTCCCATACCATGTATTTTACGGCTCATGATTGATTCTTTTTTCATAGAGTAATGTGCGTGTAAAGTATAAACATATTTTTTTATTTTGTTTCCATGATGCTCTACTGCATTCTTTAATTATCCGGCGACATTTAGCAAGGAATATGCGGTACTTACTTAAATGTTCGGGTGCCGGACGACTGTGCATTTTCTCAGTGCTACTCTGCGTTATCTAATGGTTTTGTCTTAGTCTTAAGTGAACCATGTATATTTGTATCTTTTATAGTTAGATGAGGACTTAGTACTGAATTCTTCTGCTACCTCGATCATAAAAGATGTAAAATGTTGCACAGAATCATTGACCTTTACAAAGATTATCTCTTGAGTCTAGTTTTGCAAAGTGGTTCAAATTTGGCCCTGTCCGCCCTTTTTAAATTACAGAAAGAAATCGACTGATCGATGGGAGAGTTGGTGCTTTTTTTTTCAGAGAGATTGATAAATAGTCACTGCTGTGAAATTCATCCATGCAGCCATAATAAAAGCAGACAAGGAGAACAAATAGTCAGACATATGCACATGTACACGTTCCACGACGTAAATATGTCGACTACTGGGTATTATGTAGACATAAATCATGTCTGGAAATTAGATCTACTTTGTACGATGGTGTCTTCGCTATGAAATAAAAACAGAGACGGTGCAGTATTTAGGTTAGACTTTTGGGAGGGAACGCTTCTATTGTTTATTTATCATGAGGAAGTCAGTGATTATTTTTGGTTGTTTGTAGGTTTGGAGCCCCCTGAGTACATGAGCAGTTTCGTCTGCGTCGATGACCTCAAATTCGCCAAACCTATGATGCGTTTTTATATGGTCATCAGACCCCTTGTGATGCCTATTAGGGTTTGGTTTGTTTTCTCTTTTGGTAATTTATGTGTTGGGTCCTGCTGAATGTAATATGTGTGGAGATCATGTTTTACTGAGGTTTACAATCAGGAATATTTGAAGTTGTTGCGTGAGGTAGAGTTGTTTGGATCAGTATATCCTTTGTTATCATCTGACTGGTTTTTACTACAGTAGAGAAGGTTAGACCATGCATGGAGTTTGTAGATTCTACCATCTTTCCAGCCTTTAGAAAGGGGTATTTGAGGTATATTTCATCCTTTTAATTTCCTTCTGTTTCTAGGCAGTCGTTTGAGTTGGTTTGATGTTCTTTTCATAGCCTATCCGGTGTGGGTGGCTTTACGCTCAGGTTCCACATCAGTCACACACATGGCTTTTGGAGCATCTGTCTTCGTAGTGGCAACACGACTGACATTTGAAAGTTCGAAGTGGATTTATGATGTATATCATAACCTTGGCTTGCACAAATTCCAACTTTTACGATCTTCAGTACAACGTTGTACCACGATCTCGAACAATAGTCTCTTGGCCAGAATGAACGCACAAATTAAAGTATTGTTCCCAAAACACGGCACCAATATGGCAACAGCAACATCAGCAACTTCTGCTAATGTTGCTAGTACTACTACTAAAACCACCATCTCTACCATTATGATCATCTTCTGTGAAAAGTACTCAGCGTTGACTTTGAACAGAAGTATAAAAAATTCAACGACGTTCAACTTCGGAATATAAGTTTGAGCTCGACAAGTTAATCGTTCCTACCAGCAGGAGGTATACATACTCATCTTGCATTCTTATTTATACCATTACAATAAGAGCAAAAATATGGGTTCTTTAAATGAGTTTTATCCTCCATACGAATATTTGAAATATTGTTCGAATGCAAGTCGCCCTTTCTCAACCAAGCTCCTTCTGAGGCCTATATTAAACATATTCAATTTTAAACGCTCGGAAACAATTTGCTCATCATCCTGCTTTGAGTGAAATAGAAACATCACAACTGAATAATTAAGGTTTAGAAATTAGTTTAGTACACAAACACATTATCAATGTTCGTACCTCACTGCTGGCATTCATCCAATCAGAACCCATTATTCTACTTAAGAATTTATTTACTATGTGGTTGTCGGTCTAAGTCCCTTGACTTTGATGATAAGTAAGTTTCTTGTAGCATGCAATTTTAATATTTATAGCTAACACTATTGCTAATACCATGTTAACATTTATCTTTCAGAGTTTAATTGCGGGTAAGGAAACTTTGCAGTAAATGCTGATTTCGTTATGGTCTATTGCTTCATAGTGCCTTTAACAAAACGGAGGGAATGAATTTACAAAATTGTTTTATGACCTTTCTAAGCATTCCTTACTACATTCCCAAAAAGTAGATTTCTTCGTCAGCAAATATCCTTATTTCGGAAAATCATTCGATCAGAGAGAGAGAGAGAGAGAGAGAGAGAGTAATTAGTGCATAATTACGTAAAACTTTCAAAATATCATTTTCAGATGTTTGCATAACCACTGTGCCAATACAACTTTAACCACGTGTTTCATATCATAAGAGCGTGTTGTGTCTTCTTAGCAATGACTTATTTAGACTGTCAATAAATAAACTTATTAATTTAGTTTTCTTTCTCAACATTACTATAATTGAAATGAATGAACATAAAGGACGAACAAACAAAGGTAGATGCAGATAAGTTGGTACGTAAAAGAGAAGACATACAAATGAATAAATGAATAATAAATCAACAAACGACCGAACAATAAATGAATGCCAATATACGGACATAGACCCAAACAGATGGGATGGGTGTGGGGAAGAGGTGGTGGTGGTGGGGGGGGGGGGGGCATATAATCCGGGATTTAATTCCTAAGGGGCATCAGTTTATAATAATAATAATAAGTATGCTTCGTTGTGAACTTAGTTGTCTTATAAATCTTTATAAAGTAAATTGTATGTGCTTGTTTATGGCATTCAATCCATTTCTAAATTTCAATACAACCGTAGTCGTTGTACAACCGCAAACTTTCGAAGTAGCCCAAGCAATTTTCAACATCTGAAGGGGCCTAGAGGGACAGACAGGAGAAATGCGAAATATATCATAGTAAGGCACACAGAAAAAAAAAAACAAGTTGACAATTTAATGACCATTACAAGAGTACAAAAGTATAATACCTAATTCAAATATGACACTTAATGTAGCAATTTAACATTTTGAATTCAATTGAAACTTGGTAGAAGAATACGGTTGCGAGGTGTGAATGACGATAATAAAAAAAATTCTACATTTAAATGGGATTTTTAGTTTGTGCTTTTATCAGACCAAACAAATATATGATCCTCTTAGGATGTTTCCCTATGACGCAGACAATATACACCGTCCAAACCGCTGATAAAGCACTAAACTCCACTAATTAGAGGACTTCTGTCATTAAAACAAGTCGTTATTTCAATGAACCTACTATCTATGGAATTTGTAACCTTTTTGTTTTATCGGGAATCATTGATACACGCAGACCAGCATAAATCAATTAGATATTTCACAATTCTCAGGTGACGTAAGACGGCTGGGTCTAAAAGTGCCTTAGGTAAATTCAAACTTTGTTAATTTGTGATGAATTGAGAATAGATATCTGTTATTATAGGTTTTGTACAATTAAAAGTTTTAAGTCTAAATTCAAGTACAGGACGGTCAAAATATAATTGCTTTGTGCTAGAAATAGTTTGCCCTTTCAAGAGAAACCTCGAATATTCTCGCGCCACCGGAAGTAACGTGGACATGCGCATCTATAATTTAACTCGCAATTGATGCCACTTGACAATTATCAGCTGAGTGAGACGGGCAGGCAAAATGTAGTTGTTGCCGTCCGGAAGAACTACAAATGGGAGTTTTATGATATTCCCTTTGTTATGCAGGTAGTTAACGTACAGAACCTGAGGCCCACATTGACACTATAGAGGTTCTGGTAGAATGGAATCTCGCTACATAGAGCTATGTGTTTTACACACACACACACACACACACACACACACACACACACACGCAGAAACAAACAAACGCAGACACACTGCAACTCAAATGCTTGGAATGGATTAAATAAAACCTCAGAAATAAAAGATATATTTAGAACAGAGCATAAAGAATGCAAGGAATGACGGTTTACTACATTGATACCAAATAATATGTTAGTGCAAACAGTCACATCAATTTTTCCAGAATTGCTGAACACGTCTTTCCAAAATATAAATCCACGAACCATATGCAACCTCTGCAATCCTCCGATCCATCCGATATATTCGCATAACAGGATATTTAAGGAGCTGAATGTTTTGATGTCATATTTTGTTTCAATATCGACGATTGACGATTAAAACCAGACCTTCCGGTATTCAGCCCGTGAACTAATAATGAATTATCATTTATTGCGGTAGCTGAATAAAACGTTATCGATGCTATCATAACTTGGATTTTACATGCAACAAAGGGATCAGCCTCTACACTGCCAGCCAGACGATTCTAACACCTGTTTCTGAATCAGTATCCGGATTGTCATGTTACATGCTCGTGGAAACAAGTTACTGATTTTGGAGCCATTATAAAGGGTTATAAATGTCTGGTATTTAACTTGAGATATATTTAACTCGAGCATTGCACTGAAAAACCGCTTTAGAGTATACATGCCAATACCTTTACAACTGTCTCTAAATCCACAGTGTTTTATATCACTGAAATTTAAAAAATTGTGTGTCTAGTAGTAAATAGTAGTTTATGTTTTATGTGATATGTCTAACTGATAAGATGTAGGATGGATGACATTTTTATACTTAGGGAACGTGGATTAATTAATGTTTCTTGGATGTTTCGAAAGGTATGACTCCAATCGAAGGCAAAGAGTATTTATTATAAAAATAGTTCTCACCTAGCGTCTGAAAAATAAATTCAGGAGTCTCTCAGTTCCGAGCCGTATAATCGTTATACATTTTGTTTATGTAAATGATATTTCTTAACCAACGGCTTTTCTAACTCTTCATTTAGCAGACGACTCGTGGTCACATCATTCATGTCCTTAGTATACATGGCTGATATTTAACAGATTGATCAGGATCTGGCGCAATCGAATGACAGGCCAAACAATAACTCATCTTTAATTTTACGAAAACAGAAATATTTTTGGTTTCAAGAGACTATAGTATGTAGGCATTTGAACTAATTTCATACGATAAAAGCCCACTCTTTCAAGTACCAACACAGTGTTGTCATGATTCCAAATGACCTTTATTGGAATGGCACGTAAAAATTGTGTCTGCATGAAAATGTTTCAATGGTGTATAAGCGAAACGCTGTTATTCTTGAGAGGACTGAACATTAATGTTTCTAAAACAACTCATTAAAAATTGTACCACCCTTACGTTACACACATATTGTAATAAGTTATTTCTCTTTTAGTGAAACATTTGATTAAACCAGAAAGAGAACAGCGTCAAGCTGCCCATATTATCGCTGTCCTAACTGGAGATGCCAGGGATGAATGCTTGTATTTAGAAATAGGTTTTACTCTTTTAAGTAACATATCTGATAATAAGAACCCTTCAATAATGTAAGAAGAGTTGATTCCAACGTGTGTAATTAAGACAAACCTAAATCTGTTTCGTAGCATGTCCGACATCGTTTCATTTCGGGTTTCTCCAAACAGATCTAATCATTTATTCCGTCTAGTATTAACTGATATAAATAAACTTTCAGAGACCATGCGTCAAATTGGGTCTGAACACAGCGATCCATTTTTTTTTAAACCTAATACTTCTACCATTTGTAAACTATGTCAAAGAAACTGATTGATCATAAAATGCAAATATTTAAGAATAAATTTCTGTTCCCGGTAGGAAAATCTCCACAGAATAGGTTTAAATGACGTAACTATTTTGTGTATAGTGATTGCTATTAAAGTATCACGGTTATTTATTTTCATATATATTAGACAGATATATCTGCTATTTCGTGCACTAAACCAACTGAATTAATGTTTGAATTTATTTTTAAAAAGTACGTCAAAAAATAACTTAGGAACGGAAAAGCTTTACACGTTTGGCAGTTAAAAGATATGTTAAACCCACGAACGGTTCAATCCCAATAATGGCAGGGCGGTAGAGAGCGATTACGGGCCCTGGGATAAAAAACACCCGGGCCTCGCCTAGTTCCTGTTTCAACAAAAGTTTTCTTTTGTAAAATTAAAAGGTGTCTTTCGGCCCGGGTCCCCTTACGGGCCCGAGCCCAGGGGACATATTTCCTGTTGTCCCCCCCCCCCCCTTTGTCGTCTCTGAATAATGGCTACAGTTGTTTCGAGCCTATCACTTCCACACTGGCATGTTCTGCTTTTTAAATTCATTTTTTTGTCGTTTCTTATTTGATCATGTCTTTTCAATAGCTTCATTATTGTCTTTATGTATGTGGGTAGTTTTTACACACGTTTGTCGTCTTTATTATTTTTTATTTGCAATCGAACGGTTTCTTTTTTTGTATGGAAATGAAACATCGCCAGAACCTTTATTCAAGTCTTAATTGCATTGCTTTCAGGATAAATATGTTTAAGCCCTTGTCAAAGGTTACGTTTGGCAAATTGATATAAAAACGGTCGGCGCAGATCTTAGAAGGAAACATTTTTCTAACACTGATCAAATCTATTGTTCATGTATCTTGAGAGCGGTGATGCATAAAATATAAATACACGTGCCTTCAATTAAGAAATGTATTGATAATTGTGTTCCATTTTTCGCTTATAAACCTTTCATTTCGCACACATGTAATATCACTACTTTCTGGTAAATGTACAACTATATACATTTATATTCTCGTTGGTGGCTCTAACCTTTTTCTTCGCGGTTTGCTTGATTTCAAGTATTTATTTCACTCTGCTTTCGAGGATGGGGGCGATTGTGAATAGGGACATCTTGCTATACCTCTTTTTTGCTTTGCATGTGGTTAGCATGCAAGCGACACGTGATCTGATTGCATCTCGACCATGATGTTAACCTACATTCTAACGCCGTTCATTACATCTGCGACATTACGGACATGAAAGGCCACCTTAACCCTTTAATGTTACCTTAAACAACGTAATGATGATGTATACCATCTATAATACCATAAAAGGGAATATTGTATCATTAGCCACATTAAACTGAGGAAATTATGTCGTGCCTCAGATTTTTTTTTCAAGTGTAGCAGTTTCCACAATTGTCCTTGCGGTCAACGAGGGAATACAAAAACTTTCAAAAGTCATTTTTACGCTTCACTAAGTTACAGGTGCATACCGTAGACAAAAACAAGATGTGTAAACTAGTTTGCAAAACAACTTAACAGTAATTCCCTCCTTCAAATAATAATTAACTCTCTTCACGACGAACAATCAATACAAGTGGATAGCCTCGTGTATTAGCCTTCGCCACGATCATCTAAAGCTGTGTAGATGACACTTTTATCCAAAATTATTTATTTACCGTTTCATGTCATGAAATCCATTCCATTGAAAATACTACAAATATGTATTAAGAAAACTCTAGTATACACCGTCTGTTATTACAACTTTTTAGAATCTTTAGTCGGTCAGCCAGATTTGGACTAGTAGTGAACGTGGAAGATCGATATCGAAGCTCCATTGGCCTCGAGGGAGTCTTTAGGGCCTATAATTCCCCATACATCCGGTTTTGATCACAAGAAATCTAAAAGTCCTTTTAATAATATCCGCTTTGCGCAGAGTAGAATTGCCCATGCTTATTATAAACGTTATGGAAGAAGCTGCAGTTTTTGCTTGGAAATTTAACGAGAACACGTACTGCCTTATGGAAGCCGGCCGATAACGAGGGAGTAAATTATGACAGCTTGCTAGTGCTGAGGTTGACAAGGCTACGTCTGTTGTAGTTACAATTGAATCAACACTCTTGAACGTATATAATACTGTAAAGAGCAGCCCACTCCATCCACCCACTCTTTACATCCTCCCCTTTCTTTATTCACGTATTCATGACGTTTCGGGAATAAGAAATAACTGTACATATGTTTTAACGACATTCCACTTTCCTTGCCACGAACAATGAATAGACAATCCATGTTTTAATGTGATTGTTTTTTTTTTCTTCTTCGTACATATACATCTGATGGACTGTGGACCGTCAGTGTATATGCTTGGGATTAGGGTCAAAATTACTGTAATCGGTAATTAATATTTGCTAGTACTGTGGCCATTTACACTGTATGATTAAGAGATCAGGATATTCATTCTATTACTGGGTTATGTAAGTAATTGCCAGTGCATTTACCACTGATGAAATCTATCAAAATGGAAGGGTGTTCTCATCTTTTCATTCCTATATTTGAATATAAATTTGTGGGTAGGTGCTAAGAATGAACGAACAAAAAAGTACGATGAATATGTTTGCCCGCTTCAGCTAAACAGTGCATAAACCAAACAGTAAAAAAGCTAGTTTAGCAAGAACCGTAGGTATTGCGACCACAATTTACGTTTTTGTTGGTGTTAAAATAAGTAATAAATGGGAAAGTGCACTGCCGTGCACGTAACGGCGTCTAGGACGCAGAGCTACAGGCGCCAAATCGTGTCTGGTAAACTGTACCAAAGAAGTTATGATCCTTGGAATATATATATATATATATATATATATATATATATATATATATATATATATATATATATATATATATATATATATAGTGGTTAGGGCGTCCGCCTTGGATGCAGGAAGTAGTGGGTTCGATCGCAGGCAGAGTCATACCAAAGACTTATAAAAATTGGTACTAACAGCTGCCTCGCTTGGCACTCAGCATTAAGAGGTTAGTGTTAGGACTGGTCGGCTTGGTGTCAGGATTATGTGACTGGGAAAGGCATCATGCTACATGTCTCCGGGAAGATGCCCCAGCGCTAGACATCACAATAAACTGCCACACTGCA
The DNA here is from genome assembly GCA_028554795.2 of Sinohyriopsis cumingii. Lineage (NCBI taxonomy): Eukaryota > Metazoa > Mollusca > Bivalvia > Unionida > Unionidae > Sinohyriopsis > Sinohyriopsis cumingii. Next base: position 42,835,819 of record CM068829.1, read on the forward strand.
GTCATCGTAACGATATGACTGCAAATTTGTTAAAAATCCAAATCACACACACATACACACACACACACACATTCCCCACATCGCTGGATATATTTAGCCACAGTATGAGAGAGAGAGAGAGAGAGAGAGAGAGAGAGAGAGAACATTACAGCCTCCAGGATTCCATTACACAACGAATTATGTTTTTTTATGAGCTGATTAAAATAACGGATCAGAATTGTTCTATGCCTAGAAGAATATGTAATGTGCTTTAAAAGTAGTTCATCCCTTATATGACAGCAGTAACTAGTCCTTTATTATTGCAGAAATTAATGTGAAAGTATTCAATATACTGATCTTAAGATCTACTTGCTATTCGCGAATCAGGTATACTTTGAACCGTCATGTGATCATATTACAATATCTCAAGCTCTATTGCTTGAAGGGAAACTAATCACACAAATCAAGTCTGGAACTTCTTTAAACGCGATTTCAAATGTTTCTACATTGAACACAATCTTAATTTCAACAAACAAAATAACATTTTGTGCCAAACAGAATAAGAATAAGAAACGCAAAGTAAAATTTATGACAATTTCTCGAGCATGCTAGCATTCAAAATGAAACTTTCCACAAGTCTGTTTTGAAGCAAATTAGTTCTTGCTTGCTTTTAGAACATATATTTACATTTTGTTTATACATTGATGCTTTCCGCCACCAACTCAGATTTTCATGAACATTAGGCGTGAGGGGGACATGACATAATTGACGAAAATATATTCTTTTCGTGTATGTCATGAGAGCCGAGCACACCATTCTCCTATTATAATATAATTTTGTCTTGCTTCCATGTGGGAAATACAGTCAAATAATGTCGGCAAAGCCATCCCATTTACATATGTTGTGGGTACTCCAGTCTCTGTTTATGAATTTGAGAAAGACAGTCAAACAAAGAGTACTCGTCTACTTCAGGAAATAATATTAGCTTCAAAATACCCGTATGTTAAAACCAATTTAATATAGAAGAGATTCTCTGATCAATACAATAGTCAAGAACTTCCAAATAAACTACTTGAAAATGGGAATGGATATTAGTTCGTCTTAGATGTACTTTTAACCCAACAAGAGATATATCAAGCAGAGGAAATGGGAGCTAAATGCACACCGTGAAAGCCAAGCCAGACAGGCCGGGGAGGATACCAAACACACGATCATTGGATTACGACTAGTACGCTCGAGAAATTGAGCTGCCGATGATAAATGGGATGATTTTCGACTATTTAAAGATATAATGCTTGGAGAATCTGTACGAAGACGTACCATCAGCATTTTTTTAAGTAATGCGATTTATTTCTACGTTATTCTGAATACGTTTTAAAGAATTGTAAATTCTTTACTTTTTATATTTTATTTTGTTGTAGTTAATTACACAGTTATAAAGATAGTTCTGATTTAAAAAGCTAAACTTTCTTGATACTACGTACACATTTGTTTGCTGATGTGCTGTAAAACATATATACATACACGGACACTTACATAGCAGGGCCGGATGGAGGGTGGATGATCCAGGGTGTCCCGATCCACCCGGATATAAAGAAGAAGGTACACACGCACAAAGGTACAGTGACTTGTGACTTGAAATTTAACCATCTTTTTATTCTTGTGTACGATTACTGCTTGTTATGCACACTTTGAATCAATAGACACAAAGATGTTTGCTTTCTTGCCCTTTCGAGGAAAAACAGGTCTCTTTTGAACGTTTGGAGGAAGAAGAAAAAACCCATCTCTGAATACACACATACATAAATACATACATACATACATACATACATACATACATACACAGACAGACAGACAGACGTACGTACGTCCATCCAGCTATCCATCCATCCATTCATCCATCCATCCATTCGACCACTCCGGTGGCCAAGTGGTTAAAGCGTCCGCCTCGGATGCGGGAGGTCGTACTTTCGATCCCCGGCCGTGTCTTCGGGCCTAACTATTGTTTTAGTATTATTTTCCATTCAGTCGGTCATAAGAGTTAAATATCCAATCCATGCAACTAATTCCAAGCTTTATAAAGATATGTTACCTTAAACGGGAAGCATAGTCCTCCAGATAGCTACCAGTCAAGTTACGTGACACGTACTTCTTATTTGTTGACTTCTTGTTTGTCGCTTACACCAATTATTGCTTAAATAGACCCTCCACCCCACCCCATCCAATCACAATACCCCATCCCCCAAAAAACGAAACAATAAAAAGAAAAGAGAAAGAACGTAACGCGTCATATACAATTTCACGATATATGTTTCATCAATATTACTTTAACTGTCAGTTTTAAGGGTTTTTTCTAGTACTGTAAAACACATAAATGTTTTTCTTAGCCTCAACCATAAAGCATTGGCTATGAACATTCGGCGTGACGTAGCATTACAGGATTGGAACGACATGTATAAAGCTTTAAAAATTGACATTCGTCGATATTTTGCAGCAACCATAGCGCCCTTTCGAAGTCTATATCGTATTATCCTATATCCGAAAACAAGGATTTCTGATAATAGTCAGGCAGTAATTTATGTGATTGGTGCAATATGTCAAGTCTGTTTTATTTAAAGGCTTAGACTCGCGAAATTCAGACGCTTACTTGCTTGTGTGATGGCCTCAGGTGGGCCTTTTCCAAAAATGTTTCATAGTTAATTTATAATTATTGCTAAGTGAATTTAGACTCATAATGAATTTAAATTTAATAAGTAAAATAAGGTATGTGGGCTCGCAATCCAGCCTATGTTTAGGTGTATAATACATGTGGTTGACAATTTTGAATGTTTTATTTTGGTATAACAATTATTTCGAGGACAAATGACTGAGGAATATGCTGTCATAAAAACAATCCTATGTAGACATGATTGTTACAATTCTTGGTCAAACTATTGCCCTCAGACAAGCCATATTCCCCCTCCCGCAACTGAGAGATCCGGTAAGGTCGACAGTGAGAAATGTCTACGGATCCTCGATGAGGTCCGCAAACGTAGTCCAACAATCACGAGTACTCGATAGCACACAAAGTCCAGTGAATGTTTACAAATCAGTGCGCGTCAGCACAACAAAATATCATCAGCATGTTGCAGCTATCCCAGAGCACTTAGGCGCGCATGCGTATCGCTGAGATAGACCACATATATCACTTTCTGTTTTTGTGTCGGCCTCGGGGACATGTTCTCGGGGTTGTCTTGCTCTTCAAGTAGCACATTGTCGTTCAGAGCATGATTATTTGCTAGTTATTATTATTAATATTTCGTTTTAAGGTCGTCAACGGAAGGGCTTTCATCGATTGTGGAAAATATATTAATGGTCTTGTCGTCAACGACTCAAGCGCTTCCTTAATTGTTTTAACACGTCATAACTTGGCTGATAACAGCAGCCAAAGATCAACGAGCGAACTAAGTTTTATGGACACGTCACTGTGCTAGGATTGTTTGGGGTTTTTCTACGCATTTACGTCAATCACAGTAAAATTGGTTTTTCGACTGGGTGATGTCATGTTGAATGTCAGACGTTCTACACCTCGAAATCATGCCCTTGTATTGTATTTGATATTGCTTGTGAATGAGTACTGCAAATCTAACCCGGGTTCAAGTACGTAATGTCTCTAACCCGGGTTCAAGTACGTTATGGTCGTTCTGCGATAGAGGGTACACGTGGTTGGAGTGGAGCAAATAAGTTACTTTAGTGCGAACCAGACCTACCAAGTCTAACGGTGAATCTGAATGTTCGATGCTAAAATGTTCCGGCGGTGTGATTGCCTACTAATATTAATTAATAATTTCAGTTGTTACGAGTCTATAGTCTTGACATAAGTAACATAAAAGAGCGAAAGACAGCAAGCTTTGTCAAATTTAACAAATATATTTATTTCCCAAGAAGACAAAGGGCGAATGAGAAAAAAGAAATTACGGTATTGCAAATTAAATTCCAAAATAATCCAAGAATTACGGATACAAGTCCTAACAATTTCAAGTCTTGAATAAAACTCAGTACAAGTCCGGAAGAAAACCAAAATTGAAGGCAACGGCTTGTCTGTCATATCTTACAGTGTTATTGTGCCAACATTCTTTTGCTGAATCACAATAAAATAATTTCGGGTTTGAATTCAGTATAAATTCCAGTAATGTCCTTATCCTAGAAATTTATCAGAGAACTTTACAAAACAATACCATGGATGATGTATAATTCACTTAAGAAACTCCAAAACATTGACCCAAAAAATGATATTTACCTCTTCTATTAATAATGATCATGATATTAAGCCCACACACAGAGATAATAATTTAGCTATGTATTAGTTGTTTACAATGAATCAAATAAAACACGTCAATTAGAACAAGCAGAAACGAAGTCAGTTTTTGACAAGGTCAAGTTCAGCATAAAATGTTACTTTACAATATCATGTAATGAAATAATAACAAATTGTAAAACTAACAAACAAACAATTAAATTAAATATACATAACACAACGTCCTCTGCTTCTTACTAGGTCAGCCACTGAAACATTTCTTCCATAAATATCATATAATGCCTTTTCACCCTCTTGCTAATAAGCATAATTGTGTTTTTACGTATTTGTTCTTCATATATAATCACTATCCCATCAAAATGTTTAGGGCACGTATTTGAAAAATCGTAAAACTTTTATGAGCCACTTTAATCTGTGATGTGTGTGATTTGTATAATTTGTAACATATCTTTTAACACTTTTCAGTCTTATTGCTACGATTTCCTCAGTGTGGTAGTTGATTGTGATATTTAGTAATGGGACATGCCGCAAACAGTCACATTGTCCTGACACCAGTTTGACCAGTCCTAACAATAACCTCTTAATGCTGAGTGTCTAGCGAGGCAGCTAGTAGTAACACTTTTATATGCCTTTAGTATTAATCGGTCGTGGTTCAAGCCCGCGATCTCCCGCATTCAAAGCGGACGCTCTAACTAGTTAGGTCACCGGAGCTATCCACGTGCCACTTGAACAAATCCGTATTACTCAAATAGGTGAAATAGCGATGAAATATTTTCTGTTACATTACAAATACGACATTGTTCAGACATCATGATTCCCGCATTAGATTCGACCATACATGTTTTAAAATGCTACAAATATCTTTCGGTGAAGTTTGCGCCATTTTCATATAAATACCGCGAAAAACCTCACATATGATATATTATCACGCAAAAGGAAACAATCTCTTTAAAATGTAGCATAGTCAGGATCAAAATAAAATATTCCCACACAAAGGAGTTCGCAATAGAATATAATATAGTAGCGATCAATAATCAGTTTTGTTTTCCTGTTTTTGTCCACTATATTCTTACGAAGGAAAATCTCCGCAGAATTCTACGTACTAAATTTTGGATCAATAATAATTTCTGCTAACTGTAATAGGGCATTAGCTTGACTGTTGCATCTCATGGCAACTTTGTTGGCACCCGCTGGGGGCGGGGCAAAGCACACTAGAAGATTTTGTAAGCGTAAATTTTCATAGCGAAACCTTGATAAGTCAACAATCCAGTTCCAATCAGCTACGAATGAAAGCAGTTTATTATAGCTGCAAAATCTCTATTTTTGTAGCAATCTCAGTGGAACCTGCATATGAAGGACAGTCAAGATGTCCGTTACACACAGGTATCTTAATTTACAGCTATGACTTTAGGTAATGAATACAATGCTAAAACGCTGACATTCTTCAGAATTCCTCAAAAAAATCCTCAAAAAATTCCCAGACTATCTTATTCAGAAGAATGAAAATCGTGTTTGGAAAATTTCAGAATCTAGTAGCAGTGAATAATAGTAATACACTAACATACACTAGAATCTTTTTATCATGTTCATAAAAAATATTTTAAAATGACCCCTCCCCCATCATCAAAATAACTTGCTTAGTAAATAGAGCGTCGGACGTGTAACCTAAGGATCCCTGGTTTAACATATGCTGCCTCATTGTGTCCTTGGGAAAGGCACCTAGCCAGCTGATTAAGCAAATATTGTTTATACAATGCTTTGAAATCACCACCACCCCTCGCACTTCCAGCCACAAAATAGAAAATAAATGCAGTTTAATGTCAAAGGTCTGCATGGCATTATATGTTTCCAAATGTTTGCCTACACTCCTGTTTTGTAAAGAAGTTTCCACTAATATAAGCAAGCATGTTGTACCATGATATATAGAGATTTGGCACGGTAACACTATTAACAGTATAGCCAGATCGGCTTAAGCATATTCACCGCGAACCGTTTAATTTTACCAAATATTAAGAGTAGCGATTATTTTATCAGTATGGTGAACATCATCAAAACTGCATTCCTTCAAATTTGATTTATGCAAATTAGCATCATTTATGAAATCAATACTAAGTTAGATTATAATGTAATGTGACATACTGGAAATTTAATGCTAACTGTCTACTGAGTTGTACGTCATAGAGTGGGAATCAAATTATCCTCACACTGGCTAGGTTATAATATCCGTCATATGCACAAACAAATTTCCAAAACAAAAAGAAAGACAATACACTGTCTGCTATCAACATACAAACGTGTCCACAATCTTTACTGGGAATAGCCAAACGTGTCCGTTGAAAATACGTGTCCTGCATATGGAAGTGGTCGCTTAGACAGATTTTGTAAATCAGATCAAATACATTTTAAAAGTATGTCTGATTTTTTATGACGTAGAATAGCAGAAGACATTCCCATGATCTTGAATAAAAGACTGTATCCATCTTCCACAAGTCTTTTACCACATACTTTTCCATCTAAATTATAATTTTGGCATCGAATTTTGATAAATGATTTAAACTTCTTCCGCAGATCATACATCAAGGTGCAGTAATGCCAACGATTTTATCGTTAAAGGAAACATCTTTTGTGCTTGTTATATGCGTGTGAAATTACCAGAGAAAACGAATCAATAATTTAATACGTCTTTTACAAACTCGCATGTCAAAATGTTTAACAGTAATGTACATGTTCTCACTTTATATATGTGTGTGTGTGTGTGTGTGTGTGTGTGTGTCGATCATTGAATGGGCGTAGTGATCTTTTTATGCAGCTATTTTTGTATGTCCTCTTGTATAAAGGTCAAAGGTGTAATACCATATTGACTGATGAAAGGTTCTTGTTTTTAATCGCGCACTTAATGAAAAAGACCATTAATATGTAATAAACATGTATGAAGAATGAAACCCCTGCTTTAATCAAACTTGCTTATTACCACTAAATGTTTTTAAAAAGTTCATAACTCAAGGTTTAATAGTGCTTGTGTTATTGCCATAAAATATAATCAGGAAGGAACTACGGACTACGTAATTACTAGTAAATAGGAACAAAACCGTCAGTCCTGTACTGTTTTTGCGGTGGGTCAATGGAAAACTTAAATTCAAAATATCAACATATTTCTACTAAGCATAGAACATTTCAATTAAGCCCATAATGGAATCTCTCTCTCTCTCTCTCTCTCTCTCTCTCTCTCACCGAAATCATTTTGAATGATTTATCGAATTTGTATTAAACACAAGTTAGAATTCAGCGGAAAGCAATAATCGTAAATTAGGGAAAAATTACCCATCGTATACAACTATTTTCATGGGCAACCTGGAAGTCAGAGTCCCAGCTCCATTCCACTAGATTGGTTACGTTTCAGTAACGACGATGACATGAAATGGCACCAAGGTCAAGAAAATCCAGATGATGTTATTATGAAGGCAATCGAATGATAACATTCAATCACGTTTAGTGCAGAAATATCATATGCAAACCACATACTGTTGGACAGGCCAAATAAATCATTGAAGAGAACTCCACACGGACATAATACTCCGAACAAACAGACAAACGTCAGTGCTTACACCCGTAGCTGATGATATATAAAACATTGCGTTCAAAGCATTCAATATAGCCAGGCATTACAAGTCATAAGAATAAGCTCTGGCGAAATAATATTTATAACATTGTGTACAGAATTGTCTCGTTATTTAGTCAATAGATGATGCCATAATAATGGCGAAATTGGACAACCTTTTATAACACAAAACAAGGGAAATCACCCCAAAACTCTGAAAATGTCGGCTTTATCAATCTCAGAGTCGTTGAAAGAAATAATTAACTGGAGTATCACATCCTGTAAATTCCCGGAGTCATTGAAGTTAGCAAAAGTATTCGCAATTTATAAGGGAAATGAAAAGAATGACCCATCCAACTATCGACCCATATCTGTTCTATCCGTACTTTAAAAAATTATGGAAAAACATGTCAGCAAGCATATTTTCAGATATCTTGACAAGTACCAACTCCTCCATAGATCACAGTCAGGTTTTCGAAAGAATCATTCATGTCAGATTGCAATGACAAAACGTATAGACCAATGGCTACTAGCAGTAGAATCAGGTGAATTTACTGGTGCAATCTTCATTGATTTTAAAAAAGCATTCGATTTGGTTGACCATTCGGTGCTCATTACAAAAACTTTCAGCGTACAAGTTTTCTCCAAACTCAGTTGCCTGGTTCACGTCGTATCTCACAAACAGACACCAGGTTGTTTGCACGGGTAAACATATATCCGAACCAAGTCATATCTTAAGTGGTGTTCCTCAAGGATCTATATTAGGGCCTCTTCTTTTTCTACTATTTATCAATGACTTAGCCTTGTATCCAGCGCACGCTAACACAGATCTTTTCGTGGACGATTCGACATTGCATTTATCTGATAAATCTCTAGATTCCATTAAAAATAAATTTCAAACCGACCTCAACAATATATCAGTTTGGTGTCATCAAAACAAAATGCATATTAACATATCTAAAACGAAATGTATGACAATTGGAACAAGGCAGCGTCTATCTACTAACATGGATTTACTTCTAACTCAAAATGGCTTAGACGTATCTATTGTCAAAAATCAAAACCTTCTTGGTATCTACATTGATCAACACCTCAGCTGGAATGCGCATATCGATCACTTATGTGCAATGGTAGTCTATTAAAACTGCTTTCAAAATTTCTACCTCCACAATCACTTGAAATTTATTTTTCGGGTTATATACTACCACTGATAGATTACAGCTGTACCATATAGGGAAACACATCAAATTATAATCTGTCCAGAATTGATAGACTCCAGAAAAGGGCAGCCCGAATAATACTGAAGCTTCCTGTTATGACTCCCTCAAATGTTTTGTTTTCACGTCTGAAATGGCTACCTATACAAAAACGTATTCTATATTTTAAAGGAATCATGACATACAAGTCTTTAAACGGTCTTTCTCAAGATTATATCTCTAACATAATTGAACTAAGATCATCAAATACTGAGCGTAATCTCCGATCGACGACAAACAACGATCTCCAGATTCCTTGGTCGAAAACCAATCATTACAAAAGCTCATTTTCTCTATCAGCACCTACTGTATGGAATTCCTTACCAATGAGGATACGTAATTCAACTTCCCTTGCTTCTTTTAAAATATCATTAAAGAAATTCCTTCTAGACCAGCTGGAATGATATATTTAAAGCTCTGAATAGAAACCTTTAAAATCATATCCATAATTGATATATATTTGTATGTTTCCCAGTATAGTCACACATAGCCATTCATGGCAAATATGTACGAACGAGTGTGCGACGATACTTGGTTATGTGCATGAACTTCTATTTTTATTATTTTATTACAAAAACTGAGGACCACATGGCAGATGGGTCAGCCATGACCAAATGTGTTATCCTCGTTAAAGATAGTTTATTATTATTATTATTATTATTATTATACATACATACATTCATTCATACATACATACATACATACATACATACATACATACATACATACATACATACATACACAAGACTTCATTCTTAATTTGCAACCACGCTGAAAACCCGTTTCCCTCTTCAATTGTTCCTAGGGGTTTACTTTCATTTGGGTTTTGTGCAGTCCTTTTTTGTAACATGTAAAACTTACCTTTTAATTGGTACCATATAAGTGTTATTGTTTTTTTTTAAACGCTAAGATATACATACACATCAATCCATTCCTCATTTGGGAACTGGTTTGTTATGTTTCCTTTTTGGACACACCGGTACAATATTATGGGCCATCATATATATCTGCATCATTGCCATATCATTTTTTTTTGTTTCATTCAGTTAAATATGTACGTTTAACTGTTTGGAAGGCAAGTTAGATGCTATGGAGTGTTCTTGTCCAGTTGAATTACCCTTTCTGCCAACTGAGGTACCTGATTTGCCCAACTGAAATGCCAGATTTCCCCAATTGAATTACCCGATTTGCCAAATTGAAATACCTTGTTTTGCACAATGGATTTGGCAATACCTAATTTTCTCAAATTGAATCCCGTTTAAGATAAATTGAAATACCTTTTTTTACCCAATTTAAATACTGATATTCCCAATTGAAATATTTGATTTTCCCAATTTAAATACAATTTCTGCCTAACTGAAATACCTGATTTGCCTAATTGATCTGGCAATACCAGATTTGCTCTATTGATTTGCCCTACTGAAATCTCTTTTTAATCCAGATTTAAGTACCTGATTTTGCTTCACTGAAATCTCTGCTTTTCCAAATTGAAATACTTTATATACCAAATTATAATACCTGATTTCTAACATTTAAACAGTTCAAAATATACATGACTTTGGTTTGTTATGATATATTAGGATATTGTATTTGATTTTAGTTTCATAGGACAATAGTGTGCAAACATATAATTGTGTTACGTGATTGCTTTTGTAATTGTGAATTGTTCGAGTGTGGTGTCTGGAAGAAGTGATCATTATATATTGATAGCTCTTAGCCTGTTTCATAGATGCTGCACCCTTCTTGTCATATTTGTTTCCTGTAAGGTTTCCTTGACAAAACAAAAGCTCTGTAAGATCCATTATCTTACATTCGGAAAGATAGATATTTGCTTTTTAATTTGCATACATACGAAATGCTCTCTGTTAATAACTTTCAGTATTAACTTATAATTTGGTAGTTATGTGTATCATATTATGATGCCCAGGCATTTGTAGGCAGCAGCACATGTTATTTGTGGAATTCCTATATCTTGGTAGGTCACCCGACCATTCCTGCAGAAAATAGTATACAACATTTAATGGAATCATCAAACTTTCACTACAATGTATAAATGTTACAGACATTATTTTTATTACATAGTTAGAGGAAACATGATGTTCGTTCTGAAAAAAGATGCAGAATGTTGTTCGATAATGAAAATGCCGACGAACACTCCGCATTCATCGCAAAAGTCATGTAATGATGCAGATAACAAGACTTCTATATCTGGAATCGTTAGTTCAGCATTGGCTTTTGTCATTACTAACAGCTGCCTCGCTAGGAGCTCAGCATTAAGAGGTTAATGTTCGGACTGGTCGGCCTGGTGTCAGGATAATGTGACTGGGTGGGACATCCTGCTACATGTCTGCGGCATGATGCCCCAGTGCTAGACATTACTATAAACTGCCACACTGTAGGCATCGTAGCGATATGACTGAAAAATTGTTAAAGCTTCGTTAAAAATCATAATCACACACACACACACTTCATGATAGTTATCTATGCGCATTGATACAGTCATCATATCGTTTTATGTTGCCAATGCATCGTAGGCAAACAATAAAACATGATCTTACTTTAGGATTATAGCATATATTTGCCTCATCGATGTGACCAATTTTGTTTTCACTTTGTACCTTAACCAATTAAGATAATTCTATCTTTATGATAATCTGAACAAGCCAGATTATTTTATCAACCTTTAATGACTGCCAATGACTACTTTATTTGGACCATGCGACTCACACTGTTAGTTTAAAAATCACGAAAAACAATGCTATTGATTTTTTTCTGTCTTTATGCTGAATTTTTATGTCCAATTATTAAGAAAGTCGTTGCGAGTTTCGTGATCACTGGCATTCATTCAATTAGAACCTCTTGGTGTTTTGAAGAGTTAAATTACTGTGTTTTTCTCCCTGCGTGTTCATTGAATTTGACAATAAATATAGTTGTTCTAGCGTGATATGTTAACATTAAGACTTACTATGCTTTACAAACCGCTTGGTTAGATTCATCCCAGAGATTTGCCTTCATTGATGTTTGCTATATCATCATTGAAAATGTTAGACCGGATGATAAATATGATATCAGGTTTCATTAAGGAAACTTAAATTTTCGAGTATCAAAGATCACACTTTTACTTTGATGTTAATGTTAGCTTCAAGCTAATTGAAATGGTTCTTTTCTTTTGTGACTCGTGATATTGTTGATATTTTATTAAACATAATTGTATAATTATCTCACTTAGAATCCACTTTGTCACAGGGAAATCTAACATTCAGTATTCTCAAGCGCTCGATTTAACTTCATGTTCCATTCCCAGCTTCCCTTTAATTTCTCGCATGATACCTCTTTTTGCAACTAATTTAGGACATTGATGGGTGCCTAGCAATGACAATGTTGTTATTTAGTTATTTATTTTATTCAATACCAACAGATCTTACTGGATTTAACCTTTTACTTAACTTTTAAATATAAAGAAATCGTATCAACCGATTGCAAAACGGTTAAATAACTAATGCCACGGCCCACGGTGGCTCTACATGTTTCTGGTATTTTGTTAATAAGCCAAAACCTGCACAGAGTATCGTTTCTTCTATGAATACGCATTATACTGCTTTTCGATAACAGAAGAGATGGACATAAATATGGTCCACGTGTTCCCAGCTAGTTATTCTCGAATAGTAAACATCAATGTACCAATAGGATAATAATAATGGGGTTTAACTCCATTTTCCAGTAGAAGATAGAGTATGCATGGTGGCTAGAATAATTGGTGGAGGAAAAACCAAGGAAAACCAGTGAAAGAAACATCAAGACACGATATCCTACTGGCTAGCTTTCTCACGTACCCGTATTGGCCGAACCGAGACTCGAACCCACGCAGACTGAGGTGAGCTGGCAGTGATCCGTAACAGAGGGAACTTTAGACCACTCGGCCACTCGGGGCTCCATATTCTTTTATTCGCATGTCTTTTGATTCGACGAACAAACATGTGACGTTACAGTGACATACAACGAAATCAGATGAAATCGGATTACCTCACACGTTGTGAATATGTAGAATATATAAATGTCAACATTAACAGTGGCATCTTGAGAGCAAGTTAGAAAATATGTGCAAACAGCTTACCCATAAGTTATCCATGGCTGCAAATTTCTGAAATGATTGCGTCCTATAACGTTTAATCTGTTACTTATTTTGAAAGGGAGCGACGAAAATTTTGTACGGCTATATGTTGTGCTCCGTATATTTATTTTCCCTTTGGAAGTTAAGTTAACATTATGATTTCGTAGCGTTGTCCTTGCATTCTGATAAAAACATATTGACTGAGCATGAACATTACACGCAGTGATAAATATCCATGACTATTTATGTAGTTTCTTTTCATCATTTCTTATTGAATTGTAAGGTTTTTCATTATCACTGTGAAACGAGTTGTGGCTCAAAACTGAAACACCTGTAATGATATCAATGTTGACATTCGTCGACATTTCCAAAAGAAATTAAGCAGCGTTATCGTATGACGCGGCATCAGAAAGGACCAAAAGGAGAATGATGATAATATGTACGTTGTAATTTCCGTGATTGGTGTTATAGCTCAAACTTTATTATCATTTATTGGATAGCACTAACGAATTTCCGCTGTTTTCTTCATATGAGAATGCGCGTAAATATATATTTACTTTTGGTTCCAGTGAGGGTTAAACTAATTTTGATTTTGAGTAGTACATTCCCTTTCTTGCGTGATTAAGTTTCGATTTCCTTTCCTGTTCGGATTGGAGTCCTTCCTCTTTTAACCCCAAACACAAAAATATTTGGCGATAATCCCCCCCCCCCCAAAAAAAAAGAACTGGAAAACATCTAAACAGCTATAACAATATTTATATTACACTGGTTTCTAATCCAATGAAAATGATGAATGTCGTGCTATGATGCATTTTAAGGTTTCGCTAATTATCAGCTTTTATGTTTGTTTTTTTTTTTTTTGTTTTGCTTTTTACCGATCCGATAGCCTAACTGGTTAAAGCATCTTCTTCGGATGCGGAAGGTCGGGGAATTGAACCCCGGTCGAGTCATACCGAAGACTTACAACAATGGTACTAGCAGCTGCCTCGCTTGGCGCTCATCATTAAAAGGTTAGTGTTATGATTGGTCGGGCTGGTGTCAGAATAATGTGATTGGGTGGGACATGATGCTACATTAATTCTGCATCATGCGCAAGTGCTAGAGATCATTATAAACTGCAACAGTTTTTGTTGTCATTAGTTTTGTAAAGGCATGAAAAGTATAAATTTCTTTGGGTTCACTTTGTTTCAAAGTCATCATTGTTTTTCACATTTCTCGTTTCATTAACGTGATGAATTATATGATATTTAGATTCATTGTTATTGGTACGCCTCATGTTTAAAGAAATATCAAAAGAATGGAAAGTTGAATTTAAGTCATTTACCCAGATTGATAGCACATAGAACATAAAGTGCGATGGTGAGATAGAACATGACATTTGGATGAAAGGAATATCGCGGTTCGTTGCTGATATTTCACGGGATAGAGGAGATCTTATCCCTATTTTAATTATTTTCATTGTGGATCAAGTCGTAATTAATTGTGTATCAATATAAATGCACTTTACGGTACATATGGCCATCATTCAGTTGCAATAGGGACTAGAGAACTGAAAGCTTTGTATTGTTAGTTCTGTTGCGTAAGTTCCAAGCGGCGGTTCCATATTTAAAAAAAAAATATTAAATATAGTGCTACATGTCTTACTGAGATTTTCTCACAGCAAAATCTTAAAAGAGAAAGGTTTCTTTTTCAGGTTGATTACGTCCAGCATTGCGACTTTGTTGATGGGAAATAAGAAATACAAGTTGCTAAAAGCGGATGAAGCTTTCTCCATCACGTTTTTAGTATTGTGCACACAATCAATAGTTAAGAGGAAGATGTGTTTGAAAAGAATGTCATGAAATATATTTTATGTTGGGCTTACTGTTGGTTTTCAAAAGAAATCAATGAAATAGACTTTATGTGGGGTTTACTGTTGGTTTTCAAAAATGTCATGAAATATATTCATATGGAATTTACGGTTTGGTTTTCAAAGGAATAACATAAGATATACTTTATGTGGGGCTTACTGTTCTTTTACAGAAGAATGTCATAAAATAAACCTTATGTCGGGTGGAACGTTTGGTTTTCAAAGGTATGTTAGAAAAGAGGCTTTACATCGTGGCGTACTGTTTGGTTTCACAAAGAATGTGATGAAATAGACTTTATGTGGGGCTTGCTGTTGGTTTTCAAAAGTATGTAATTAGGCTTCACGTTGTAGCTTACTGTTTGATTTTCAAAGGTAAGTCATAAATTAGGCTCTACGTTATAGCTTACTGTTGTATTTCAAAAGAACGTCATACAACATGCTTCATGTCGTGACTTACTGTTTGATTTTCAAAAGAACGTCATACAATATGCTTCAAGTCGTGACTTACTGTTTGAATTTTAAAAGAACATCATAAAATTGGCTTCACGTCGTGGCTTAGTGTTGGGTTTTCAAAAGTACATCATAAAAGAGACTTCACATCGTGAATTACTGTTTGGTTTTCAACAGAACTTAATGCAGTAGGCTTATACATTTGACATGGGTCACACACGTTTCATTTTTGTGTCTTACTATTTTTGGGGTTTCAAATGAACGGCACGAAATAGACTTTAAGTCTTAGCTTACTGCTTTGTGTTCAAACAACATCATGAAAACGGCTTTAGATTGTGGCTTAAAGACACCAGAAGTTAGTATCAGGATCCGTCCTAATGGATCTTACATCGTGCAGTGTATTTTTGATTGATTAACAATTAGGCCACGCTGTTATTAGTGTCAGTGCATTAGTAGGAAAACAATGGTATATTTGGGGGTGTTATTGTTGCAAAATTGTACCGTCGGGCGAATGGATATGCAAACAATTATTTATCTATGTTTGATGCAACCCGATGTTGTGTATAAGCGAGGAACATGCGTGGGATTGAGAAAGAGAGATGTCATTACCAATGTTCACTAGAGCCCTTGCGAGAGCATGCAGGTAAGACGTCCCTTATGTTTGACCAACAGCCGAAGTCAGTTCTAGCGCAAGTAACGTCTTTATTGCATTTCATTGAGCATCAAAACCGACTTAATATAATAATGTTAGGGAATGAATTAAGAAACAAGGTACTGCTGACCCTGTATGTATGTATCTATATATGTATGTATGTATGTATGTATGTATGTATGCATGTATGTATGTATGTATGTACGTACGTACTTACGTATGTATGTATGTATGTATGATGAGTTGTCATATTTGCTAGGACAAAACGGTAAACAGTCTTCTTTATATTAAATGAGTGGAAAATAAGAAATATTTCTTGCGGATCGATAGACTGCCTTGCATATATATGCATCTGCAATTAAGCTGTTTAAGATAAAAATAAGCGGGGCTCGTGAAGAAGACTGTCAAACACGCCTACAGCTTAATTAAGTGATGTCATAGACAAATGTTCGTTTCACTACATAAATAGCGATGGCTGATTATCATTCAAATAGATAGATAGATAGATAGATAGATAGATAGATAGATAGATAGATAGAAAGGTAGATAGATAGATAAATAGATTGGTGTTTCACCTTGACATTCTACATAGTAGAGTATCAAATTCTATACACATTTCTACCGACATAAATTTCAAATATGCAATTACAAGAAATGTACTGTAACTACTTCTTCATCCACTTTCGTGTTTAAAGGAATCCTATATTGATTACCAGATTCTATTAAAATCTACATTTCTGCAAAGATGCAAAAATAGTGGTAGAAACTCAAAATAGCAAAGGACACGCTACAGTTATTACCCAAATCAACCATATATCTTCGTGTTCATAAGAAGTCTTGGCTGTCCCGAGTATCCATAATTATTAGATAAACGTTGTTTAGTTTTCTCTTCAAAAATAGGTAGAAAATATCCCAACTAATCAATGCCTCTTATTTGTATCCAACATGCTTTTCCAACGTTACCCCGGGGACACATATATGGTCTAGTGAATTTAATATTACAGAGCAAATATATTTGAATGATGTATACCTGTGGATGCATGTTTCTAACATAAATTGGACCATGTAAACTCACTTTATTGATTATTGTTTCCTTTTCATTAGGTAAATAAGGTCATGGCGTAAGTTACATCTAGATGTTATTTCATTTGGTTCGTTTCTGGGGAAAATGCATGCTCTAACGTTGTGATTTGCGAGTTTCGTTTTATCTTGTAGTCGAAGTTAAAATAAATATATTTAAACACTATATCCGCCTGGAGAATATATGCAGCCCCTGATATGAATCAGATCTCCAATTACTCAATCAACTTTTGGCACTAATTAAATGTTACCGTGATGATAATAGGGGATTAATTAGATATTACTGTGTAGATAATTATAGATTAATTTGATAGTACAGTGTAGATAATTATAGATCAATTAGATAGTACTGTGTATATATTTATGGATTAATTTGATAGTACAGTGTAAATAATTATGGATTAATTAGATAGTACTGTGCATATATTTATGGATTAATTTGATAGTACAGTGTAGATAATTATGGATCAGTTAGATAGCACTATGCATATATTTATGGATTAATTTGATAGTACAGTGTAGATAATTATAGATTAATTAGATAGTACTGTGCATATATTTATGGATTAATTTGATAGTACAGTGTAGATAATTTTGGATTAATTAGATAGTACTGTGCATATATTTATGGATTAATTTGATATTACTGCGTAGATAATTATGGATTAATTAGATAGTACTGTGTAGATATTTATGGATTAATTGACAGTACTGTGTAGGTAATTAATATATTATATATACCAGTGAGATTTATGATCTCCCATTGTCAATAAAATAACAATATAATATAACACACCATTTTGTTATTTATAACAGCAGTTAGTGAGAAATTTGAAGTTTTGCAATTTGATGATAACATTTTTTATATTGACTATGTTTTGCTTTATATTACATTTCATATAATTATTTGCTCCTCTAAATTCGAATAAATCATCAAACGGTAATGACGAAACAAATATTATTGCAAAAACAGTGGAATAAAATTGTAAAGGAATGGGTTTCAGTAGCAAAACTATTTTTCCCGACGGCTGGGGTTGTGTAGGTGGCATTGTTAACGGTTTGCTAATGGTTTTGTTAAAGCGAGAAATTCGAATATATTTCCTAAATCGCTTGATACATTATATTCATATTTAGGATGAATCATAAAAAACGATGACAATTCATTCGACGACATTTTCACTGGCCACTTTCACATAGGGGCCAAGGTTCCAGTAAAAGAAAATTTGAGTTACCATTTTGCATACAATAGTTTCATTTCCTATTATTGTCTACGCCCCATTGCAGACTCGCGTCATATTGGACATTCGTCAGTATGTACCTAAGAAAACGTATCGTGTAACACGTTCACTCATTTAACTTCGTAGGGTTAAAATCCCAAAATAAATGCATTTTGGTTTAGGTTACCGTTTTTCTATTTAGTTGTATCTGATAAACCTTTTAATGTAATTTATTAATTCATGGAATGAATCATCGTGAAGCGAAAACAATTCATTCTGTGACAGCGATCGCGCCTTATGATATTTTGGGTTAAGGTCACAGTTATATAATACATGTTTTGGTAGAGATTGTTTTGTGAATAAATTTCTTTAAAAAAAATAACATTGTGGATTTTATTCATTCATTGTTTGTGATCATGATGTTAAGGCATATCATTTTGCCACATGCTCGCTTAAACATTTGACACATGGGTCACAGTTTTCAGCAATGTTTCAATCCTGACAGTACGTGTCCCTAATTAATGGTAAACAGAATATACGGCTTTTGAAATTATTTTAAACAGTATATCCGGCTTTGAATACATTTCAAACAAACTGAATAACGAATTACAGAGAAAAATTAAAAACGAAGAAAAACTTGTAGATTGTATATACTATGCCTTAATACTCTTTATACTGGGTTTTCTTCTCGATTTGTTTCAAAAGCGTATTGTTGTCTTTAAATGGCTACAATAGTACGGTTTGTTATACAAAGTTAAAACAGCCAGATGGTAACGAACAACAGTAAATCAAGTCCAATTTTTGTTTCTTGATTGCTTTAGAACTTTGTTTGATTATTAAGAAACAATTTACAATGTATCGATTGGAAATACTTAACCATGCATGCAAACACAACTCTACATCGTTTTGGATGATAGTTTGATTGATAACGTAAACAGAAAAAAATCGTCAAAATATTATTTTATCACAAAATAGAATAACAAAGTAAATATAGGGCCCCAATAAATTGTGAAGAACATATGTAAAGATATTTCATATTGGTTTACATTTTCACCAAATTCTCATGTCCCATATTTATATCAATATTTAACATTTGTTTACAGTTTCACCAAATTTTTATGTCCGATATTTATATCACTCCTAACAATTTAATGTTGGATTTCAGTATAATGTTATTGCCTTTAAAAAGTAGCAATGCAACGTTTTCTTCTTTCAAGATCATGCTATAACTTCCAAGACATCGAAGTTTCCGAATAATTTGATGATTTTGACAAGGTCACTTTCACCTGTCTTTTAAAGGAAATGAACAGGCGAAATATGAGTGTATTGATTCTTTGGCATAGATACGTCATAGCTGTGATTATTATTGGGTAGAAAGTTTCCATACTATATTTTACTATTTCGGCTCTTTTTTCCTTTATTCATTTTTTGATGATCATTTGAATCCATACACCATGCGCCATGTGATTGGCGTACTTGTTCGTGTGTGAAATATCAACGCTCTGCCGTGGAAGAAACAGTTCAGCTAATCTTGCCAAAGGTCTTTCACCAAATAATTGATAGTGTTTGCTTGACAAATATATATTATTGATGTAGGGTCTAATGATTCATGGCTGCTGATGTATAATTTGATCTTAGTGATGAATCTATTTGGTTAGGCAGCTGCGTTTTCTTTTGCAGGAAAATGTTTCAGACCATAGTGGTCTCCAAATGGAAAGATGCCACGTTATACAATGCAGTAAATAAGAACTACTATTGTTAAACGTAGCCTAATCAAAGACATCAGCTGATCGTGTGATAACCCTAATAAGGACTTATCAAAACGACGAGCTGGGTTGGGGAGGTGGATAAGGGTGATTTCAAATAATGCATCTGCGGATCGATATTCACATATTTTGATCAACTGTGACGTACCTAAGCGGGCATTAACTCAAAGCAGTTGTGTGGAAATGAGAGACCCGCGCAAACATGTTTTAAAACAAATCTCACTAATGGTGGACTACAAACCGGGATAATTTAAATGTTTGCGATACGTCAACTGCATTTTGCAGTTGTGTCGCATTATTTCGGACACGTTTTGTTACATACATTACAAATACTTTCTCGTACCGCTCCAGAGAACATATTCGCGCCGAGTTGTCTTGCCGGTTAAAGCATCGCATCGTTTTGCAAGCTTATTGACGTTCCAGCAAAGGGAGTCAGGGGTAAAAGCTTCATTGATCATGGACAAGAACTGTAAGGTCGGCAGTGAATATATGTTTAACGACGTAAGAGTTTACTTGGATCTGCAACTGGATTCCAATGACTGACCTAGGCAAAGAGAGAAACCCATAACCTGCATAGATTCCGCGCGTTACCGGTATGATCACGAGTTTAGGAGATCAAATCAAACAATTTGTGTGCTTGTGAAATCACCGACGTGGATCTCATTCAAATCCTAAATACTCTTGCGGGAGTGACCAATGGAAAAAACTCACTACATGGATTATCAAAGGAAGCAAGAAGGTCAATATCGTACTTGGAGGTGAATCTACAATACAAAAAACATGCCCGCGAAACTGCTTGCGAATAGCAAAACTTCCGAAGGGACCAGCGGATATACTAGTCAGCACAAATACCGGAAGGGGGGAAGCAGTTGTTGGCACGTTAGCGAGCTCGGCATAGGTTAACCACTTGCTTGGCAAAAAAAATCGTTATTTACCTGCCTGAGCAAGATTCCCGTTTAAATTGAGGACCCGAAAGAAGTTCATCGGGCTAATATTTGGTTTCTGCTACATGATTAGGTACGTGCGTATAAAAACAATTATGTGTTAACCGTTGAGTATGTCGCAAGCAGGTACATGGAAGCTAAGTAGCTGATTCGGCAAGTGTCGCGTGCGCATTCCAACGTATTTAGGCACTTGGAGCGTTGACAAGGCCACGGTTTCTGCAGGCGGATCCAAGTAAAGAATTTTTGATATGTTGGCGAAATATAAAAAGTGGGTTCGTCTTGGGAAGGCTGCATTCTTCGCGATCAGGTCATCTTGGAATAATTTAACCGTACACACGCTGAGTCTAGAACATACCATACCCCAGAAAAAGGCTTGCTGAGAGTAACAAGTAAAACGACCTGCCAAGCATCTTTAAATCATCTATCCTGCTCTAATTCTGGATCAATTTTCAAACTTCTCAAGAATTTTTGCATAACCTTTGTCGATTTCATAATTGATTCCTCAAATGTTTTTATGGTGCAAGACCACAAGGTGGATCCAGGTAAAGAAACAATGACTGTGAAGTTATAAATGGTGTAAAGCGGTGATAACATGCGCGAAACGAAGATGTTGTTCATCTTCGACCGTTTATGCCATTTGAGCTTACCTGTCTTAATAGCACAATCGTTAATATTTTTTAGCCTCTCGTTATCTTTATTCCACGGGTGGGTACCAATTGCATAAGTTGATTCTTAGTTGGCCTTGTAACCATCTGTAGTTCGCCTGGTGTGTCCTCAAAGCTGGCCGGTCGTGGTTCGTCCAGAAGAAGTCACAATAGTGCAAGTAAATCTGTTTTTTCTTGTACCATTTTGTATCCTTATTATTACCTGAGCTGATTGACGGTAGAATGATGACACCTTATCTAAATGCTCATCAGGCAATGAAATGGTTGTAAAATTATTTGTACTTTATCAGGATGTGCAATCTTTTCGTTTCGACCCTGAATATTATTTCATCCACATGTGTGAATTTTCATTGGTATTTCCTCAACATCATCAATAACATCGTTGGCTTTTCATTGGGTTACTTCCAAATTTGCATTGGAAAAAAAATAATAAAATTCCCATTTACCTACTACTCAGCGAATATTTTGCTTCCTAAATGGAAGGAACCCTTAAAAGTATTGACATGACAAACAGTGGAAGATTCCGTACGTTTTGGTACATGATCTATATGCAACACGTGTTGTCATGGAAACTGATACTTAAAGTCAATAATAAATATGCTGCATTCTTTGTCTTGGAATCTGGTACTAAAAGTCAATAATAAAATGCTATTTCAAACACGGAAGGAACTGACTTTAGTCTCAGTAAATTCGAATCCCACGTCATCCTTTGCAAACCTCCAGCTTGAAATACACTGCCTAATCTCACTCGGGTTAATTTAAACACCCTCTCACATCTCCAGTCAATTGGGTGATAGTCAAATAACTTATGCAGGGTACATAACAGTGAACACTGATGTCTGTAATCATAGGGATGCGTACAAATCTACCATTATAAATCTTGTTTAGATCAGCTAGCTTGGACAAAAGCGACCCTATATAATAGTACTTGCGCCTCAGATTGCACGTATGGAAATTATTTCTGTCTGACAGCCCTTGTCAAGAAGGCAATTTTCATACGCAAATAAAACAAGAAGTCACTTTTTCAAAATGCTACAATTCATTATTTAGAAGCATAACCTTAGTTTCTGAAATCTTTCAAAACCTGCACACTCACACAGCCCATGCAAGACTCATTTTCAGGTAATGCAAAGTTAGAAGAAAAAAGAAAAATGCAACTGTTCATTGGAATGCATTCTTTCATTTGGCCACTCTGTGTTCTTCAGCACGGAAACTGAGATATGTGAGGTAGATCAAACTGAATTAAACTGTTTTACATTTGCGAATAGTAGATTATGGTGACAATACAATTTCAGATTTATTTTCATTTTTAGTAAATGCATATACAAATAGTCATTCCTGTTATATTACAAATTAACATATGCACAAACGTATATGTAGAAAAAAATTAATAATGTAAAGTTGCAAAGTTGCATTTGTTGTTGTTATGGGGTATAAAGCCATTTTTTTTAGCATAAGATAGGCTATACAAAGCGACCAGTATAAATGAAGATGGAAGAACCTAGAAAACCCCAGAAAGAACCACCAAAGCAAATGGAGGCAAATTCAAAGTTGAAGATATTGTTTACAGCGCTGGACCGCTCTGGTGTCCTAGTGGTTAGAGCGTTCGCCTCGGATGCGAGAGGTCGCGGGTTCAAAGCCCGGCTGAGTCATACCAAAGACTTATACAAAATGGTATAAACAGCTGCCGCGCCAGGCGCTCAGCATTAAGAGGTTCATTTTAGGACTGGCCGGCCTGTTGTCAGGATAATGTGATTAGGTGGGACATGATGCTACATGTCTGCGGCATGATGTCCCAGTGCTAGATTTCACTATAAACTGCAACTCTGCAGACATCGTAGCGATATGACTGAAAAATTGTTAAAGCTACGTTAAAAATCCAACACACACACACACACACACATGAACACACACCACACACACACATATGAACACACCACACACACAAACACACTTTTGCGGCTATGACCGACAGCCCACAATTTCAATCGGAAAACTGCTCCGACATTTCCTTCGAGAAATAATTACGCTGGTGGTTGTAAGCAGGGCCGTATTTTTCAACAGGCTTAGTAGGGGCTGTGCTTAGGGCCTACGAAAACATCATGTTACAGAACATTGCATACACAAAGAGGCAGGGTCATGTCAATGTCAATTGTTTTATAAATGAAGTGCTTAGGGCCTACACGGACCTTAATAATGCCTTGTTTGCTGAAATAAACATAACTTATACAGCTTTTATGATTCTCCTGCAGTGGAATGCACAATATATTTTGCAAAGAAAAGACGAACAATGTTCCGAATGCGACTTTTATTTTCTTCCTCTCTTATACTGTAATATTCAAACAAAGTTGTTCCCAGTATAGTTCTACAATGACGGCGAATTACGTAAGAGGTTTCTTTCTCAACATGACAGAAAAAGCCTAGGATGTCCATATTGCCCTAACTTTGTGTCAAATTAATCAGTAATGCATGTGACCATCTGCATTTCAACTGTATTATATACATATGTATTGCTTTTTGCAAGGAGTCAGAAACTGAATCACATAGGTTCATTAGGCTATTGGAATATAAATGTAGGTCTCTACAAGAGTGTGAATAGGTTTAATTACATTTCTGGTAGATCTTTACATCTTTGTGGATGGAGTCTACACATTCTTATAAAATTTATAAGTAAGTTAGCTCCAATTCATGGCTACATTACGAAATAGTGTCACTTTGTTTTTATTAACGATTTGTAGCATGCAGATGCAGAGATCAAATAACATCATTCCAAAAACATCTTCAAATTATGTTATTTCAAGGGTATATTGGTAGAAACTGCCACAGTTTATGTGAAAACTTCCAAGCTCAAGCTATCTTAAAAATGGAGCTAGGGAGACGGGTACAGTATCTCATAATCTTTACAGCTGGTCAAATTTACGGTATGCCTAACTGCGAATACAGCGGGGGAATCATTGTTCGTTTCTTTCTGTCCAAGCATTCTGACTAGCTTGCTGGAATGATTACTTCAAAAACCTTTCAGCAACGACAAATGCAGCTTGATAGGCATGAAAGTATTCGTATAGAGACGGCTTGATTAGATTTTCGACCGAGTCTGAAACGGACACTTTCAGAATCATTAATTATTTTTCAAAGGATTTCTGTGCTTAGACTCTTCAAACATATATACATACATACATACATACATATATATATATATATATATATATATATATATATATATATATATATATATATATATATATATATATATATATATATATATATATATATATATATATATATATATATATATAGTAGTTAGATTTTGTATTAATTTAGGTATATTCCCCCCTTTTCCCTCCTTTAATATTTAGGATCTTTTCCGTTCAACATTAAAGGAAAATAAATTATTCCTTGAGTCGTTTTTAGTGATATCAAATATTTTAAATTCGTTTTAACAGAAGGGGATGTGGGTGTGGGTTGGCGTCTGTATAGAGGGTGGTTAAATCTCTGAATTTGAATATTGACTGTATCTGGACACTGAATGAACTG
Organism: Sinohyriopsis cumingii; assembly: GCA_028554795.2. Lineage (NCBI taxonomy): Eukaryota > Metazoa > Mollusca > Bivalvia > Unionida > Unionidae > Sinohyriopsis > Sinohyriopsis cumingii. Next base: position 42,861,217 of record CM068829.1, read on the forward strand.
AGCTAGAAAACATAATTGCAGTAGCTCTAGGAAGCTGATGTAACAACTTGTGGCAGAAGTAGGATCCTCATTTACAAAATTAATTTTGTGAATTTTTTTCTATCGTTATTA